>JANRFK010004149.1:121640351-121653571 GCA_030068395.1 Apalone spinifera | reverse complement strand
GACAGCTGGCAAGTTTTTCTGGAAAAGCGGCTGATTTTCTGGAAAAACTTGCCAATCTAGACACAGCCGGTGTGTCTACACTGCAGAGTTTTGTCAGAAAACCCTTCAATTACGTTCACACTGCAATCACATTCTTTCGACAAAAAATCGAAGGAACAGAGGGGTTTTTCTGACATTGGTAAACCTCTTTCTACGAGGAAGAAGCCTTTTTCCGAAAGCTCTTTCAGAAAAAGGCATGTGTGGATGGGGAAGAGGGAGTTCTTCCGGAAGAAGAGGAAAGAGGAAAAAGCACAGGTACCCTAGTGGCCACTCCACCCATAGTAATCACAGCTTACATGAGAGAAAGCGTCCATTCAGTCTGGATGCTATCTTTCGAAAAAGCAGATCACTTTTCTGATGCGCTGTGGCCGCATGGATGCTCTCTTTTGGAAGAAGTTTTTTCAGAAGATCTCTTCCGGGAAAGCTTCTTCCGAAAGAATCCTGCAGTCTAAATGTAGCCAAAGGGAGCGAGATGGGGAGGGTGAGAGGAGAGGGAGAGAGAACGGCCTCAGGACTGCTAACCTGGGGTGTGCAGAAATCAGGAGTCAGGCCACAGAAATCACAAGATTGCCTTAAAAAATCAGGGTGGTTTGTAAAAAATAATAAATTCCGTGTCATGGCGCTTTGTCTTTTTAAGATTTAAGGGTCACATTTTCCAGCTTTTCTCCAAGGGATGCTCATTCACTTCTGTTACTGAAAGCTGAGGTTCTCCTGGGCTTCCCTGCCTCCTGGCGTTGGCTCTGAGAACCCCACCAAACATCACAAGATTCACAATAACGCCCTGAGATCTGGCTTCACTAGTATGGAAGAGAAAGCACATAATGATACTGCAGGAATTATATTGCCTTCCTCACACTATCATCATCACTTACTAGTACACATTTTGCTTATGGAAATGTGTCAACTTCTTTTCTAGCCACAAACCAGAAGTCTCCCAACGTGGAGTGAAAATACTGAAATTCAGATCAGTCCATACCACATTTAGATATAGTTAGGCACTGAAGATCAGTTGTTTATGGCTATGGCTGTCTGAAAATTTCATTACAAAATCTGAAACCAGAAAATATAGCTGTGAGCTCCATACCTCAGCTGGGAGCAGGTTTGAATGTGATCTGTCCACTGAGTTATAAATAATTCTCTCTCTGTTAGGTGGATGGAGTAAAAACCATCCCCCCCGCCCAGCCTCATGAAGGTCTTCGCATATACCAGAAACCAATGAGAATTTACCTGGAGACAGATTTTGGCTTATCACTCAGCTACGATGGTGTTGAAAACTTAGGTAAGAACAATCAAGAGAACCCCCTGTAGAATGCATTGAATGCCACGTCCTATAGGAGATGCCAGTCCCACAGGAACCTGTGAACTTGCCTTGTCTAACTGCAAGATTCTTCTTTGCAATGTGAAATCCCAGATAACCGTGGGCAGTTTACTTCCCAGGAACTAGAGAGCCAGCAAAGCTGGCACCTTCTGCCTGGCTCCCCCAAATAGCCTTGGTTTGGGTAGAATGGGGCCTGGGTGCAGATCGTTCCTAGCTTTGTTAATGCAGCACCGACACCTGACGGAGGCTTAGCAAAAGCAAACTCAACCGAATTTGCTCCTGAGAGCAATGGACAAAGGTTGGACCAGGCCCTTGGCTGATTTTCCAAAGGGCCACTGAAGTTTTGGTGCTTTGCCCCAAGCCCTAGGGCTGCAGTGGGGTCCCTCACTACTTCTCCCCTTCTCAGAAGCCCCCCTTAATAGATCCGGGGCCCTTCTCACTTGCACCCATTTTATATGGCTATATCTCCACTGACTTGAATGCCTTTATTCCTGACTTTCAGCAGGGGTACGGGAGACCAGAATCCTGCCATATTACATAAGCAAGGTGGCTAGGGAGTAAGTGTCTGTAGTGGGGTGCTTATTCACATACTCCTAGTCACAAAGCCTTAAAATCCCAGTCGTCCTGCAGGAAGGGAAGGTCTGCTTTCCAGGAGCTCAGAGATATCTGATAGAATGCACCCTGCGGGGCGGGAGATCCTTTAGGTTAAGTTTGCACTGCAATAAAAAACCCACGGCCCCAAGCCTCTGAGCCTGAGTCAGCTGACTTGGGCTTCCGGGGGTAAAAATAGCAGTGTAGTCAAATGGACTCAGGCTAACGCCCCGGCGCTGAGACCCACCCTCTCCACAGGGCCTCAGATCCCAGGCTCCAGCCTGAGCCCAAACAGCTGCTCTGCTATTTTTAGCCTGGCACGCTAAGCCCCCCAAGCCTGAGTCAGCTGACCCAGGCAAGCCGCAGCGTGCAGCAGGTTGTTTAATGCCGAGTAGGCATACGTCCCAGAGAGCTGAGTCACCGGGATATGTGGGCTGGTCTCTCCCCCCGGCACAGGGCTCCTGCCACGGCACCAGCCTATGGTATGGCTCATGACGCGGGGCTGCCTGATATTCCATTCCACATCCCTGGTGCACTTGTGACTACAGGTTTCTTTCCATCTGCCTTTCCTTCTGGCCCCATTAGATATGGCCCTGGCCAACACCTACAAGAACAAAGTCGAAGGCCTGTGCGGCAACTTTGATGGGAAGTATAAAAACGACTTTACCAAGCCGGACGGCACTCGTGTCCAGGATGTGGACGTGTTTGGGGAGAGCTGGAAAGTCCCCGTCACAAGAACAGTCTCCCGCCGCAGGTACTGGCCCTACATAAATACGAAGCAGGCGTGGCCCGAGAGGCAGCGCTTTGACTCGAGTTCATGTTCCAGGAGGCAATGCCCTGCCTGGTGCAGCTCTGATCTTTCTCCTCCCTCTCTGCGTCCACATACGTATTTGTCCTTCCGAGGTGAGGAAGTGGCAGTGTCCCCAGGTGCGGGCCGGCAGGGTCACTGCATTGCTCCAGTTCCCTGCCACTGACTTCCAAGACAGCAACCACTGAAACCCTGCGTCCTGCTGGGGCTCTCACGCGTCCACAGGACGGTGTCGATTCCTCCTCCCTGCCTGCTGGTCAGGGTGATCCAACGGCTGCCAGCAGCCCTCTGGGATTCTGCCTCGGACTGCCCCGATCCCTGCGGCAGGTGGTGGCCTCACTGCCCCTCCTCACTCCCCACGCTAGCTCCCTTCCCAGCCAGGCGGACAGTGCTGACCCCGATAAGTCCCTGCCCCAGAGGGTGTTTTCCTGATACTGAGTCGCAGACGGGAAAGGTTAGGGATCGCTGGTGGCAGCTCCTTGCCTGGCACTTGAGAATAACAGATAGGCTGGAGGGGGGGCAGGGCAGATGCGTCCAGGAGCCAGAATCAGAGTCGGTTTGGCCTTCAGGCCCCTGCCAATGGCCCACTAGTGCCGATGGCATTGAAGAGAGATTGCACCTTTGAGGTGCTTTTCTCTTAGTCCAGCTGTGTCCCCGAGGCCTCTGGTGAGCTGGAGCGGGAACTGCGGGGGAACTCTCCCGGCTGCTGTCTGCAGCCTGTCCCACTGGCTGGCCGTAACCACCCCGCTGACTTTAGAGCCGCGAATCATTGCAAGGGAGGTGCTTCAATACAGTGCCGGAGTTGTGTTCATCCGTCTCCTCCAGCCTCGTGCCAGGAGGCTAGCCCGGGGCTTTGCCCTAGTCATGGCACTCGGGGAATGCTGGGCATAGGGAGAACACTGAGGGCGGCCAACTTTGACTCGTTGCAGGCGAGACGTCATTTCAGACGAGGAGCTGGACGCTCTCGAGTTAAACACGGGGCTCACCAGAGGGTGCAGTCCCAGCCAGCTGAGCCTTGTGAACACCACTTCCAAGTGCGGGATTCTTACCGATCCAAACGGTCCCTTTGGAAAGTGTCACTCCAACGTCTCCGTCAGCTTCTCCCAGATGTGAGTATCCTGGGGGCATGCGCCGCTCTCAGTCACGGTCTCTGTGTCGTTCAGGGCCTGACCCCGGCAAGCAATGCCTGCATATCCTCTGGGCACTGAGGGGGATCAGTACTGGAGGATCAGGCCCAAGATCTGCATTAACAAGGCCTGAGATTCGGCCTGTATCCTGGGACCAACACGGCTGCACCCCATGGCATACAGGGGGGGCCTAAGGGATTTAGGCCCATGCCGACCGTTGTTGTTGGGTGAGGAATTCGCAGTGACCTCGCTCTGAAAGGAGCTTTCCTCGCGTCCCCAGCCACGCCTGCAAGGGGAACCCTGGCACCTGCAAGCTGGGCTTCAGAGACACAATGGGGGGGGAGGAATATCCCTTACTGGACCAACAGTGACAGAACTTGCCTCACCCACCTTGTCTCTCTGTATCCTGGGACCAACACGGCTGCACCCTACAGCATACAGGGGGGGCCTAAGGGATTTAGGAACCAAACACACATTAATCTGGGTGCCTAATCCTAGAGTCCTAGAACCCCAGGGCTGGCAGAGACCTCAAGAGGCACCAAGTCCAACCCCCTGCCCACAGCAGGGCCAACCCCAACTCATTCACCCCAGCCAGCATTTCCTCCTTGGAATCCCAGCTGTGATGGCTGGCAGCTTGCAGCGCGCAGCCCTTGTGCTGCAGCCAGACAGGCGGAAACGGCCAGTGCCACTTCCTGACTCCGCCACGCAGACGTCCCCCAGAGCCCCGGCCATTTGCCCTGCTGGCGACAATGAGAACCTCCTCGGCGCCGTTCCAGGCCTCCCTGGCACCCTGCCTGCCGCCGAGGGGGGTGGGGGCAGTTTCCCTTGGGCCTGGCGATTCAAAGGGCCCCAGGGCTCCCAGCCGTCACCGTCGCTACAGCGGGAGCCCCAGACCCTTTAAATCACCACTGGAGTGATGCACCACATGCTCTGGGCTGGGGGGGCACTGTTCTAAGCAGCATGGAGGGCTGGCTGCCCCGCCCCTTCTGCACAAGGCCCCGCCCCTTCCAGGAGCACGGAGCCAGCCTTCCCCCTTGTCCACAGAGGCTCTCAGCTCCCGTTTGTCGGTATCTATAATTTTGTCTTCGGAGCCTTCACTTGAAACCCCTGGGAATCTGTGGAGTCCTCCTCCCCAGGGACAGACGCGGGCCTGCCATGACTCCTGTAGGTAGCAGGCTGCCCCTGCATTGGCACCCTTCCCTCACCTGCCCCGGTGTCAGGCACCCAGGTGCACCCCTATGCCAAGGAGAGAGCTCCCCTCCCAGCATGGCTAAATCAGCCCCAATGAATGACAGAAGCTGTGTCAGCAGCAGCCGCCTCCCACGGCACTGCAGTCACGGGAAGTGCAAATGCAGATAATGCCCCCTCGGGGCCCTTTTCGCTGCCAGGGTGGTGTGAAGGGACCTTCCGTTGAAGGAGTCCAGCCCCCCCATCCATTTGCGAATGAATCCCCTCACCTGTCACCCCAGCACTTCCCTGGACGGGTCCGTCTGTTTTCTCAGGAAGGGGCTGATCTTGGCGGTGCGTAGCACTTGAGAAGAATAGATAGGGTCCCAACTTCCCAGCAGCAAGTGATCAATAAGCTAGCCCTCTGGGTGGATGTTAATGGTGAGTGTGCCTGTAGGACGGGTGAGGGGATTCATTCGCAAATGGATGTGGGGGCAGGACTCCTTCAACGGAAGGTCCCTTCACACCACCCTGGCAGCGAAAAGGATTTAGTCAATACATGTAGTTCGACATAACTGGGGCGAGAGCAATCCTCCCCCAGCAATGTCGCTGTCCCGCCCTAACCCCTGTGCAGACGAGGGATGTTGACTATCAAGTCACTGACGAATTGAGTAGTCGGTGCATTGAGCAATGAGCAACTCTCGGGCTGGTGCTACACTTCAAAGGCGAAAGTGCCGTGTGGAGCCCAGGGTCAGCTGGAGATTGACCCTGGGATCCATGCGGCGCGGCCACTTTGAAACGCCATGAGAAGCACGGCATCAGGCTTCTCGCGGCATTTCAAAGTGGCAGCGCCCCATAGAGCCCGGGGTCCGGCCCCAGGCTCCACGTGGGGTACCTCTTTCTGACAGAGGCAGCGGGGGGGAGCGACTAGTCGACTAGCCGGTCGACGAGTCCTTCCCATCCCGTCAGACAGGGCTGTGTTGGCCAGGCGGCTGCTCCTGTCCGTACCGCCGCCACCTCTCACAGAGGTGGAGTAACCGCGCTGACAGGAGCTCTGCTGTTCGCACACTAGCAGGGAAGTGAACCTGGTGCCGGTGCAGCATTTAGACCTGCCCTGATGCGTGTGTGTCCTCAAAAGAGAGCGGCACGAGGCCATCCCTCGTCTCCTCACCAACGGCCGCTCACAGACACCAGGAACAGCGCGGACAGGATGGCCAAGCACTGAAATGCCCTCCCGTCCCTGTCTCTTTGCGGGTGGGCGCACACGCTGCACGCCAGCAGCAGCTGTAGAACCTGCGCCTCATCTTCCCAAGGGCCCCCGTTTCCTCCTCTCGCACGTTCCTCAGCCAGCAGCGCCCAGGGTGCTTTGAGAGGGCTCCAGTGGGGTGTCCAGGGCAAAGCAGCTGGCAGTGCCGTAACCATTGTTTTGGGCACGCAGGGGCTGTGTCTTTGACCTGTGTGCGGAAGCTGATAACAGTGCTGTGCTGTGTCGGCATCTGGAGCAGTACGCACAGACCTGCCAGGAGAACGGGGTCACTCTGGAAAACTGGAGACAGCAGACGTCTTGTGGTGAGAACAATAAGAGTCCTTTATTAGACCCAGAAATCTGGGTTTGCCGCCAGGAAGAACTCACAGGATCTGAGATTTGGCTCTTTTAGAGTCAGCACTTTTCTGGACTTTAAAAGGAACCCTAATCCCACCCCCCTCTCAGCTCTTGTGCCTTCGCATGGCTCCCAGGTCACAGGCCAGTTAGAAAGTTGGGCAGCAAGCCCCCCTCTTCTGACCCATCCCTCTCAGTCCTGTGCTGGCTTGTCTGTTCCCTGCTTCAGCAAGGTGCTTAACCGAGCTAGGAGATCAATGTTTTTCCCATCCCATGAACATTCTTAAGAGATTCTGTAATTTTCTCATCTCAAATCAGGATGAAAAGCGAAATCTTGAAAATGTTCACAAACCAAAAGTCTGTTCGGGTCAACTGAATCGCTTCAATTTGATAATTTTGAAATGTTTTGCTTCAGGTTTAACATTGTTGTCTATATTTACTGCTATTTTGGAACAGAAAGTCATTTTGACTTGAAAAAACAAAAAACTCTTCATTTTATAAATGCCAAAAAGGGACATTTTGAAACTTTCCCCCCAAACCGACTGAGTCAGAAGATTCATCAGGGCCACGTGGGCTTTGCAGACAGGCAAGTTCAGTCAAGCCACATTTTTTTGGCAAATAAAACCATTCACCAAAAAAGTCCCAGCCCGCTCACATGGCAACTCTATGCCTGGGAAATGGTCCCATTGAGATCACTAAACTGCAGACCTGAGAGCAGGAAGCACGTGCAAGATTAATTCTGCCATTTCCTGACTTTCCAGTGCTTGATCTGCAACCGTAATGTTCTTCTAACACCTACGTGGTCCATTTCACCTACCTCTGAAATGCAGCCACCTCTGGGTAGGAAAGGCAACGTATCAGCACCGCAGAGCCGTGGCTCAGGCCTGAGGGGGAAGAATGGCTTCAGTACACGTTCCCAGGCGTTAGCAGCATGCTGATATCCTGCCTCCTGGGTTTTATTGCAGAGATGCAGTGCCCTCCAAACAGCAAGTACAGCAGCTGCATGAGCGCGTGCCCGGATTCCTGCAGCAACCTGGCGGCCTCCTCCGAGTGCGAGTCCCCCTGCGTTGAAGGCTGCGAATGCCTCCCTGGATACATCCTCAGTGGCTATAACTGCGTGCCCTACAAGGAGTGCGGCTGCACCTTCCTCGGCACATACTATCAGGTACAGTAGGAAGGTGCTGCACTGGCGGGGGTGGCGTCGAGCAATGCTCCATGGTTAGTTACTTCCATCCCTTCCCGCTCTCGCTGGCATGCAGCTCCTGGGCCCTGGGGAGAGGGGAGGCCAGGGAGGGAGCAGCAGGCACTGCCAGTGTATCTGACGCGCTGTCCGTGGGAAGCGTGCCGTGGAAGCATGCCCTTGGGGATCTCCGGTGCTTGCTTGGTGAAGTCTGTGTCAATTCTGTCCCGTCGCTGCTCTGAACAATGGCACATGGGAATCCAAGGGCAGGGTTTCCCCAGCGCTTGCAAAAGATGTTACAAAACTCCTGATTCGTGCCCTCGCTGGGGCCCGTCCTGTCAGGTGGGGCTGACATGGGGCGTGCTCAAAAGCTGGCAGAACTAGCCCCTGCGTGAGGAGCTCTGAAAGCAGAGCCTGACCAGCACACTACGGCAGGGCCTGACCTCACGGAAGCTGCTTCACGCGCTTGCGGAAGGGCAGGAAGCAGCTCCATAGCTTTGTGCTGAAACGCTGTCGCCAGGACTGAGCCAGCCAGCTCTGAGCGGACCTCCCAGAGACATGCCGGGTCTGTGCCAGAGGCTGACACAGATCTAGATGGCCAGAAGCCCCCACTGGCTAGCGGCTCAGCGGGCTGCTCCTATGTCTGGTCCCAGGCTCTAATGGGACGTTGCTGGCTGCCCCGCGTGCTGAGCTGGGACGAGGACTCCATCGCGCTCTCTCAGACCCACTGGTGGCCTTTTGACTTGGGCCCTCCTTGTGTCCTTAGCGGGCCTAGGCCACAGGGGTTTCTAGGCTGCCGGTTTGTTTTCTGTATGTACCTTCCCCACACTGCAAAGGGCCTGCTCCTGCCCCCACTGAAGTGAATTGGTACAGACTTCTTGGGAACTGGACTGAGTCCCTGTTTCACCCTTCCTATTGTCCGGCTGGTCTGAGTCGATGCCTCTGACTCTTAGCTGTTCTCTTGCAGGCTGGAGAAAAGTTCATGACCGGGGACTGCTCGCAGACTTGTGTGTGCGTAGGAAGTTCCAGCATCGCCTGTTCCAGGGCAACGTGCACACGCAGCGACATCTGTGCCGTCGCTAACTTCACCCGCGGGTGCTATGCGCGTGAGTCAGTCGCTAGCCACGGCGCGTGGCCTTTGCTGGTGTCTGTCACTAGGGGTGGGGGTGGGGGGGTTCTTGTCACCGTGGCCGGTCCCAGGGTCGTAGAGACACAAAGGGGGTGAGGTCGTGCATGGGAAGAAGAGCCGGGTCAGAACTCTGTGTTGTCCAGAAGCACGTCCCTCTCACCACCAGACGCTGATCCAATCAAAGCTGTCGCCTCCCCCACACTGTCTGTACAGAGAAACCGTTGGGACTGGAGCCCAGGGCGAGCTGTTATGGGAGACAGGCCTCAAATAAGGATTCCCTAAAATACGGGGCAGGTCCAGTATGGCCAGTTATGGAACCTACAGCAGACGGCAGCCCAGGCACAGGCAATCCTGAGATGCTCCTGTTTCTCTCATTCTCCAGCTGGCCCATGTCTGGCGGATCCTTGTGACAATGGGGGGATTTGTACGGAGGCTACAGACGATTCCAGCAACAGCTCTGCCAACTTCAGCTGCGTGTGCCCGGAAGGGTACCAGGGCCCTCGCTGCGAAGATGAAGTGATGACACCAGGTAAAAAGCGATTTGGGGCATCACTGGCAAAGCGAGGTGCTGCAGGGGCCAATGCCATGGGCGCGGAGTATGGGAGGGATGGCCCGGGGGTCACAGAAAGGTGCTGTTCTCGGTCACACTGGTGCTAATCGGGAGTTGCTCTGCTGACGTCAGTGCAGTGATGAGGCCAGGAAAGAGCAGGATCAGGCCCGTGCCGTGTGTTTTAGGGCACCAGATTTAACCAGCCTGGGCTAAGGGCCCAATCCTGCACCCAGTGAAGCCCTTTACAGCACTCCTGTGCATAAGAGCCTGCAGGGTCAGGTCCCGTGAGTCAGTGGGAGGATTGCCACTGTGCCAAGCAGGACTCACGCTGCAGGGGTTGCGTGGCAGGCCTTCCAGCTGAATAGCATCTTCTCGGTAATGCCGGGCTGCTTAGGAGAGCAGCTTGTCATCAACAGCGGGGCTGGGGGTGCCACACCCTGCTGGGTTAGGAGAGGCCTGGGCACACCTGCTTTGGGATGGCATCATGGCTGGGGCTCCAACTTCCTTGCCCGGGGAGTATTCACATCACACCAGGCACCTGCACTACTGCATTGGATTACGCGTAGCACAACCTCCTGCAGCGCCCGGCCCTGCTCGATGCCGAAGGGGCGTGCGCCGGATCACCGTGGCGCAGTTGTGGGTGCTATCTGGAGGGAAGAGGGCCAGAACTCCCATGAGGGAGCAGCTGTTTGCTCCAGGAGCTCGTCTGTAGAGCCCTGCAGAGATGCAAATGTTTCCGCGTCCGCAACAATGATCCGTGGACTTGCACACGTGCGGATGTGGGGACCCGCCGGTACAAAGCGGGTTTGCAGGGCTCCGCTCCTCTGCTGTGTCCTCAACTGGGCTTCTGTATCCCCCTCAGTTAACAAGCCTAACGCAGCCGTGGACCCTCTGGTCTACATCCTTGTGGGAATTGCAGCAGGAATCCTCGTCCTCGCCGTGCTCATCGCCCTGGCTGTGTGGCTGACCAAGTCAAGGTACGGGGTGTCCATGTCACGGTGGGTCGGCTCTCAGGGCGTTCACATGGCTCCCATGCCTCAGACCAGCATGGGCTCAGACAGTTCAAGGTAGCATGTGAAGTCATGTCTGATCGCCGAAAGAGGGACAGGGCCGCAGCTTTTTACTCTTCGTTCGCTTTTCTGTACAGAAAGAACAGGGAAAACTCATGGGAATTCGCCAGGAGGAACCTGTCTTCGAACCAGTCCAGGGACTCGTTGGACCAGGACACACGCCGGCCAGATTACAACTACGTGGTCAATGCTGCCTTCGCTCAGGATGAAAAATCAACCTCGTTTTAATTAGTGGCATTTTTTTCTTCTACCTGATTTTTTTTTTTTTTTGCTGTTGTATTCTAATAAGTATTTCTAATGCTAAGCAATAATAATTCCTAATAAATTATTTCTAATAAAGTATTTCCTGGATGCTCTGGTACGCTCTCTTCTTCCTAAATATCTCCTGCAAACTTGTTAGAGATCCCGTTGAGTTCAGTGGCACTGTTTGTGTGAGTCAGGCCTGGCTGGAATGTACCTCGTGCAAGGACTAGCAACAACTATTTCCCTCCTGACCTAGACACCAGTAACGCCCCACTTCAGCCCCCAGACCCTAGAGCTGGCTCCGCACACATCTCCACTGAAATCAAAAGGTTACCTTGATTACACCAAGAGAGTTTGAGCTCCATCTATTTGTCTGTCTTTCGTTGTTTTAGCTGTTGATTATATAGGGGCTGAGCAATAAAGTCCCTTTGTTCCCGCTGTAATGTTATTTAGCCTCTTGTGCATGGGTGCACACACACACTCATGTGTTGATTCATTCATGTCCCATCAGCCAGGAGAGCATTAGGAAGCTACCCGAACGGCTGGGTGGATGAAAAGTGCATTGTTCTGCCCCTGCCCATTGTGCGCACAGTCGGAATGTGCAGCTATTGAGATGTGAGGGCAGGGGGGGTTTAGGACCTTCTCTGGCAAACACGAATTGTTGCCGTTGGAATTTCGTGGCCGTTAAAAGCTCCGTTTTACAACGCGCAGCCTCTTTCTCTTACATGCGCAAAGCCCGATCCTGCATCGTTTGGAGGACTTCCACTCAGTGCCATGGCAGCATTACTGAAATACTGGGAGGTGGGCCGGCATGGGCCCACCCACTTCTAAAGGCCCCTCCCCCAGCCAAGTGGGAGGAACCACTGGACCAGTGGGAGTTGAGGGGACTCCGCCCTGGTCTCCCTGAGCTGCCCGGCCTGTCTGCGCATCGAACCGATCCCTGGGTTTCCACGGAGTCGGCCATTTTCCCACTTGAATGCAGGGAGGATCCGCACCTCACGCCTGAACCCAGGCCGAAGTAGCAGCGCAGGGCTCTGCTGTGCTGAATGAACCGGCCAGTGTCAGCACTGCCCCTGCAAAAGGACAGAGAGAGCTGAGCACTGCTCTCGCAATGCTCCCCTGGGGCCCGTGATCCCTGACGCGAGCTGCCCAGGCTGTGTGTGTGTCACCAGGCGCGATTCCTTTCACTCTCCGATCACACCAGAGTGAGCCGGGTGCCAGGCCAGCTTCCCGCAGTGTCCCTGTTCGCCCCCCACCCCGTCCCAGCCACAAGCGTCTGCAGGACACAATCCCCGAGCACCTCGGGCTCGTTTTCACTAGTGGGGCTTTAACTGACGTTCAAACCCCAAGGCCCAAACCACGCGGCAAGGGAGGAGATTCTGCGGGTGGCTGCCCTTCCCCAATTTCCCCCAGGTTGTTCTATCGGGGGCAAGGGGAGGATGGCGTGGTGGCCCCCACAGAGCATGGAGCCCTGGAGAACGCCCCAGGGCTTCACCCCACACCCTTTATCCCCCTGCAGCAGAGGCAGAAAGGACTGGACTAATGTTACCTCTTTCCCCTCTAGGACTGCTGAATCCCAGTTCCTCAGTAAGGACTTTCCCCACTCCAGCCAGATGGGTCAACTGTCCCCCCGTCCCCCAGCGACGTGCACAGAGCGCACCGCATGGGCAGCAATGGTCCCGCTAATCTCTTCCATCCATGTGCAGAATACATTGTCTGTGCACCAACTCCTGTCCCAATGTGCACCTGGCTGCGGGCGCTCTGCTACTCAGCCGGGCGGCACTGGAGTCTCTCCTGCGCGGCTGCACGAGCGCCCGGCTTCCCGGGAACCGCCCCGAGGAGGGGACGTTTGTCTGTGCGGCTGTGCAATTGGGAACCGCTGTCCTCCGGCGTGGATGCACAGGGTCCCGTGTGCGCCTTATTGTGCTGGCAGGGGGCACTCGCCCAGGGGGGTAGACAGATACCACGGGCGCCTGTGGAGCCCTTGGGACCTGGGCTGTGAGCGGGCACGGAGCCGTGCCATGGGCGCAGCAAAAGGCCTCATCAAGCAGCCGTGGGGGAACCTACCTCTGGAGAAGCCTTTGCCAGGCAGGAACCGCCAAGTGGGACCGCGCAGGGCAGCCACCTCCTCTGCCCCGCCCCACACACCGGGGCTGGGCCCGGGCCCTGCCTGCCCCTGGGAAGGGGAAGCCCAGCTAAAGCCCTGGGGCAGGGGCAGCGTGGGGCAAGCTGGGGCGGCGCCGCCAGCCCAGGCAGGGGCACAGACACCCGACACCGGGGGGGCTGGGAAAGCGGAGTGCTCGCTCAACCCGGGGCCCCTGCTCCCGGCCGCCCTGGGCCGCGTGCTCGCCTCGCCCCCCCGGGTTCAGCCCCGCGCACAGCCCCGGCTGCCCGCAGC
>JANRFK010004149.1:121617960-121640251 GCA_030068395.1 Apalone spinifera | reverse complement strand
GGTAGAGTGTTCTCCTGGTGGCCGTCGCGGGGCGTGCAAGGGCGGCTAGGCGGGGTGGAGAGCTAGGACGGTCTGAGGACTGGCTAGACAGCGTCAGTAGGCGGCACTGAGAGCCCACCCCAGCCTAGCCGGGGCCTGGGGCCCTCACCTGAATCCCTGTCTCCCCCAAAGAGTCCCGGACGGTGAGGGGAGGGCTTGCTCTAGCAGCAGCCGCCAGCGGGATTTGCATCCCAGACCGACGCACAGAGCTCGCCGCCTCCGGGGCTCCAGGAACAGCTCTGAGCTGGAGTAGGTTGTTACCCTCCAGCCATGCTGTGTGAGTATGTGGCGCCTTGTGGGGAACTGACACGCGCTCTCAGTCTAAGTCTTCTGTTCCTCCCCGGCTCCCGGTCTTCCCCGCGCCCTCCCCGCCCGGTGCGCGCGGAGCCCGACGGGGAGGGCACGTTGAGAGCCGGCATCTCCCTCTGTCCCACTGCAGATGACGGCGAATGGCGGCTTCACTGTGCTGTATCCGGGCAACCCCCAGCCCGGGGACCTGATTGAGATTTTCCGGCCGGCCTATCAGCACTGGGCTCTGTATCTGGGGGATGGGTACGTCATCAATGTGGCGCCTGTCGGTAAGAGCTGCACCGCGCTGCTGCCTTTGGGGAGGAGCCGTTTCCCGCCCAGCCAGAGCGGGTGCCCGGCGGGGCCAATACGGCAGCTCTCAGACAAAAGGGGGCGAGCCGTGGCCGTCTCGGTCCCTCGGAAAGGGCTGGAGTTGGGGACAGTGGGCGCTTTGGGCGTCTTGTGTGGGGCCGTGGTACAGATGGGCCTGGGGGCAGGAAGTGGGGCCCAGTGGCTAACGCAGGGGATGTTCCTCCCTCTGCTACTGGCCATTGAGTGGCCGTGGGCACATCCCTTAGCTTCACCTCCTGAAAGTTGTAACACTTCCCGGGGCATCGGGTAACATTTGCCACCTGGCCCCAAGATCCCTGAATGGCTGTGCTGGGCTCTGCCGGTCTGGGCAGGCGGGAGCAGCCGTCCTGTGGCTCTCTGCCCACCAGGCCCTGTCCAGAGCTGTCTGCAGGAGGCCCTGTGCCTCAGGGAGTTCTGCCACACCCCTGCTGCTCTGCCCCTCGAGGGGGTCTCCCCAGCGCCGCTGGCTCCAGTGCCTCAGTCGTACGAGAGAGGAGCCGGGGCGCTGCAATTATCTGACCTTCCTACCTGATGCGGCGACCTGCGGGCAGTGGCAGCCCCGCCCTGCCGCGCCCTGGCGCACGTGATGCCCCGCCCCCTCCCTTTCCTGGCGGAGGCTCCTGCATCGAGATCCTTGGCCTAGGATGAGAGGAAAAGTGGCCGGTGCTCCGGAGCGCGCGGGGGGACGGCGCCTTCTCCTGCCCTCTCCCCCGAGGGCCTGCCCCTTCCTGTCATCTCACTCAGCTCGGAGAAGGACTGAGAACCCGCTGGACGTGAGGGGCCACGTTCTGGTCTCCGGGCGCCCTCGGGGCAGCGTGCCAGGGATCCCGGGGCGCGGGAGCTGAGCGTGGCCAGCAGGACGTGGGTGCGGTGGCTGTGCCGTGCGCAGGCCGGCTGGCTCAGCCTCGTCTCTGCCTGTCCCAGAGGAAGGTGCCGCGTCGTCGCTGGCCAGCGCCAAGTCGGTGTTCAGCAGGAAGGCCCTGGTGAAGATGCAGCTCCTGAAGGACGTGGTGGGGAGCGACAGGTACCGAATCAACAACAAGTACGACGCCGCCTACGCCCCGCTGCCCACGGAGCACATCCTCCGGCGCGCCGAGCTCCTCATCGGCCAGGAAGTGTCCTACGACCTGCTCGGCAACAACTGCGAGCACTTTGTGACGCTGCTGCGCTACGGGGAGGGGGTCTCTGAGCAGGTGGGTGCCGCGCGGGTGCAGCTGCGCAGGGGCAGGCTGGTGTCCGAATGCTCGGGACGCGCAGCTCCCCTGGCTCCGGGGTGTCCTGCACTGTGTCCGCACGCTGCCAGCCTGGCCAGCCCTGCAGCAGAGGCCACGGCCAGGCACCGCGGCGGCAGCACAGTCCCTGCGAGGGGCAAGGCTGGTGGGGCGCGATGTAGCACCCGCCGCTAACTCCCGGGGACAGCAAAGCCCCCGTGCAGAGCGGCTGAGCCTGGCCCGGCTGTGGCTGCTGCTCTGCCCCCGGCTGCCCCCCTCCCTCTGGCTGAGCCCCCACATCGGCATGTTGCCCCTTTGGTGGCACAGTGAGTGAGTGCCCAGGAGGGGGCAGTTGCAGTCCCAGCATGCCCTGTTCCCGTGCCCCATTGGGGAGGAGGGCGGGGGCTCTCACTGGCTCCCAGAGGGATGCAGGGAGGTTTGCTCGGTGTTAGGCTCATGGAGAATCTGGCCCGTTCTCCGACACAGACAGAGCCGCGGGGACTTGGCAGGTTTTGTCGAGAACCAGCCTGGTAAAGGGACGCCCTGGCAACGTAAAGCCCTGGTGGCGAATCCTCAGGGTAACTGGTAACCAGTGGGGCCCGGAGCGCGGGCAGGGGCCACCGCGGAAAGGGGCTGCTCCGATGAGGGTCGGGAGCCGGCAGCAGCCTCACCATGGGGTGGAAGTCGGGGCCGCACAGGCTGTGGGCTGCGGGGCCCCCCGACTGGATCCCACTCAGCCCGTTAAGCAGTGAAATATGAGGCTAACCCAGCGTTTAGCCGGTTCACTGATTAACCGGGATTGTCCATCCCTCGTCCTCCCTGGGTTTTGTGGCGGGAGGCTCTCTGCCGGCTGGGACAGGTAGACACTGGCTTTGAGCAGAACAAAGGGAGGCCTGGCCGCTCCACTGGAAGCATGCTCCTTCAACCCGCCCCGTCTCTGGCCACAAGCCTGAGCCACGTGGCGCCTGAGCTTGGCCCCTCCTGACGGCCGTGCGCTTGGCATCGGGCCTGCATCTAGGAGCTGTGCCCGGATTGGAAAGCAGGGAGCTGAGGGAATTCCAAGAGCAGCGTCTGGCCCCGTGCAGGCGTGGCCCTGCTCAAAGGTGCCGTGGCCTACTGGGCGTGAAGCCAGCCTGGATGCAGGGGGATCTACTCGGCAGTCCCCGAATCCCCAGGCGTGAAGCCGGCGTCCTGCGAGAGCAGCGTTCGGCCTGCTCGGCCCTGTGTAGCGCGTGCACCGCCTGCGGCTGCCGTGCCCGTCGCGAGAGATGGGTCACGGCGTGAGGCGTCGTCAGGCTGTTTTGTTTCCCCTTGCAGGCCAGCCGAGCCATGGGCGCCGTTGGGTTTGTAACCGCTGCCGCCGGCGCCGTCTCCCTGCTGGGCTTTTTCCAGAACCGATCCAGGGACCGGCAGTATTGACCAGCTCCCAAGAGAGCGCCCAGCGGTGGGGGCTGGATCCCGGCAGGGGACGGAACCAGCTCAGCCTGCGGCTAACGCTACAACAGACACTTGTGCCAAGGGCATCGCTGTCGCTAGGCGGCTGGCTGAGCGAGCATCGTAGCGACTGGTACTCAGCGGCAGATGATTTTCCTGCTCGCCTCGCTGGACTCCTGGCAATTTCTTCCTCCTGGCTGGTGCCGCTTGGCTGGCGCCTGGGCCTGGGGGCTTTGTGCACGCTGGCTGCTGACCGTGTCTCAGAGACTCCGCTGCCTGGGTTTCTCAGTGAATAATTTATATTTTTTTACGTGCTTGGAGAAATGTTTTTGTGTGTTTTTAAGAAGAATGTGAATGAAACTAAACTATTCGGAGGGGCCTTTTCCCCGCCCCAGGACCCATGGGTTTTACAAGGGGCACGTCCCGGCTGCTGAGCTTTGTGGTGTGCTGTGGGGAGGTGCTGGGCACGAGGGAGTATGCCAGGTACGTGATGCACTCCCTGCCGCTCTCCACATCGCGGGAGACGGGATGCAAGAGCAGGCCCTTTTCTTGGCAAGGGAGGGAGGGGTCTCCTTCGATTGCCACATGGGCCTTTTCTCTTGGATGTAATGCTCTGTGGCTTTATACACCAGACCTTTCTCCCAGCCGAGAGGGTATCCCGGCATGCTGTTCCTCTGAGCCCGTCGGGTTCACTCTCTCTGCCCGCCAAGGGGAGGCAGAACCAAGACCGCGACCGCTCCATTTTCTGGCTACTCTGTGCTCCTGCCCAGCACCTGCAGTTTTGCTGGACTGCCCTGATGTAGTGGTAACTGCTAGCACCTACCAATGTGATTTCTTCGTGACCCCCGGGGCTTGGACCCACACTGAGCCAGCCTGGAAACAACTCTAAATCCTGCAAAGCCCGTCCTTGGCCTGGGGCCATCCTGTTGTTTCAGTGTTTGAGTCTGGCAGGCGGGCGTGTCCTGTAGCACATGGTCCCCTGTTTCCCTCTTCTTAAACTGATCTGGGTTTCAAATACAGCAACAAACGCACAAGCACCTCCTTCGTATTATAACGAATCTGAACGTAAATCGGCCAGACACTGAGCTTGAGCGGGGGTTTACGGTCAGCTCTCGGCCGCTTGCCTGCTGGCCGGAGGGGAAACCAGCGTGCCGGAAGTGCCGTGGGGAATGCGCATGCACTTCAGACTCTGGTAGTGTCCGTTCACCTGCCGGCAGAGCCGTCCAGTCCATAGGACGGATTGAGCTGGCCGCCCCAGCCCCTGCGCCTTTGGGGGCCCCGGCGCATTCCCATCCGTCCTATGGATTACAGGGCCCTGGCACAGCGGCAGCACGCATTGCCTCCCCCGCTTGCCGTGGGGCAGCAGGAGCTGGAGCAACCCGACATCCTGCTCTGCCCTGCCCTGCCCCTCCGCCCTTTGCGGCCTGCAGCGCCCCTCTCCACGGCCGTGGGGGGCAGAGCGTCCCGCCCCAGGGCGAAGCAAGGGGCAGTGGGCCGGGAGGGCCGTGCAGCCTGGCAGAACAGGGTGCTAGTCTGCTCCAGCTCCCACCCCTCGAGGTGAGCCCTGCTGCCGCTGAGCCAGGCCTTGGGCCGAGGTGGGCCAGGGCGGGGGGATGGGGATGGGGCAGGACTTGGAGGAGGGTGGGGCAGGGCAGGGCGGGAGGTTGCCCCAGTCCCTACACTGGCAGCACTGGAGGGAGGGGCTGCCCCAGGCCCCTCTCACAACAGCCCTGCCTGCCAGTCCCGGGGCGCGGCGCCTGGGTTTCAGTCACACAGCTGCGTGGCTTGGCAGTTTCTCGCTGGCTGCCAGCGAGTGGGACTGGCCCGCCGGTTTGGAACCGTGGTTCGGAGCCGTAAAACAGGATGCTGGCTCCTGTGCGGGCCGTCCCGCTGGGCCGCTCCTCTGACTGCAGCCCTGGCCCAGGATGGCTGCACAGCCGTGGCGGCTGAACATCCCCGCGCTGGACCTGAGCTGCTTCCGTGTTTCAGTGTTTGTGGGCCTGAGTCGGGCGTGTCTTGTAGCACATCGTCCCATGTTTCCCTTTCCTCTCCAGCGGATCTGGAGCTCAAATACAGCGACAAGCCAGCACGTCCCTGCTTCCTACGGTGGCTAGTCTGACCGTAAGTCCCAGCCTGCGGAGCGTGGCCACAGGCCGTTTCTCAGCAGACATTACTGGACAGTTCAGCACTTTCCGAGAGGCTGCATTTAACCGAGGTCTTTAGAGGCTGATCCTCGAGCGTGTGCAGTGTCGGAGCCCTGGACGGCAGTGCTTCCGCTTGCTCCACCAGGAGTTGTGTGTAAACAAAGGCGACCAGACGGTGCCTCAGTTTCCCCGGTGTAATCCCGTGAGCTCGGGGGTGCCGAGGTTGTTAAATGAGGGCCGAACATGGCTCAGTATGTATCTGTGGTTCAGTCGGATGAACCTGAACCAGGTTCTGAGCAGCCGAGTAACCGGCGTTTTCTCCCTTGTTCTGCCTCCAAATTCCCATTCCAGGGACAAGTCTGACCTAAAACTCGACCTGCCTTAGGACTCCAGTTGGCCCGCGCACCCGGCTGAAGGGGCTGGGGTTGCCCTGCTGAAAAGAGGGATGTGAGTGGAGATTGTGGCTCATTCTCCTAAATAAAACTGGGCTTGACTGTGCCCACCCCCAGCCCAGGCCTTCATCTGCTGGCTTCTAGGGTGGCTCTTCTCACTGATCCCAGCTCTGCCGCTGTAGGAGGGGGCTCGGTATGGGGGTGACATGGGGGCTGGCAGGGATAACGTCGGGCTTTGCAGCCACAGCGTACATCCCCTGTCACGTCAGGCAGGAAAGAAATATGCTCTTTGTAGTTTGGCCTTGAGGTTTCCCTGTTGGGCTGCATTTTGTAAATTCACAAACGCGTCTTTCTCTACGAAAGAGTATGACCCCCGAGCCTTCAGCCTGAAATCCTCCCCGAGAACTTCAGAAGCAAAACCACTTGTTTTTACCCAGGAAAATCGACTAACTGTCATGGGTTTTATTGGCAGTTTCGTAGCTTCCATATGCGTCTTAGCACTGTTCGCTGTCTAGCCTGGCAGTAACAGAGGAAAATCAGGGAGTTTGTTTTACAGGGAGTTTGCAAAACTCTAATCATCTTGAGCATATTTGTAGGACAGAAAAAGTGCCCAACGGGTCAGTAACACTTTGCAGACAATGGTAATTGTCCTGCAAAGGGACAGCTGTAGGAGATGCTGCCTGCACTCTTAGATGACGTTGTGCGGACGTGTTTTCACAACAACCCTGAATCTTGTACCGGTGACACTGGAAGTAGTCTAGGTTCAGCAGAAATTCGGAAGTCGCCAGCTTTGGGGTCTAGCCCTCTTGGCTGTGCTCGTAGCTTGGGTTGACGTAGACTTCAGTCTTGCTGCTTTGTGCCAAGTCTCTCCTGTTCAAAGGAGGCCACGTTGGATCCCTCTCCAGTGTCCTCTGCCACTTGCGATACTGGCTCTGAGACCGGAACCGGAAGCATTTCTTAATCAGCAGCCAGAGGCACCTGTTCTGCAGGACGACGTCCTGTGCAGGGAGATGGAACTGGTCAGACGGGTCCCCCTTGCTGCCCTGGTGCAAGGGGCGCAGCCCCTCCCCCCCAGCAACATCGCCCTGCCCTCACTGACACGCCGATTATTGCCTAGCTGGGCCTGACCCAGAACTCTCCCAGGCTTCGAGGTAGGCGGGGTCGGGCCCTTGCCGACCTGTTCCATGGGGATTACAGCACACGCACCTTTGCAACGCGGCATTCATCTCGGGGGGCTGACAGTGGCCACAGGCACCTGACCGATGCCTCTCAGGCCTGCTGCTGGCCAGGCGGGGGTGGGATCAGAGGCCCAGGCATTTCGCTCCGGCTGCCAGAGCCTCTGGGTGAGCTGTGCAATGGCGTCCCTCAGCTAGGAGCTCTGCTGCCTCGGAGTGCGCCAGTCCCGCGCCGATAGCCTGCCCCTCCCTGCCCGAGCCTTCCGGCCCTCCCCAGTCCTGTGCAAGCTCTGCGCCTGCCTCGCGACTGACTCCTCCCCAGCGCTGACCCTCGGGCTGCCTCCCGTTTGTGTACAGCCCTGCCTGGGCTTGTCCACGGACCCTGGCCCGCGGCCCATCCCCAGGCGCCACTCAGCGCTGCTCCCGCCTCTCTCCGCTCCCTTACTGCGGCTCTTGAGTGCCACACCAGCCGCCAGGCCTGGCCACGGCGAGCCCAGAGTCCGGTGCTGGGACTTGCTCCCATTTGTCCACATCTTGCTCTGGAGCCCAGACCTGCACCCAGGACTCCAGGGGGGCCTCCCCAGTGCCTCCTGTGCCATGCCTAGGCCTCTCCTGGCCTCGGGGTCTGACCTCCTCCTTTCCAGTGGGTGCCCCACCCCTGCTCTGCCTTGAGGCCCTGCCCTCGCTCCGCCCCATCCCCTGGGCCCCAGTCTTGCTCTGCCTCTTCCCTGAGGCCCCACCTTTGCTCCACCCCTCCCCGTACGTGCTCCCCCTCATTGGTGGACCATGGCACTGTTGGCACATAGTCCTTGTTCCACGAGACCGCAGCTCCTGGGCAGCCCTTCCCCATCCTGTATGCCAAAGGGAAGAACTCAGCACTTCCACTGGGCTTCCCGATCTTAAGTGAAACTGGGAAATAGAAGCACCCACCTCCACAAAGAACGACACACAAAAAGCGACCAAGAGCATGAGTAAGATGTAAACCCTCCAGACAGTCGGAGTGCAGAGAAGCTGTTGGGGAAGAAATACGAGTCACTTGAGTTTTGAATGTGGCTTTAGTATTCTCCTGGATTCCTAACAACCTGTGAGACCAGCTGGTTTTATTTTCCACAAACCAACACTTGTATTTAAGAGACCTTAGTGCCGGCATGGGTCCTGCTGCTTTCCTAGGGTGCAGTGACTTCAATGAGCTCAAGCAGTTGCTTGAAATGGATTGAGTGTCAAACAGGGCAAGATGGGTACACCTCCATTTTGGGGCAAAAGGGTTTTGTGCAAAAAGAAAACGTCCACACTGCTTATTCTTGCGCAAAAAGCCTAGCACGTAAACAGATCAGCAGAAAATATGCAAATGATATCGCGACTCATCCTATTTTTTGCCGAGAAAACACGTCGTGTAGACGTAGCCTCAGTCAGTAAATCTTAGACTCATGGACCTCAAGGGCTGGCAGAGACCTCAGGAGCCATCAAGCCCAGCCCAAAGCAGGACCCACCCCAACTCAATCAGCCCAGCCAGGGCTCTGTCAAGCCGTGACTTAAACACCTCTAGGGATGGAGATTCCACCCCCTCCCTAGGGAACCCAGCCCAGTGCTTCCCCACCCACCTAGGGAAATGGTTTTTCCTAATATCCAACCTAGACCTCCCCCACTGCAACTTGAGCCCATTGCTCCTCATTCTGCCATCTGCCCCCACTGAGAACAGCCTCTCTCCAGCCTTTTTGGAACCCCCCTCAGGCTGCTATCAGCCCCCCCTTCTCTTCTGCAGACTAAACAAGCCCAAATCCCTCAGCCTCTCGTCACAAGTCATGTGCTCCAGCCCCCGAATCATTTTTGTCGCCCTCTGCTGGACTGTCTCCAATGCGCCTGCATCCCTTCTGTCACGGGGGCCCAGAACTGGACGCAATACTCTAGACGTGGCCCCACCAGTGCCGAATAGAGGGGAATAATCACTTCCTACTAATGTAGCCTTCTTGGCCACTAGGGCACCCTGCTGACTCATATCCTGCTTCTCATCCACTGTAACCCCCAACTCAATAACACCGTCGTATTAATGGATCTCTTTTGGTGCTGCTTATGCAAAGGTGGTGCTCAAAGAACAGCTGTCTCCGGCTTGCTGTCACACTGGAAGAACGTAGCTCGTGGAGTCCTATAGGGAGCAACGCTGGGTCTGGGGCTAGTTAATATCTTCGTTAACACCTTGAACTGTGGCAGGAAGATCTTGTTTCTAAATTTGTAGAAGGAGGGATCACAAGCACTTTGGAGAACAGGGTTAGAATTCAGCATGGCCCTCCCAAGCTGGAGAACTGGTCTGAATTCAACAAGCTGAAAGTCCATAAGGCCAAGTGCAAAGTACTGCGCTCAGGGAGTGTGACGGCGCGTTGGGGTTTTCTCGTCTCCTGCATCCCCGTAATGGCATGAACAGACTCCACCAGCCAGTAGAACAGAGGGAGTTTATTGCTTCTCCAGGATACAGCACAGCATAGATGCAATCCAATTACAGGGCCAGGGCCAGGATGCCTCTGCCCCCCTTGAAATGGGGTGGGGGGACTGGGCCCTCAAATTCCAGCCTCTAGCTCGGCTGCTTCCTCCATGACACCCAGACAGAAACTAACTAACTTCCAGCCCTGCCCCCCAGCCAGGGGTTGGGCTCTGCCTTCTCTTTGTGTCTCTCCCTGGGGGGTAGCTGGTCAGACAGGTTACGAAGCCTCTTTTGCATAATGACTCATCCTCTGCCCTGCTGGGCCGTGCTACACACAGCAGCCAGTGGGGGTCACTCACAGCCCAAGCCCAGCAACCAGCAAGATACCCCCCACTACGTCACAGGGAGGAAAAATGAAATACAAAGCCACAAAACGGGACACTGCTAGCTAAGAGCTTGGACTGCTGAAAAGGTTGAGGGGGTTGTAGTAGCTCTCAAACTGAGTATGAACCAGCCATTAGCAGGAAAGGCCAATACCCTGGGGAGGATTAATAGAAGTGTCGTTGATCACACATGGGAGGTAGCTGTCCCGCTCCACTAGGCACTGGCAAGGCCTCAGCTAGAGGATTGGGGGAGCTGCACGCTAGGAAAGATGTGGATAAATTGGCGTGAGTCCAGCAGAGAGCAAGAGAGGGATGAGTATTTTTAGAACATCGGACCCATGAGGATAGATTTAAAAACCGTGGCCCCGCTTAGTCTTGAGGAAAGTGGACGGGGAGGGGACCTGAGGCGTCGTCAGATGTCTTAGGGGCTGTTTTAGAGGAGGATGATCAGTGGTTCTCCACCTCCGCTGAAGGTAGGAGAAGCAGCCACGGGCTTAATCTGCAGCAGGAGAGATTTCGGCTCAATCTTAGGAAAAGATTTCTAACTCCAGGAGCAGTTAAACTCTGCACTAGGCTTCCAAGGGAGCTTGAGAACTGCCCTTCCCTGGAGATTTTGGACAACAGGCTGTGCAAACACCTCCCAGGACTGGTCTCGATGTACTTGGTCCTGCTCCAGACAAGAGGTTCCTTCCAGCCTACATTTCTGTGATCAGTGAAAATGCTGGGAGGGTGAAAAGCACATGCAACTTCAGTTCCACTCACCTCCATTCCCTTGTACACAGCAGCGATGTCCGCGAAGAGGAGGAACATGCACACTCCCAGCTGGATGAGCAGCAGGACTGAGAACAGATCTGGTGAACAAGAGCACCGTGTCACGGGGACGTGGTTTGGTGACCAGCCCCAGCGACAGGACTTGTTGATGATTTGTAAAGGGCTGGCTGGCAGCTCCTGGGGCCTTGCAAACTGCTGCGCAGAACATCTCATTGTGTAGCAAAGCTCCCGAATTCTAAGCACACAGCCATAGCTTCCAGATGGCTGACGTATCTTGAAAGCTGTGGTCATCCCCTGCCTCCCACGTGCACGGAGCTGCTCGCTGCAGAGCAATTCCCAGTGGCCGGGTTTCCAGGCCACACAAAACGCTGCAGAAGTGGCAGCCTTGGCCGTTGCCTAGGTAAGGAAGCCAAGGACGAATGGGCCACAGTGAGCGAACTGCTCAGCAACCCCTCGGGGCAATCCCACCAGATCAGGGCAGAGCACGTGCCCCACGCAGAGCCAGGTGCTTCATAGATCACAAGGAGGCTGTTTTCACGGATGGAATTTCAGCAACTAAATCTCCCCGTTTTTGTTGTCTCCCTTCACACTTTAACAAACAGGCCTGGCACTAACTGCGGCATTGCTCTCTCATCGCCCACCTCCCAGAGACGGCCAGGGACTCCTTTCCTTGAGGGGAAAACCTACACGTGGGGCTTTGGCTGAGCCTGGCGCGCAGCTGGTGAGATGGGAGCCGTCTCCTGTCAGTGACGGTTTGCTCTGCTGGCCTTGGGCTGAGGACCAGAGAAATCACAAGAGGACGAGGGAAAGCAAAGCTCTACTCTTAGCCGACTAGTTGCCCCCGTTATTTTAAGAGGCCATACCTGGAGAGCACGCGGCAGTGCAGTCATACTTACAGTTAGTATAGATGGCTTTCCTGAATGGCTTTCCCTTGGAAAAGACGAAGGCTACAATGATGCAGTTGATCGTAGTGAGTGGCCAGAGAGTGGTGTCTTCGTAGCTTAGAACGCTGCTGAAAACACTGGTGGCATTCGCGGTTGCGTTCCTAGCCAGGACGGTGCTCGCAGAGGCCAGGGAGCCGTTTGCTGGAGGGCACTCTCTGCAAAAGAAGCCCCGGTATTTCGGAAGCACTTGCTGACACTCTCTCAGCTGTGACTGGCTAGAATAACGCCGCTTCCTCTATCGTATCTTATCCACCCTGGGTTTCTGCTGCGCCCGTCACCCGTGTCCAGGGGCCACACGCCACAAGGAAAGCTATGCTCCATTCTGCTCCAAAAAGGCCTCACCTCCCTGCCCCGCCTGGGTAACACCTCTGTTCTCAGGGCAGCCGTGGCAGGCAGGCGCACAGGACACGCCTCCAGCAGGGCACCTGTCCCAGAGCAGCCTCCCCAGTCATCAGCAAGTGGGCAGACATTGAAGTCACAACCATTTCCCCTCACAGTGACTCGCGTTCCGCCAGGGGAAGAGGAGGGAGAATCAAAGCCATGGTGGTCTGAGGCTCCCAGGGGAAGCCGTCCCACCACAGGATAGATGGAGAGCGATCGGGATTGGTTTGTTGGCAACGTGGGCTCCATTTATCCTTTTCCCTGGCATCTGCACAAGCTTGTGTCACTGTCGTGGCTGCTGACTGCTCTAACCCACATTCGGCTGAACGCGACACGCTGCCCCTGCTGAGTGGTGAAGAGCGGAGCACGTCCACGGGAAACGAGAGGGACAGAGCAGAGGGAGAGCCTGGCGTCGGGACTTGGCAGACTGTGCAACGCGCATGGGATGTGGAGTGTGACTCGCGCAGGATGGGGGAGTCCTGGCAGGGCCCTGGCCACTGCAGGGCCGTCTTGGACCCCAGCCTGCTGGCGGGGCTGGCCGCGGGGCTTCGCTGGACGGACTGGAAAGGGGAGCAGCGGAGTTACCTGTGGTGGGCCAGCTCCACGTACCACGGCTGCTGCTTCACAAAGAGGAAGCCGCAGACCTGCACGACTGCCGTGATGCCCACGTGGAGAGCGACGGAGAGCAGCAAAGGAGGAGAGAGGAGCTGGCCTGGCGGTCGGTACGGAGCCAGCTTTGGGTAAGCCTGGGTCAGGCTCACTGAAAAGAGAACACATGCATCTCCTCTCAGACACAGGGCAGCCCTGGCTACTCCCCTGCTAGGCTGGGGGGTGACTGTGGTCCCAGCCTGACCCTCGTCCCTGCGGAAGCCCTTTGGCATTCACGGATCACTGGGAGCCCAGTATAATGGGATACTTCGGCCTCATTCTCCCTCCGCCTGGGAATGCCTCTGGCCACCCCCTCAATAGGTGAGCTGCGCCCCCTGCATAGCAAAGCAATGCTCGGTTCTCCACTCCCGTGTCCCCCCCCCCCACACTGTTGGGAGCCGTGGGGGAGTCCTGTTGGCCCGTTGCCATTCGAAATCACTGCCAGAGTGCACAACGCACTGAAAACGTCCATGCCGGAGCTGTGGGCTGTTGCCGTGGTGAAGGGCTGGCCCTGGGTTTCCATGGGCCTGGGCTGTTTGACGCAGAACGGCTTGCTTTCCCATAGGCCAGGCCCTGACGCTGAACAGAGTGTCACCCACAGGGAGAGCCGGCCCCGCACAGGGCATAGGATGGAATCGGCAAGGGAGGGACGGCTCAGCATTGGCCCTGTGTGCGGACAGGGAACGAGGGGCAGGGGGTTCCTCCAGGTCACCCGGGCGATGGCAGAGCTGAGACTTGACCCCTGCACTTCAGAGGTCCGGCCTGACATCTTAGCCACCCTCCCCTTCCGCTTCCAGCCACCCTGCGGTGCCTCTGGCCAGGAGAAGCGGGGGGTTCTCTCAGATCCAGCCAGGCAGCCCCGCTGAGGTCAGTGGCTGTGGTGTGAATGCAGCAGAGCCCGGCTCGCTGGATTGTGGAGCTAGGTGGATTGTTCACACGTGCAAAGGCTGAAGCAGGCCCCTGGCCCGGCGCCTTACTTGTTAAGCAAACCAGCAGGGTGATGACGACGTCCTGGATGAGGTACTGGAAGTTCCCAAAGATCTGCAGTTGCTGAAAGGGAAAAGAGCCCGTCTCAGGGTCCCAGGCTGGCTGGGTTGGTGTGGCTATTTCATTGCTGTGCACGGCCCGTGGCTCCCATCAGCTGACTACAGCCCAGCCCCCTGCCCATGGAGCCGCACTGAGACCACGTGCAGTGTCAGCTCCACAGCCTTAGCTGGGAGCCAGCTGGCTTGGGGCGCAAGCAGCAGAGGCTCCTCCCCTAAGCTCCCAAGGCCCCAGGGTTGGCCCTGCCTGTGGGCCTCCCGTGAGTATCAGCCCAGACCATCGGTCTTTGCACTGTCGCTGCGAAATCCTAACTCGTCCTGTGCCTTAGAGCTACGTGGGGCCTGTCCGCAGCCTCTCCGGTCGAAGGCACAGCCCAGGAAGCGGCAGGGAGCAGCCCCGCTGAGGCCTGGGCCGAGGTACCCAGCGAAGGAGCTGCCTGGGACTGCGATGGATGTCGGTGCAAGGTTCCAGTAAGTGCAGAGCCCTACAATTGGCAGTAAGTCCCGTGGCTGGGGCTGCGCTGCCTGTGCCGGGCCTGCCACTGTCCAGCATGAGGGGAACACAGGCCACGCTGGTGGCTGTGCAGAGGGGGAAGACCTGGTGCCTGCTTTCCGCTATCCCGATAGGAAACCAGCTTCCTTTCCTTTCCTCCAGAAGTCCTGCCAAGCTGATTTTTATACCCAAACTGCACTGTACTCCTCAAGGAGCCATTTTGTTACCAGTCCTGCTTGCTGCATCAGTGTGGCCCCTCTCCCTGCTGGTGAGTGCTCTCCAAGACTCTGGTTCCCCTTCCTTCTGGGGGAACCGGCCCATTTTCGCAGAGCTAACAGTAACTGTGGCTGGTTCCCGGCTCGTGCTGCCTTGGCCATGCTTAGGAGCCATGCTGGACTTCTCCCGCTAGCGGTGGGATGTTAGTAGGGGTGAACCTGGAGAGAGACGCGCGTCACTGAGGAGAGACCACGTACCCAGTAAAGCAGAGAAGTCCCAATGAACTGCGTGAGGCCGTACAGGGTCAGGTACTTAAACACAGCAAAAGAAGCAACCAAAGCAGCCCGGCCTTCCCTGTTGGGGAAGAAAGTTCTGTGGTGAGCGTAGAACCAGCCATGGTAACAGGGCGCAGGGCTCTGCGGAGAACCGGCTCCGCTTGTTGGGTTTTAGTTGGCCATGGACTTTATTTTCTCAGGGCCCGTTGTGGGTGTGCTCCTGGGGCGCAGGGTAAGTGGTGACTGCTGTGTGACTCCTGGTAACAGACGTTGCAGCGGGCACAGCCCTGCTTTGACCACTGTGTACCTGACACAGTAGAGCAGAAAGCCCCGGAGGGGCCACGTTACCTGATTAGCTCTGGCACACACTTTACGTTGGGGATTTGGGACGTGAAAGGTGAAGCCACCGATGCCTCCTGCTCTGATAATGATATCCCTGCATGGGCCATTTTCAACGCCTGAAATACACCAGTGTCTGGTCAGGATACGCTCCTGTGAGAGAGCCCCTCGCCCACCCGTGTGAACTTGCTCCCCCTGTTTTCAGGTGTTTGGTCCTGTCTTGGTTTGAATGTCCTGACTAACTGAGCTGCCTCCATTCCAAAGTCCAGCTAATGCATTCTCACTCCTTCCCTTGCTGCTTGTCATCCCATGGCTCCTATTTATCTTCTCCTGGACCCTCAGTGCTCTCCTGCTTTGAAGTTTAATCAAGACAAATGCAAAGTGCTCCGCTTAGGAAGGAACAATCAGTTTCACACATACAGAATGGGAAGCGACTGTCTGGGAAGGAGTATGGCAGAAAGGGATCTAGGGGTTATAGTGGACCACAAGTTGAGTATGAGTCAGCAGTGTGATGCTGTTGCAAAGAAAGCAAACATGATCCTGGGATGCATTAACAGGTGTGTTGTGAGCAAGACACGAGAAGTCATTCTTCCGCTCTACTCTGCACTATTTAGGGCTCAGTTGGAGTATTGTGTCCAGTTGGAGTATTGTGTCCAGTCCACCGCATTTCAAGAAGGATGTGGAGAAATTGGAGAGGGTCCAGAGAAGAGCAACGAGAATGATTAAAGGTCTAGAGAACATGACCTATGAGGGAAGGCTGAAAGAATTGGGTTTGTTTAGTTTAGAAAAGAGAAGACTGGGGGGGAGGGGGAAATGATAGTAGTTTTCAGGTATCTAAAAGGGTGTCATAAGGAGGAGGGAGAAAACTTGTTCATCTTGGCCTCTGAGGATAGAACAAGAAGCAATGGGCTTAAACTGCAGCAAGGGAGGTTTAGGTTGGACATTAGGAAAAAGTTCCTAACTGTCAGGGTGGTTAAACACTGGAATAAATTGCCCAGGGAGGTTGTGGAATCCCCATCTTTGGAGATATTTAAGAGTAGGTTAGATAAATGTCTATCAGGGATGGTCTAGACAGTATTTGGTCCTGCCATGGGGGCAGGGGACTAGACTCGACGACCTCTTGAGGTCCCTTCCAGTCCTATTATTCTATGATTCTATACACCCTTCCACAGCCTGTAGGCTGGTACCTCCCTCTGTAGGGCTCGTGCTCATGGACAGGGCTACCCTGGCACAGCTGTGCTGGTGAGCCTGCTACTGCCAACAGGGGAGCTGCTGCTGCGACATGAAGAACTCCAGGAAAGAATGTTTCCGAAGGGGACACGTGAAGGAGATCTGGATTGTCTGTGCTGACAACCGGAGTCGGACAGTGCTGTTTGAATGGTTCAAGGCAGCAGAGTAATCTCCTCTGTTCGTGGCACTTGGCAGAAAGACACTGTTTCGGGAGGACGAGGGATTTTGTTTCTACGTACCCCACAGTCATTGGCGCCATCTCCGCACATGCCCACGTAGTAGCTGGGAGGGACAAAGTAAAACACAGACAGGTGAACTTTGGACTGAACTATGTTATCATTTTACAAACTCTCCCGTAGGTTCATTTCGGGTCTTCAGATCTGTCAGATGAGAGCAGAGAGGAGACTGCCTGCCTTCCCCACTGCCCTGGGGCGGGAGAGTGCATTGGTGGGCTGAAAGGTGCGGAGGTGGCTGTTTGTGTGTGATACTTACCCCAATGCTGTGTTGTGGCTTTACCTTGCCTGCCTTTCACAAGAGTCCACACATGGAAGAGGAATTGGGGTGGGATAAAATATTGTCAGGCTTTTCCTAGGGTACAGCAAAGGTAAGAACGGCCCTCCTGGGTCAGACCAGTGGTCCTCCTAGCCCAGGATCGTGTCTCTGACCATGGCCGGTGCCAGGTGTTTGAGAGGGAATGTACAGAGCAGGGCAGTTACTGATTGATCCTCTTGTGGCTGACTGCTTCCTTGAGGAACAGCTGCACATTTGGCCACCTCTCTGTTCGCCCTCCTTGCCAAATCCTTTATGAATATGTCAGCACAGCCCTAGTCCGGATCTCTAGGGGACCCCACTAGTTACCTCTCTCCTCTCTGAGAACTGACCATTTACTCCTCCCCTTTGTTTCTTGTCTTTTAACCAGTTCCCGAAGGACCTTCCCTCTTATCCCATGACAACGAACTTCGCTTTAGAGCCTTTGGTGCAGGGCTTTGTCACAGCCTTCGGGCAGCCCAAGGACACTAAGCGGTGCAGAGTGAGCGCTGTGTGGGGAGCGGTTCAGACATTTCAACAGGATTTTATCACAGTCTTATCACTGAGTGCAGCTGGCAAGAGGCAGCTTCAGCCCCAGGTGACAAGCCAGTTCTCCACAGGCAGACTGGGGCCTCTGCTCTGATATCTACCCATCGTGCGAGAATGTGCTCTGGCGGTCAGGGACGCCCTCCATCAGGGAGTGACGCAGGAGACTGCAGTGTTCAGCATGGGGAGACCAGCGCGGTCTAGTCCCTGCCCTGCCCCACTTCCACGGGGGATCGTCCGAGTTGTTGCTCTCCAGTGGCCATTGCATGAGCAATCGTTCCACTGTGAAGTTCCAGAAATGTTTGTTCTGGCTTCTGCATTGCAGCCAGTGTTTGAAAGAGTGTGAGGTCTGGTGTGGAAAACAGTCATGCCCCAGGAATGCCTGAATGAGCATAGGACAAACTCTTTCCCTAGGAAGGGGGTGAAGCGCTGGGATGGGTTCCCTAGGGAGGGGGTGGAATCTCTATCCCTAGAGGTGTTCACGTCCCAGTTTCACAGAGCCCTGGCTGGGATGATTGAGCTGGGGCTGATCCTGCTGTGGGCAGGGGACAGGACTCGATGACTCCTGAGGTCTCTGCCAGCCCTGGGATTCTAGGGTTCTATGTTTCAGTCCAGCCAGTTTCTGATCTGGTTTACGCAGTCTGGGGTAACTCCACCTGGCTCAGTTAGATGACAAAGAAAAGTCAGAAAATGATACGCAAATTGTGATTTGCGTATCTTTTCCCGCTTTTCTTTTGGAAGAGGCTTTTCCAACAATTATCTAAATGGGGCCAAATTTTGGACAAAAAGCCTCTTTTGGAACATCCCTTCTTCCTCGCAGAACGAGGTTTACAGGGACACCAAAAAAACCGCGTCTGCTTTTCTGAATTTTTTTTCAGAAAAGCAGACACGTTCCTTGGATGCAGCAGAGCTTTTCCAGGATACCTCCAGTATCACAGAAAAACTCTGCAGTCTAGACTTACCCTGAGATTAGGATTTGACCATGTATTTTTCTTTTACCCTGCCACTCATGTTTGATGGTGCCCTTTATATATTATAATGGAGAGCAGTGGCTACCATTGGTCTAAGGCTAAGTTACTGCAATTGTGCATAGGTTGATTAGGTATGAATTTAGGAGGAAGGGGACCATATAGCGGGAGTTCAGAGGGCATGCAGAAGTTTTGAGCCTGGAGAAAAGGAGGGTGAGAAAGCTGAGCTCTGTAATCAAAAGATACTGCAACAAGGAGGAGTGAAGCACAGTGTGTCTGTTGTGATTATGGTTAGAAAACTTTCACTGAACCTACTTTAGATTTTGAAATTCTTCCACAAGGCTGGATTTCTGCCCAGGAGACATTCTAGCAAAAACCGTCCCGTTCACTAGTATCTGTAGAAAGAAGAACATTGTGGTACTAGATTGAAAAATGAACCCAAATATTGTTCATACTATTAGGAACCCAGTGTTCCTTGTATGATATTTAGTAGCATAATGGAGGATCCAGCCCTGTTTCATTATTGAATGAGCTGCAAAGGCAGCTTATTGGTTTTTATAAAACCATTAACTTCTCCTCTTTGATCTACAGATGGCCTGGGACCAGAGCTGTCCACCTGCTGTAATTTTTGGAATCTGAACCTGATTTTTCTCATAATAGACCCTGGATCAGCCTGTAGGCGTTTGCAGTGTGACCCCATCTCTGTGTGATCATTTTCTGATCCATGAACATTATCCCCATAGGAGCAGGAGCTAGGGATGCAGGGGTTCTGCAGCACCCCCACATTTTATGTGGGTCCCAGCCACTGTCCTGCGCCCGGGGCTGTGTTCCTGGCCCTGCACCCGCCCCAGCCTTGGACTTCTTACCCCTGTCTGGGTCTCCCTCCCGGCGGCAGAGCCTGCTCTTGGATTCCAACTGCAGGGAAGGAGGGGACAGGGCTTAGGGGATTGGCTTTCTGCACCCCCGATATTAAACTATTAAAAATGTCCCAGCAGCACTGCTTATCCCTTTAAATACAGCTCAGCGTTCCAGGGTCAAGCAGAATCTCCAGCCTCCGGGAATCCTCATTTTATCATTCTCCAATAACACTAGTCACCAGATCCATTAGCTACTACCAGTGATTCATGCCCACGTGTTTCCCTAGTTAGACTGCTAACATGAAATGAATTCTGTGCTTCCCTTAACTTCCTGTGAGCGAGATGCATATTCAGATTGCCCCAGATGGTCTGTTTTATATACTGCTCAGGTGAAACTAAGACTGTAGTTGTAGCAGGATTTGCCAACTTCTCAACAGACAGTGACAAATCTTCAGCTGGTGTAAATTGGTGTAGCTTCGTTACAGTCGATGGTGCTGTGGTGAATTGCGTCGGCTGAAAAGCTGGCTCAGGGATTTTAAAAACACCACGGTGGTCACCGCATGTATCACAGGGCCATGGGTGGCAGATATACGAGGCAGGGGAAGGCGTTGCCTTCCCAAACTGCCAGGCGTGGCCCCTCCCACTTTCCATCCCCTGCTTCAGCAAGGCTCCTGGGCTGTCCCAGGCTTCACCCACGCTGAGGCTAGGACCATGTGCCACCCGCCCTTCCCGTGCTCCAGAGCTGGGAAGGCTCACACAGGGGGCTGCCCCTGCAGTGTAGGGTAGTTTGTGGAAAGAGCGGGGGGACTGGAGCCCTGCCCCTGAGGTGAGGGGTGCTTGGCTCCTGGGGAGGATGGGGCCTCAGGTGGAAAAGGTGGAGCTGGGGGGTTGCCTCCCCCAGTCCTCGATTCACCCACTGCCCATGCAGGGTTGCCAGCAGGAGGGCAAGTTTTTTGCTTTTAAGTTCAAACGTTCACACTTTAAATGCAGACGAGGTTGATAGTGGCCACAAGTCAATGGCTGCTGGTAGCTGCCAAGAAATGAATTGATGTTCTTAATTCAGTTCTAAAGGAAAGCAGCAATTCCATGATGTAGATCAACCCCCAATTGCCACTCTTAGTTGAAGCCTCAGAGAATGAGCACGGAGCCCCACGAAGGGAGGAGCACTCGGGATAAAGTCGGGGAACACTGGGGCCATTGCACGGCCACGGTCTCTTGGTTCAGAGTGAGCCGAGTGTCTCTCACAGCTGTTTATCGGCTTTGCACCTTTCAACGTTTCTGTGAAAAACGGGGACAGTAGCAATTTGTCACCTCCCAAACTTACTTTGGGCAGCAAACTCTTGAAATGCTTCATTATAACCTGATAGGATCTTCCATTCAAGGCAAAATGGTAATTGTTGCTTTCCCTTTCAGGAACGGTCCTTTCTTCAATATTAACACGTGTGTCCTAGAAATCAGACAAGAGTTGTTCTCAGACGGGGGTTTGCAATGTTCTAACACGTGAGTAATGAAAAGGACAAATGCAATTGTTGTATTATGCCCTTGGTTGCTAAAGAACTGGAAGTAGCAGTCTAGGCTCTACTATCCACCTTGTCACAGACCTTGGAAAAGTCATTTACCTACCTCCTGCCTCAGTTTCCCATCAGTACAATGGGGATTATATTTACCTCACCCACTGTGACGTAGTGGGGGTACCTTGCTGGTTGCTGGGCTTGGGCTGTGGGTGACCCCCAATGGCTGCTGTGTGTAGCAAGGCCCAGCAGGGCAAGGGATGAGTCATTATGCAAAAGGGGCTTCGTAACCTGTCTGACCAGCTACCCCCCAGGGAGAGACACAGAGGAAGGTAGAATGCTGCCCTGGCTGGGGGGCAGGGCTGGAAGTGAGTGAGTTAGTTTAGTTCCTGTCTGGGTATCATGGAGAAAGCAGCCGAGCCAGGGGCTGGAATTTGAGGGCCCAGTCGCCCCATCCCATCTCAAGGGGGGCTGAGGCATCCTGGGCCTGTCCCCTGTAATTGGATTGCATCTGTGCTGTGCTGTATCCTGGAGAAGCAATAAACTCCCTCTATTTCACTGGCTGGGGGAGTCTGTTCATGCCATTACGGGGGTGCAGGAGACGGGAGAACCTCAACGCGTCATCACACTGGTGTCAGAAGTGGGATGCACTGAACCCTGTGGATGGAACTTCCGGCAGCGAGTGAAAAAGGCGCAGTAGAAGCAAGAGCCGTGGAGCCAAGCATGCTGGAGACAGAGCAAAGCGGTTCCTGGTGGGGCGCTGCAGCACCAGACTGGTGAGTCTGCACCGAGGGGACCAGCGGGGAGATGGCCTACGCCTGACTCTTGAAGGCAGAGCTGGTGAAGCTGTGCAGAGAGAGGGGCCTGCCTGTACGGAATGCAACCAAGGCCCAGCTGATTGCCCGGGTGGAGGAGAATGACCAGCCACAGGGCCAGGATCCTGTCCCAGTGGGGAGCAGCCAGAACCCCGCTGGGAACGTCTCAGGCTCTGAGAGGGGGCGGAGCACTGGAGGCTGCTGGAGAGACCGGACTGCCTCCCAGGGAAGCCCTGCAAGCCATAATGTGTCTAGGGCAGGGGCCAGCCCAGCGGAGCTGCGGCAGCTAGAGATCCAGCTGCAGATGAAGGAATTGGAAGTCCAGGACCGTAGAGAGCAGCGACAGCATGAGCTGGCCATGGCAGAGCGGAGAAGCGATGGGGCCCCGGCTGTGCCGAGTGCGGACGGGTCCCGAGGGCCCAGGGCGGCCAGACGCTTGGAGAAGCTCGTGGTGGCCCAACTGAAGGATTTGAGTGACATAGACGGGTTCCTCAGCTCCTTTGAGAGGGCCTGTGGACTGCAACGTGTCCCCCCAGCTGACTGGCTGCAGGAGCTCATCCCCACACTGAACCAGGAGGCTGCCGGGGTGCTCAATCAGCTGGAAGACCTACATCCAGGGGATTACAACCGGGTCAAGGAGGCCCTGCTGCACAAGTTCGGGCTGACCCCCGAGATGTACAGGAAGAAGTTCCGGGGGGTGCAGAAGGGGCCACGGGAGACCTATGTGGATCTGGCCTCCCGCCTGGTGCAATACTGCCGCAAGTGGGTGTCTGGGGTCGGAGCCCAGACGGCAGAGGAACTGCTCAAGCTGATCATGATGGAGCAGTTCTCTGAAGCAGGCACACCCAGCCTGAGGCTGTGGCTCAAAGACCGAAGTCCGGAGAACCCCCAGG
>JANRFK010004149.1:121594236-121617860 GCA_030068395.1 Apalone spinifera | reverse complement strand
CATGCCATTATGGGGGTGCAGGAGACGAGAAAACCCTAACGCGCCGTCACACCCACCCTTTCTTTATAAAGCATTGTGGGTTTGTCTCCAAGTGACTGCTTCATTGTGTTGTAACACTTGTTCATTTCTATGTGTTAACAAACATGATTGTAAATTAAGCTATAGAAATTACATGGAAGTTTGTTTCCAGAGACAGTGTATGTTTCTAGTTGTAGTTAACCCTAGGAACCTCGTAGATGAATAAGACATGCGCTATATCTGCAGAGTGCTATTATTCTGGGTCAGGATAAAAAGGGTCAAAAACAAGGGCAATGTCATGTTAGGGGTCTACTACAGACCACCTACCCAGGAAGAAGAGGTGGATCAGGCTTTTTCTTTTGAACAACTAACAAATCATCCAAAGAACAGAACTTGGTGGTGGTTGGGGACTTCAAGGATCCAGACGTCTGTTGGGAAAATAACTCAGCAGGACACAGGTTATCCAAGAAGTTCCTGGACTGTATTAGAGACAGTTTTTTTTTAAATTTCAGATGGTGGAGAAAGCTACTGGGGGGAGGCTGTTTTAGAGTTGATTTTGACAACTAGGGAGGAACTGGTTGAGAATTTGAAAATGGAAGGCAGCTTGGGTGAAAGTGATCATGAAATCATAGAGTTCAAGATTCTAAGGAATGGGAGCAGAGAAAACAGCAAAATAAAGACAATGGATTTCAGGAAAGGAGACTTCAGCAAACTCAGGGAGTTGCAAGATAAGGTCCATTCTAAACAAATCTAAGAGCAAAACAACTGAAGACAACTGGCAATTTTTCAAAGACACGTTATTAAAGGGCAGAAGAGCAAACTAATCCACTGCGTAGGAAAGATAGGAAGTTTGGCAAGAAACCAAACTGGCTTACCAAGAAGATCTTGAATCATCTAAAAATGAAAAGGAGTCCCACAATAAGTGAAAACAACATCAAATTACAAGGGATGAATATAAACAGATAACATAGGTATTCAGGGGAAAATTAGAAAGGCAAAGGCACAAAATGAGTTCAAACAAGCTAGAGACATAAAGGGGAACAAGAAAACATTCTACAAATATATTAGAAGCAAGGGGAAGACCAAGGATAGGGTAGGCCTATTACTCAATGATGAGAGAAAAACAGTAATAGAAAACATGGAAATGGCAGAGGTGCTTAATGACTTCTTTGTTTCCATTTTCACCAGAAAGGCTGGCAGTGATTGGACATCCAACATAGTGAATACCAGTGGAAATGGGGTAGGTTAAGAAGCTGAAATAGGAAAAAACAAGTTAAAAATTACTTGGACAAGTCAGATGTTTTCAAGTCACCTGGGCCTGATGAAATGCATCAAGGGACTTACTGAGCAGATATCTGAGCTATTAGCTAGTATCTTTGAAAAGTCATGGAATATGGGAGAGATTCCAGATGCCTGGAAAAGGGCAAATATAATGCCAATCTATAAAAAGAGAAATAGGGACAAGCCAGGGAATTACAAACCAGTCAGCTTAATTTCTGTGCCTGGAAAGATAGTGGAACAAATAATTAAGGAATTCATCTGCAAACATCTGTAATATAATAAGGTGATACGTAACAGCCAACATGGATTTGTAAAGAACAAATTCTGCCAAACCAACCTGATAGCTTTCTCTGATAGGATAACAAGCCTTGTGGATAAGGAGGAAGCAGTAGGTGTGGTATACAGGGTGTCCCCACTATAAGCTACCCCAATATACATCCCTTCTGCACTAAATTCGTTGACACTTGTAGGAACTGAAGAGTTATAAGGGCCTTCCATTCCCTGCTCTTAAGTTGCACAAAAAAAACAACCCAACTTTCACAACTGGAAGTCAGCCATGGGAAAAAAAATTCCCCACTTTAAGTTGTTTCACTATAAATCCAAGTTTTCTGGAACATATCTTGGATTTACAGCGAGGACGGCCTGTATCTAGACTTGTAGTAAGGCATTTTAGTCAGTTTTGCTTGACTTTCTCATTTATAAACTAGGGAAATTAATACATTTCTCATTAATAAACTAGGTTAACTGGTTGGTTAACCGTTCCCAGAGAGTAATTGTCAGTGGTACACCAGCAGGTTGGAAGAGCATAACAAGTGCTCCGTTATGAAGGGATTAGTTCTAGGTCTGGTTCTTTTCGATATCTTCATCAACAAATTTAGATAACGGCATGGAGAGTGCACTTATAAAGTGTGCAGATGATGCCAAGATGCACGGGGTTGCAAGTGCTTTGGAGGATTGGATTTTTATTCAGAATGATCTGGACAAACTGGAGAATTGGTCAGAGGGAAATAGGATGAAATTCAACAAGGGCAAATGCAAAGTACACCACTTAGGGAGGAACAGTCAATTACATGAACACAAAATGGGAAATGACTGCATAAGAAGAATTACAATAGAAAGGGATCTGGGGGTTATGAGTCAACAAGGTAACACTGGTGCAAAAAAAGCAAATATTCTGGGAAGTATTAACAGGAGTGTTGTGAGCAAGACACAAGAACAACTTTTTCCACTCTACTCTTCGCTGATTAGGCCTCAACTGTGTGCAGTTCTGGGTGCCACATTTCAAAAGAGATGTGGACAAATTGAAGAAGGTCTAGAGAAGAGCAACAAAAAAGATTGAAGGTCTAGAAACCATGCTCTATGAGGGAAAACTGAAAGAACTGGGTTTGTTTAGTATGAAAGGGCTTGTCTACATAATGGAGAAGATTTGTCCTCCAGAGGTCGATCTTCTAGCATTTGATTTAGCGGGTCTAATGTAGGACCCGAAATCGAATACTGAGGGCAGTCCCCATTGGAGTCCTCGTTCTGTGAGGAGTACGGTGTGCTCCTGTCAGCCCCCAGTAGTGTAGATGCTGTAATGGCTTGGCTTAACGTAAGCCAAATCCAGCTGCGCATTTGGCGTAACAGGATGATGTACCATAAGCCGACTTGCCTGGTCTCGTGTAGGCCAGGCTGTAAAGAGAAGAGTGATAGGGAACATTATAATAGCTTTCAAGTATCTAAAAGGTTGTGACAGAGGGAGAAAAATTATTCTCCTTAACTCCCAATGACCGGACAAGAAGCAATGGGCTTAAATTGCAGCAAGGGAGATTTAGGTTGGAGATTAGGAAAAGCTTTCTATCAAGGTGGTTGTGGTCTATGGTCTAGATCAGTGTTTCTCAAATTGTGCTTCGCGGAGCTCCAGGGCTCTGTGAGACATCTCCAGGGGCTCCGCAAGGTTGACAAACTGGAAAGCCTTCAAAAGCATAACTGAGAATAGCCTCGAACTGACACAGTTAACACACTCCGCGGGGGCTCCGCAGAAATTTTTACACATGTAAAGGGCTCCGGAGCTCAAAAAGTTTGAGAACCACTGGTCTAGATGGTGCTTGATCCTGCCATGAGTGCAGGGGACTGGACTGGATGACCTCTCCAGGTTCCTTCCATTTCTCATATTCTGTGGATACTCTGCATGAGTTGTATAGCTCTGTCAAATATCTCTCCCCAAGTTGATGGAAGATTAAAACAAATCTTTGTGGAAGATTTTTCAAAAGTCCCGTGTTTCTTCAGCCCCTTCAAGCCACTGCAGCTTCAAGGCCATTGGGCAAAGCAGTAAGAAACCCATTTTTCACATATCCAAAGCTTCAGTGCTGCATTAAATCTCACCAGCCTTCGAAAAGCAGGGCTTATACTACTTCCAGCTGCACCGTGTCTGCTATCTTCCAGCAGTTGCCAGGCAATGGATGCTGGGACGAGTCCTTGTGGTTCACTTGCTTCAATGAGAATCACTCTGCTGGTCTCGGAAATCATTCCGGCACTCTTGGCAACAGTAATGGCTGTCTGAAGGTTGTCCCCTGAAAAATAAACACGTGAGGCAGATTGGGGCAAGAAATCATAGAATCATAGAATCCTAGGACTGGAAGGGACCTCGAGAGGTCATCAAGTCCAGTCCCCTGCCCTCCCGGCAGGACCAAATACCGTCTAGACCATCCCTGATAGACATTTATCTAACCTACTCTTAAATATCTCCAGAGAGGGAGATTCCACAACCTCCCTGGGCAATTTATTCCAGTGTCTGACCACCCTGACAGTTAGGAACTTTTTCCTAATGTCCAATCTAACCCTCCCCTGCTGCAGTTTAAGCCCATTGCTTCTTGTCCTATCCTCAGAGGCCAAGATGAACAAGTTCTCTCCCTCCTCCTTGTGACACCCTTTTAGATACTTGAAAACCGCTATCATGTCGCCTCTCAGTCTTCTCTTTTCCAAACTACATAAGCCCAATTCTTTCAGCCTTCCCTCATAGCTCATGTTCTCTAGACCTTTAATCATTCTTGTTCCTCTTCTCTGGACCTTCTCCAATTTCTCCACATCTTTCTCGAAATGCAGTGCCCAGAACTGGACACAATATTCCAATTGAGGCCTAACCAGCACAGAGTAGAGCGGAAGAATGACTTCTCGTGTCTTGCTCACAACACACCTGAACTCTGCAATCTACTGTGACTTTACTGCTGTTGCTGTGCTACACACTGGGCCCACCACAAGCTTCCCTCTTGCCAGCTTTCACTACAGGCCAGAGGGCTGGCTCTCCACTGTCACTCTCAGGGTAATTTTTTAATTTCAGTGGCGTTTCATTACGCTAGAGCTCATGTAAGGTGCCCCGCAAGTCAGAGGACCAGATTCCTCAAGTCATCTGCTCATGGAACTCCTATTGTCCGGCGCGGCTGTTCTGTACCTAGAGGGCTACAGGATCAGGCCCAGAGATGATACCTGTGACCATCACGCTCCTGATCCGGGCAGCGCTGAGCTCTTCCAGCACAGGCTTGGTCTCAGCCTTCAACCGGTTTTCCATGATCAGCAGGCCCAGGAACGTCAGGTCGCTCTCCAGCTCCTCCCTGGGAATGACGATGAAAAACGCCCAGAGATTGTTTGGATAATGGTTGGCAGGGGAGGAAAGTCTTAGGATGGCATTTTTTTAATACAGAACCCACACTAGGATGGAAATGCACTTTTCTTTCCAGGAAACCGTAACTGATACTGCATTCCAAGAAACCTGATTCACTGAGCCTTTAGGTCTCTGCAGTTTGGACAAGCTGCCAAGCCTGAACAACACCGTTGTGTGGACTAAGCAGGAAGCACAGCACATGTGCACACACACACACACACAGAGTATCTGCAGGAACAGAAGTCGGCTGTATGTATCACACACACTTGGCATAACATAACAGTGTAACTGGTTCTCTCAGAGAGATCATGCTAATGGCTTAGCCATTCCCGAGCCCCTCTTCTCTGACAGGTCGTGCAGAATTGACCTGGAGAAGCACCCAGCAGCACTTACCTCTCTAAACTGTCCAGTTCCACAGACTTGCCCATGTTTAGTTCTTTATGTGCCAGGGCAATCACTCTGAAGCCCTGGGCTGTGTACACGTGAAGCTCCTTTGTGAAATCAGCTGGGACTGTGTAGAGGAGAAAAGAACATATGGGCAAGTCTTACTGTTTCTGTGATTTAAAGACCATCCGATCTTTGGTGCTTTTCTTTGGTGGCTTCAACTCTGCATACGACATGCTCACCATTTACCAGTGCTATGGCCTTTCTCTGCCAATCACCTGGGTCTGATCCAAAGGCTCTGGAGCTAACAACTAGATCTGAGCGTTTCAAATAATTGGGATAGTGTCATTTAAACTACAAGGCGTGGAGTAAGCTCTGTTCTAACCACAGGACCTCCTGGCACCTTCAGTGAGGCCTATGGACTGGCTAACCACTCAACTCCACACTGTTTTACCACCCAACAATAACTGTAGCAGGTGTTTGCACCAGTACCCATGAGCCACTGTGGACACAGATCACGGGAATCCCTGCCTCAAGGGGTTTGAGAGACAGCACTTTCCTGCTTCCAAGACATGTCCAAGCAATGGTGTGGATCTTCTGTAGCTTCCACAGCCATCCCTGCTCTTGAACTTTGCTTCAGCCTCAGCCTCAGCTTGACTTGGGCCTCACCTCCTGACACAGATCCTGAAACCTGACTTAGACGCTCATCCTTGGGATCCTCCCTGGCATGGAATTTGACTCTGAACTTCTCCACTGCTCTCAGCCTCAGGTCTGGCCCTGCTCTGACCGTTCTGAGCCTGTGTTCTGCCACGTAAATGCTCTGCACCTTTTTGGAGGGATCACTTAATAGCTGCGTGCCTCAGTGCAAGGTTTGTCTGATGGCAAGCAGCTGGTTTTGAGAATGTTCTGGGCTGGGCCCAAGGCAAGACAGACATGAGAGGCTTCTGTGGTGGCTACAGTTTACACAGGGGAAAGGGCCAGGACCAAGAGAGGCACAAAGGTGAATTTAAGCTACTTTTGCTTCTCGTCCCTCCCTCCGTTGTGCTGAGTGTGAGTTGGAAGTAGCTAAGGATAAAGCCTGCAATCTACAATTGCCTCTGATAATTCCATGCAGAGATTTTAAAGGCAAATATAACTTTAGAAAGGGCTGACCTATTTAATTTGGGGAAAAGCAGCATTTCGCTAGGTAGCACTGTGACGGCGTGTCGGGGTTCCCCAATCCTGCACCCCCAGTAGCAGCAAGAACAGACTTCACCAGCCAGTAGAATAGAGAGGGGTTATTGCTGCTCCAGGATACAGCACAGCACAGCCATGATGTAGTTTCAGGAGCCAGGGCCAGGATGCCTCAGACCCCTTGGATTATGGGGTCCATTGTCACCCTAGACACTCAGCCCTCAGCTAAGACTGTTCCCTTCATGTTTCCCAGCCAGCAAATGCCCCGTCCCCCGAAACCTGGTGTTCCTCTCCGCCTCCCTCCTATTGTCTCCCTCTCTGCCTTCAACCGGTGGTACAGGTTAGGGTCTTTGCCTACGTGACTGTCTTGCTGGGTAGTGCTACAGATACCGGCCAGTAGGGGTCATCCCCAGTCCAAACACAGCCACCAGTGGATGACCATAGTGTATGGCCTAGTGTATGGCTTGCCCACTACATCACAAGCACCTAACCCAGTGGCTCTCAACTCGTTTCAGTCCACGAACCTCCCCGCCAATCAAAATATTTTCATGGACCACCTCCAGCACATGTAGCACAGGACGTACAACACAGCAACCGCTCAGCATGACGGCGGCAGCTACACTGACACTCAGAACCTCAGACGGACATTACTGGCAACACAACGCGGTTGCATCCTAGGTGAAGCTATGGATGACTCGCTGCTTGCTTGTGAACACGGCGTGAAACAGCCTAACGGCGGCACCTGCTCATGCCGTGTGACTTTGGACAATGGTTCCTGTGGACCACCGAAAAAGTCACCATGGACCACCAGTTGAGAACCAGGGACCTAACCTAAAGGGGCTGGATGAGAGAAGTTCAGAAACTTGAGAAACTAGAACATGAATCAGCTAAAGATGCTTTTCTTGTTTGGACTTGAAACAACTCTGTGAAACTCATTTCAGAGATAAGGGAGTTACTCATCTCGTGCAGTAACGAGTGTTCTTTGAGATGTATGTCTCCATGGGTACTCCATTCTAGGTGACAGGTCACCCGGAGCCGAAGATCGGAGCTTTGCTAAACAGTTTCCCCCGTTGAGCCATACGTGCGCAGGAGACGTCTCGAGACATTCCCGCCTGATTGCCTGCATGCCTCTCAACCCTCCCTTCAGTTCCTCCTCAACACCTGAGTAACTAAGACTCTGAGCAGAGGGGTGGAAGGGAAGGTAGTGGAGCACCCACGGGGACACACATCTTGAAGAACACTCATTACTGCACAAGGTGAGTAACTCCCTTTTCTTCTTCGAGTAGTGTCTCCATGGGTGTTCCACTCTAGGTGAATATAAAGCAGTACTCTATGTGATTGGTTGGAGGGAGTCGGAGTCAATGTTTAGCGGTGGTGGACAATACCGCTGTGGCCACTGCTGAGTCGGTAGCCAATTGAGGTAAGATGGCATAGTGTCTGGCAAAGGTGTGTTCGGATGACCAAATCGCAGCCCTATAAATGTATCTCAAGGGAACATTGTTCAAGAAGGCTGTGGAAGCAGCTGTAGCCCGGGTAGAGTGCGCTCTTGGTGGATGCCGCAATGGTTTGTTCGCCAAAGTGTGACATTTCAGTATACATGTCAATATCCACTTTGAGATACATTGGGCCGAGATAGGTGAGCCCTTTGACCGTTCCGTGTTGGAGATAAAGAGTCTTTGGGATCTACGGAGTGGCTTTGTTCGTTCCAAAAAGAAAGCCAAAGTTCGTTGGATATCTAAAGTGTGCCGACTAGTATCTCTTTGTGACGCGTGCGATTTTGGAAAGAAGGTGGGTAGTACATTGGATTCATTTATGTGGAATTCCGTGCAAACCTTTGGTAGGAATGCCAGGTGAGGTCTCAGTGTGACCCTATCCTTTGTGAAGACTGTATCTGGGGGTTCTGCCATTAGTGCTCCGAGTTCACTTACTCTCCTGACTGAAGTGATGGCTAATAGAAAACACACTTTCATTAAAAGGAAGGGAAGTGGTACCATCACCAACAGTTCAAAGGGTGGCCCGGTGAGATAGTCCAGGACAAGGTTAAGGTCCCATAATGGGGGTAGGGCTCTATGTGGTGGGTATACGTTGTGGAGCCCTCTAAGGAATCTCTTTGTGATAGGATGGGCGAATATAGAGGAGCCATCCAGAGAGATGTGAAATGCTGATATTGCCGAGAGATGGACTCTTCGGGAGGAGATCGAGAGCCCCGATGCTTTGAGGTCCAGGATGTAGTCGAGGACAGTATTCAATGGAGATGTACAGGGTTCTATATTGGCCCTGTGACACCAGTGGGAGAATCGTGTCCATTTTTGTAGGTAAGATTTACGTATAGATGGTCTCCTACTATGGAGGAGGATATCTTTGACATGCTGCGAGCATTGCTCCTTGTGACGGAGCAGAAGCGCCCCGCACTCTAGCCCCACCGACTGCCGCTTGTCTGGCGGTGCTGGGGGCCGGTAATGGGTCAGAAGCGCTCCACGCGCCAGCCCCGCCAATCACTGTGGCCCGGCGGCACGGGGGCCAGAATACCGGCGGTGCGGCAGCTGCTCGCGTGCCACTGTTCTGGCCCAACCCCGCACCCGCCCCGAGAGCCAGAGGGTGACGGGGGTGGGGCACTGTCGGGGGACGGCACATGTAGCTGACCCAGAAGTGCGGCCGGCCGGAGGGGGTGGGGCCCCGCGGGCCGGAAGTTGGCCAGGAGATTTAAACCCCAGCCAGTGCGCCTGGAGGAGGGAGAGCCGAAGGCAGCGACTCCCCGTGCAGGACCCGTAGCGGATGGGACCCAAGACCAGGAGGTGAGCCCCGGATCCGGGAGAGGCCTGGCCGTGGAGAGAGGAAGTAGCCCAGGGCGGGCAAAAGGAGCCTGTGGGCTGGCGCGTTACAGCAGGATGCCCCTTCAGCCGGACCGGACGGCAACGTTCTTATGTTCTTATGTTCTTATGTTCAATTGAGTCCGTGTCCTTAGGGCTCTGGGCTGGGGTCTGTGAGAGGGGGCGGGCCCGGACCCCCTCTCTCCGCGGGTAGCCCGGAAGGCACAGAACCGGGACGTGGCCAAACAAAAGGGCGAGAGGATGCCGGGTGCGGTGGGAGGAGCACAGAGACGGCGGTTTGCGAGGTCTGACCAGCACGGTATGGTCACACCCATTTACAGTCATCTATTTCTGTGAACCAGAAAGAAGCCATGCCTGAAGGTGACGCATATGTAGTTGTGGGTGCAGTATCCTCCCATTGTCCTGAGAGAGGAGATCTGCTCAATGTTGTAATGGGTATGGAGGTTGCTAGTCTGTACAGGTAGGGTATCATGTTTGACGAGACCATGAGGAAGCTATGAGGATGACCAGGGCTCCATCCCTGCGGATTTTGTGTATCACCCTGGGGATTAGTGGTATGGGAGGGAAGGCATAATGTAGGGGAGCAGTCCATCTGATGAGAAAGGCATCCCCTAGAGAGCGTCTGCCAAGCCCCACTCGACAACAGAATTGGGGGCATTTGGTATTGTGGGGGGAAGTGAAGAGGTCTACCGTTGGCCACCCCTATTGGCAGAATAGTGTGTTGGTGATCTCTGTATGTAATTCCCATTCGTGGTCTATGGCAAAGTTGCAGCTGAGAGCGTCCGCTGTGGTGTTGGTAGCCCAAGGTAGGTAAGATGCTAGTAGTGTCACTTGATTGCAGATGCACCAGTTCCACAGGCGTATAGTTTCCGTGCACAGGGAGCAGGAACGGGCACCACCTTGTCTGTTTATATAGTACATTGTACAGATGTTGTCTGTAAGTATGTGAACTGTGCAATTGGCGATCTGTAGTGCAAAATGTATGCAGGCATTCCTTACTGCTCTTAGCTCGAGGAGATTGATGCGTAGGGATGTCTCATTGAGAGACCATCTGCCCTGAACCACCTAGTCATTCATATGCGCTCCCCAACCAAGGAGGGATGTATCTGTTGTAATTTATAAAGTGGGTTTGGCTTGATGAAATGGAATGCCTGCTAACAGATGTCCACCATCATAGGGACATGAGCACATCTGATGGGACAGTAATTATTTTGTTGCGAGGATCTCGCGACGGGATATAAACGGTTGTGATCCAGAGTTGAAAGCAACAAAAGTGTAGGCGAGCATGGCGGACTACATATGTAGTGGATGCCATGTGGCCCATTAGTCGAAGTCAGATGAGTACTGTAGTGGTAGGGGATACAAGTATCCTGTTTATAATATCTTGAATGATTGTAAAACAGTTTTGTGGTAAGTATGCCCGGGCTGTGATAGAGTCCAGGCAGGCCCCTATAAACTCTATGTCTTGTACTGGTTGTAATGTTGACTTGTGTTCGTTTATGAGCAGGCCTACACAACTGAAGAGGAACTTGGTTATGCTTATCATGGAGGCAGTTTCCTCCTGTGATGATCCCTTTATTAGGCAGTCGTCGAGGTATGGGAATATGATTACTTGCTGATGTCTGAGGTGTGCGGCAAAGATTGCTAATACCTTGGAGAATACCCGTGGAGCTGCTGAGAGGCCGAAGGGTAGAACTTTGTATTGGAAATGTTGAGGCCCGAGAGTAAAGTGTAAGAAACGTCCGTGGGCTGGGTGGATGGATATGTGAAAGTACACCTCTTGCAGAGTCGAGGGCTGCGAACCAGTCCCCTTGATCTAGCGCAGGAATGACTGTCGTGAGAGCGACCATCTTGAATCGTCGTTTCTTGAGAAATTTGTTCAATTAGTGGAGGTCTAGGATGGGCTTCCAACCCCCTGGTTTTTTCTTTGTCACGAAATAATTTGAGTAGAACCCTTTTCCATGGAATTCCTTGGGCACCCTCTTTATGGCTCTGATCATGAGAAGGTGTTCGATCTCTTGTTTCAGTAGGGTCTCGTGAGAGGGGTCCCTGAAGAGGGACGGGGTAGGGGGTAGGGAAGGTGGGATAGCAATAAAACGGATAGAATATCCTACTCTAATTATTTCTAGCACCCAACAATCTGATGTTATAGCTTCCCATTGGGGAAGGAAAGGGCGTAGATGGTTGGTAAAGAGATGGCCATATTGTCCGTACGTCAAATCATGAGGGAGGACTTGCAGACCCTCGGCCACATCTTCAAATTCGCTGTTTTGTAGATTGACTAGTAGAAGGGCAACCTTGGTTGGGGTGCCGCCTCTGTATGTGTTGTCTTGGTTTCGTATCTTCATATGGCCTCTGTGGTGGCCAGTTGTACTGCATATATCTATTACGATTGTATTGGCTATACTGATTATATGGTTGGTATCGCTTTCGTTTATAGGGCGGGGTGTACATGCCCAAGGTGCGAAGTGTGCTTCTTGAATTTTTACTGTTATGGAGCATTTCATCTGTTGTAGCTGCAAACAAATTCAGCTTATCGAATGGCAAGTCTTCTACTTTCGACTGGAGTTCTCGGGGAACCCCAGAAGTTTGTAGCCAGGATGCCCTGTGCATTACGATCCCTGTAGCTGTCGTTCTGGCTGCGGTATCAACGATATCCATTGCTGTTCGTAGAGCAGTGTGTGCGATCGTATGGCCTTTGTGAACTATTGCTTTGAGGGTGGATCTTTTGGACTCAGGGAGGTGTTGCATGAGTTCTCCTCCTTTTGAATAATTGTCAAAATTATGATTTGCCAGAAGGGCAGTAGTTTGAGATTCTGAGTTGTAATGTTGAAGAGGAGTAAACTTTTCGACCAAATAGATCTAGTTTCTTATAATCTTTATCCTGAGTGCCAGCTCTATATTGGGGTAGCTTAGATCTTTGCTGCGCTGATTCTACTACTAAAGAGTTTGCTTGTGGATGTGTGAACAAAAATTCCATGTCCTTCGGAGGGACAAAGTATTTCCTGTCCACTCTCTTGTTAGTGGGTTGTATGGATGCAGGTGTTTTCCATAAGTCTTCTGAAGTATTCATAATTGCCTCATCTATAGGTAGGGCTATTTTGCCACGTAGTGTGGGATGTACAAGGCATTGGTGAGACCCCATTTGGAATATTGTGTGCAGTTCTGGTCTCCCATGTTTAAGAAGGATGAATTCAAACTGGAACAGGTACAAAGAAGGGCCACTAGGATGATCGGAGGAATGGAAAACCTGTCTTATGAAAGGAGACTCAAGGAACTTGGCTTTTTTACCTTAACCAAAAGAAGGCTGAGGGGGGATATGATTGCTCTCTTTAAATATATTAGAGGGATAAATACCAGGGAGGGAGAGGAATTATTTAAGCTTAATACCAATGTGGACACAAGAACAAATGGATATAAGCTGGCTAGTAGGAAGTTTAGACTTGAGATTAGACAAAGGTTTCTAACCATTAGAGGAGTGAGGTTCTGGAACGGCCTTCCAAGGGAAGTAGTGGGGGCAAAAGATCTATCTGGCTTCAAGATTAAACTAGATGGGTTTTTGAAGGGGATGGTTTGATGAGATAACATGATCTTGGTAACTAATTGACCATTCATTATCAGTGGTAAATAGGTCAATGGAGGGATGATAGGGCTTACTATAGAGAACTTTCTGGGTGTCTGGCTGGTGAGTCTTGCCCACGAGCTCAGGGTTTAGTTGATCGCCATATTTGGGGTCGGGAAGGAATTTTCCTCCAGGGTAGATTGGCAGAGGCCCTGGAGGTTTTTCGCCTTCCTCTGTAGCATGGGGCACGGGTCACTTGCGGGAGAATTCTCTGCATCTTGGGGTCTTTGAACCATCGTTTCAAGGACTTCAAGTATCTGAGACACAGGTGAGAGGATTATTCTAGGAGTGGGTGGGTGAGATTCTGTGGCCTGCGTTGTGCAGGGAGTCAGACTAGATGATCATAATGGTCCCTTCTGACCTTAAAGTCTATGAGTCTATGTAGGTTTTTTAACAGTTTGTGCTGTTTCTCCTGCACTTCTTGTAGGGAAAATTGTTGGCTTATGGATTCTCTTTTGTACAATTCTTGAAGTTCCTTGAGGTCGTCTGTTGCCCCAGTATCAGGTGGTATAACTGCATCCTCTGTGGTGGAGATTTGTCAGAGTGCAGCCCATCCAGTGAGTGGGTGTCTGAATCTCTGTCCAACACCGGGTCCTCCTCCTCTGAGTCTTGTGTAGGAGGTAGGGACTGTGTGGGGGGCAAGCTTCTTCTGGTTGGTGTAGAATGGGCTGGGGACCGGTGTCTGTATGGGTCCCAGTGTTCCCAGGGCCCCCACTCTGGTGGGTAAGGTGGGGCTGGGTAACCCCAGTATGGGTGCCAAGGGCTCTGGTGTGGTCCAGCCCTATAATGATGAGAGCGCGACTTCCTTGGTGATGAGTTTCCCGAGGAGTACATAGACATGCGCTCATCATCTGAAGTTCTACCCAGGTGGGGTGACACAGGAGGACATGGGCTGTGTAGCGATCTTCTGTCCCGAGATTTTGTGGGTGAGCGCTCAGAAGCAGGAAGGCGCAGATACTCATGTCTGCTCTGGCTGTCAGTATCAGCTGGAGCTCAATCAGCTTCTTTCTCAGCTGATTGTGCTGGTGCAGAGACCTGCGGAGCTGCTGAAGCCGGTGCCGCTTTGGCAGAGTGAGCCGGTCTCTTATGCTGCGCTGCAGCTTTTGCCGGCGGCCGGCTTGTCTTGCAGTGCTGCGTGTGAAGGGCGCTCTCGGGCTTCTGCTGGCACCGAGGAGGCGCTCACGGGTCCCTGTCCCGGTCCCGGCTGTCCGTGTGAAGGACGCCCCACTGCCTTGCTGGCAGGGGTCTTTGAAATGCTCCGCATTTCTCCTCCGCTGGTTCTTTGAGAGGAGGAGGGGGAGAGAGAGTGAGAAGGTAAAGCTCTCTTTGGCCATTTTCAGGAGCCGGGAAGGGTTTTGTGCAGGTCGGCAGGTACTCTGTGCCTCAGGCGGCTGTAAAGCCTCATCAAAAAGAATCATCCTCAGGCGGAGCTCCCTATCTTTTCTGGTTTTCACCGTGAGGGAAGAACAATGGTCTCACTTTTGTGGTATGTGGGTCTCTCCCAACACCGTATACAGAGCGCATGGCCATCTGATGTAACTGTTCTCACCCACAATTATTTCCAGTTTGAGAACAACTTATACCTCCAGATCAGCGGCACAGCCATGGGTACATGCATGGCCCCACAGTATGCTAATATCTTTATGGCTGACCTAGAACAACGTTTCCTCAACTCCCGTCCCCTTTTACCCCTTCTCTACTTACGCTACATCAGTGACATCTTTATGATCTGGATGCATGGCCAAGAAACACTGGAGACATTCCACAGAGATTTCAACAACCTACACCCCACCATCAATCTCAGCCTGGACCATTCTACATGAGAGATCCATTTCCTGGACACCACAGTACAAATCAGCAATGGAAAATTAGACACCACTCCCTACAGAAAACCCACTGACTCCTACAGTTACCTACACGCTTCCAGCTCCCATCCAGAACACACCATTCGATCCATCATCTATAGCCAAGCCCTTCGATACAACCGCATCAGCTCTAATCCCACTGACAGAGACCAGAAACTTCAGGATTGTTTTCTTCAGCTTTCTTCCCCTCTCCCTTTTTTTTTTGGGGGGGGGTGAGAAAAACAAATGAGGGAAACGAATTAAGAAGTATAAACACTAACTAACTCCTAACTGTCAAGGTACGAGTCCAACCGGGAAACAGTGTTAGCTCCGTCCGCTGACGAGGGCGGTTGAGGAGGAACTGAAGGGAGGGTTGAGCAGCGCGTAGGCAATCAGGCGGGAATGTCTCCAGACGCCTCCTGCGCATGCGTGGCTCAACGGGGGAAACTGCTTAGCAAAGCTCCATTTGCAGCTCCGGGCGACCCGTCACTTAGAGTGGAGCACCCACGGGGACACTATTCGAAGAAGAATTATGTAATTAGCCGTGTATTGGCTAAGTTGTACTCTACCATCTTTACTCCACAATCTCCCAGAAAGGCATTTTCTCCTGGTTTCCATTAAGTGCCATTCAAAACCACAAAGCTGTACATTACATCTAACCCAGGTTCCCGCAGAATCTTCAAGAAACTTGGAAAACATTTCATTTCATTTGATCTGAATCTCAAGTTGTGGTAAATAAACCTGAGACCAGAGCAATTAAAGGTATTTTCACAATAAAAAAGAGGCTAAGATTGCAAGCAGAATGAAATTAAAAGCCCTGGTTCAGTTTTCAGAAATGAAAAAGAGAAAACTGAGAGTTTTCAACAATGGTTATTCCTAACTATATGCATATTTACGTAGCTCTTCTTCCACCACTACAGGTGCATCTACACTGCGTCTATACTGCACCCTTATCTGGAAACAAGCTACGCAATTTGAGATATGCAAAATACACAGTTTATTTTGAGTTATTTTCAAAATAGCTTATTTTGTAACTTGCCGCTGTCTACACAGCACCAAATTTCAAAATAAACCGCTATTCCGAAACGTCCCTTAATCCTTGTGGAATGAGGTTTACAGGGATGTTGGAATAGCATGCCCATTATTTTAAAAGATATTTTGAAATAACAGGCATGCTGTCAAGATGCAGAATAGTGCCGCTGTGTAGATGTACGTTAAGATTTTAAGCTTCTGTGAGACAGGTCAATATTACAACAGTGAATATATGTATCTGGAAATCATTCGTGCTCTCAACTCTTTGGTTAATCAAAGATGTGCGGGCAATTGCATGTACAGTCATCATGACTGCATATCTAAATCAGGTATTTGCACATGCTAATATCCAGTTATGGGCCAGGTCCTCCACTATTTAAGTCAATGAAGCTGCAATGATTTTCACCCGCTGACTATCTGACTATGCATCGAATGAGCTACTGGACCATGCATACTGAGCCATGCTAGCTGCATCAATGAAATCGGCAATAGCCCTGACAGCCTCAGGGGAAATTGCATTGTGGACTGTGCCAAGATAACGTTCCCAAAGCCTTCCTCCCCGTTTGGGGCCACACAGATACATTTCCATACCAGTTTCGGGTCTGCAAAAGCTGGACACCATTTCGGGTGCTCCCTTCATATAGAGATCATAGTGGTCCCTCCCAATCGGCTGTGTGATGACAGACATCCTCTGCAGCCCAGAGGAAAACGGGAACTGATGCAGGATTGCTATCCCGTCCACTGGAGCCTGAGGAAAGGGCCGGAAGATACGGGAGGTTATTTAGACACTCAGTTCACTTTGCAGACAGAAAATGGATGTTTTGGCAAGCTTGGCATTTGATTGCTACCCTGAATTGTCTCGGGGGGGAGGGAGGGGAGTTAAGTGGTACACGAGGGCGTCCACTTGCTACTTTTTGCCCAGAGGCTCACAGGGACCAGAGACTGCACAACTGGATCATGTCATCCATTCCCATATGCTTTCCCCTAGGAAATCCGAGGTTGTTCCCAATACCATGTTCTTCTGTGCTCTGTCCAGGGGAGCTTTTAAATGTCCCTGGAGATGGGGTTTCCTACCACCCCTGCTTCTTGGGACAAGCTAGCCCGCAGCTCACAGGCCTCCGCCGGGTTTCTGATATTCCGGTTATGGTTTCCATTCCGTTTTCTATTCTGTTCTACTCTTTTTTTCATTAGGTATTTTGCATTTATTTCTGTGACTCTTTAGAGCTAAAGGAGAAACACTTGGAGTGAAGTAATAGTTGTATTTTATTTATCTATCTATTTATTTATTTTAGTAGAACATAAGAGCGGCCACACTGGGTCAGACTAAAGGTCCATCCGGCCCAGTGTCCTGTTGGCCCACAGTCGCCAATGCCAGATGCCCCAGAAAGAGGGAACACAACAGGGAATCATCACGTGATCCCTCTCCAGTCATCATTTCCAGACAAACAGAGGCGAGGGACACCATTCCTTCCCATCCTGGCTAACAGCCATTGATGGACCTAACTTCCATGAATCTATCTAGCTCTTTTTTGATCCCTGTTAAAATCCTGGTCTTTACCGCATCCTCTGGCAAGGAGTTCCACAGATTGACTGTGTGCTGAGTGAAGAAAAACTTCCTTTTGTTGGTTTGTTTTAAACCTGTTAGCTATAAATTTCATTTGGTGACCCCTAGTTCTTATATTGTGGGAATATGTAAATAACTTTTCCTTATTCGCTTTTCCATACCAGTATATTACAATTTATGTGTCTCTTCCTCTAAATTAGTTCAGTCCGATAACCAGTGCATATGATCCAATTCATATCCGCTTTGTCAGCTCTTTCCCGCACCCATTTCACTTTAAATAGTTTAGCAAAACATGTTCGCTTTTTCAGTAAGGTATTTGCTTTAACTGCTTGGCATCTCTATATTTTATCTCTAAGCTGCTTCCCAAGTGTGTGAAGAAATGAGCAGGAAAATTTTGCTGCTACTAATACAGTCAATAGTTTTTGCCTCAGACACTCACTTCACACCGCTGTTGTCTGGTTTTGGGTCTCTGCTTCTGATCATTTATTTTGTTCCTTCTTACACTCTTGTATTTTTTTGCAAACACTTTTCCTCTGTTCTCTGCCCCACATACCTCTCCTCCCCCACTATATTTCTCTCTCGGGTAAATACAGCTTTGCTGATCAGACACCAAACTGACTAAAGGTGATTCTTTCCTTTTATACACCTCCAAGCAGCCAGTTTAAATTCCCCCAATTTAATAGGCAGCTCACTTTCCTTGGGACACATTTTGACACGTTTTCAAAGGGACACCTTTCATAAGATACAAAAATAACACAAAAGAAGAACTGAGGACATTTACAGCTTCCAGAAATTGGAGAGGTAGATGAATGTTACTTGTGCTAGTAGTTACACACACGACACCCCATATTGTTTCAGTTAAAGACACAGAACTCACATTGCTAGCGTTTGGTCCTGGTTTAATGATCACACTTGTATCTGGTACTCCAATCTTACTATGAGCTGAACTGGAATTTTCCATTTCCTTTGGGAGGAAAAAAGTAAGTCAATAGTAAAAACAGGACATTGACTAAGAAGCAGTTAAAAATTCAACCTTCCACCTGTGACCCCAGGTATACTTAGAGATATGCAAAAGGTCCAGTCTTTTGGGGGTTTAATGTTCTGCTTAAATTGTCACCATTTCGCACTTTGGAAATTTGGCTTTGCAATATTTTATAGCTGAGGTTTGTTTGGGTCACCCAGCCAGAAAACATGACTTTCATACAAAATGCCATGCTCACTAAACATCCAACAGAAGCCAAGATATCTCCGCCACCCTAAGCTGATTCCATGTGTGCTCATCCACACTTTCATATCTCTGTCACCAGGGTAAACACAAAGGCCGATGGAATATGGGTAAATTCAACCTTTGTGGATGTTAAAGCTAGACTCACTCAGACAATGGACCAGTTGGTTACATCATAAATCCCTTGTTTTAAACAGGTTCAGAAAGTCTCTGGAAAAAGTAGCACTGGACCCTTCCTGCTTCAGTCAGAGCATTCAGCTAGACATGCTGGGTGGGGCTTGATTGCTGCAGTCTGGGGAGTTTATGATTATGTAAAATCGAATTTTTCAGGGGCTCATGCTGTGAACGCCTGTTCTCTGTGGTAAATCCCAGCGTGTAACACCCACGTCTCCTGAGCGCTAGCAACGTGACACGCTTATATAAAAAACACAGCTGCACCTGCAAGGCAGAGTTTCAAAAGGGACGTTTAACATGCCCTCCCACCTGTAGGGTCAAAATGCTCCTCTCCACTGCGCTCCTCGCCTACTGCAGCACACGGCCATCTTGCTGGAGGGGCCACAGAGCAAGAGTGAGGGGGCTCTGTGGAGTAGCGGGGTGTCTCAGTTCTGCCACAAGTGTACGTCTGACCCTTTCCTGGGAAACCACCTGCCTTCCCCTCCCTCCAGCCTGAACACGACACCCGGTTTATGGGCCCCTGCCGCCTGTTCCACATGGTAGGCTCTGCAGGACTTTCAGAGCTGTCTGTAGGGTCTGTCCCTCTTACCAGTCCTTGGGGCACTGGGAGTGAACTTTCTCCCACAGCAGCCGGCCCATGTCACCCAGGTCTCTGTTCTTTGTGTCCCCTTCCCAGACTACAGGACGCAGCTTCCCCAAGCGATGGCACTCCGATGGACCTGTTTACCCGTCTAGGGATTTGCATTCATTATCCCTTAATCATGTTTAGTTCCTGATACCTGAAGCATGAGGAAACTAACCATCCACCACACACAGTGCCTGGGTTGTTCTCTTTAAAAAAACCCCACAAAGATCTTGACACATTCACCTCCGGCAGGTAACAATACAGATGAGAGGGGAAACTGAGGCATGGTCTTTCATTAAATAAATCATCCATTTCTTAGGTCTTCATATCTCCTCCTTTTAAAAGTGGACACAGCAAGGACACCAAGCCAGTATCCTTAGGGAAGGCCATAAGCTTGTGACTGGGATGAGGCATCTGCAAGTTGCCTCTTATTTCAGATGTCCCCTATTCACAGACAACACTATCCAGCAGGCTGCACCCTGTGTTCATGGAACAGCACTGCAGTGTCGGAAAACCATCCCTTATACTTTCCTTAGCACCTGGGGCATGGATATGGAGTGGGGAAGCTCCCACATGCCTCCTGAGCCCTGCCCCCCAGAACCTTTGGGTGTGAACCTGAGACCTGGACTTTCCACACCTGCCTCCCAGGCAGCTTCTGGGGAGCCAGGCAGGTGACTCTCTGCTTGTCAAAGTGCCAGCCACCCAGCAGTGGAAGAGGAAGCCACTCTTTGGTCATGGGCAGGGTTGACTGGCTCCCGGCAAAGCTGCTCTCAACCAGGCAGCGATTTTAACAGCTGAGGGATCCAAAGCCTCTGGCAAGGAGGAATCTTCCACCTCCTCCACATCCCTTTCTTTTCTCTGCCCCCGTCCTGGCAGTCTGGGCCTGAGCAGCCCTGTGGCATCATGCCAGGTCAGTGGCGGGCAAGCTGCAACCTGCAGCCGCGTATGGCCCGAATCTGAGTGCGGCCCATGAGACGTTTTGCTGACATTGACCACACGGGCACCACCCTCCCCAGCTCCCAGGCTGCGGTTCTCTGTCCCCAGACAACAGGCACCGTGGGAAGAGGGGTTTAGAGTTGGCTATTTACCTGGCTTCCCTACTCAAACAAACCCCTCCCTGTCCCCAGTGCTCACAGCAAGCCGGGGAAGTGGCATAGTGGAGCAAACAGGCGGCAAGAGGCATGTACAGCCCCATCTTGAGCCCTGTGTCCCACTGCGGCCTGCTAGAGCTCCGGGGCAGAGGCAGACCTGTGGCCATGCCTCAGCATTTAGTACCATTGACTAGCCTATGGCAGGAGCAGCGGCCGGTGCCATCTCCAGGCACGGCTGCGTTTGGCTGCCACAGGCGTGCAGCGCGTGTCTGAGGTTAGAGGGATGCCGCCAGGACTTGCACACTGTCAGAACAGTCAGAATAAGAGTCACGTTACCCAGCAAGTGCCCTCAAACATTTTCTTGTCCAGTGGGTCTCCCTGTATCTTCTCATCCAGAAGTACGAGTGAATGGCAGCTCGCCATGGCTCCACATGGCAGCCCCCAAGGCAAAGGAGGGCCAGAGGCAAAGCTGTGCACCTCCTGGAAACTGATGTAAAACAGAGGGTTAGTGTCCCGTCTCCTAACAAAGAGAAACGTTCTCATGCACAGGACAGATCCTCCACTGGGGTAAGCAGGTTTCTCTCGGCCGGCGGCAGTGGAGCAATGCCCTGTACACAGGGCAGCCCGTCATATAGGAGAACTAGGCTGTCGCCTAGGGCACCAAGTTAATGGGGCGCCAAATGGTGGCGCAATATCATTGAGGGGTTTGGAGGTGGGGGCGCCGATTGCATGGTTCACCTAGGGCGCCAGTTGCTTGCAGTTAGTCCAGGGCCGCACCTGCCTGTACAGCAGCTGAGAGTCTAGGCCCCCGTCTGTCTGGCATAAGTCTACTCTGCTCGGTGAGCCAAAGGCGTCTTAAATGTAATTAGCACGGAGCATTACACGTCGACTTTCTATTGGGTTATTACTGGAAAGACCATCCCGGAGGGCTGTGGAGCCCTGCTGGGCACCGCCTGGTTTCATTCCTTAAAAGAGAGATCTTGGCAGACCAGAGTAACAACACTTCCTGTCATCCGCTGCATCTCACTGAGCAGGAAAAGGCAGGTGGGGTTCTCTCTTAGTCTTACTGGCCACTTTCAAATAGCTCTCACCTCCCCAGCTTGTCTCGCTCTCGCCTGGGACTGACCCGGCCACGCCACTGCAAACATCCCACCAACTGATGTCGGTGGGAGCGCTGGTGAAGTGTCTCTGTGACACGCTTGCCTTTGCTGTGCCTGATTCTCCGCTGCCTTGCACTGGGAGCTATTATTCACCCTTGTGCCACAGCTCTGAAAGGCCACTGCTGGTGTACGTGGGGAACTCTGGTGTGTTAGCACGGGCTGCAGGGCAGAGAATTATGTCCAAGCCCTTCGTTTATACTTGTGGCTTGGTCAAGAGAGGACCTGATTCACTAGTCACTTACACCTGTCTCACTCCACGGATTTACAATGGGCTAAGTCAGAAGAGACCCAGGCCCTGACCACTGCAGTGTAATGCCGCAGTCCCTGAATATGCTCTCTCCGACCAGGTGCAAAAACAGAACATAAACCAGTTTGAGCTGAGGGAAGTCTTTGCAATTTCATCCTGGATCATGTCCTATGGCCCTAGCACACACACCTATTACACAGCCTGCCTGTGGCTGGTTCCTTAGAAGATAACTGCTACATGGCACGCTGAACTTAGCAGAAGACCCATTAAGTTTTATGTGAGCACGATGAAGAGAAGCTACAATTTATTTATCTTTTACTACCAAATCAGAAGGGATGAAGTGCAACCTGTCTCGTGTTCAGCAATGCAGAAGATGGCAATGTTAGAGCAAGAAGCAGCACTGCCCTGTGGATCCTGTAGTCCACAGGCCGCCAAAATCTGCTCCATTTCAGGCAACTTCGCTCTGAATTGTAATTTGGCAGTTGTGTCTGTCCTGCGGGGCTTAGGAATGTCGGATTTCCCCTCTCACAGGCATTCACTCCATCACTCACCACGGTACAACTATCTCATCTGTGTTGAAGTACCTGTTACCTTGGCAACCACTGCTAAAATCTGGGATGCTGATACCATGCACGTACTGGCCCACTGAGCTAAATGGAATATAGACAGTGCATGGCCTCCCAGGCCTGACAGTAGTGGGGGGGGGAGGGGTGTAGTGAGGGCAGCTGGCTTCAGCAGTGTTACTGAGCATGCTCAGTCTGTGGGCGCATGCCCAATACAAGCCAAGAAGCCAATCAGGGAAGGGGGAGGGGGAGGTCACCATGCCAGCCTGCCCCCATTATTCCCCCTTGGAACGAACAATAAACAGCTGCTGGTTTTGCTACGATCAATACCTTGTGCAATTACGCACCCCTGGTCGCCCGGGCTGGCCAAGAAGTTTGGAATAGGATTGCAATGCAGTTTGCTGCACGGGGCCGGCATCTGAGCGTTGGCGTCTGCCGAGCCCGGCTGGGGGTCCGCGGAGGGGTGTGGATGTCAGCAGTGGCCCAGGCAGTGCTTTCATTTGTTTGTAAAGCATTGGGGGGGGGGCAGACAGTTGTCTAGACGAGACAGAATTACAAGGGATGTGAAAGAGCAAAACAATTTGCTGTCAGGCGGGTGAAAGAGCTGTGAAGAGAGCCCCGCTCGCCCACGTCCCACACCAGTGTCCTAGCCACTAGCCCACACTGCCCCTCTCTTCACTACAGCTGTGCCTTTGAGGGAGCTCCCTGCTGCGTAAGGTTCACGTGGACTCTGTTTAGACAATGTACCCATCACTAAACACCCCCCCGAAATACAAACCCCACTTGTGGACAGAGATCCTTACTGGCTTCCTTCCGAAGGGATCAGCCCCCAGAGGTCCAGGCCGTCTTCTGTTAGGGTGCCAGTCTAGGTTCAAACAAACAGCTGATTAGTTTAGTAGCGGTTCAAGCCCTAGTTCTCCAAGGCTGGTGTAACTCAGGCTGCACCGACGTCTGTCCCCTTGTGGGCCAAATTCCCAGCTTGCCTCAGGTGGCCACTTACACCCTGTACAGTGCAGTTCTGTAAACCTGGCCCATTGTTCTCAGGCGCATTCCAGTGCCTGCAGGTAAATTATTCCCCCCGTGTTAAAATACAATAGAATAGTGTGAAACCACAGAACAAGCCAGAGATAAGTCTGGAGGCATGTTCCGG
>JANRFK010004149.1:121575039-121591507 GCA_030068395.1 Apalone spinifera | reverse complement strand
ACACACACCCCACCCCACCCAGCTGGGTTCAGCGCTCTACCCGTGCCCTGGTGAGGTAGGCACCAGCCTGTGGGCCCAGGGTGGGGCTTTCTCAGCGGCGGCAGAGACATTGCCTCCCGCCGAGCGAGGCAGTGAGATCGTTCGCTCAGCCTTTGTGCGTGGGGTTGGGGCGGGCCATGAATGCCACTCGCCATTACTAAGCCAGCCTGCGGCTGGGCTGAGCGTTTTTCTTTCCGAAACAGAGCAGCCCATGCGCATTGAATGGGAGCAGCGAGAGCTCTTCTTGGGAAGCGTTTAGGGTGGCCGCCGTGGAGACTGGAGTCAGTGAGAGGAGAGGAAGAGCACCAAGCACGGGCAGTTTATGCTTCCTGAGCTGTCCTGGCAGTGCCCCTAGGCCCGGTGTACAGAGTTCTTGTGCTGCCCTACCTAGTGTGATTTCATGCAACAGATGTACCTGTGCAAAGGCTAGTGTGAATGCCAGGCACTGGCAGAAAGGCGTGTACATCTTATTTCCCTTCCCGGGTGTGAACAGCAACACTGCTACGGAGCAACCTGGCACGGACACAGCTGTGGGTTGTGCCCATTCCTACGGGTCTGGTTAAAGCTTTTGGGTGTAAACGAGGCCCCGGGGGGGTTTGTGAGGTAGGCAAACCCAGATCTGTCTACTGGGACTGCCGTCAAGAGAGCCCAGGGACACCGGTGGCTTGGAATGTGGCCCCTGCCCACTAGGAACTGGACTGAGACCCCCAGTTCAGAGCCATCGGAAGGGAATAAATAACTTTCGGTCTCTGGCGTGGGCTGAACCAGGGCTGTAGAAAGAACAGCTTTACGATATGTTCCCTGCTCCACCTGGCCCCCACCGCACTGACAAGCAGGCTCCAAAATAAATACCAGTTTGCAGCACAACAGCTCTCACTGGGCCTTTTCCGGAGGGCTTCGTCTGGATGACCTCCGTTCCACAGAAGAGGACGTGTCTTCGGTAATCCTCTGCACTGTGTGTTTTCCAGGACTTGGTGTTCTCCGTACGGGGCAAAGGGGTTTTAGTTACCGGAATACTTTCACCTAAAGATCGTGTGGTATAGTTCCAGTTAGGGTGTATTTCAATCCCATCTGTCTCTGGAGATATATATCTATAGCTGTATAGAGCACATTTCCAGTCGAGGATTTTTTATTAATTCATTCATGAACAGACTGATGGCTGTGATTTTTAACAGCCCCTCACTTCAGACACCTCCCTGGTAGTTTTCAGTCTGAAAACTTGGGGCAGACTTTGCCCTCAAATAGCCACTGTAAGTGCATATGGGTAACACTGCGTTCTGCTCCTGAAGGGAGTGTAATATTGTCTGCCCATGCGGACCTCAGTTCAGCATCCAAGCATTTTAAAAAAGAGTCTGTATTGCTGCACTTCCTGTCCCTGACAATACCCTACATAGACTTGGTTTCATTTTTGAGAAACGGAGTTACGCTGGGCAGTTTAGAGTGTATCAAAGCCCTTCCCAACGAGATTGCACTTTATTCCAAATACCATCTTTCCTTGGTTTGCATCAGCTCGTTTAGATATATGCTAAACCGTTTGTACTCGGAATGGGTGATACCACACCTCCTGAGAAAGAGAGCAAAGGGCTGCCTGGAGACGCATGAGAAATCCGAAGCCAAGTGCGTACCTGTGAGCATGCCTTCGTCCACAATACAGCCGCCGTCGATCAGGATAGCATCACACGGCAAAGAATGCTTCCTTTCTTCTAAAACAATGATGTCTCCTGGGACCAAGTAACGAGACTCCAGCTTTTTGCACCCTATCGTACAACACAAAAGGAAGCGAGTGTTCACGTACACACAGGTCGTGATCCACAGGAGCACAGTAACGTCTGCATTTTACTGCCGAACTGCTCTTCTACATTGTTGTCTTGGAGGAATTGCACTTGTGTCTCTATAGTGGTACAAATGAAGAAACGTGTCTACTGGCCTACCTCCAAGTAATAGTCTGGACTAATTAGTTAATGTTTGTAAATTGCTTTTGCTGATCTACACTAGGAGTTGAGCTCAAATGTATCTGCAAAAGGTCCATCTAAACAATGAAACCATGTGAGTTCAAATGAGTCCAAATTGCACGAGTCCAGATGTTTCAAAAGAACATCTGGTTTTGGTCCCAGCATTCAGCGGGAGCATAACCCAGAATGCAAAGCGGCAAGGCACTGTGGGATAGATACCCAGAGTGCATTGCTCTCAAATTCGACAGCAGTCTCCCCACCGGGAACGCACGGCTTCGAACTATGTTGAATTCTTGCGCACAGAAGAGACATGGACCTTCCATTTTACAAAACTGGGTGGCAAGAAATCGACTTTAATAAAATTCAACCACATCTTGTAGCATAGACATAAGAGAATCTGACAAAGGTACCTATGGCCCCTAATACAGGTTGCACCTGTGAAAACCTATACTCTCTGGTCTGGCAACATCTGTGGTCCTGGAGCCGAATGGCAAGAGAGCCAGCAGCCCAGCTGGGACAGTGGGGCCGAAGGAGTCCCACAGCAGTGCTGGAGCCAGGGACTGGAGAACCTGGCAGCCCACAGCAGTGCAAAGCCAGGGCTAGAGAATTTCAGGAACCCGTGGCAGCACGGAGCCCAGGGCCAGAGAAGCCTGGCCGCCTGTGGCAGCCCGCAGTGGCACAGAGCCGGAGAATCTCGACAGCCAGCGGCAGTGCGGGGTCAGGGGCTGGAGAAGCCCAGCCACACACGGCAGCTCAGGGCTTGGGAAACCTAGTTGCATGCACCAGCGTGGACCAGTGCTGGAGAACCTGACACCAAAGGTGAGACAGGGCTGGTGACAGCAGAGCGGGAGAGAGGGTAGAGGGGGCCAGAGGCAGGGGGTTGGCTGGCTCAGGGCCCATGGCAGAGGACACCTCCCCTGGTCTGGCAAATTCCATCATTTGGGACCGGTGATGCCCCCATTGTGCCGGACCAGGGAGGTCCAAGGATCTGAGCACCTCCCAGTCTCTCATGGACTCAGCCTCATAACATCTCTGGGAGGTAGGGCATAATTCTCATCACACCAACAACACTTAAAAAACAACAAGTAGTCTAGCAGCACCTTACAGACTAACAAAACATGTAGCTGGGATCATGAGCACAGCCCACTTCTTCAGATGACAGGAGTGTTAGAAGTCCAGATCCAAGAATAAATAAGGGGAGGGGAGAGGGCAGGGAGAAGGAAAAAAGAGAAAAAAGGAGGGGAGGAAAAAAGAGAGACAATGAGTAGATGGCTCAAATAGTTACAAGAGGCTGATAAGAACAATTAGCACCTGCATTGTTGGGTTGGTTGGTTAAGTCATAGGATGTGGAAGGTAGAGTGTGAGCCAGCCGATAGCCCAGTTCATACCATTTGTATAAGAATTAAACTTGTGAATGAAGTTAAGTTCCAACCCTTCCCTGTGTATTTATGGAATTGGCTTGAAACAAAACAGTGATTTGCAGATCCATTACTGAGTGTCCAGGCAGGTTAAAGTGTCTCAACAGGTTTGTGTGTGTTGCCTTTTTGGAGATCTGATTTGTGTCCATTAATTCTTTCCCGTAGAGACTGTCCAGTCTGGCCAATAGCCATGGCAGGGGGCATTGCTGGCATTTGATGGCATAGATCACATTAGTGGATGTGCAGTTAAATGAGCCTCTGATCTGGGGCTGATGTGGTTGGGTTGAGTGATGAAATTGCTGGTGTAGATGTGTGGGCAGAGTAGGCACCGGGGCTGATTGCAGGGGTGGGTTCCTGGATGATTATGAGGGAGGTGTGCTGTGTGGTGACTGGAAAGAATTTGTTTGCGGCCGGGGCGTTGTCTGTAGGTGAGACCAAGGTGCAGAGAGACAAACTGAGGGGAGGAGGCCTGTAGTAAAACAGGGAATTGAGCCCTGGTCTCCCATGTACATGGCCTGCTTCCTAGTCACTGCATTCTGGAATTACTTACCCACTTTGTTATTGGTCCTGAAATAATGCCTGAGTACTTCCAAAGGCAGAGTTTGACACCCGCCCTCCCCTCACCCCCACTGAATTAGAAGGGGAAGGGGGAAGAAAGCCAACCAGCTGTCACTCACCTTCATCCTTTGTGCATGCTGTAATCTGGACTTTGTTGTGTTCCTCAACAAGGTCATGCAGCTTGACAGATTGCTGTGGATTAGGCAGCAAATTAAGTGTCAAAATACAAGTAGTTGTGCCAGGAAGAACACTATACAGTACTTCAGTGAACCAGGTAAGCTTTGTAACAGCGAAACTAACTTAATTGGATTATGAGCGGTAAGATTCATACTCCCTCTATTCTCCTTACCAATCAGGAAATGTGTTGAAAGTGTTTGCGCCCCCGTCAGGCAGCAGAAAAAACCGTAGTGTGATGTGAACCTGATTTTCTACTTATGCCAATTTCACATCAGTAGTTACTCCTACTTTGCAGCACTGAGAAATGAGCCCGTTTCTGTTTTCAGTCACATTTCCAGTCCCTAAGTAGTGAATTTCCACACTGATTCATGTTTTTTCCTTGCAAGAAATGGCTCAGTAGAACTCCCGAGTGTAAATATCCAGTTATTACAGAGATTACGACTGCAGAAAAACCAGAACCAGAATGTAAAACTTTGATCTTTTTAGCTGAGTGTCTCTACGTGGCAGGGGGCTGCCTGGCTGGAATCCGACTTAGGAACGTGCCTGTCCAGAGTTCTAAACTGATGAGGTGAATTATCGCTGGTTTGGTCTGCAAACAGTGTTGTAGCGGGGTAGGTCACCTCAGAGGCGTGGCCTTCCTGATCAGTGTTCTTGGGAAGATGCCAGGCCAGTTGGGAGAGGCCTCTGGCTCACAGCACTGTCACTCGTCAGGCTGAACGCTTGGGCTTTGACTCGCTCAAGCACACTGCCTGCCAGCGATGGGCAACCCAGGCTAGTGAGGGGCCGCGTGAGTGGCCTCCTGCATCTCAGTGGCCACAAGGCTGTCGGAACCAAGACGATCTTGCTAGCTGCACTTGCACACCCGGAATTTGCGGACTGGGCCATAGCAGCGCCTTCACTGGCTGCAGAGGGAGCACACGGCTCGGGCTGTCAGCCCTGTGTGTAACCGGCCCGCCCCTCACCTCACATGCCCTCGCTGTACCTGTGTGGCTTTAGAGATACTTGTAGGAAAACAACTACGCAGATGGGAACCAGGAACACCTGGCAACCCTGTGCCTGGGCAACAGTAACAGAATGTCCCTGGGCCACACATAGAATCCCCTCAGGCACAGGGTGCCCCCCGCAGCCCACTGTTGGTTTGGGGGTTCTGCGTGTGCACCCCAGTTGGAACGCCAGGATTGTGCTGAGCATTTGGGCTGTTATGGTAACAGACTGGAAGTAGCTCGCTGACACAGTCTGCTCCAGCAAGGACAATCTACTACCTCTCTCAGTGGATGTCAGAGCAAAGCCCATTGGCACCTGCTGTACAGACAGTACTTGAATTCAGTTCCTGTAAGTACAGGTTGTACCTCCCTTAATTGGGACTCTCTGCTCCAGGATGTTCCTGGGCCACGCAGCCCAGGAATAGGGAGATCTGACCACGGGGCAGGAGCATGGCAGGGCAGGCCAGAGACTCAGCTGGAAGCCCTGTGTTGGGGAGGGGGAGAACGGTACAACAGGGAGTTCTGGCCCCAGTGACCAGGCAGTAGCAGGGTGCCGGCAGCGGCTGTGGATTTCCAGGCCCAGTCCCAGTGGCAGCTAGAGAGCTCTGGCCTAGCAGCAGTTAGAAAACTCCAGCCCAGGGTGCAACGGCCGGCCAGGCAGCAGTGGCACCGGGCTGGAGCCCTAGCTGGGGGGAGGGGGTAGCAGTTCAGAAGGGACGATGAGGGGAGGGACCTCCCCTGTTCTGGCAAATCCCCTCATTCAGGACCTGTAAGGTCCTAAGAGTGCCAGACCAGGGAGGTCCAACCTGTACATGAATTCATAATTCAAAGGCCTAAAAGATTTTGGGCCATTTTTATTGGTGGCTTAAACTAAAGTGCTTCAGGGGGGAGTCAAGTTCGTCTGTGCAGGATAAACGTAAAACAACAAATGGTCTGGTAGCACTTTATAGACTAACAAAACATGTCGCTGGTGGTATGAGTTTATGGACACAGCCCACTTCCTCAGATGACCGGAGAAGTCATCCCATCATCTGAAGAAGTGGGCTGTGCCCACGAAAGCTCCTGATCCCAGCGACATGTTTTGTTCGTCTATAAAGTGCTACCAGACCACTGGTTGTTTTTTAAGTTTAAATTAAGGTGTAAGTTGCACATGGTTTCAAACCATCTGTGAGTGGAAAGCAGTGTCCCTTGCACCAAGATGGCAGTAAGTAGGAAATCAGACTAACTCTTCCTGGAACTTCCTTTCTTGCAGCCTCCCCCTTCCACTGCCACCTCAGCAATGCGTTCACATTACTCACTCTGGGAACCAGGGTCTGGCAAGAAAGAAAACTGAACTACTTTCGCACTTACAACCTTTTCCCAGCCCATCTCCATCCCTCCTGTCGCTTCTGCCACCACTTACAGGGCAGCAAACTGTGTGGGCCCGTAGTGCAGGGACACCAGGTAGAGAAGTTTGAACCCCTGGATTTCATACTTGAGGTCTGCTTAAAGCACATGCCCTAGCCCAGCGGCAGCTCTTCACTGCAACAGAGCTCAGGCTGCTCCCAGCCTTGCCTTTGGGGCAGGGAGTGTGTTTATACACAGAGAGAGGCACGGTGATTAAGATAACAAAGGGATTCTCATTAAATTAATAAAAGATTATTAGATTATCATGAAATTATTGCCAGATACTCCATTTAAAAGACAGGAAATAACATTTCTCAATAGTTAAGTCCAACGCTGACTACAAAGAGCTACAAAGGGATCTCATGGAACTGGGTGATTGGGCAACACACGGGCAGATGGAGTTCAGTGTTGATAGATGCAAAGTAACGCACATTGCAAAATATAATCCCAACTGTACATACAAAGTAATGGGTCTAAATTAGCAGTTACCACTCAAAAAAGAAATCTTGGAATCAATGTGGCTAGTTTCCTAAGAACGTCTGCTCAATATGAAGTGGCAATCAAAAAAGCTAACAGAATATTGGAAATCATCGGGAAAGGAAGAGGCCAGCAGGAGGCCAGAGGGAGTAAATGCTCCCATCAGCTTCCTTTACTCCTTGCAGGAGCAGGAGTATCGGCCAAGGGCACCATTTGGGAGGGTAAAGTGGAGTAGCCCCTTCTAAAGTCTGAACTCCTGGATTTCATACCTGAGGTCTGCTTAAAGCCCCTGCCCTGGCTCCAGAGGTAGTTTGTAAATGCAACAGAGTTTGAGCTGCTCCCAGCTTTGCCTTTGGGGCAGGGAGTTTGTTATAAAAGGAGGGTGGCAGGTGATTAAGAGTAACAAAAGGCTGGTTACTCAGGTAACTGAAGGATGGTTAGGTCATTATGAAAACATTCCCGGGTACTTAACAGATGGGGGTGAAGGGGAAGAGTAGCGATGAGTGTTGTGCTTCTGGGATCTGAATTTGGACCAGTGCTGTGTTACACTTATAAATGTTCAAGAAAAAGGGGTAAATAGTTAAGTGGCAAGATTTGCAGATACTACAAAATTACTCAAAATAGTTAAGTCCAAAGCTGACTGCAAAGAGTTACAAAGGGATCTCACAAAACTGGGTGATTGGGCAACACCTGGGCAGATGGAATTCAGTGTTGATAGATGCAAAGTAATGCACGTGGCAAAATATAATCCCACCTGTACATACAAAATGATGGGGTTTAAATTAGCTGTTACCACTCAAGAAAAAGATCTTGGACTCATTATGGAAAGTTACCTGAAAACATCTGCTCAATGTGCAGTGGCAGTCTAAAATTCAAAAAAACTAACAGAATATTGAGAATCATTACGAAAAGATTAGCTACTAAAATAGAAAATATATTGCCTCTATATAAAGTCATGATATGTCCACATCTTGAATAAGTTGGTCACCCCATCTAAAAAAAGATCTATTGGATTTGGCAAAGGTACAGAAAGGGCAACAGGAATGATTAGGGGTATGGAACAGCTTCCATAGAAGGAGAGATTAACAAGAGTGGGACTTTTCAGCTTGGAAAATAAATGACTAAAGGGTGGGGGGAGATGATAGAGGTCTAGAAAACCATGAACAGTGTGGGAACATAGACTAAGGAAATGTTATTTAGTCCTTCATTTAGTCCCAAGAACATAAGTGCTTCTTGGGACTAAATTCAAGCATTCTAACTAAGGTATGCAGTCTGAACGAAACACAATACAGGTACATCTTGGAGGCTTCATCTGAAAAGCACAATATCCCGTTCCTCAGAGAACGACGGAGAATTAAAGAAGCCGACCCAATTACATTTATAGGCAGCAGATTTAAAACAAATTATTTCTTCATAGTCAATTTGTGGAACGCTTGGCCAGGAGATGGTGGAAAGGCCTAAACTGTAAGAGGGTTCCAACAACAAGGAGTTTAAGTCCATCAGTGGCTGTTAGCCAGGCTGGGCAGAGGTGGTGTCCCTGGCCTCTGTTTGTCAGAAGCTGAAAATGGGTGACAGGGGAGGGATCACGTGATGGTTCCCTGTTCTGTTCACTCCCTTTGGGGCATCTGTCGGCAGACAGGACACTGGGCTAGATGGACCTTTGGCCTGACCCAGTCTGGCCATTCTGACATTCTTATAAAGAACCCAGATCTATCTGCCCCTGCTGTAACTGACTAGACCTCACTGCCTTCCCAGAGCTGAGATAAAGTTCTGACAGGATCTCTCTCTCCACAGTCAGTAATAAAGTAAACATGTACATTACGATTTTAAGCCGAAGCTGTGTCCCTTACGTCACTTGCCACAAGATGTCAAAACATGTTAGTATTAGAGATGAGTGGATCTAATATTTAGTTTTCTTTTATATAGGGATTAGATACAGTGCTCCAAAAATAGTTTTCAAGTATCCTGCTAGTAGGCCTTGGAAAAGGATAACATTGTGGAGTGCAGCCCCTGATCACCAACTATTTTTCCCAAAGATTTCCATGAAAATGTCAGTTTGCTTATACTGGGGATGGTTTGACTCATGTTATTTAAACTTAAAGGCTTCACTCCCATGTTGAGGATCAGCAAAATGTTTCCCCTGAAACAATACCACCCCCACCCCCACCCCCGCTGAACCTTGTCTAAAACACCTGAATTGCATGTTCCTCGAGCTTTGAAAACAATTATTTGTCTATCTGTCATTTTTCACAGTAGGAGTTCCGTGCTTGCCCAGGATGGCTGATAGCTCTGAAATACCGGGAGAGAGGCTTTTCACTGTGCTTTTAGCCTGCCTCAAGAGTTTTTCCCTCACAGACAGCCTGGTCCTGCAAAGTGCTGAATCCCACAGCAGCAAGGAAGTGCTTCTTGGGACTAAATTCAAGCATTCTAACAAAGGTATGCAGTCTGAACGAAACACAATACAGGTACATCTTGGAGAAGCACGATGGCTTTGGGCTACCTGTGCCAACCCCACCTCTGAATGTTTTTGTGGCCTGCCTGCCTGCCCCCAGGCTTCATCTGAAAAGCACAATATCCTGTTCCTCAGAGAACGACGGACGGAAAGCAAAATTACTGGAAGATATGTCTAAAGGGCAGAAATATACTAATTTGTTTGACAATTTAAGACCAATACAACATTTCTTTTTGATGTTAAGGCGCGTTATTTTATGGCTCTTGGAAACAGTGCTGGTCCTGAAGCTGCTAGCACTTTGGGGAAATTCGAAGCAGGATCCAAAATTCATGGATGGCCTATCTCTAATCACCAGCGAATTTGTGGCATCTGCAATCCCACCAGCTAACCAAAAGGACCCAGTGCAGAAATTGCTTCTTATTCTGTGTCTGTGATCAATGAGATTATTACTGTGGGCTGGACCGGGAAACTGATGACATGAATAGCAGCCTTACCTGTCTGAGATCATACACGCTTAAGCCAATAGAAATGATGGACAAGATTATGATAGCCACAGAATACTCGATGTAACCTTGGGTCAGCCACAGAGTCAGAGTGAAGGTTTGGAACACATAAAAGGGATTTAAAATCTGCAAACACAAATACGTCACACAGTCAGGAGAAATCCACACAGAGTTCGGCTGTCGCTCGCATGTGGGACAAGATAAAATGTTTTCATGGAATCTTTCTGATGTCATTTAAACAGAATTGTGGTGCTTGTCGCCAGCCAACTTTCTCCCATGGCGATTCAGGGCACCGAGGGCCTTTCCCCTCCCTCTTGTTGATTTGAATATGGCTCAGAATGAAAAGTTGTCATCTGATGGCTGGGCAGTGATTTATCCAAAACGAATCAGTGGTCTCAAGCTGTCTACATCACAAAAATGGCCATCACATGTGGCACTCATAAGTGGTCTCAGCAGAGGCAATGAGTAAACCTCTGAGCTACTCAAAATATCCTGAATCCTTTGGCATTGAATGTTTCATATTAAGCAAAAGTTATTGATTCTTGATTCTAATTTATTTGGAAAGTTAAAAAGAAAACTATTCCCTTATAGCACAGTCCTATGGCACTCAGTTGAGGAAAAGCCAATGTGGTTCAACAGAAATTACTCCAAAAAACCTACTGAATTTAGTAGAGAAATGTAACAATACACTAAAACCTTCTACAGGAACTTTCCTTTGGGACTTGTCCATTAACTGGACCAACCTTTGGATGCAATTCAAAAGGGGGAGGTTGATATATTTTCTAATTTTACATCAGTTTCATCCTGGAATGGAGAAACGGGCCCACATCCCGAGGTCAAATTATGTCTTTACTTACCCCCACATAGCTTCACCGAGCTCTACATATGGGGATAAGTGAAGACATAATGTGGCCCAATAATATTGGTGAGTCCAGCATCAGAAATAGCCAATACAGAAACTGAGTAAAGAGCTTCAGGTACTGGCCCTTTCTTCAGTCAGCAAACCAAAGGCTTCATCCTGGAATAGCCAATATGCCCACTGAAGACAACAAGATCTTTGCATGCATCAGGCTGGCACTGAGTAAATAATTTACCAAAAAAATGTAACCCTTGCATGAAAATGATGGGACCCCGCTTTTGCAATGTTTACCCTCGTCTAAGGGATGAAGAGTCCGGAGCAAAACAAAGATAATCAGCCAATACAGTAGTATCCTGGCCAATAGTATCACCCAGGTACCCCATCGTTAACCCTTCCTTGTGCATGGAAAGCAAAGCACCAGTTTTTGGAAATCTGCCTGGAGGCACAACCCTAACAAAATCACACATGCAGCTGTAGACTTTGACACAAGCACTAAGTTCCAATTCGATGTAAAGTGCTGTCCGGACATGCTCTGGGCATGACAATCCCCGCACTCTGTACTGAGCAAGGCTGTGTCTAGACAGGCCCCCTTTGCCGGAAAAGTCATGCAAAGGAGGCCAGTCGGAATTGCAAATGCAGCGGGGATTTGCATTTTCCCCGCTTCATTTGCATTAACATGGCTGCCGCTTTTTTCCGTCTTTGAGCTTTGACGGAAAAAAGCACCAGTCTAGACAGGGCTCTTGCGGAAAAGGCTTTATTTTCAGCTCAGCAGGACTAAAGAGCAGTTTAGGATACAAAATCAAAATATTTTCTGTATTTCAGTTGACAAGGGGTATGTAAGGAGACAGAATGTAAATACCTGGGGCACTAGGCTAACCGCTATCCTTGCAAAAAGCACTATGGGATTATTAATGATCCAATCTGAAATTGTACATCTTGTCTAAAAGATGGTGACTCCTGACACCAAGTCAGTCTAGTACTGATCCCGAGGAAGGGTGACAAGCATATAATCACCAATGCCACGTCCTGTGAAACCTATGTTTGCGTGGGTGGTTGGTCGCCCATCAAGGTACTGCTCATGTCTGACATATTATTCATCTGAGCTGTAATGAGTCTGTAATCTGAAGTGATGTGGTTACACACTCTATGGAGGTACTAACATGCAGGATAGTCCCGATGTCTCTCTTACGGAAGCTTCATTCCAATGTAACTCAATGGAGTTACTCTGGATTTATACCACAGTGTCAATTAGGTCAGAACAAGACCCAGGAATTGCATTTTTCTTTTTAATGAGCCCTAGGCCAGCTGTATATTGTGTACATCTAGCTATTTTTTTTAAATGTACATAAAAGATCATTTGTCCTCTATGTTATACCAGCACAACTCTATTGTAGGTGATGGAATGGAACTGGCATAAGATTCTACCACATATCATTGAGGTTTTTCTACGCTGCTTTGTTTTAGCAAGGATCTAGGCTATTAACTGCTGAATTCCAGGGTAGAAAAAAGAAGTTTTAATCTCAAAATATTTCTGAGCAATCTCTTCAAATAAGAAGATTTAAAAGTATAACTGCAGCTTACCTCTTTAAAAAGTAACTTCCAAATAGGACGAATTTCAACTTCAATGGCATTGGGGCCACACACTAACCTCCTGTGGGAGAACATGAATTGGTTAATATCAGAGAAACAAAGTTCCCTGGCATACACTCTTATAGAAGGTCCCTAGCCCATGAAACCAAACAAATCTGTAAGTGTATAAGATGCCACAGGACTCATTTTTGCAGATACAGACTAACATGGCTGCCCCTCTGAGAGTTGTCACAGATGGCTGGTCTATCAAAAAGCTATCGAATCTGAAGGAGATTACACTGAGACTAATGTTCAATTGTTGCATTCATGAAAGTCTTTCAAAAAGCCAAAAAGAGTCTTTGATCTACCACTGACTTGTGGTGAACCTGGCCGGGCAAACAGGTGAAACATGGCAGCACCCCTCTTCCCTAATCTCCCATTCCTATGGCCATTTCTAACTTCCTTTCTCCAAATTTACTTTACTGGAAGTGACCTTCATGCCTCTTCTTCCCAGAGTGCAAGTTACACTCATTTTGTCCATCCTCTCAATCTCATCAGTGCAACTGACGTGAAATGTGAGCAAGGGAAAAAAGAACTGGGCCCCTCGTTCAACCTGAAATGCCACATAAACTGGAAACGCTGTGGATTGTACCTGATCCCCTGTTCTTCGCTTGTGAGACCATCTCCAAACTTGTGATGTATGTCATAACAGGAGTTGCTGTCATCTAGTGATCTAGGGTAACAATGAGCGAGCTCAGGCAACCATGTTCTGAAAAGGGCTTTTGCTCCGCAAAGAACTTTGCAACCAGTGATAAAACTCACCCAACTTTCTGGAACTGGTTCATGGAGAAATCCCAAACATACCGGATTTTCTGCACCTGGATGCTTCGGACCTGTAAACCCAAACAGCACAAAAGCCATTTACAGCACCCAGATTAACTCTGTTACCACGGTCAGTTCTCTTCCTTGATTCCTGGGTATAATTCCAGTTAAAGTTAATGGGAGCTGCAGAAGGACATTGAAATAAGAGCTTCCATACACCTCATCCTGTGCCATCCATCCAATACCATGTATTCCATCCATCCATGACTTACTTTTAATTCTGGCTTCCTTATGGCCCTGTTTATGACAGAATCTTTGTCAGCAATGAAGAGTCTATCTGATGTATCTCTAACCAACAGATTCAATGTGGACAAGTCAATCGAGGTCACCTTCTTTCTGGTATATTTTTGAAATTCATCCTGAAAGAATAAAGTGAAGTTCAATGTGTTTTGAAGGAGTGGCATATTCTTAGTATAGGTCTCTATGTACAGTCATTCTGGAGACTGTCCGTACATAATTACAGAACTCTTGCTTAGGAGCCAAGAACAGAGTTTCATTCCGGTCTGTTTCACCTAATGAACACTGTCTAGGCCCAAAACATCACCTGTTTTAATCATGCTTCCTGGCCCTGGGAAACACATCAGTTTCTCCAAACGAGGGCTGCGATATAACTAAAGCTTTGTTATAGTAGAAAATGCAAACAAGTGTAACTAACGTTGATCTAATTACACTGTGCAACTGCCTAATAGAAATGCACTTAAACCAGCTGAAATTGTGCCTTACTCTGTGTAGCTCAGTGTGGTCAGTTATTAATCACTTTTACAACAAGGTAGAAAGTTACTAATTGTTTAAAGTGCATCTATATTAGGGATATAGTGCAGGGATTGAAGCAAATGCATATTAGTTGTGTGTACTGTATAATCAAATCATTTTAGTAACTCTAATGGAAGTCTTCCATAGCTAATGCTTAAGATACAAGCTCTCTAAAATTCATTCCCACAGGGTTTCGCTCATGATATTACCCACATTCATTATCACACAAGATGTGCTCAACCATATTTATTTGGAATGACCCCTCTGTTGTGTCCTCTCTTCTGCATTCCTGTGTGTAGGTAGCTTTAGCACATAGAGAAGAACTCTGCTTTCTGCAGAATTCTGCAAAAACAGTATTGGAATGAGACCTGCTCTCACACTGCTGGATACGCAATGAGGATATGCAGAGCGCATAAGGAGAGTAACATTGAGTGTTAAAGTATTTGAATTCTTGCTAGAGTAACCATAACCTCCGTACAATATTTTGAAACTGCTTTCTCTGAAAATGTCTCCATGGAAATGATTTGGGGTTAGTTGGCTCCTCAAATGCCTGACTTATCCATGCCAGGGCACATCTGAAGCTAAGTATTTCCACTGGGAACTACTAGAAAATTGCTATTTCACAGTGAAAGAGTCGGACAAGCTACTTGTGAGAGAGAGAGAGACAGAGAGAGAGACAGAGAGAGAGGGTATGTCTACACTTGCCCCCTAGTTCGAACTAGGGAGCAAATGAAGCATACCCAAGTTGCTAATGAAGCGCGGGATTTAAACATCCTGCGCTTGATTAGCATATTCGTGGCCGGCCGCCATTTAAAAATGCCAGTTGCCCAATTTAACTTGCCGTGTGTAGACCCGGTAGTCCGATCCAAAACCCTTCCCTCAAATTAACTGTTCGTGCAAAGAAGAGTAACAGTTAATTCAAGGGAAGGGTTTTGGATCGGACTACCGCGTCTACATGCACAAGTTAAATTGGGCGACTGGCATTTTAAAATGGCGACCAGTCGCAAATATGCTAATGAAGCTTGGGATATTTAAATCCCGCGCTTCATTAGCAACTTCGGTATGCTTCATTTGCCTCCCTAGTTCGAACTAGGGGCAAGTGTAGACATACCCAGAGAGAATATCGTAAGTAATAAGATGGTCAAGTTAAAATTACACGCAACTGTGTGCACTTACTGTTGTTCTCAGCAATATGACATCTGCTTCCTGCAAGTTACATGGGGTGCAGTTTGCCCACACGTGCCATGCTGGCTTCCAGTAAAACAGAAGGAGAAGAGCCCCGCAGGAGAAGATATACCCTGCAATGCACATGGCTTTCCGGCAGCCTTGGGTTTTGTAGCCGAGTATCTCCTGTGGAACAAAGACAAGACGATATTCTGAAATGGTTTGACCTTGAGACTTGTTTTAAAGGGCAGAATTGCAAACATTTCTTGAGAAGACTCTCTAGGTAACATGCCTCTTATAAGCCAGGCAGTTTTCAGATTGGGAGAAGAAACTGTGTCAGTTAGACATGCCATTAAAATTAAGGCAAAATATACACCCATCCCATCAATGCCAGGCAGTCCCACATACTTAGTGTGGAAGGAAAGGCCATTCTGGTGCCCATTTTTAACCCTCCCTCCATGTAACCTTGAAGAATTAGCTTCACCCTATAGATTTCACTGCCTTAATCCAGCTGGTCTGCCCTAATAACACTTCTACCTAGATAATTCAACCATGTGTCCTGCAGCAATGGAATGTGTTTGCTCCTTCCCCACTCCACAGATAGACCATTCCACTCCCACGCTGGTGTTCTGTGACCAGCAACTTCTGGGAAGATCTGCTGGTTCACCAAGTGCCCACTTGGAGTGCCACAGCCAATGCTTCACCGTTACTGAGACTGAACAGTCGGCTGACAGTGCAAAGGAGCCCCTTTCTGCTCAGCCCTGGAGGGCTCGGTGCAACAGCTCTCAGCAGAGCTCTGTACAGCCAGCAAAGCAGCCACAGGGAGAGCATACACAGCATCCTCTGTCTGCGTCATTCCTGGACTGCCATTATCTCCTAGCATGTACAAACGAGGCCCCTTGTACTCCCACCTTGCACACAGGCCCCTTGATTCCCACCTTGCACACAGGCCCCTTGCACTCCCACCTCGCACACAGGCCCCTTGCACTCCCGCCTCGCACACAGGCCCCTTGCACTCCCGCCTCGCACACAGGCCCCTTGCACTCCTCCATCGCACATGGGCTCTTGCCCCCTCTTGCATATGGATCCCATACCCCTCCACCTTGCATGTGGGCCCTTAGCCCTCTTGCCTCACACGCAGATTCCCTGCCCCCACCTCTAGGGTTGCCAGATGATTTCAACAAAAACACCAGACACACTTGCCATTACCTCACAATCTTAGTTAGAAAATACCGGACAGTCCTATTGTCTCATTTCTATTTTCTCAATTTGTTTCCTGACCAGAAAGCTCAAATA
>JANRFK010004149.1:121558700-121570157 GCA_030068395.1 Apalone spinifera | reverse complement strand
TCACTGCCCCGCAGAGCTATGCAGGGCAGGACCCCCCAGCCCCTCCGGGGTGATTCCAGCAGCTGTGGCTCAGTCACTGCCCCACAGAGCTATGCAGGGCAGGACCCCCCAGCCCCTCCGGGGCGATTCCAGCGGCTGTGGCTCAGTCACCGCCCGCAGAGCTATGCATGGCAACTCTCAGGCCAGGAAATCGCAAACCAGGGCTGGTTTCTCAGCATCTTTCCTGGGAGCTGCTCCCGTGTGAGGCAGCTCCCACCTGCAGGGGCGGAGGCCCTGCTGCTGGGGGTGTGATGATTAGGCTGGAAAAGGCGTGAGGAAAAGCGGTGGCAGATGCGCTACAGCTTCTCCTCTCTGGGGGTCTGTGGGCTGGTCCTGGATGGCCTCCCTCGGGCAAAGCCACGGCGTCGGTGAAGCAATGACCTCAGCCCTCGGGGTCAGCGCCTCGGCTGAAAACACGCCGCCCACGTGGCCCCAGGGAGCCCTTGGAAAGGAGGATGCCGCGCGCCCCGCAAGGTGTGACAGGAAAGCAGAAATCACCGCCCCTTCCTTTACCAGCTCGTCGTCCTCCGTGGGGCTGAGCAAGGCATGGTGGCCCTTCCCGGATGCCTCTTCCATCAGGCCGGGGAGTGTCACTCCAGGGGGGTAGCCCATGGCGGGGAGAGAGCTCTTGGTCACTGCTCCCGGCTGGAACTCAAGGCACAGTTCTCACCATGCTCGCACCGCTGCCTTGGAAGTCCTGCAGCAGGCACCTTCCTTGCTAAACTGGAGAGACAGGGAGAGAAAGCCCATTCTCAGGTAGGCACTTGTGCAACACCTGCACGCCTCTCCCGCCTGCTGTCCTCTTGCTGAATGGCAGGAGAGTTCCTACTTAAAGTGACACCCACCAAAGGGAGCAGATGGTCGGTGCCTCCTGCCGGGACAGCCAGCAGTTCCGGCCGCCTCAGAGCCAAGCGGGAGCTGGTCATGTAGCGGGCGGTCGGACCGGAGCAGCAATGAGAAGAGGCTGGGAGGGGACTGGCTTCCAGAGAGATGGGGTCAGGTTCAGTTCATTGGAGAGAAGTGGCCAGTGGTGGGTCAAAAGGTTTTGCTGAGCTGGTTCTGAGGTGGGAGCTTGAGGCAAGACCCTAAGGAGCTATCGCTTTGTGTTCCCGGCTCTGGCTCTCCCTGACACAAGGGCTGAGACACGCTTGGACAGGTGCTGTTAGCCAGGCAGGAATGGGAGCTCTTGGGGTTTAAAAAGGTGCCTGGGGGTTTTAAGATGCACTTTGTCTTGTTTCATTGGCACAAAGTACAACTTGGCACATATAGCTGGGTCTCAAACACCCAGCCCACAGGTCAACCCCAGCTGGGGCAATTGTGCAATCCGGCCCAGGAGCCCTGGCATGCGGGGGGAGGGAGGGGAAATGGGGGGAGAGAGGCTGTGTGTTACCATTCCCCAAGATCCACCCCATCCTGCCATTGCCCCAGCTGCTCCCCCCACATGGCACCCAGGACCCCAGGATGCAGCTTTGGGGACTCACTGTGTAGCAAAAATGTACGTTGTAGTCTTGGTTATCGGATTATAAGTGTGGTGCATAATGATTTGATGTCTAATAACTTGCTTATAAGTTTTGTGGGCTTCTAGTTCACCCTGTCTCTCAAGATTAGATAATATTTACTGTAAGGCCTTGCTTCCTGTTAGCGTTACAAATTCAGTTTACCCCTTGTCTGCATCACCAACTAAGTTGTGCAAGATGGCTTTCTTTGTGCTGTTCCTTTAAGTAATATTAATCTTGTCTGAAATGCTGCACCATTGTGTGGTGTTAGTGGAGGAGGGGTGTGAGTGACAGCCAGCACACTGCCCAGGTGATCAAGAAGTGGAAACTTTGAAGCAGCCATTGTGTCTGAGGCTGAATTAAATGGACAGCCCTGGAGACAGGCAGAGACACCCCCTCTCTCCCTGCAAGAGTGAGACCAAGGGTGGGCAGCCTGACAATCCCAATGGAAGGAGAACTCTGGACAACACAGACTAACACCTCCTAAGGGCAGCACGACACTGCAAAACCCACAGACGAATGGGAATGACATGGCTGAGAAGGGGAGCTCTGGCCGTTGGAACTCGGGGTTCCGTCCTGCAAGCCAAGCCTGAAAGGAGCCTCAAATCGCAATCGAAAGACCCCGACTCCTCACTTTGCCAGCCTTGCCTGGCCAGTGTGACTGACCTGAGCCATGACGGACTGGTAACTACGCACCATCTGCAGGCCCTGGGGGGCGGGGAGCTTGTCTTATAAAGCAGATGCTAACAGCTTCTCTACTGTCTTCTCAGTAAACGCGGCGAGTTGCCTTTTCCCCTGAAAAGATCCCATGGGGGTCTTATAAGCATAACAGCTGGAGGGCCCGGTGTGGGGCGGCTGAGACCCCTGACATATAGGAATGGGGGGGCTAATCCCGCTTGCCCAGCATGCTGGGAAATCCATCACCCGGATGCCAGGGGAGTGCGATGTGTTGCCACTCAGGGGAGCAGAGAGTTCTGACTTGCTGGAGATTTCCAGACCCTTCCCATGGGTGTCCGGGACAACGTAAGGTACCAGGCAGGGAAGAGCCAGGCTCAGACACTGCCATGGTTCACATCCAGCAGCCTCTGTGCTTCCCTCGGGGCTCTCACCGTCAGCAGGGAGCTGCAATGCCAGTGAATGAGCCAGGGTAGGAGTCAAACCAACGGCTGGCGGCTTCCTTCTTCACTGTACAGCGGATGAGCTCCAGTGGGCCCAGAGGCTGCTGCCGAATCTCCCTGCCCCCGGGTCCGGGAGAGATTCACCCCATGCTGGCTCAGTGTGCTCCAGCGACTGCCCGTCCCGGAGGCTCTGCCAGCGGGACTGTGTTTGCTGGAGCGACAGCATTCATGGGCTTAGTGCTCGGGCTGCTCGACAAGTTGGGATTGTTTTCTGATTTAAAAGCCATGAACCACTCCCCCCGGATAGTGTGACGGCGCGTTGGGTTTTTCCCGTCTCCTGCACCCCCGTAGTGGCACGGACAGACTCCCCCAGCCAGTAGAATAGAGGGAGTTTATTGCTTCTCCAGGATACAGCACAGCACAGATGTCATCTGGTTACAGGGCAGGCCTAGGATGCCTCAGCCCCCCTTGAGATGGGGGAGCCTGGGACCCTAAATCCCAGCCCCTGACTCGGCTGCTTCCTCCATGATCCCAGACAGAAACCTAACTCCCAGGGGTTGGGCTCTGCCTTCTCTTTGTCCCACTCCATGGGTGGCAACAGGTCAGACAGGTTTGGGGGTCGTTTGCATACAGACTCAGCAGCTGTCCTGCTGGGCCGTGCTGCAGCCAGCAGCCAGTGGAGGCCACTCACAGCCCACTGCCCAGCACAGCAACCAGCCAGGCACCCCCACTACGTCACAACGTTCAACGGGACATTTCAGATGAAATGCAAACGGAGAGATTGAACTCAATTTTTAATTGGGGATCCCCCCATTTTCTCTCCATTTTCTACTCTCCTCCCCGATTTACCACCAGAAAAGGTGGGAAGTAAATATTGGAGGAGACTGGGGGGTTCCCCCTCTCCAGGGAAGGAGGAAGACCCCCCCACTCACTGGGCCTCTCTAAATATCAAGACTCAAACCCAAAAACATGGGGAGCTTACAGGCTACAGAGCTTGGTGCGGCACTAAGCACAAGATGTTGTTTTGTTGTGAAACTTCCCATGAAAAAAAATAATCAAAACTCCATTTTGATGGGAAAATGTTCAGCTAAAAATGATGGGCTATTCTCGCATTGGGGGTTCCTAGCTGCCCACCGCACGCCGTCCATTTGGGGCAGTGGGAGAGGGCTCTGTGAACGCCGAGGGGTACCTCTGCCGTAGGCTCTTTGCTGGCTCCCCAATGAATTGGCTCCTTTGTAGTAACAGCTCAGCCAGGCGCGGGTCATGCACAGTCAGTTCCACCCATTCACCAGCAATCTCCGCTTTGATTGATTGATGCTTTTACTTGCCTGTGGCACCTTGAAGACTAACCCGGCTTTCGTGGCCTGCTTATTTATGCCCCGGCACATCTCTTAGTCTCTAAGGTGCCACGGGACCTGTTATCGCTTGTTTTCATCTGCGGAATAAGTTTTGTTCTGTGCACCAAGGCACATGCAGATGTGCACCACCAATAGAAACACATGCTACGAGCTGTGGGGGCTCTGATAATCAGCTGGGCGGCACCTGAATCTCACCTGGCCGGCTGCCCAAGCACTCCTCTTACAGGGAACACGACCTGGGACTCCTCGTTGTTTCTGCTGACACAGATTAACACGGCTGCCCCTGCGTGCTGCTCCCATTTGGCCTCAGGCCGCCCCCGGCTCCCAAGGAGCTCTGCACTTGGTGGGGCGCATACACACCTGTCTGCAAAGGAGGCCGCAAGAGGAGCATCGTTTTCTGTCCTTCTGCCAAAGTCAGTCACCGCAGCGTGTGATCCTCTGCCGAGAGCCCAGGCTCCTGCTCCAGCCGGAGTGAAATCTGGAGCAAACGGAGAATGTAAGAGTGGCCACCCTGGGTCAGACCAACAATCCATCCAGCCCAGTGTCCTGTCGGCCAGCAGTGGCCAATACCAGGTGCCCCAGAGGGAGTGAACACAACAGGGAATCCTCACGTGATCCCTCCCCTGTTGCCCATTTCCAGGCTCTGACAGAGGCCAAGGACACCATTCCCGCCCACCCTGGCTAACAGCCATTGATGGACCTAACCTCCATGAATCTATCTAGCTCTTTTTTGAACCCTGTTAAAGTCCTGGTCTTCACCACATCCTCTGGCAAGGAGTTCCACAGGTTGACTGTGCGCTGAGTGAAGAAAAACTCCCTTTTGTGTGTTTTAAACCTGCTGCCCATTAATTTCATTTGGTGACCCCTAGTTCTTATATTGTGGGAATAAGTAAATAACTTTTCCTTATTCACTTTTTCCACACCAGTCATGATTTTGTAGACCTCGAGCCTATCCCCCTTAGTCTCCTCTTTTCTAAGCTGAAAAGTCCCAGTCTTTTTCATCTCTCTTCATATACCCTTCCTAACCCTCATCATTTTTGTTGCCCTTTTCTGAACTCATAGCCTTGCTACGGGAAGAAACCAGACTAGCAGAAGGGCTCCAGAGGCCAGGTGTCGAGGCATGCCAGGCAGGAGGAGGGGAGCTGGGTCTGACCTGCCCATGGCTGCAGAGCAGGAAGTTTGGTTTCTGCCACATTTAGACATTAAGGACGTGACCAGCTGGAAAGAGTGAAAAGAGACCCCAGGGTACCAGGCCTGGGCTGTGGAAAGGAGACGGGGCACCGGCGAGGTGGCAATGTTTGCAGCTGATGTCACTGGTTCCCCTGCACTTCCATGAGGTGTAAGCGTCTTAGCCCTGGCCTCCAGCTCCGCCGTCGCTCCCCCCACCCGGTGCCCCTAGGCCCTCTGCCTCCATTTTGGGCCTGTGCCTCCTGCTGCCAGGGAGCCCCGGAGCACCCTCCCTGTCCCTGTGCCACGCCCCTGCCCTCCAGACCGCCAAACCCCTCCTTGAGTCACCCCCGCAACCCAGCACTGGGCCCTAGACGCGCCCCTGGACAAGCCCCGGCAGCCTGGCGAGCCCTTTGGGCAGGGGCCTCAGTGACTAACCCCAAGTAGCAAGTTACCCAACAGCCCTGTGCTGAGCGGCTCGCGCAGATCCTCAGTGTGGGCCTGGCCCCACAGCGGCAGCTGGTCTGCGACTGCAGGAGCCAATCAATGGGTCCTGCCAGGCTCTTACGACGGTGGGGAGGCCGACTGGCGGTCCTAGCAGGCCCTGCTGGCTCGGCTGTCAGAGCTCTGGATGCTGAGCCTCGGGCCGGAGAAGCATGGCCGGACCGGAGCGTGAGCCATGAGTGCTGTGTAGCAGGGACACAGAAACCCAGCGTATCCCTCCCGGTGTGAGCCGGCTGGCTACGGTCGGGCTGCCCCGTTGACTGCGTGGCCCGGGAACGCCAGCCTCCCTGAAAAGGTAACAAATAGCATCAGTGGCCGCAGAATTCACAGTCCCTTCCCCAAGGTCTATTAATCTGGCACAAACGGCTCTGCGATTCCGAACCACCACGCCAGGAGAATAGCTTGTTCCTCGCAAGAATTCAGGGCGTGCTTCCCTCTAGAATGGCCTCGAATGACCCGGGTAAACAGACCCCCCCACACTCTCACTGCCCTCTGCTAGCAATGCAGGGCACTGGAGCGGGGCACTACCACGCTGGCAGGCCCTGTGAAGAGACTTGTTCCACACCGGCCCTGCCCAGAATCTAAACCAGCCACGTCCCTCCCAGGGGTTGGCAGCCAGCCACGAAGCAGAATGCAGCCAGATCGCATCTGGCCCGGTACCAATGCCGTTGCTTGCTGCGGTTCTCACATGCATCTGGCAAATCCCCCGGCTGCACGGGTTCAAAGGAGCCGTGACACTAAGGGTGTTAACGTGACCTCGGCGCTGTAGCACACTGCACAGTGAGACACGGTCCTGGGCTCTGAGGGCAGAGTCTGCGGCCTGCTCCGTCCCCGGCAAACACGCCGTCAGAACGCTTTCTAACTTGTTAAAGACGCGGGGAAAAGGGTGGGATGTTTAATGCATTTGAAGCTGGAAGTCCTGAGAGAGGCGTTCCTGGACCAGCAGTCCTTCTTCGCTGGCTTGGTGGCTGTAGCAGGTTTGTGGAGGGAAGGAAGGACACCCCCCGTGTGACAGTTTTAGAGGGTGTTAGCACTGCTGACACAGGGGAAAGGAGAGGGTTGTAGGGATGGGGGGGCCGGGTTGTGGTTACAATCTGAACCCATTGCTCTACAAAGAAAACAAGAAAACCACAAAGGGGAAGAGGAAAGAACAAAAGACAGAAAATGCACTTCCTGGTGCAGCTGCTGCATCCACCAAGGTTCCCTCTAAGTTTTTCCATCCATGTGCAGAATAAATTTTGTTTCATGTGCCAAGACATGTGCAGATGTGCACCACCAATGGAAACAGATGCTGTCCACTGTGAACAGCGGTGGGCGCTCTGCTAGTCAGCTAGGCGGCACCTGAATCTCTGCTGGGTGGCCACCCAAGTGCTCAGCTTCCTGGGAACGCTGCAGCCTACTCGCAGGTTAACGGCCGGAGAACACAGGTCCGGCAGCACACGGGCTGCTCAGCCGCTCCGAGCGCTGGCAAAGAGGCACCAGCCTCTGGCTGTTTCAGGCCCTGCTTTTCGCTGCCTGGCGGGTCGCCAAGGGAGGGCGAGAGGGTAGAAGAAATAAAGTGGGAAAGGAAAAGAGCCCATCCCTCTCTCTATTTCGTCTGCCAGGCAGGCCTAATTCCTGACACACCGATCTGGGTCCTGTCCTGTTTGCTTCTTGTTGGCAACTCGCAACGGGGTTGCTCGCCTGCCCTCTGGCGCCCTGCTAAGTAGCCTGAAGCCGGTGTCAGTGAGGTGCAGGGACAGGAAATGGCATCGTCCGCATGCCGGGAGGTTAGATTCACCCGTCCCCATGCCGGGAGGTTAGATTCACCTTACGTGGAAGGTGCACACCCCCAGAGTAATCCCCGTCCCCCTTCTTCCACAGCCCACTCGAGCACCAGTAAAGCTGCCGCCTTTGAAACCAGATTCCCCCAATCTGCTTCTCACCGTGTTTTTCCAGGTGCACGGGGCCCCCCTTCTTGTTGTCCTGAACCGCTGCATCCAGGTACCAGAGAGTGTGAGAGGCCTGGGGACAGGGAAGGAGGCTGGGGCGGGTATCTCCCTTTCTGTTACTAGGAGGAAATAATCTCAATGTTGGCAATTTTCCCAGCCACATAAGCCAAAGCGTGTGACGGCTGGTGTGAGGTGTGAGGGGCACTTGACATAAGTCGACAGGATTGTAATAAAGCTGCAGGCCAGTCTGGGCTCTCTGACCACGCTGGTGATGGGAATATTTGTGCTCAGTGTAGACGGGGCAGTGTACCCCAGTGGGAGTGTAACAGCGGAGTGTGTTAGCCGACGTGTATTGACCAGCCACGGAGCCTTGGAGCGGTTTTAAAGTCCTTTGTGTCTGGATTACTTGACTCCATCTTCCACCTTTGCTGACTTTTCGAAGCAATGTTACGCACAGCCTGAGCCGGCCTGTTGTCCCTCGGACGCCTGAGGGTGTAGGCGCATGCCCAGCCCAGCTCAGGCTTGCTGGCTTGGTCACAAGGGGTGGATTATGCGATGGCTACCACACGGCCCCTCCTCTTCTGGGGTGGGCAGTGCTGTATGCCGCCAGATAACCGAACTGTGCTGGCGGGAGCTGTTCTGAGGGAGCCCGGGGGTGCCATGAGGACACCCACCGGCGGGGGGAGAGGAGTTGAAATTTGGCTTTGTTCCAACCAGGCCCCAAATCCCAACACTTCAAAATTATCTATGAAGGAAAATTCTGGGGCAAGATCAGGGCCGCGTTAACCATTTCGTGTGGGCCCAGGACTCAGGCCGGTATCAGTCCCCCTGATTCGCAGCATTTCACGACACACACATACAAGAAAAGGAACCGACGTCGGGTCGCCACGGAAAAGTGAAAGGTTTTCTCCTAAGCAACATTCCTGCAGAGCCACCCCGCGGGGCCGACGCATTTTGGCCTGGCCAGAGCTGCCCGCTCCGGTGCCGTGCGGTTCGGTCCCACGGTGTCGGCGGAGCGTGGTGATGGTACCGGCTGGATGCTGGATCTGGGGGAAGAAAGCTGGCCGCTGGTTTGCGTGGCCATGCAGGAGCTCCGACAGGAGAACGCAACGCAATGCCGCCTTTGGAATGGCCTGGCCCGCCCGCCGTAGCTGCTGCTTAAGGATGGGCCCTAACCTACCAGTGTGAGAATATAAAAACGAGCTGTCGGAGTTCTGTGTTTTTACCACAGATCGGTACTTGATGCAATAGACGGTGCATCTCGATGCGGCTCAGCGCAGGAGGCAGGCACCAGGCCGTGTGAGAGCAGGGCTCCTGTCTCAGTCAGGACCGGATTAAGACTTTTAGAGGCCCTAAGGACTGAAAAGATTATGGTGCCTCCCCTATGTAATTCAAAATAAAAACAATATTATACTGTAAAATAAAATTGTATTTTTTGAAATGACACAAAACTGACATGTCTTCTGAAATTAAAATAGCTTCTTTCTAGATTTTCTGATTGCAAAATTCTGGATCAAAGCTGACTTGACAAAGCAGGTCGGCTTCCATACACAATAGGGAAAGTGAATCGAGTCTGTCCTGACACAGTGTTGTTCTCTGAGGGCTTTATACTATTTTCAGCTGAGAAAATGAGTATTCTGTGGAGTTCTGACTTTTCCCACAATGACAACTTCAATGCTTTTTTTGAAATATCAAATTTTTTCAAAAAAAATCTCTTTTTTTTTTTGGTGCCCCTGCTTTGCTGGTGCCCTAAGCACGTGCTTAGTCTGCTTATTGGATAATCCTGCCCTGGTCTCAGTCCAGAGAGCCAGGGTCCACGCCTCCTCTACCATACGCCCTTCCTGCATGATTTTGGGCAGGGTCCAGTCCCTCTCTGGGCCCCCTCATACATCGAGGGAGACTAACCCTCCCTTAACAGCCAGGCAGGCCAGGAAGGGTTGTGAAATGCATTGAAGCCCTCGATGGAAGGCGCCAGGTGAGCGCCAAGGCTGGTGATTCGTTCTCAGAGGATTCACGTGCTGCCAAGATTATTCTTGGCATTTTGCAAGTAGGCCTTGCCACGCCCTTTGTCAGAATCTTAGTCCCTGCTCTTGTGCGTGGGCCTGCCTTTGCGTGGCTGGGCGGCCAGGGTCCAGCGTGCCTTGCAGAGCAACGCCCCAACGCCTGCTGGTAATCAGACAAAAGCAAAGCAGTAATTGATGTGAAACTCCCCTGTGCCCTGGAGGTCCTGGTTCAAAGCCAGCTGGATTGGAACATGCTACCCTACTTGTGCCTGGTGCGAGGGGTTGGCACAGCCGGCGTGGCTGGAACCTGCTGGCCGGCTCAGGGAAGCCGAGAGCAAACAGGCACACAGACCCGTGAGTCAGCAGTGACGCATGCTCCACCGCGGGGGCCCATTGTTCAGGCTCCAGCGCTTGGGTAGCACTGTGACTCACGATTGTATCCCGGCCCTGGGAGGTCATTTCAAGCACCAAGCCAACGTCCCCAGTGTCAGCTCCCACCCTGCCTTGTCACAGAATGTCATTCCCAGGCCCTGGCTCCAGCAACATGAAAAGAGCCTGCACCGTGTCTGCTGCCCTTTGGGGTCGGGTTGGCACAAGCAGCACCCCACTTCTCTGCTGGCTTTGCTGGCCGACAGCGCGGCAGGATGGGTCCCTGTGTCCTCCGGCAGCGCACGACACTGACAAACCAGACCGAGGTTCTAGCCCTCAAACGGGTGGTGGATCTGGCTTCTGGACTCCCGAAGCGGCAGGGCTGTTTGGAGCCGGACTTCTCTTTGAACGTGGCTATTTCCCTTTCTGTCCCTAAATAGAGCCCAGCCTCGCTTTCTTGGGGGGGGGGGGAACCATTCAGAGTAGTGACCAGCCTGGAGTCCTTGAAGAGGCCCCACCAGGAGTGAGATGCTGCGGCCCGGCTGCTTTGAGGAGTGCGCGCCAGCAAGGCAGTGGGAAGAAGGTGCACAGCAGCCGAACCTGTAGTGAGCGAGCAGCTGCCTGTAGTGAGCCTGCAGCTCACGTGAAGGGGGCGGTTCTGTACAGGCCTTCTGAGAACTTGTTCTTTTGCTGCCTGAAAGGCCGTGGAGCGGATCTGGCCTCCAGGGGCCTTTTCCCCTGGGCTCTGGGGACAGACGGGTGGGGAAGTCCACACTACCTGCCCCCCCGTGCACGCCACTGCGGTGGGAAATGCTATTGCAAAAATCTGACCCCGCGCCAGCCTGGTTCGGGGCCAGGCTGTGTCACTGACTAGCTCACCCCAGCTCTGCTGAGAGATTCATGGACAGACGGGGTTTGCGTCAAAGCCCAGTGAAAGTGGGGGGCTGGGACTGAGTTTCTCCCGGGGGGGGGCCAAGCTCTCAGGGTTGCTGACGTCCCTGGACAGGAAGAGAGAAGAGGTCTCGCCAATATATGTGTGGGCCAGCGGCAGCAGGTGTCATGGGACTGAGCACAAGGCGTGGAGCTGGGGGCACCTGGGAGCTGTTCCAGGGTGGGCACCGACGGGCTAAGTAGCAGTTCTACAGAAAAGGCCCTGGGGGTTACAGTGGGTGAGAAGCTGGATATGAGTCAACAGGGCGCCCTTGTAGCCAAGAAGGCTAATGGCATATTAGGCTGCATTAGGAGGAGCATTGCCAGCAGATCCAGAGATGTGATTATTCCCCTTTAGTCGGCTTTGGTGAGGCCACGTCTGGAGTATTGTGTCCAGTTCTGGGCCCCCCACTACAGGAAGGATGTGGACACTTTGGTGAGGGTCCAGCAGAGGCAACCAAAATGCTGAGGGGGCTGGAGCACGTGATCTACGAGGAGAGGCTGAGGGAGTTGGGTTTGTTCAGTCTGCAGAAGAGAAGAGT
>JANRFK010004149.1:121544779-121555317 GCA_030068395.1 Apalone spinifera | reverse complement strand
TGGACCTGTGGCTGGTCATTCTCCTCCAGCTGGGCAATCAGCTGGGCCTTGGTTTCGATCTGCACAGGCAGGCCCCTCTCTCTGCACAGCTTCACCAGCTCTGCCTTCAAGAGTCGGGCGTAGGCCATCTCCCCGCTGGTCCCCCCGGTGCAGACTCACCAGTCTAGTGCTGCAGCGCCCCACGATTCCCAGGAACCGCTTCGCTCTGTCTCCAGCATGCCTGGCTCCACGGCTCTTGCTTCTACTGCGCCTTGTCACTTGCTGCTGGGAGCTCCATCCGCGGGGTGCAGTGCATCCCACTCCTGACACCAGTGTGACGGCGCGTTGGGTTTTTCCCGTCTCCTGCACCCCCGTAATGGCATGGACAGACTCCACCAGCCAGTAGAATAGAGGGAGTTTATTGCTTCTCCAGGATACAACACGGCACAGGTGTCATCTGGTTACAGGGCAGGCCTAGCATGCCTCAGCCCCCCTTGAGATGGGGGAGACTGAGACCCTAAACCCCAGCCTCATTGCCTAGGCTCCATCCTCCATGATCCCAGACAGAAAACTAACTAACTCATTTCCAGCCCTGCCCCCATCCAGGGCTCCCCTCCCCTTCTTCCCATTGTTCCGCTCCATGGGAGATACCTGTCTGACGAGTTTGAAGCCCCCTTTGCATAATGACTCATCCCCTGCCCTGCTGAGCCGTGCTGCAGACAGCAGCCAGTGGAGGTCACGCACACTACGTCACATATGCCATTCATGTAATTGTGTAATGTCTGTGTGTGAAGTTATAAGCATGTACTTTGTGTGGGTACTGAATGTTTCTCGGTATGTGGTTGAGCATTGGGCGAAGAAGCGCGGCCTATGGACATGCTAATGAACAAGTCTCCATGGAACAATAGCCCTCTATAGGCCTAGGACACACCTCAAGAATGGGGACTGATACTGAAGGGCTATCAGCAGGGAACACAGGGATAGGCCACGGACCAGGTGACCTGCTGCAGCTAAGGGGAGACCAGGAAGGAGATATAAAAAGTGCCATGCGGCACGCTCCATTTTGTTTTCAGATTCGCTCTTAATCCCAGATGCGGCTTTGCAGGGAACTACGAGCCAGGAAGAACTGTGGACCCATCCTGGCATAGGATGTGCACCAAGGACTTTTAAGCCAGCAGTTATAACATCTCTCTAGAGCCTGCATCGAGAACTGGGAGATTCGATGCATGTAATGTATGATACTTTAGCAACCTCACTCTCATGCTTTTCTTTCTTGTAGCAATAAACCTTTAGATGGTAGATTCTAAAGGACTGGCTCAGCGTGATTTGTGGGTAAGGTCCAGAGTGTAAATTGAGCTGGGATCTGTGGCTGGTTTCTTGGGACTGGACAGAACCCGTTGGGGTAGGTGAGATCGGGTTCTATAACCCTCCCCTGTGTACAGGCCCGGGGCTGTTTGGGGCACGGAGAGAGCTGGGGTGTCGGAGGGGTTTTGCTCATGAGGCTTCAGGCTGGCCAGACAGGCAGCTGAAGTGCTCTGAGCGACTGGTTTGTTGCCTATTTGCGAAGGTCTCCAGTCAGTGGCTATAGAGAGCTCTGAGTTTGAGCAATTCGCCCTGGGCGGACGCCCTCAGCAGTGCCCAGACCCGGCCCGGTCCGTCACAAGCCCCACAAAAGCTCACTGCGGCCTAGTTGAGCAGCTTTGCAGGGCTGCAGTTGTGCGCAGCCCCAGAGCCGGAGGAGGTGAGCAGGGCTGGCTGGGAACATCTGGGAACAAGGCAGGCCAGCACCCGGTCACTGGAAGCCTGGGGTAGCTTTGCAAATCTCCGCAGTGTTCCTGGATTTTTGGAAGACGCCCCCCAAAAGCACTCGTCCCCCAGTGGAGCCCATCACGACCCCTGTGCTGGAGTCGGTGCTTCTGTATCAGGGAACTAGATTTTAATTGGAAAGTAAAGTGCAGCCTCAGTGACCCCCAGCATTTCACATCCCAGCAGGAGGCAGGGACCCCTGGGGAGCATGATTAGAGCTGGACCTGCCCCGATCCCGGTCCACCCCCGTACATGACCCTGGCATCGGAAAGAGGGGCTGCCGGCCTCCCGGTGCCGCCTGGCCATTCGCAGGCTCTCAGGGTCTGTCTCCACGGCAGCTCGGCCCCCTCGGCTGACGCAGGCGAAGGGGCAGCTTCACTGCAGTGTGGCGTGTGGGGCTTGGGACCCTCAGCTCGCAGGCTCCTAGCGCCCGGGCTCCAGCCTTGGCACGAACATCCCCACCGCAGTAACCCTGCCCTGCAGGCCACAGGAGCGGGCACGGGGGGAGTGTGACAGGGGCACAAGAACGCTCACGTGTGTGCACCGAGCCCAGTGCCCCAGCTCACTGGCTCCCTCCCGCCTGGAGCGGTGCCTGGGCTGCTGGGCTGGCAGACGAGGGAGCTCCAGGCGCTGCTGGCAGCCCCTCGGCCCCTGCTGCGGGGATGTCGTTGCTTCTGCTGCTGCTGCCAAGGGGCTGCCACGTGCCCGGCTCCTGCTTCTCCCCCAGGCCTATTCTCATGGCCCCTTTTCTCCCCCAACCCTTCCCCCTCCTCTCCCCTGCCCCCTTGCCCATCCCAGACCCCTCCCCAATGTCTCTTCCCCCCCCCACCCCGCTCCTTACCCTGTGCCCCACCCTTTGGGCAATCCCCATTGAACAGGAAACAGGGGGCTGCTAAGACCCAGGAGCAACTGACCTGACTCCCTGCTGCAGCCCCGGCTGGGTGGCTCCGGGAGGGGGGTCGGGCTCCCTGCTCTGGCCCTGCTGCAGCCCTGGCTGGGTGGCTCTGGGAGGGGGTCCAGCCCTGTTGGCTGCCAAGTCCCCTATTGGGCCATGTGCTGCTCAAGCCAACATCGGAGCAGCTGTGAGGCTGCTCTAGAGTACTGCGGGAGTGAGCCAGGTCCAGAAAATCTGCCTGGGTCCCTCCAGCTCTGTCCCTGCCCTGAGTGCATCTCCGCTGGGGGGCCCTCGGGGCCCTGGCTTGGGATCTGAGCTCCCCGCCCTCGTCTGTCACTCTCTGACACCCTGAATATTGGGCCTGGTCACGTGGGCTCCAGGTTTCCCACCAGGACAGCTCAGGCCAGGCCAGGCCTTGGGAGAGCTTGCGTGGCGGCACCAGGTAGCAGAGGCAGGGCGCCAGGGGGCCTGTCAGCGCCCTGCCTCAATGAAGAGCCGAGTTCTGCTGCCCCCAGGGCCGGCGTGGCAGGTTACCCAGTCCAGGCCTGGGCCCGCGCTCCGGCGGGGGCTGCAGAGGCGATATCCTTCCGCCACCGCTGCGCTCTCCCAGGCGAGGCCCGACCCCCGCACCTTAGCCCCGGGGCAGCAGCCATCGCTAGCGGGGGCAAGGCCGGGGCACTGGCAGGTCTCGTGGCTCCACCCACCCGAGTGGACTCAGGGCCACGCTATGTGTCTGGCGCGTCACCAAGCAGCCCTGGCACAGGAAGGTGGCCCAGAGCAGCCAGGTGGGGGGGTCTGGCCAAGCCGGGCGCTAGGCCTAGTCCCGTCACAGCCTGCGGCTGCCTGGCCCCAAGCACCTGCCCTGCTGCTCCGCTCAGAGCACGTCCTCGTGGCTCTCGAAGGCCAGGTTCCCGTACGCTGCCTTGCTGGCCTCCACAGGGCTCCCCCGGGGCTCCGAGAAGACGGTTTCATTGAGGGGAGGCCAGGCGGAGTCCTGCGCCAGCTTCCTCTCCAGCCGCTTGTATGGGCTCTTGGACTGGTACCGGGCCCACTTTTTCAGCAGCAGCCAGAGAGCCCTGTTTTCAATGACAGCCTCCTGCGAAAGCAAGGCCACCGTGAGCCCGGCTTAGCCCTTCCTCTGCCGGCCAGGCTCAGGGCAAGGCGAGGAGAGCAGCTCTCCGGTCCTGGCTTGCTGCTGCATCTCCCCTCACGAGCCCTGGGCTGACTGCTTCGCGCCAACAGCTCCAATGCCTCCCCTCTTTGCACCGTAGCAACCCCACTCGAACCACTGGGTCCTCGCGGTGCTGAGCGCCAGCCCCGGCACGGAGGGCTGCTGGGGGCGTGGCGCTTCGCTTGTGCCGCCGAGCTACTAGAGGGTGGGCGAATTCAACTCCCCATGTTCTTTCCAGCCCAGGTCCCTCGGGGTGGCTGCCAGAGATGGGACTGAGCAGAGCCAGCTGCGCCCTGGCACCGGGAGGGATCCCCGTGCTGCCCACAGGAGCTTCCCAGCAGCCGCGGCTGGCACGTTTGGCTGCTTTTGACTTGGGATGGAGCCGGAGCCAGGATCTAGACTAAAGGTGCCCGTGACCACGCCCCAGAACCGTCCTCTCCACCCACAGGCGGGTCCTTGTCCCCAGCAAACGCAGACTCGGAGACTGACTGGCAGTTTCAGCAGGAGGTGGGGCTCCTCGCTACGTTGCCGCAGCCCCGAGGCTGCTGCCGGGTGTGTCCACGGTGGGCAGATGGACAGTTACTCACCAGGAACCAGTAGCTGCCCTGGGCCTGCCCCTGGGCTCAGCCACCTCTGGAGGAACCGGCCCTGTGGGGTTGAGTCACTTCTCCCCAACATGGCCAGTCAGGTCTGACCTCCCCGTGAGAAGCCGGCCACGGCTGCCTCCCTTCCTCCCGCCCACCCACGGGCAGCTGTGGCCTGGGAAATGCCATGGCTGAGGAAGACAATCCGAACGTGGCTCTGGCTCCAGAGACGGGCCGAGAGCCAGCAGGAGCCATGGTCCCCTGGCAGGAGCAGAGGCCCTGAGGCTAGGACGCGGCAGGTTTAGATGCTTGGATCCCAGGGAGCGCTGCTTTGCTAGATGTTCCCACGCCTGGGCAGGGGGTGCCCAGCCCACACGGGAGCACTGTGCCGAGCCGGGGCCTGCGAAAGCACCCTGCCCCCCATCTGCACAGTGGGGTTTTGGGAGCTGGTCAGGCTGCAGCCCTGCCCCATTTCCACTGCAGGGAGGGGAACAATGAACAGGAGTCCCCCCACCAGCTCCGGCCTCGATCCCCTGATGTGCCCTGGGCCTGATGCCAGGGATATAACCCATCAGTAGGCAGCTGGGCACTGTGAGGCATTGGCCAGGAGAGCGGAGGCAGTGGAGGCTGTGCCCCGTTCTGCTTGGCCCCTGGCGTGGCACACGTACCCCCAAAGCTCAGGGCTTCTGCCAGCTGTTCCTAGCAGCGCTGTCCCAGGGAGACTGTTGGTTATGGACCGGTCCATCTGCAGACCCAGTGTCTGGCACTACGCACCTGCGAGGCAGCCAATGCCACCCCCGGCTCCCATGCACCCTCGCCCTTCCTTTCGGCTCGCCGGGAACCAGGCCAGGGAGTGGGGCGGGGAGAGGTGTCCAGGCCCGTTTCTCTGGTGGCACAGCCCTCAGGTTCCCCGAAACGCGCGCTCACCTCCACAGCGAAGGACACCGCGAACGTGACCAGCAGCATGAACAGCAGGGAGATTCGCCAGGAGGTGGGGGTGCACACGAGCTGTGGGAAAGGGGGTGGAACCCATCAGCGGTGTGTGTCCACCTCACAGGGACTGTGCAAGCTGCCCCCGTCTGAGCGCCACAGCCCCCCGGGACGGGGCGCATTCGCCACGACCGGCTGGCGGGCGGGGTCAACTCACTGGCTGGCCCGATGCAGCCCTGACAAAGAAGCGCCGATGTCGCCTTCCGTCCCATGACTCAGCGGCCAGGCACAAGCCTCGTTCTGGGGGGCCCTGGGCGAACTTGTGACACGAGCCCCTTTCCTCACGCATGCCACAATCTGCAGCCCCCCGGGCCTCGGACCCCAGGAGAGTGTCTCCCCTTTCCTCCCTGTGTGGAGGCCCTGCTCAGAGAGAGGGGTCAGTGCAACCCCAAAGCCAGATCCCAGCTTCCAAAGGTCGGGTGTCTTGCCACCTCTGGGTGGGTTCAGCTCCCTGGAGAGCTGAGCGCAGATCCGGAGCGTGGCTCGCTGCTTTCAGCAGGGCCAGGGACTTTCCGAGCCAGCGTTCAGGTGCCCACGGTTTCCTGTTTTTCTGAGGCTTTATCTAGGATGTAAACTGCAGCGGGTCCCTCTCCCACAGCAGAGACCCTGAGAGACTGCCACACGCCCTCTCCCTACAGCCGGTTTAGTCCCTGGTGAGAGGGTGACCCCGGGGTATGGAGTGAGCAGGGATCCCGCTGCCTGAAAAGTGCCACCTCGCGGCCGAGTCTGCTAACGGGGGTTGCCGGTTTCCACTCGCCCGGCTTGCTGGGATTTCTGGGGAGGAGAGATGCTGGCGGGCTGGGAAGCAGCAGTGAAATCTCAGGCCCTTTCCGATGGACCATACATGCGCTCTGCGATGTAGCGGGGGCAGAGCGCAGGGCCCCAGGAAACGACTCAGATCCACTTGACACTGGCCTTGGCTCCTGGCCGACTGGGACACCCGGGGGGAGCCTGTGCCGGGCGTCGGCTGCGGCCCAGCGTGGCCGTTGGTGAGTGCAGCCGGCAGTGGAGGGGTGGCCGCGTCACGCCCAGGCCTTGGGAGACAAGGCGGGGCAGCTAATGCCTGTCATTAGAGCAACTTCTGATGGGGAGACGAGCTCTCACTCACCCTCCCCCGACCAGAGGGAGAGTTCGGGGGGAGCCCGACCGCCGACTGGCCCACACGGGGCCTCGCGCTCGGAGCGCTCGCCCGGCACGCCACTTACGTCCATGTGGGAGTAGAGTCCGTCGATGTCGGCGAACACCAGGAAGATGCAGACGCCCAGCTGCACGGCCAGCACGAGTACAAACAGATCTGAGAGACGGGGCAGCCGGGGACACGGGGGTTACGAGTGTCCTCGGCCACCCCTGGGCCCCTTGCTCCCCAGGCCGGCCCGCACCACTGCACTGCAATGGGGAAGAGTGTGCAGCCAAAGGAAAGGAAACGGAGCCAAACCCTCCAGCGTTGGTGGGTCCAGGGCACCCTGTGAGGCTCGGGCGGCCTTAATTTGCTAGGCCGGAAGGGGCCGCGGGGAGCTGGTCACCCCTCCTGCAACCCAGCGGCGGGACAACCTGCCCCTGCGATCCCTGGGGGCCTGAGGACTCGTGCCGGAGAGAAGCCGGGGAGTCCTGCCGGCTGGCGCACTGGGAGCACTGCCCTTGGCTTTAGTGGAGACAGGAGGTCACGTCCGGTCTCCATGACAGACGGCACATGGCAGAGGGGCCATCGCATCCCGAGGGGTGGCTCTCCAGGGCCTCCTCGCTGCCCTGCTAGACTGCTCCCACGTTCCTAGGGTGAACGGGTGTCACGCCAGCGCCCAGCCACGGGATCTTGCTCTGCGCTGGACTGAGAAGCCCCCGGCTGATCTCTCCAGGTGTCACGACTGTCTCCTCTTACCCAGCTCCTGGAGCAGTGCGAGGCCCAGGCCTTTCCCGCCTGTGGCCCTGACAAGGGCCGAACCGGGGCGCCCTCCCTTTGGGTTATCCCAAGCGAGTCCTGCCTGACGGGGAACGTCCCTCATAAAGGGCTCAGCCAATCGAGCGCTCCCATTGCGGCCGGCGGGTTAGGCCTGCTGGCACTTCCCGGGGGGGCGGGGCAGACTAGAGAGCGCCCTGGCTTTGCATCACCTCTGGCTTGTGGTTTGGCTTGGCAAGCAGCCAGCTGGGTCTTGCAGGCGCTCAAAACCGACTGGTCCTGCGGCGCCTTGCAGACGAACCACAAATGTCGGTGGGATCAGCAGATTTCCTGGGCATGGGCCACTTCGGACGAAGTTGTGGTTGTGCCCACGAAGGCTCCTCATCTCGCCTGCACTTGCTGTTAGTCTCTCAGGTGCTGCAGGACCTTACACTGGTTTTAAATTTGTTCCCTTAGGATACATCTACGCTCCAGGGCTAGTTCGGGATACTGGAGGTATCCCAAAATAGCTACCCTGCAGCTACACAAGTTGCCCGTTATTTCACAATATTTTTCGAAATGACGGGCACGCTGTCGGCATGCCGGTGACCCTCGTTCCAGGAGAGTTAAGGGATGTCTTGAAATAGCGCGTTATTCGAAATGTGGCTACTCTATTTCGAAACAGATTCGAGATAAGATACACAACTTGCATAGCACGAATTGCATATCTTATTTCAAGCTTAGGGTGCTGTGTAGACGCCCCCTTAGACACTAACACGGCTCCCACCAATGCCAGCGGCCTTCAAAGGGCACTGCCAATCTGTCACCATTTCGGTTTGTCCGTATTTTGGTGTCCGGGCAGGAGTTCCCAGGCCGTCGGCTCTGGATTCTCCCTGCTACACTGGCCCTTGTCTGGGTGACGGGGCCTTAGAAAATGTTCTGGTTTCTGTTCAGTTTTCCATGGGCTGGACCTAGACAGACGCCCTGAATCCAAATCCTCTCCAACTCCAACTCATGCTGCCGGGGCGCAGGCCTGTCAGTGATACCCAGGCAAAGGCTGGTGGGCAGGGGGTGTTTTGATTTGGGTGTGTCTCTTGGTGACCTGGGTGCCCAATACACGCTCGCCTTGGCAAGCTGCCCCTTCCCCCATCAGCGAACCGGCCACCAAATACCCCTGGTTTGTGGTTTGGCTCAGAGCGGGTCAGGTGAGCTGATAAACAAGCTGCCATTTGCTAGACTCCCCAATCGCCACAGCTCGGACCCTGAGCACCACAGATCCACGGCGCCTGGGCCACACTCAGAGAGGGGCTGAGCACCGGGAGCCAGGGAGCCGCGTCTCCATCGGTGAGAAGCTTTGGAAAAATCCTTGTGCAGGGTTTTGGCCAGGGAAGCGTTTGCCCGGGAGTTCCCTGGCGAGCCGGCTCCCTGGGGCGCTGCGCCCGGCCGTGCCCTGTCGCCACGCCCCGGGCATTGCACTCACAGTTCGTGTAGACGGGCTGCCGGAAGGGCTTCCCCTTGGAGAACACCAGTGCCACCAGGAGGCAGTTCATGGTGCTGAGGAGCCAGACCGTGGTGTTTTCATAGCTCTTGTAGCCATTGGCCGCCACCTCGCCGGCTGCCGCGTTCCCCGTCCCGTTGGTGCCGAGGGCAGGCGCCAAGGAAGAATTCTCCACCTCGCTGTTATTCCTGGGGCGGCAGGCACTGTGAAAGAGGAGCCCTGTGGTCAGTAATGCAGCCAGCCCAGCTGTACCAGCCTCCAGCTGGGCCTCCCAGGCTGCACAGTCCCAATGAAGTCCAGCAGCGCTGCAAGGGGGGATGCTGGGCTATCCCTGCTCTGCGGAGAAGGAAACAGCGTCCTGGAGAGGGGAGTTGACTTGGCCAATGGTGAGACAGTGGCAGAGGCGGCGGTAGGTCCCGTCTCCTGACACCCCTTTGCCATCAGTTGTATTGGTATGAGCAGGAGCCTTTGCAGCAGGGAGCCACCGCCTCTGGGCCTCTTCCCTTGGCTATTCCACTCCGTAGCCAGGGGACCTGGAGCTCCCAGGCTGCGCGGCCAATGATTTGTTCAAGGTAAACTCCAGCCAGTTGGCCCCAGGCTCCAACGCCGAGGGCTGCCAACGCAGAGCCACGCAGACGGCATGGGAGCCCGGCCCGCCTGGCCCCGGTGCGCTGGGAGCTCACTCTCTGGCCCTGCCATGCGGACAGCCTGCTGGGGTGGAGCTCCCATGGCCTTGGGTTATAAATGTCACCCCGAACATGGACCCTGTCGGGTGGGTTTGCCAAACTTCCCTCAAACTTCCCCTAGGGCAGGTAGATTTACACCCCTACCCCCTCCACACAGCCGGCGTACAGCAGAAGCTATCCGGCATGGTATCACTCCTGCCGCGTGCCCACCCTCGCCGGTGGCTGCATGCATGCCGGCCCCGCTGGTCTGGGGCCCAAGCCCGGCCTTACCTGTGGATGTTGTGCTGCGCGTACCAGGGCTGCTGCTGGACCATCACAAAGCCAAAGACCTGCATGCCCAGGCTGAACAGGATGTTCAGAACCACGGACAGCAGCAGCGGGGGGGAGATCAGCTGGCTGGGAGGCCTGTAGGGGACCAGCTTAGGGTAGGCCCCATTCAAACTCACTGATGAAAGAAGAATGGGTTTCACAGGCCAGCCAAGGGGCCAGGCGCTAGAGCCTGAATCCTGGGCCGCGTGGGTTAATGAACAGCCTCTAACGCCTGCCAGCTCCCCAACATCCCTTCACATCTCTGAAAGGCCTGCTGGCAGCATGCGGGGGCGGCGCCCGCCTGCAGGGGTTACTCCTGCTTCGCACGAGCATCGAGGTGAGGAAAAGCGCCACGCGGGGCTAGTGTCACCAGGCACCAAGGGCCCAGGCTGGCACTCTCAGGACTGACGTCATCGCGGTCTCCCCAGCTCTCTGCCCCCCGCCATGCGCGCAGCCCCTCACACTGAGCTGCTGCCACAGCACCCGGGTCACTGCTCTCCTGGGTCCCAGACCGTCTCCAACTTGTCTGCCTCTGCTCCCTTCCCTCTCGTCGAGCGCTGCTTTCCCCTGCTGTGCCCGCTTTCTCCTCCGCTACGCGTCCCATCCGGCACATCCTCACGGCATGTCGCCGCCTCGGCTCTCCACAGCATGTTCAGGCGCAGAGGAAAGCCCTTTCTAGAGCGGCCCGGCCTCCTTTCTAGAGCGGCCTGGCCTCCTTTCTAGAGCGGCCCGGCCTCCTTTCTAGAG
>JANRFK010004149.1:121472728-121495359 GCA_030068395.1 Apalone spinifera | reverse complement strand
CTGTACATGCTTACAGTGAAACTAGTACAAGAAAGCACCTTTTATTGGGCAATCTCCTGTCTTAGGAGCGCTGCAGAGTCTATGCATTTTGAAACGTTTTGTTTTCCCGTTATTACATAAGAGAGGCCATACTGTGTCAGACCAACGGTCCATCTAGCCCAGTGTCCTGTCTGCCAACAGTGGCTAATACCAGATGCCGCAGAGGGAGGGAACACAACAGATAATCCTCACGTGATCCCTCTCCTGTCACCCATTTCCAGACAAACAGAGGCTAGGGACCCCATTCCTACGCATCCTGGCTAATAGCCATTGATGGACCTAACCTTCATGAATCTATCTAGCTGCTTGCTTTTTTTTTTTTTTTTTAAAGCCCTGTTAAAGTCCTGGCCTTCACAATATCCTCTGGCAAGGAGTTCCACAGGCTGGCTGACTGCACTGCATGAAGAAAAACTTCCTTTTGTTGGCTTGTTTTAAACCTGCTACCTGTTAATTTCATTTGGTGACCCATAGGTCTTAGGTTATGGGAACAAGTAAATAACTTTTCCTTACTCGCTTTTTCCATACCAGTCATGATTTTATAGACCTCTACTATATCCATCCTTAGTCTCCTCTTTTCTAAACTGCAAAGTCCAAGTCTTTTTAATCTCTTCATATAGGACCCATTCCAAAGCCCTAATTGTTTTTGTTGCCCTTCTCTAAACCATTTCCAATGCCAATATATCTTTTTTTTTAGATGAGGTGACCACGTCTGTATGCAGTATTCAAGATGTGGGGTACCATGGTTTTATATAGAGGCAATAAGATATTTTCTGTCTTTATTCTCTATCCCTTTTAAAATTATTCCTAACATGGTATTTGCATTTTTGACTGCTGCTGCACATTGAGTGGATATTTTCAGAGAACTATCCACAATGACTCCAAGATCTCTCTTGAGTCATTATAGCTAAATTAGTCCCCATCGTATTGTATGCATAGCTGGGATTGTTTTTTCCAATGTGCATTACTTTACATTTATCAGCATTAAATTTTATTTGCCATTTTGTTGCCTAATCACTTAGTTTTGTGAGATCTTTTTTAAGCTCTTCACAGTCTGCTTTGGGCTTAACTATCTGTAGCATTTTAGCATCATCTGCAGATTTTGCCACCTCATAGTTTACCACTTTCTCCAGATCACTTATAAATAGGTTCAATAGGATTGGTCCCAGTACGGACCCCTTGGGAAACACCACTAGTTACCTCTCTCCAGTCTCACCATTTATTTCTACCTTTTGTTTCCTGTCTTTTAACCAGTTATCAATCTGTGAAAGGACCTTCCTTCTTATCCCATGACAACTTACTTTACTTTGGTGAGGGATCTTGTCAAAGACTTTCTGGAAATCTAAGTATACTCTATCTACTGGATTTCCCCTTGCCAACATATTTGTTTAGCCCCCTCAAAGAACTCTAGTTGATTAGTAAGACAGGATTTCTCAACAGAAACCATGTTGACTTTTCCCCAAACAAATTATATTCATCCATGTGTCTGACAATTTTATTCTTTATTATAGTTTCAACTAATTTGCCCGATATTGACGCTAGACTTACCAGTATTTACTTGCCAGGAGCCCTACCGTTGGAGCCCTTTTAAAATATTGACGGCACATTAGCTATCTTCCAGTCATTAGGTATAGAAGCCGATTTAAAGGATAGGTTACAAACCACAGTTAAGTTCCACAGTTTCACATTTGAGTTCTTTCAGAACTCTTCAGTGAATGCCATCTGGTCCCAGTGACTTTTTACGGTTAAGTTTATCAATTTGTTCCAAAACCTCCTGTAATGATCCCTTAGTGTGGGACAGTTCCTCAGATTTGTCACCTAAAAAGAATGACTCCAGTTTGGGAATCTCCGTGACATCCTGAACCGTGAAGACTGAAGCAAAAAAATTAATTTAGTTTCTCTGCAATTACTTTATCATCTTTGAGTGTTCCTTATCTTGATCATCCAGGGTCCGATGTTTTTTTAAATAGATTTGTCTGCCTTGAAAGATTGCTTATGAAAGGCGTTTTCTGTTCAAAAGTTGATGTGTTTTACGCTTGGACTGTGAAGTGAAGTTCTTCTTAACTGTCGTCATACAAGTCATTTATGAGGCTAACCAAATTACTTGCCTTTGTATATATTTTGTTGAATACCACCCATGTAATGAATGCTCACTAAGCTTGATTTCCAGATACAAAGATCAAGTCATAAAACAGAGGCAATAAGTAGTTCTATAATAAATCAATTTTAAGAAGGTGTTTCATTCTTTCATAACTTTTAGTGGAAACCCCACTTATCTTTGAATGACTAACTGCCCCCCACTTAGACAAAATGCTGTGGCCACTCATCTGAATCCCCAGTGAAAAATCATCCAAGGATCTTCTCTTCATATGAAGTGTTTCTTCAGCTATGCTTGTAACTGGCTAGGCTGAATTCTGTATTACTGGGAATATGAAAACCGAGAAAGAGGAGTCTACAAATCTTTTATTGATGATTGGCTTGTCTGTGGCATTCACCGTGGGAGTATTTGGATGGTAAGCAATATTATGGTCACAAGAAAACATTTTTAAACCTGAATTTGCTGCTTATGTGCCTGAGTCAATTGCCACAGAAGTCAATTGATATCTTTTTATTGACTGCAATGGCGGTTTTATGGAAGACCTTAGAATTAGAAATCAGGTGTCCAGTAACAGCTGTGTTACTGTACTACTGACCCTCTTTAGTGAGTTAGCAATCATTTGTTTATCTCATAATTGCCTCTGCCTATTCTTTCCTTTTCTTTGTACCCTGCGGGCAGTGGAATAGTTCTTATTCCATTTTCTTGTTCATCTTGTCCTACTTTTCTGGGCACCCTTCTCCTGTGCAGCTTCTGTCCGATTTTGCATTCTGAGGACTAAATTCACTGGGAGGCAGAGGAAACCCTTTCTTTTTTTAATGCCTTTAACCAAAGAGCTTTGTTATAGACACAACTGAAGGCCGTGCTGTGGAAAACAGGGCTCTGATTAAATCTGTGGGCCTCCTAAAGTTAATTCTGCCTTTGCTATATTAATTATATCCAGCAGCTCTGCTAATGGAATAACTTTCTTACTGTCGGGGAATAACTCCTCAAAACTAAGAGTTAGAAATATCATGGCTGTTCAGGACTTGATGTTGGTTTTAGGGTTGTGATTGAAGCTTGACTTTCACCGATGGATTGGATAATGAGGATAGCATAGCAGCTTAGTTCATTGACAACCAAAATGTTTTGTTTTCTGCACAGTGGGTTAGATGACTCTTCTTCATACTGTACATTCCATTTCTGATCAGCATTGGATTGTGTTCATTTCTAGCCAATATGTTAAAGAGTAAGAGGTAGTATGCATACCTTAATACAGAAGTCCCTGACCTTGGTTACTTCCTTGGTTCTGCATTAACGTATTTTTGATCTCATGACTCCATCTTTCCAGAGAACACAGCACTGAAGTTATTGTTGCTGATTTCTCTCTAAACTTGTTTTCAAAGGCTTACCATTTCAAATTGTATAGGTCTGATATGTTGTCAGTCTTAAGATGATTTGATTTTGTTGTTGTATTAATTATTTTAAGAAGTACAGTGACTTCTGATTTACACTATGAAGCAGTTCTGTCTGACAACTTTTGCTCAATCTTTTTCTGGTCAGAGATCTCAACTTAATGTATGGGTTAGGGATGTGAGCCTGCGCTCGTTAGTTAACGTGCACAGTTACACACAGCCCTCTCACCCAATGTGGCTGCCTCTGTATCAGAAGCAGCTGTGCAGGGGGCGGGGGAAGGCAGGAGACAGCGCACACACGGAACTGGATTTCAAACCAACTTGGGTGTGTACCAGCTCCTGGGGAGCAGCCTCTCTCCCCACCTCCTCTGTTGCTGCCTCTGATGCAAAAGCAGCAAGAGGGAACAGGTGACTCCGTGAGCCGTCTGCTGCCCCCTCCCCATGTAAATGTGTAGCTGCTGAAAATGTCATTGGTTAAACAATGAAATTGCATAAATAAGCACATTTTAACATCCCTGATATAAGTCTTCTCTCATTAGGCACTGTGGGTACAGTTTTCAAAATCTCTTAGATGATATAAAGAAGCCAGAATCCCACTAACTATCATAGGCCCTGATCCTGCAAAAGATTGGTGCGTGTGTTTCACCATCACAAATAGCCCCATTCAGGAACTTGAAGAGGTATGAACACCTTGGGAATAGAGCTTATTTGTAATTCTGAAATGTTTGTAACTCAGAACAAAATGTTACACTGGTTCTCTAAAGTTTACAATTGAACAGTGAGGTGACATGGCTTTGAAACTATTCTTATAATGCAGAAGAAAAATGCTGCTTTTAACTATCCTAATTCAAATGAAACAAGCCCAGAAACACTTTTCTTGCCTTTTTAACTTTCCCTGTATTTTTGTAATAGTATGCACTACAGGTTGGACCTCCCTGGCCTGGCACCCTCGGGACCTGACCAGTCCCAGATGAGGGATTTTGCTAGACCAGAAAAGGTCATATCTGGCTGTCTCCTACCATGCCGCTTCCCCTGGTGGCTGGACCAGTTGCAGGCTCTGCTGCCCTGCTGGTCTCTGCCTCCCACTTGCCTGCCATGCTAGGCAGCCTAGCTCACAGTGCACTAGGCTCCTGCCTCACTGGCCAGCCTCACTGTGGCGTGCCAGGCAGCCCTGCTGGGGCACGCTGGGCAGCTTAGCTGAGCAGCCCTGCTGGGACATGCTGGGCTGCCCAGCTGGGGGGATACAGGCTCCTGGCTCCACTGGCAGCAGCCCACAACCCTGCCAGTCCGCAGGGCTCCTGGGCATCAGCCCTCCATCCAGGCGTTCTCTTGTCCTGGAATATCCGTGGTCCTGCTGGAGCAGAGAGTCCCAGTTTGCAGAGGTTCAACCTGCATTATCCTTTATTTGGATTTTACTCTGCTGCTGCTTGATTGCATACTTCCAGTTCCAAAAGAGATGTGTGGTTGACTGGCAGTTAAGTCAGGTGTACAGTACAGGGTTAAGTCAACCTAAGTTATGCAATTCCAGCTATGTAAATAAAGTAGCTGGGGTCATCATAGCTTAGGCCAACTTACTACTGTGCGTGTACACTCTGCTGGGTTGATGGGAGAAACTCTCTGGTTGACTTACCTACGCTTCTTGTACTGGAGTCAATTGGAGAGTGATCTGCGGTCGATTTAGTGAGTCTCCACTAGACCTGCTAAATCAACCTCCTGGGGATCAGTTGCTGCAGTGTTGATCTCCCTGTGGTGGAGACATACCCTTAGTACCTCTAGTGTTCATAACTCTGAGTTTCTGCTCTACTCAGGGGAGTAAAGTTAAGCACATGTGTTAGTTTATGCAGGATTGGGTCCTTAAGTATCTATGGAAATGAGGCCAAGGCTCCTATGCCATTAAAGTTCTTTTGAAAATTTGACCCTGTATAACTAAAACCCGATAGAGTAAGTTGAGAAATACGTCTGTTAATGTAAACTAATTACTTTTGTGTTATGAAAAGCAATCATTTGTAAAAGTTGTAACCTATACAGTAGTTTGTCATCATTTCATGTGATTGTGCCTCCTCATTCCTTCAGTGTGATTTGTACTTCATCAGCAAATGGATAAAACTATTGATCTTTATAACAGAAGTGGCATTTTAATAATTAATTCAGTGTCTTCATGCAAAATCCCATGAATGCTTTATATAATCATTCATGGTAGTTTCACTGAGTAAAATTCTATTATTTTTAATAGAATTTTACTTTTTAGGGGTGGTTAACTTTGTTAGGAGAAAACAATGGCAAGCTCAGTGGAAGGAGAGATGGTTCTTTGAGCATGTGTCTGTCAGTGTAGATGCGCCTCTAGGTGTGCATGCAATGTTAGTCTTGAATATCAGTGCCTGTCTGAGCCATGCGGGTGCTCTGGGACTTCTCCATATTCCTGTGTGAGGACATAAAGGGTGGAAATACGCAGATCCTCTCTCCATTCTCTCCTACTGCCCGTGGCCTTGAGCTGAAACCTACCACTGTCCAGCCCACTTCTGTTGGTGCTTTCTGTAGCTTATTTACAAATACCTTCATTGAAAACCCATTCATATCGTCACATTCCACCCAGCCATTGACCTTTGTTAAACTCTGCTTGGATCTAGCCAACAGATCAGATGCCAAGGTTGGGAGTGCAGTACTGCCATTGCTGCTTGACGGATGTTGCTGAAACTCCTAATTTCCCCCATCTGGTGGTAGTTGCCAGTCAGATACAGTGAGGTCCATTCAAAATAGAATGGTTACTTATCCTGTAATAACGGTTTCTTTCAAGTGTTTTTGTGTGCGTGGCTCTCTCAGCTGCCTTCCTACCTTGCCCGCTTCCGGAGTTTTCAGCAGAGATGGGGTGTGGATTGTAGGCCATTGAGGGGGGGTTGCAGCTGCTCTACCCTTTATACCTTTACAAGGGAGCACAAGGAGACTCAGGGTGCGCGTGCGTGTAGTTCCTAAGGACACCGCTATTCCAAAGACCCCAAACTTGTGCTCAAGAAGAGCATGCACACCTACAGGGGGATTGTCACAGGCCACACCCTCTCGAAGAGCCTCTGTTCCTGTAGGGTAAGTAACCATTGTTTGCTTTTGTTGTCTCTGCCAACATAGTTCTTGTGTGTGCCATTATGGCATTCAGAGAATTTTCTTTCAAATTCAATGCTGTCATTAAAGAAAAGAAAGAGCCAGAGGAAATGTATGTAATACTGCTATGGCTCTGCCTATAAACAAAGGAAAGGCAGTTAAAGTACCTTGTTCCTCACACTGCCACCATTTGTGCTCCGATACTGTATTAAAGACAATTGCATACCCTCAGAAGCTTTTTTTCTTAATTCCCCAGGGAACATCAGGCCCAGAGAACATATTGCTGCAAGTAATCACAAAGTCAACAAAAACTACGTTTGATAATGTGGGACAGTGTTACACGCTATGCTGTGCCTGTTTAAATACTAAAGGCTTCAACCGCAGCTTAAATTTCATAGGTCCTTCCTTTTGTTTGTCCTGACCCTTACCATAATTTTTAAAGGGACACTGTCAAGTCATTTTGAGAAATTCCTTACTTGTTAGCTATGACAGTGTTACTTAGCCGAATGCTAGAAACTGACGTCATTTTTATTTTAGCTTTATTGCTCATGGACAGTGAAACTTGATGGATTGGTTTAATTTCTGGTTCTCATGCATTAGCATGATGCTTTTGATTTTTCCAGCAGTGCAGAGATTTTAAAAACACACACAAAACAAAACCTCTTCCCTTTATATTTATTGCAATATAAATATGAGAATCTTTCTCTTCCTACAAAGATTGATAAATCTTTAAAAACAAAACAAAACAAAAACCTTATTTGCACTGTATCCTGTTTGACAGTGTCTGTTTAATTTTTGTATCCATCCATATAGTGTATGTCTTTACTTATGTGTACATGCCTATGTATGTGGGTTTTTGGAGCTGTGAAAATAAATAAATAGTGTGTGATACATGAGCTCTGAAGAACTAAATTGTTTTTCTTTAAAAACAAGCTTCAAATGTCAGAAGTTTTTTAACACTATATATTTTGAAATGGATAATCCTATTAAATGTTTTCATTAAGTGAAAATGTAGAGCAGAATATTGTTCAAGACTTAATGTTTTTTAAATATGTTAATATAGTTAATATTAATTTCCAAATTTTAAAACTGGTTGTATGAGAAATTCAGTAAAAAATAATTTACACACTATTCTGAACAAATGTGAATTTTTAAGACACATTTATGGGATAATTGGACAAAAGAAAATTAGGCACTTTGTGCATGGAGAAACTAGGAAGTAAGTTGAAGTTAAGTGTGTCACATTTTTGCAATGGGTGAGAGGAACTATGAAGTTTGTTTAGACATTGACAAGCTGCTATAGAGAGGAAGAGATCTCTCTCTCTCCCCCTAAATATTCTTTTTGAAGTCTTTCATTCCTTCAAGTTTGGAGGTGGTGTATCAGGGCAAACCCTCTTTTGATACACTATCTGTGCAGCTGAGGTAGGTAAGAATAAAAAAATCCTTGTTTATTTTTAATGAAGTTGAACATTTTAACTGTTACGCATACGGCTCTGTGTACAACTTTGGAAGAGTATCCAAACTGGGGATGTAAGTGACTAGTTGACTATCCGATAAGCATAGGTTATTGGATAGTTGACTATGGACTCGACTAGTTGCTTTCCCCCCTTTCTCCCTCCCCCTGTCCCCTTGCTGCTTTTATCAGAGAGACTCAGCAAGTTGAGGAGGAGCATTAGCCAGTGCGAGGAGGAGCTGGCTTAGAAGCCAGTTCCCCCAGCACCGTCTCTGTGGAGGTGTTGGGACAGGGCGCAGCAGGGAACTGGTGACGCTTTTGCCTTTGAAATGTAGCAAAATGGGGCTCTTGCTGCATTTCAAAAGCAGAAGTGCTGCGGGGAGCATGGGGCGAGCGGGGGCCTCAAGCAGTCTCCTACTGGCCTTGTGCTCCCTGCTTTTGAACTAAACAAGAGCCCCAGGGGCCTCTAGTACATTTCAGAAGCGAAGCACACGGGCGCACCGGGCCAGCAGGGGCCTGCTTGAGTCCCCACTGGCCCTGTGCTCTCTGAGGCACTTCTGTCTTTGAAATGTGGCAAGAACTGGTGGAGCCGTTGCTACATTTCAAAGGCAGAGGCGCCCTTATCGACTAATCAAATAGTCGATGCAAATTCCATCGATTATTCGATTAGTTGGGAGGGATAGCTCAGTGGTTTGAGCATTGGCCTGCTAAACCCAGGGTTGTGAGTTCAATCTTTGAGGAGGCCATTTAGGGGTTTGGGGCAAAAAATTTGTCAGGGATGGTACTTGGTCCTGCTGTGAAGGCAGGGGATTGGACTAGATGACCTTTCAAGGTCCCTTCCAGTTCTAGCAGATAGGCAATCTCCATTAATTTAAAAATTGAATTTAAAATTTAGTTGATTAATCTGAATTTAACAACCCTAATCCAAACAGATTTTCTTTTGTTAAACTTTCTTCTATGCCTTGTTTTTAAAAAATCAAAAGTATTTTCAGATATCATGAAGTGAATAATTGAAGATGAGGTGCTGAAAATCTCCACAAATTCTCTTTAACCAAGGCTAATTTAAACCTTTTTTTTAGGATTTGGGCACTGTTTAAAAAATTGATTTTAATTCTAAAATGCAGCCTGTTTGTTGTTCCACATGACTTATAGGCTGGCTAGCTGTTTCCAGTCCCAGTTGGATAGTAATTGCAATTAGGTTTTTGTTTTTTTGTTTGAAGTGACCCATTCAGTCCTGTCTTTTTTTCATCTGTTTTTATGTAACACTCTTTGGTTTAACATTGTTTTCCTTCCACCCCCAATTTTTCCCTTCCTTCTCCTTGTTGTAAACTCATGGCAGGGCCTGCTTGGTGAGCTCATTCTATTACAACAGCAAATCCAGCAGCACGAAGAGGAAGCACGCAGAGCCGCTGGCCAATATAACACGGGCTCCTCCCAGCAGAAGCGAAAGGTGATGGTTCAAAGGGCGCTATGTACTATATTCACACTAACCAAGCACTTCAGCTGCCTTCACTCGGTGTGGAAGCAGCTCATTTTAATCTGATCACAGGATGAAATAATTGTTACAAAAATCTTTTTGCAAGAGCACGTGGTGCTAAATTGGTCCTGCTTCCAGTTGCTCTAATTGGGGTGCCATTAAATGATTGGGGATATTCTGGGGGCAGTCTCACAAGTAATTTAGCTTCTGCTTCTGAAACCTTGGTTTACTTCTAAATTGACTTGTTTTAAGTTACTGTATTTCTAGAAACTGGATTTAGGGAAAACAAAGAATCCAAGTCAGTCTCAAGCTGAGCAAATCCTGATTTAGCTTTCCAATTCTGACATCAGATGCAGTATTTAAAAAGGATACCTCAGACAGCCTAGTTCAGTTTATTCCCAGTGGGGTGATAATGCTGTGTAAAGCAACCTGTAACATTGTGTTAGGATGAAACTATAATAATTGAACTCCCCAATATAGTTGCAATGATAAATATTCCCCATGACAAAATTAGTGTTAGCACACTAATGAGTATTAGCAGGTTTGTCAGTGGGCAAAGTTTGGTATTTGTAAATATAAACCTAAAAAATATATCTCAGTAGCTGGTTTTGTGTAGCTAGGCTGTTGGTCATCTCTCCATTGTTTTACTAGGTGCTGGAGTAATTTTTTTAGCATTAGAATGCTGCTGGCATACTACCTACTAGATTGAGATGATTTTAGTAGTCTAGGTTTCTGAATTTCCATAGTTCCATAGCTTTGGAACTAATCACTAGATTCACGCCTTTAGCAGGCTGCCTCTGTGGTTGTATCTGAGAGAGATGGGAAAGACTTAAAGTTCTGTGCATTGATTTTCACCAAAGGGCTTGAAGGAATTTAAAATCTACCGTCCTTTTTCAAGCTACTGTTGAATGTTAAGCAAACATTCCGTTCCACATTGCCGTTCAAGAACTGCCCTTCCTCCTCCTCTGTACAACTGAGAGAGATGAGGAGTGAGGGGGTGAGAGGTGTTCCCTCATATTTCATTTTTTAGCTCATCTAGGTAATGTAACATTGGATTTTAGAGACAATTGGCCAGTCCTGCCCTCAGTGAGGCACTTAATGATCTGTAATAAAGATGCTGGAAGAGTAATGCACTAGAGTCTGACTACTCTGAGCAGAATTTGTCCCATGGTAGGCTACATAGTCCTTCCTACTTCCCATCCAGAGCAGTGTTACTGGCAAAACACCAGCGATACCTTTAGCAGACTAAACCTGCCTGTTAGTTTACTGATTCCTTTGCATATTAAGAGTAACTCCTTCAGTCTTTTGTCAGGTTGCACACAGTGTCTGTATTTAAGGCAGAGCTGGGTAGGATTTTTGTCTCGAGTGCAATGCATTAAATTGACTTGTGCTGAAGGGACTACATTCTAGAACTTTTCCAAGAGTAATTCCCACTTTTTAAAAAGGCTTTTATGAAGAGTTCCTGTTTGTGTAGTGTTGGATATATGAAAACTTACGGCTGCTGGAAAGGGAATGCAGTAATTGATATTTAAAAGCTCAATCTTCTAAGGACCTAGCAAAGAGTGGATGAATCTATTTTTACAGATAATTCTCCATCATTAGTGTTTTGTTGCTACTAATCCCATGGCCTCAGAATTGCAGGGAAAAAAGTATGTCTATAGCAATAAATGATTTACAGTCCCATACGGGAAAGTTTTAAATTTATGTCCAAGATGCTTGAGCATCACATGCCTTGTAAAAATATCAAAGCTATTTGGCAAACACATTTAGATGTGTCTCCGTAAGAGGCAGACTACTTGCAGGGCTGTCACTTGGATGTGTGTACTTTGATGCATGCCAGTGGCAAGGAATGGTGATGCATTTTATTTTGCTGCAACTAATCCATTTGTTGTGAAACAAATTGAATGGCTGAGTAAATAGAGCTCTTGCTGTACACACCTTAAAATGAGAGTATAATTTAAAGATTCCAGTCATCAAGCCAAACTGTGTCTTGGCAGAAATGGGTGCGATTCCCATTGAAATCAGCCAAGTTGCTCCCACTTATACCAGGACTAAGTTTGTCTGCTTTTATTTTGCAAGATTATCTGTTGCCTATCGACTTGAAACGAAATCATATTTTTATTTCCATTCCTCTAAGCTTGAATATTCCTGTTACTTTAATATTTCATTGGCATTGTCAGAATGCAGAATAAACAAATCAAGCAGCAGAAGGATTTATAAGTGCCATGATCTACAGATCCCCCTAACAATGATATAAAAATAATTATACTGCAGAATCTAAATTTCCCAGGTTTTCATCTTAATTTGAGATTTGATCTACAGCAGAGATGGGCAATAATTTTTGATGGGGGTCCACTCCAAGATTTTAGAATGTGATTGAGGGCCGCATTCTTCCATGATATTAATGGAGAAGGTACAGCATCTGGGATGGAAGTTGGGTGTAGAAGGGATCTTAGGGTAAGGGATTGGGGTGCACAAGGGCGGTGTGGTGTCTGGGAGGGAGCTTGGATGAAGGAGGCAGTTGTGACCTGAGGCACTGGTTTGGGGTGCAGGGGTGTGGGTTGGGACCTGGGACAGGGGATTGGAGTGCAGTAGGGGGTGCAGAGATTTGGGCTGTGACCTTGGGCAGGGGATTGAGGTGCAGGGCCTGGGAGATATGGGTTCAGGAGGGAGACAGAGGGCTTGGCTTATGTTGGGTCAGGGGAAGGAGCGAGGGGGGAGAGTGAGCCTGGGGTGTCAGAGGAAGGCTCTGACTGGGAGGCCTACCTGGGTGACTCCTGCCAGCAGCCCCGTAGGGTTATTGGACCTCTTCCCTGCTGCCCCGCCCTCTCACAGGCTGCAGGGACCATGTGCGATGGTGACTATGCCTGAGGGTAGTGGGGAGAGTGCTCTGCTCGCTGCCTGTTCTTCAGATGGGCAGCTCTCATTGCCCAGAAATCATCCAATAGGATTGTGCTGGGGGCAGGAGCTGCCAGTGAAGCACCACTCCCCCCCTCCCCTGGGCTCACAGCTGAGAGAAACAGCTGCTTTTCTGAGCGGTGCGAGAGGGGGCACAGGGCAAGCAGGGAGTCTGCCTCATGTCCCCCGCTGTGTCCACGGGCCGGATCCGGTGGCTTGGCAGGCCTGATCCAGCCCCCGGGCTATATTTTGCACAGCCCTGATCTTCAGTCTAGATTCTTTATATAATGTAGATTGTCTATTTTAGATGCAAATTTCTAACTCCATCTCTCATTTTTAATCTCTTCATATTCTTGTAATTCTTTCCTTGTAGACTATTATTACCCACTTAACAAATATTGTATTTACCTGAGGGGGTGTGTTGTATAGCAAGAACTCCTATGGCTGCATCTCTCTGTGCACTGACGTTTTCAGTGATGCCAGTGAGAGTTGTTATAGCTCTGAATGTATAAGTGTGAGATGTCCATGGTTTGGCATTGTTCTGTGATAAGCATGTCAGATAGTGACTCGGGGACAGATTTTTACAGGTATTTATTTGCCTAAAGATGCAGATAAGTGCCTTCTGAGGCTTTTCAGACATGCCACTTGGATCCCTATCTGGCCCTGTGGGATGGTAGTGGTCGTGGTGTCTCTGGCTTTTTGGATGAAATGGAACATCAAACATTTCTATCCATGCAACAATTGAAATCTGTTCTAAAATGAGTAGTAAATAGCCATGTATGTTTGGTAAAAAAGTTGACCGTTTCTTTCGTCATGTCAATTATTATCAGTCATGGGTGGCCATTTATTACTCTGTAGCTTGCTGACAAGTACTTCATCGATGAGCAGTGTAGAAATGCTTGGGAATATTGTTGTGAATGAAATGTTCAAAGTTACCATGGTGACACAGACCTTCCAGACCAATGAAACACTTGAGCAGGTCCATTGAAATCAGTGACACTCAGATTCAGTGGTAAGTCAGTGGAGCTGCATATTTCACTGCGCTCCGCTGCGGGTGCCCATGAGGCCTGGCCAGTACTTCAGTGAGGTGGATGTAAGCTGACCTGATTGTGTCAGTGTGTGTGCTACAGCCTGGTCTCCCCAGTGTAAGTGTCCTATTATGCCGGCATGACTATGCCAGGGCTCGTGTTGATGTAGTTAGGCGACGCAGCGTCTGGGTGGGCACTGTTACTTCCATCAGCTGTGGCTGTCTGGTTGACAAGAAAACCAGGCAACTAGAACCTGGCTTCCCACTCCCAGCTGGGCTGCTGCCTGGAAGCTCCCTGCTCTGGAAGCCGAGAAGCCTGTGTAAACCCCCGTGGTCCCTGAGCCAAGAAGCCTAGGGGTCAAGCTGAGAGCCTTGGCTCTTGCTCTCCTTTCCTTCTCCCCACCCCCATTCAGTCAGTGGAAGCCTGCCTTGTGAGGACTCATGCCAACAACAGAAGGAGGGTATTGTGGACATCAGCCCCCTGCAGTAATTATTGCAGTGGCTATAAGTTGACCTGACAGGTCGACTTGTGTGTGTAGTGTAAGTATGCCCTTAGTTCTGTACAGTAATGTCTGTACATAACTGCTAGAAGGGTCTCACTGCTGGGTATTTTCCTGCTCTATTTTGTGGCACATTATTAGAGGGATGCTTTCTAGGAACTAGATTAAGGCTACCACAATCCCTTCTCTTCTGAGAAGAGAGGTTAGTGCATTATCTACCCACCTTCTCCTGAAGGGTACAATGCCATTAGTGGAGAAAAGAGTTATGCCCCACTTTGAGGGCTGCTTTAGAGCATTCTTTGAGAGCGTTGTTCATTTTTCCTTGTATTCTTTAAACATTTTCAGTAATCGTTTTGGGGGAGAGGATGTGGAATATTTATGTAGATTTCTCAAGCCCCCAGGAAATGCTTATGAGAAGAGGGACATAGCTGTTCTTTGGGTGTTTGCATAGCCCAGAAACATTCTCTGTATTCCCTTTTTTGTCTGTCCTCTTTTCTTCGCTGCTTCTCCCTGTCTGCCCTGTCGTATCTCTGGGGTGCTTTCTGTTTGGGTGGGTGGTATGCACACTAGGGATGTAAAATCCCCATTAATCAGTGAACTGGTTAAACATTGAGTTAACCTAACATTTAACTGGTTAAACGACTAAAGTGGGATCTGAGCTGGGAACTGCTACGACCCAGCTGGAACAGCCCCCTCCCCATGGGGCTCTCACCTCCAGCCCTGCACTGGGGCTGGCCCTGGCTCTGCCAGCTCCCATCCTCCACTAGAGTAGCCCTTGTCCTCTGTGGGGCTGGAGCAACCTCCTGTCTGCGGTGGGCAAGGAGCTGCTCCAGCCCCCACTGGTTACTAATTCATGGGAGCTAGTAAGCATTATCTGTTAACCTTTCACATTCCTAGTGCTCACATCTACATACATACTTTAAATGAAAAGTGTGTGTGGACATCGTGTGTATTGCTAAAGGCATCAGGCCACCATCCCTGTGGTGGAACTCTTCTTTGTTCTCTTGCATTTGGGTGCTAAGAGAACATGTTCCCCTTGCTGCTGGTCCATGGTGGAAACAGAAGGTGGCCCACTTCCAGCACGTCATCTTCACTGCTTCAAGGATCAGCTCATGAGTAAGAAAACAATGGGATGGAGGGAGAATTGTAATTTCATTGCCTTTTTCAAAATAAATGCATACCCATGTGACTCTTGTAGGTTAAGTAACTCCCACAAACCAAGTGCCACGAAGAACTGGGAATTGTTAATTGGCCAACAGTTACTATTGGAGTGACTGCGCTGGTTTGTGTCCTGTAAACAACATCTCATCCATGCGTTGAGTTGATATACTCCCTTGACTTTAATCTAATTTGCTTGAATTGTTAGTGACTTCATTTAAAGTTGAGTTGAATTTCTTTATATTGCTATAATTATTTCATTAACTTTTCATGAATCATTTCTTCTTGATTGTCCTTTAGGCTCTACATTATTTTTAAAAGACTTGCATGAAAGCCTATTTCAGTATTGCATACTGAGCTTGTGACTTTAATTGTTTTTGAAGAAACAGATTTAAAAGTTATTTTGAACATCTGATTTTCCTATCCTTTTTTTTAAGAGCTACTTTATTTTACAGTTTCATTTTTTAAAGGATTTAACTAAAAATCCCTTCATGTTTTCACAGCTATAGTAGGATCAGACTTCAGGTCATTGTCTACTGATAAATTTTACATTCTGATCACTCTTTGGCATTGTTTCCTGCTTTTTACTATTGTCTGTGTGACTATGTATGCTAATGTAAAGCATCCCGTCAAGATTCCATACTGAAAAATGAAAATAATAGAACAGTAAAATATACTTAATACTATTTGCAGAATACGTTGTTCCTGTTACATTTGGCTACATAAATCCATTCATATGGTGCTCAGTTGTGTGCAAGACACAAATAAGAATGTGATGCTTAGCCTCTGGCATTTATGCATTTTAAATATGAACACCAAACAAAAAGCCACTACGCAATCTAGAGGATGCTGATAGTTTAGAAAGATTTTGTGTTTTGGCATACCTAGTGGAAAATTGTGTTGGAACCAAATTGAGACAAGTTAGTGTTTGCATCTTTATAATCCCTTAAAAAAATAAAGTAAGGCCCAGACAGTTCGACTACCTGACTTCATTAATCCGTTGGTGGAGGGGAGATTCTCTGAGGAAACTACTGAATTTTGTTTATCCTTAAGCCCAATTTCTCAGTATTTGGTCCTGAAGGCGATAATTTTTATATTGGTTTCAACAAAGATTCAGACTTCATTTGATAGGATTTTCCTGCTCTGGACGGAACTTTTAGCCACCTTACATCCCAAATGATGATTTGATTTAAGAACTTGATTTGACTCAAAAGGCATGCTAAATCCAGTTATTTTATGTTCAGTAAAGCTTCTGGTTTGGGATTCAGTTGCATCCTGAGGATAAACTAAACATATGTGCTGTATAACCAAGCAGTGGCCATGATTATGTTTCTTAACATTATAGGTCTCTGACAAGGAGAAGATTGATCAGCTTCAAGAAGAACTTCTGCACACTCAGGTATGTAGTCTAGTAAAAAGGGCCTAAAATCAGAGCAGTGTGTGCGCAAAACTGAAATTAATGAACAAAATGGATTGAAAATGTAAAATATTTTGCAGAAATTGAAGGAATTTTAAAAAAAATTATGGCTGGAGAAGAAGCTTTTACAGACTAATTGACATTCCTTCCTTAATTGGGCAGCGGTTTTTATTTACCGTTTTTGATATTTTGATGTGTTGATATTTTTAATGATTGCTTAGCACGCTTTTGCTATACACGGGAAATGGGATTATATATGGTAAAATGACATTTGAATCTCTTAGTCTATTAAATGGCATTTCTAAGAGAGACAAAAAGCTCTTAAAGTGAATTAGATGATCAAACACCGGGGGTCTGAGGCTTTGTCTACACTGCAAGTTTTTGCAGCAGAAAATATGCTAATGAGACTAATTAGTATGTCACAATGTCATTAGCATATTTTCTGCCGTTTCTTTTTGCACAAGGGGTTTTTGCACAAAAAGCAGTGTAGCTGCTTCCGTTTTGCGCAAAACCCCTGTTTTGCTCAAGATCCTTATGCCTCTACGGGGGTTTTGCGCAAAACGGAAGTGGCTACACTGCCTTTTGCACAAAAACCCCTTGTGCAAAAAGAAACAGCAGAAAATATGCTAATGATATTGCTACTTATGCTAATTAGTCCCTCATTAGCATATTTTCTGCCGCAAAAACTCGCTGTGTAGACATAGCCTGAATGTAGAATAGGAGAGGAATGACTTGTAAAATATAAACCACAGAAAGTGATATTCTATTCTGTTTATGGCCAGATTGGAATTCACAAGAACCGGTGTGTTTCGTTTTCTTTGAGCAGAGTGGCATTGTTGGCATAGACACAATTAAAATATGTGGTGCTATGCTTGCAGTGTGAAAAGTTGCTAATGGCAGAGTTCTGGAATGTTTTCCTTTGGGTATTTTGACCCATTTATCCATGGGCTTAGAACACTGAACCCCATAGAACTGTTTGGGGGAAGTGTCTTAAAACTTTGAGCCATGCTGACTACTACAGGCAGAGTGCTTCAATTTTCCAACCTGTGCAGATGACCCAGCACTTTTAAATTTATTTTCTAAAACCGCTTTTTTTTTCCTTGAGCTGACATAATGTAAAATAGTCTTTCATGTCAGCCAGGATTGAATTGGAACAGTTGTTCTGGAGGCTGTGACAGGCAGTAGAGCCACAATGGTCAATTATAGATCTAAAGCAGGCTTCTACATCCACATGTAGACACTAAATAATAAGGGTCTTTGTCTTGGTTATAGCAAGCATCCACAGCTCTCACTGGTATATAAGTGATGTCTATGGGAATGGTGGATGTACACAATTTGTAGAAGACATATCAGAGAGCTGCATTCCTGCCCCGGCTTGCTTCTCCAAGAAATCTTTCATGGACCATAGTTTGCTATGTTGTATCTATCTAGTTTCATTAAGAATGGAATATCAAATGAAAGGACACTTTAACGAGGGGTCTCTTGTATCCATGGCTTTCAGTGTGGTTTGATTGTTTAAAACTTTTCATTTTATTCATGACGATGGTATAGCCAAGTTGGTTCTTCAGTCTGTCATTTTTGAATAGTTTTCACTTGATTATATAGGATTTTAACAAGCTTTCAGTAGTTTAAATATTTTCTGTGATTTGGAAGGACTTGTTTGGAGAATGTGTTTTGTTTTGTTTTGTTTTTTTTCCCCTAGAGTAGTAAAATTCTTAGGGAAAAGTTTACTGACCTGTGCACTCTGTTTTCCTTGGTTACTCTGTATGACTGTCTTGTAGCTGAAATATCAACGAATTCTTGAGCGCTTAGAGAAGGAAAACAAAGAACTAAGAAAGCTGGTGTTGCAGAGGGATGACAAGGGCATTCATCAAAGGAAGCTAAAGGTACTGTTAACAGTCTCTCAAGTCTCAAAACAGAAGTAGGCCTTGAGCTCTACAGTGCTACTCTAAACTGCTTGACTTCATTAATTCTTACGTAGCAGTTTGTGTTGTGTTGTGGTGGTTTTGTTTGTTTGTTTTTTAAAGCCTTAAAAATGCATCTTAGCATTTTTAGCTGTTGAGTGGCACTTTGCATTTAAGGATACTGGCTAAGCAATTGGATGAACCACATTCCTAACTGCTTTCCCTGGATGTACTTACATGTGTCAATAACTTCAGCAGTGTTCTTGGTATGACGTTACTAAGTCTATCTTGAAGATTGCAGGAGTAAAAAAGTTGGATTTGTGGTTTGTGCATCATAATATAACTAAAATCTCCATTTTTATTTAATTATAAAAATATTATTCTAGGTGTTTGTATGCTGTCTCTAGGCCTTTCCTGGTTTGAAAAGGGACTTTGAAACTTGGCAGGGGGCACTTCTGAGGTCGAGGAAGTGTCTTCTGATACCCCCTGTGTGACAGGGTCAGGCCAGGGAGCTTCTGCAGAGAAGGGAAAAGGCAGCCCAAAAGGGAAAAAACCCAGTGAGAAGAAGCAGAGAACTGCAGCCCAGTTAGATGCAGCTGGGAGAGAGCTGGCTCAGGCAAATTGGGGCCAGCTGACTTCTCTGCTGTCTGCCTGAAGGCCTTTAAAAGCCTCAGCAGTTGGAGGCTGGAGGAGAGAGTGAGAGGACAAAAGGAAGGTGGTGGAGAGACAAAGAGGAAGAAATCAGAGAGAACAATTTTGTCCAGCATTGGGTAAATTTTGTCCAGCATTGGGTAAAGGCAGCTAGGGAGGGAGCCTGTGGGCCCCTGGCCGGGCTCCCTACCATTGAGACCTGTTGCAAAACCCCAAACTTGGGGGCTAAGGGAAGGAGGCCTACCCAGTGGTGGCGTGGGGAAGAGGGGCCCTTGCCACACCATATAAATCCATGCAGATTTTAGTGAGTAAAGACGTGTTGGGGGGGGGAAACCCACCATTTTCAAATGTTTTGCCGAGGACAGCTCATTCTTTACTTGCTGTCAAAAATTCTGAGTGTTCTTTCGGCACCGTGCATCCATCTGCACTCTCCACTGTTCCTTGTGTAGAGCCCTTCCAGATGAGGCACAGACAAAATGAATCTTCCTCTTGGGAACTAGGAGCTAATGAGTTCATTGTACTGACTAAGTTATTCATTCTGTTTCCTTCTCAACTCTTCTTACTGAGCAAACTCTCTATATGAACTGAAAATTGAACCTAGATCTCTTATAATGAGACTCAGCCACTTTCAGAATCTGCCAAACCTAAGTACTCAGCTATGTGGTTTATAAAATGGGGCATCACATGTATATGTACCCATAGTTATAGCAAGCTAGAAATGCTCTTGTGGAGGGTAACAAACTACTAATGCTGCCAGTTATTGTCGTTAATACTTTAGCTAAAACAGAAGAGACGTGGGCTGTGGCACTGAAGGTTTAAGGCTCAAACCTTGTTGAAGGATAAGCTTGCAATAACTTTCTCTTGTAGGTCCTAAAGATGAAAGCTCTTAGCACTTGGTCTTAACTCTTGAAACCAGTTGAGTTTATTCCCTTGTATTTCAATTATTTTTAGAAATCTTTGATTGATATGTACTCTGAAGTTCTAGACACTCTGTCTGACTATGATGCCAGCTATAATACCCAAGATCATCTACCTCGGGTAAGTCAGTGAAGTCTGAAAGGGCTACCTAACTTTGTGCAGAAAATTGTACTTTGTGAAACAAGTACTGTAGTATAAAGTGCATGAATAAGTTATATGCATTGGTTTGCAGATCCCAGATGAAGAGTTACGGGTAATTTTAATATTACATTCTAGAAAAATAATTTACGTGTTTAATCTAAAGACCGTCATATATCCTAGAATAATGAAAAGTAGAGAGAGTCCATATGCTTGATAATGCAGGACTTTTCTCTCTTGTGTACTTCTGGATGTTTGGTCCATTTCTCTATTAAACGATTGGTCAAACCAGCAGCCTTGAATATGAACCATTTCTTTGAATGCCGAGGGATGCTATCATTTTGGATTTGAATGTCTGCATCCATACATCCCTTTGCAGTTAGATACAAATTCAGATCCCGATTTTGAAAGGCTTATTTTTCAGTTCAAATGTGACCAAAATCTTGTGAGAATACACCATGTGGCTTCATCATTGAATCAAACCCTAATTTGGCTTTGAACCATAGATAAGGACTGATCCCGATCCAAACACTGTTGCTTTGCCTTAACTGGAAAAACTTTTGCATGAATAAATGGATGTGAATCTATTAAGGAATTCATTGCTTGTGGCACTACTTCTGTTGTCAAAACTAAACAAATGTATCCAGCTCTAATATGGGTTTTCAGATGGTTGCTACAGTGTATTATGTAACTAAACTGTTCTAGTAAAGAAACTAACTTACTTATGAGAAGCCAGTGACAACTGATACCTTCATTTAAGGTTGTCGTGGTTGGAGATCAGAGTGCAGGAAAAACCAGTGTGCTAGAGATGATTGCTCAAGCCCGGATATTCCCGCGAGGCTCGGGGGAAATGATGACACGCTCCCCTGTCAAGGTAAGAAACAGTATCCTAATCATGTCTTACTATGCCCGTCTATCTATCTGTCAGTCCATGTGTTCAAGACCTCCTCCTGAATGTCTCAGAGGAGGAGCTGGGTTAGTCTGTAACTTTAAAAAAACAAGTAGTCCTGTAGCACCTTCGAGACTAATAAAAATCTCTAAGGTGCTACAGGACTACTCATTGTTTTCCTCCTAAATGGTAAGAGCTGGGACCACCAAATTTGTTAGGCAGGTAGTTCTTATGACCTAAAGCAAGGCCAGGCTTTGGTTGTGCCGGGAAAATAGGATGTGTGTGGAAAGTGGTTGATTGTTCCTTTCATATCAAAGGGAAAAGGAGGGTGTAGTAGCAGGGACAGTTATACTCATGCATGACCATGAGGGTTGGGGGAGGACAGCAAGTTGCCTAGCAGCACAGTACCTGCCACCTCAGCCTGGCCCCCATTGCGCCCTGGGACGGACCCCGGGAGAAGTCGGCGACCACCCCAACCCTTCCCCTGAGCCCCCCAACTCTCTGCCCTGACTCCTGCACCCCCATCTTCTGCTCTGAGCACCTCCTCAATACCCAACCCTGACTCCTGCACCCCCATCTCCTGCTCTGAGCCCCTCCTCAATACCCAACCCTGACTCCTGCACCCCCATGTCCCCAGCCTCCCGCAGAGAGCTCCCTCATATCCCCGTGACCCTGCTCTGACTCCTGCACCCCCCCATGCAACCAGTCCCCTACCCCGAATGACCTGCGCAATGCTGGGCAAGTCTTCAAGTTCAAAATACTGTAAAATGTCCAAGTACTATAAGTTGACTGAAACCAAGCTAAGTTATATCTGTTTGCCTATCCCTGTGTGTGTCTTTAAAGTGTTCCATATAAATGGGCTGTTGCCTATGTACTGCTTATGGGCTGTCTCCTGCCACTACTTTGGATCTGGGGGTAGCAGTTCTGAATGTGAGTGGCCCCACTGGTTTCAGTTGGGGTTACTCATGCTAAGTAAACATTATCCCTAGAGGTATTTGAAGAACTGGGGCTTTCATTTTGAAATGGAAAATTAATATATAAATGTGTGCTGCTTCTGTCTCTCCATAATAGTTCTGCCTCCTCCTCCACTGTAATGAATACTATTTCTCTAACTCCTGGGGTGATTTGATGAGAAATGCTTTGGAAAGATTGTGAAGTTCCCTGCAACATACTGATGAAAAGTGCTAATATCAGCTGAAGTATGTGGGGGAGGGTTATTAGTTGTATCATTATTGAGCAGAGCCCCTCTGACATCAGTGAAGGGGCAAATCAGTTGTATGCCTGCACATTGTAGGTAAGCAAGGTCACTTTTTGTTCATGGATCATACAAGCTTTTAACAAAACTTGCTTAAGATATAAAAAGTTACTAGAAACTGATTGTGTGGATGGCAAAAAATAAAAAATGTGTACGTGTTTGGTTTGGGATGAAATGCCACTGCCATCAAAAGAGCTGCCATCTGACTGTTAAGAACTGGCCTGGAGACCCGCAGACAGGCGTTACCACTAATCAGTACTCCCACTAGAGATACCTGTGACATAGTGTGAGTGACCTCCACTGGCTGCTACCTGCAGCACGGCCCAGC
>JANRFK010004149.1:121447911-121465790 GCA_030068395.1 Apalone spinifera | reverse complement strand
GCAGGCTGGGTGCTGGGCTCTCCTGGCTGTGGGTGATGGAGCAGCTGAGATTCCATAGCACAAGGAGAACGGAGCGTGGGAGCAGGATTCTGACCCACTTCACCCCCAGCTACTGCTGATGGGCCACAGGCTGAGAATCCCTAGCCAATGTGGGGCCCCAGCTGAGAAGACTGAAGGGGGGATGAAACGAGATTTCCTGCTCTCCTCCCTTCCTGTGGGCTCTTCTTCCAAGAGCCATTCAGCTCTAGGAAGGCTCAATCAAAGGGACTTGGCACAGCCATCAGGTGCACAGCCCCAGTGGGACCAAAATCCTTATTCAGAGTGAGTTCGTAAGTTGTTAGCCCCCTTTATCAATGAAAGAGAGCTATGCACAGCTGTTATCTCCTCCCTCCCTCCCCCAAATGATGATAATTAAACGAGTGACTTCATTAGATATGAAAGGTAGGATTTAAGTGACTGCATGTAACAGCAGACAAATCAAAGTAAGTTATTAAGCAAAATAAAACATGTCAGCTAAGCATTCTGAACACAGTATAAATAAATATGTCTTAATAAATGCATCTCTCTGCTTCTTTTTCTTTCGATAGCAACACGTTTTAATCTTGAGACAGAGTGGAAGAACAACTACCCCCGGTTGCGAGAGCTTGATCGGGTAAATTCCATTGCACATTTACTTGATATATTAGAAATTGTGTGTTTAATATTATGGGTTAGAAATGATAGGTCTTATCCTCATTCGTACTATGGCTCCTTTGCAGCACTCTGGCTTTGTAAAGGGTCCTTAAAGGCATAATTCATCTTTATATCACTTTTAAGGCCTCTTGCAGCCACCAGAACTATGTAAGTGGACCTTAGTGTAAATGAGAATCAGATCTTAGGTAATACGAAATCAGTTGCTTCAAAAATGTAGTCACTTGAGCTTAACAAAACGCAAGTCTCAGTTTTCAAATAGCTGCAGTGCTGCTGAAATCCTATATTCTCTACTGAGTTGATCTACTCACCCTAGCCTCTGTTTGCCGGAAGCTGGGAATGGGAAACAGGAGAGGGATCACCTGACCATTCCCTGTTCTGTTCACTTCCCCCTAGAGCACCTGACATTGGCCACTGGCAGCAGACAGGACACTGGGCTAGAGGGACCTTTGTTCTGACCCAGTCTGGCTGTTCTTGTATTTTAACAAGGAATGATGCTTCTTTGTAATCACGTAGATTATTGTTCTGTCAGCTCATCCTGTTTTCTCTGTCCTTGCAGGAAGACAGGAAATTGTCTTTCTCTCTGGTCCTTTGTAAAGATTCTTTTCTATTTTAATACCCAGCTTGCTCTTAGGAATTGAGCAGCTGGGCAGAACAAACGGCTAGGACTATGCACTGGGATAGCATGTTGTAAGTGTGAATGCTGTCCAGAACACAACTGGAAGGTTGTGGTTTAGATTTGCAAGCCATGAAAAAGTATTCATTTGCACCTCATAGAAAATTACAGTCTGGACATATTCAAAGTAAAGACATCGACACAGGGTCTTCATTGATTTCCATCCTTGTCTTTTGCACAGAATGAACTGTTTGAGAAAGCGAAGAATGAAATCCTTGATGAGGTTATAAGTTTGAGCCAGGTCACACCAAAGCACTGGTACAGTAACTATTCAATTCCACGTTTATGCTATCTGTTCCTTTTCCAAAACTGATAGTCCAGGAGTGAACCTGAACGTGCAAAAGCAAGGATGCTTTTACATTTTAATAATGGATCAACAGTTGGTCATGTTCTCACTAAGTGAATTTTTGTAATCCTTCTAATTTTCTTGATTCATGTACCACCAAGTATGCTGAGGTAATGCACATGTTTTCCATACACAATCTTGAAAATATTAATTTCTGTAACTTCTTTGAGAATCAGAGACTGGGGGTTGAAAGACAAGATAAGCCAACTTCAAGGCTAAGAATTAACGGTTCCTTTTGAGATTTTCCTCTACACAGAGGAGTCCCTGGCTAACAGAGACACCGTTCTAATTCTAACTGTCTTTTATCCAGTAAGACAGGAGAGCTAGGGGAAAGAGCATAGCCCAAACATTCCCACATTCTAGCTTCAGCCACTTTTGCACCCTCTGCCTCTGAAACTGCAGCTTGGTCACAGGTTAGAATCTGGGGCAATGCTAAGATTGCAGTCCATTAAAGAAAACAATTCCCTCAAAACAGATCTCGGCCGTGACTGTTTTCTGTGCAGTACATTCTTCTGGGTTCCTATTCTGGCCTAGGGTTTCAGAGCTCAGTGCATTCATTGCCTAATCTGACCCAGGTTCCTTTGTTCCACCCATTGTAGCACATGTGTGTGAAATACCAATATTGCTATACTTGTGATCTGTCAGATGCTAATGTCACCACCACGATCCAATTTAATTATAAAAAGTGTGCTGTGGGTGACAGGGAAACTGGCAACCTGGGCCATAAAAATATCCATGTGTTAGACACTGAGTACAGAATGATATGCAACAAGCGATCAGCGTGTGCAAAGTGATAGTGACAAGTTGCGGAGGACTGCACATTGTTCTAACGTGTTACACTTTCCATTGCGTCCTGTTAAGGTTGATTCGTTGATCTGATGAAACTGGCTTGACAATAAGGAAGCTCTTGAGATTGCATTTGCTCATAGTCAGAGGATCCAGCCTCGCTCTGTGACTCATTGTAAGGGACAAACACCTTCCCTGATGGTTTCAGCATCCTGGCCTAAGCAAAAGTATCATGCAATATCATCACTCTCAGTAGAGCTCTCCTTACTCCAGTAAAGGAGTTTGTGCTTTGTTGTTCACACTTACTTTGGTGTGAACAAAAGCTTTTCAGGAAACCATCATTTTTGCTAGAGACCATAGCCATTTTTATTCACTGATGGTAAATTTTCCAGAATTCTTACTTGTTCTTTGTAGGTTCCTATGAATAGTTTTACAAGCTTTGAAAACATGTTTAAACCAAAATCCTTTCCCATATTTAAAGAATGGAGTGACTTCAGCCCAGTCTGTATTGATGTGGCAGGCAGGCAGATTTGAAGTTACTACAGCTTGAGGAGAATGAAGATATTTCATAAAAGTACAGCAAAGGTTTGACTTACTAGTATGCTAGTGAAATGGAAGGAGGTGGAGTGACACTTCTGAAAAGTTCCTCTGACATTCCTCTTGAGTTGGCATATCAGCTGGCCTTGAGCCTGCTGTGTCCTGAATATTTGAATGACAATACTGCCCTCTTTAGCTCCTATTATGTGAAATTTTCCAAAATATTTTCATACAGTGTCCCTGTAGCTGTTAGTCCCAACATGATATAGAAAAAGGTGGGTGAGGAGCTGAAAATGAACTCTCTGTCAGCGCCAAAGCTTGTCTTTCCCAACAACAGAAAAGGGTCTAATAAAAGTTGTCACCTCAATCACCTTGTCTCTCTCAAATGTTTTAAAACAGTATTTAAAAATTATTTGGGGGAGCTAAATCCTCACTAATAAAGCCTGTTTTCTCTCTACTGTCTATACTACAATACAATTAGGAAAAATGGTTGGTTGGTCCATAGCAACATGAGAATCTAACTTCACAGATGAACTGTGTCACATATTCGTGATGTGATGGACTTGCATGTTGGACTCCTTAGCTAGTTCCATTATTCGTCAGGCCTCTGAACATTGGGTAAAAGTTCCAGGCAAACAAGGAGATGTTCATGGATAGGGGTTCGAGTTAGGAATAATGACAATACAAGAGGACATCTATTTTGTTGGTTTATTAAAGTAGGTTAAGGTAGATTGGCCATATGGATTAGAACTCTGTGGACTAGAAGTCATTAGAGATGTTATACTTTTCAATTTAGGGAGGAGATTCTTCAGAAAACATTGTGGGAAAGAGTATCTACTCACGTGATTGAGAACATCTACCTGCCGGCAGCACAGACCACGAATTCAGGGACATTCAACACCACTGTGGACATCAAGCTGAAGCAGTGGACTGACAAACAACTGCCTAATAAAGCAGTAGAGGTTAGAATTTAATTGGTAGAATGCATTTTAGTTTTATAATTAAAAATATCTCCTTGCTTTCATATTTACAACTCTTCATTTTTCTGTTGGCAAGCCTCCTGAAAGGAAGGTTAGGAGTTAAAACGTAATGGCACCAGAAGAGCAGTTCTGATTGTTATCCTGACAGCCATGCTCCTACCCATTCCAACTAATCTGTAAGAGCTCGGAGCCACAAAACCACGGGAAACATTATTTGACTGTTCCGCTAAATATTTTCCAATACAAATTCCTCTTAAGTGTCAAAAAGCTGGAAGCTAAATGTATCCATATCCCCCCGAATAAATGTATCCATATTCAGTCCCACCTGAATAATTCATCTTTCTGTTCCTCTGTTGCCATTAAGTGAGCAAAGTTTAGTGTTACTTTCTCTGATGTGTGAGCCATGGAAGCACATCACTACATTCTCGTGTCTTGGTGAGCGAGTATCTGCATGCTTGCGAGATTGTGCTAGTCACTGCGATACATGCTGCTGTGCACAGCAATGGACTGCTCCAGAAGGGAACTTTCTGTTAATTTTCTAGGTGGCCTGGGAGACTCTGCAGGAAGAATTTTCTCACTTCATGACAGAAAGGAAAGGAAAAGAGCATGACGACATCTTTGACAAACTGAAACAAGCTGTCAAAGAAGAAAGTATAAAACGACACAAGTGGAATGAGAGAGCAGAAGACAGCCTGGTACAGTGTGGTAGTCGTTCGCGTGGCTGCCAAGCTATTGCCTTTGAACTCATTTTGATTTGGGGCATTGTTCGTTTTACTTGCATTTTTGCGTTAAATCATAAAACTGTTGGGAGAAGTCCTAGGAATTGAATCTTTGCTTTTGAATGGCATGATGTGAGTGGGTGGTTCTCCTCGGGGTTTTTTTTGTTTTGTTTGTTTGTTTTTTATTTCATTTTTTATTATTTTATATTTTATTTTACTTATTTCATTTTAACCATGCCTTTCATAGACAGGTAGCTTCCCAGAACACAATAATCTCACTGTTTGGTCCTCAGGTTTATTGGTTTTTTTTTCTTGTGCCCCACGGCCCACTGGATGAAAATCACATAGATAAGTAAAATGAATGAATAATGTAAACCTTAAGAGCGTAGTAAATAGTAGTTATGTGCCCCTCTGGTAGGCTGGGTCCATGATCCAGTGGGATTCCAGGCTGACAGTCAAATGTTGTAGTTGTGTTGGTCCCAGGATACTAGAGAGATAAGATAAGGTGGGGAAATATCATCTTTTATCAGACCAACTTCTGTTGGGGAGAGAGTCAAGCTGAGCAGTGTGTTTCTTGTATATAGCTGTCTGATCAGCCTCAGTAAGGCAACCCAACAGACAACTATAAACAAGAAACCCATTGATCCCCACACCTACCTTCATAGATACAATAACGACCCCAAGCACACACGCCTTCTGTTCTCTACATACCAGCACTCGGGTACCACAGAATATGCTCAAAGGAGAAAGTTTGGCATATGCACCTTCACCCATTCAAAACCACCTGTGACGGACAAGGACTCTTCACCAGAGAAATCGACTGCACCGTGGAATGGGCCACTCAGATACTCTGAGGAAAATGCTTCAATACAGAAACAAAACGCCTCTGACCTCTCACCCCTAGCTGTCATCTACCACCCGTCACTGGAACGCATGTGAGGTATCCTCAAACAACTGCAGTCGTAATCAATGAAGATCCCAACCTGAAAGGAATGTGCCTTGAAACAACCCCCTAGCCTCTCCAAACTCCTCATTAGAAGCAAGCTCCCCACAAACCTGGACAAACCAATTCAAAGCAGCACTAGACCCTGCCAAAACAGAGCAAAACCTGCAGCCAGGTCTCTGCTGCTACAATGAACAACATTCTCCTCAAAACATCTTTCATGGTCTCTGGATCCTAGACATACCTACCACAGCACGTCCCAACAAGAGCTATGTCCTTGAAACCAGACAATCACTAGTCTTTTGCATGAACTCGCATAGAAAAATTATAAAAGACAGTCTTGTTGCCTGTGGGTGAACACTTTTCCCAATGGCACTCTCTAAATCTGACCTCTCGGTCCTCATCCTTAAAGGAAGCCTGAACAGCATTTTCAAAACATGAGCCTGGTAACTAAATTCAGAACTTTGCTAGACACTAAAAATCATGGACTGAATAGAGGTGCTGGATTTATTGCTTATAACAGCAATTTATAACTCACTAACAACTCACGCTCACCCAGTTCCTTTCTTCCTATGACCGGAAGGATGTTAACGGTCCAGTTCACCTTAATATGCTTTAACTACTTATCCCAAACAATCTGTTCCACATTGTGTTTGGCTGTGACACTGAGCCTGTTTCCCAGACATGAAGAAAAACTCTGTGTTCGAAAGCCTGTGTCTCTCACCAATAGACATTGGCTCAATAAAAGAGGTTACCACACCCATCTTGTCTTTCTGCTACTTACAATTCCACATGTTTGCCTTTTGTCAGAAACATAGGGGGCTGAATATCAAGGCAAAGCAATGTTAGGTGATGTGCAGAAAGTTTGCCTTACTGGTGTACTACACAGAGTAAGTGCTATGTCCATGAAGATTTTTCTGACTAGCACTTGCTGCTAAAATGGAGTAGTTTTCAGAAATCACTTTTGAATGGGGCACGTTTTCATTGTAAGAAATATTGTTTTAAGTTTGACTTTTTGTTTGCCGCTTTCAGTCTTTAAGGTAGGTTCTAAATTTATTTTGCCAACTGAGAAGATGCTCTGTAAACTCTTATCTTGTTTGTCCACATTGCCAGCGAGTGATACAGCACAATGCTTTGGAAGATCGGTCAATATCGGATAAACAGCAGTGGGATGCAGCTATTCACTTCATGGAGGAGACTCTCCAGAGTCGCCTCAAAGACAGTGAGTGTCATATTTTCTATTTGCTGACAGGGAAAAGTTTTCTGTGCAGGGCTGTGTGGGTGTTTAATTACAGTGGAGTACACATCAGACTCCTCACTGATGACACAATACTAGCACACTTAGAATTAATGAAAGATAGATAGATCTAAATCCCCTAGACAGCTTTGACAATTTAAAACCTCATTTAAAAAGTGAATGCGAGGAGTTAAAGTCCACTTTTTTTTTAATCATACTTAAGCTTTTAGCTTAAGAGGCAACTTTTCTAGTAGCATGTATTTTACTGAGGCTTGGTCGGCACTGGTGGAGAAAATCGATGTAAGTTACGCAATTCCAGCTACATCAGTTGCATAGCTAGAGTCGACATACCTGATGTTGATTATCAGGGGCAGCCCCATAGCGGGAGGTCAATAGGAGAAATTTTCCTGTCAACTTCCCTGACTCCTTGTGACTGCAAGGAGTAACACAGTCGATGGGGGCATCTTGAGCATTTGATTTAATGGGTGTTTAGTAGACCCTCTAAATCGAATTCGGAAGATTGATTGCCAGAGCATTGATCCTCTGGTAAGTATAAACAAGGCCTCTGATATCTTGTTTCCTTTTCTAGCTGAATCTGTAATTGAAGACATGGTGGGCCCAGACTGGAAAAAGAGATGGCTCTACTGGGTAGGCCGCACTAAAGAACAGGTAAAAGCAAACGAATACGGGATGGCTTGCAGCTGCATACTCTTATGGGCATGGTGATGATTAGCGACTAAAGTTTAAAATTATGGGCCTGCGCACTCTGGTGCTATTGCACATGCCAAATAGGTAATTGTGTATACAGTTACATTTCCCAGTGATCATTTCTAAGCTTGTCAGCCCAGAGGACATTATTTCTCTTGGAGATCTGTCACATGCATTAGATAAAAGATTATAAACTTATTTCCTTTCTACTTCATTGGAATTGTTTTTTACTGTTCAGTTGTTACACTGGATGTTTGCAGTAATGAGGAAAGTTCTATTCTTGATAGATAAACCAATGTGTAAGCAGGATGTTAATTAATTTAGTCTTTTGCATCACACAGTGAAGTGTCCCACCATGCCTAAATAATGTTGTTTCAGTAACAAACTACAGTTTTACAGCTGGCACGTGGATAGTTAATGTTGTCTAACACACACGCTTCTGAGTTATGAGCAAGTGAGAAACTTTTTTCCATTAAATGTACTGTCTGTTGGGTCCCTACTCAAAGGGGAGTTATCTTGAGAATATCTGTATACAATAGGTCCTCAAAGCTGTGAACACCAGCATTACAAACTGACCAGTCAACAACAACCTCATATAGAACCAGAAGTATGCAATTAAACAGAACACATACACCCCTCAAAAGAGGCCAGTACAGAACAATGCTATGTAAAAACATGAACCAAAAAAAAAGAAAAGCAGCATTTTTCTTCTGAGTAGTAAAGTTTCAAAGCTGTCATAAATCAATGTTCAGTTGTCAACCTTTTTCAAGACCAACCATAATGTTTTGTTTAGAGTTATGAGCTTTTCAGGCTTGTGAAAAGCTTCCACTTCCTAGGGGTTTCATACCCTGAGGTTCTGCTGTAAAAAGACCTTGGAGGGAGGACCATGCTATAACATAGCACAGGCAGGGGGCTGCATCATGAATAATATTTAACAGCAGCAAAATCAAGATAAGAAAGAGTTTTGAAAATTTTCTAAATGGGTTGACAGAGTTCACGGATCCATTTTCTTTCTATGGCTGCTTTCTCAGCATTCGAGATTCAGGGTGACTCGAAAAGGGTTGGTTCTGTGAGAAGTTAAGACTGAATGTGATACTTTGTCTAAGGAGCAGATAACAGGCTGTGAAATTACAGTGCAGCTGGGTGGAGTTTTCAATGCTGTCTTTAAAACCTTTCTTGTCAAGCAGTCTGCACTTCAGATGTTTTGTCCATATTGTGTGTGTGATATATTTACTACACATGCTCAAGGGTTAAGTCTGGTTAAGGGTTTCTTTAGTATGGCCTAATGGCATAGATATAGTATGCCATGCAAACAGAGTGACAATTTCACACAAATGGTAGTGCTGGGAAATGACCAACTGCAGGTATTGTGGGAATGTTTGTTTGAATTGAATCTCTTCTATTTAAGAATATTCGCAATGAAACAAAAAATGAACTTGAGAAGATGATCAAATGCAATGAAGACCATGCAGCTTACCTTGCAAATGACGAGGTGACAACAGTCCGAAAGAACCTTGAAGCAAAAGGCGTAACAGTGGACCCATGCTTGGTAAGGTGCAACTTACTAGCAGAACAAATGGAAGTATTTGTATGCTCTTCCTAGCTGTCCTAAAATAACTATCTAACTAAACTTGGAATTCAGATGTTTCAAAATAAGTGATTAAACTAATGTTTTCACACACTACTCACATTGCTGTAGGCCTTATTTGTTGGCTCAAATAACTGAAGTTCAGCACTTCTGGAGTTGACAGTTCAGGGTGGAATCCAAATCTGCTACGCAGATACATTGCCTGTGACAAAAGCCCATATGATAGCATGTCTGTCCCTAAATAGCCTTGTCTGTGCAGTGTGGAGGGGAGGCAAATCTTCCACAGAGGATGGAGTAATAATTATACCTATTCTGAGTGAGTTACAAAGACTCTGTGACTTGTATTTAATTGTATGTGCAGTTGCTTTTGACTGAAGTTCGTGTTTTATGTCCATGAGATGAAGTAGCCAAGGAGGTTGAAGTTCGCTCTGGCCAAAGGGAGCATGTTCCGTCCAAGGGCTGGGCCAGCGGGGTTAACATCTTGTGGAAAAAGGTCAACAGTTCCAGTCATATAAAGCTCTTCAAGTTCCTAGGCCCTTCGTTTCATTAAACATTCAGCTTATAAAATTAGTTGTGAAAATTCAAATGATGTCAGTATTAGGTACATGAAAACTTTCTTCAGTACTATGTTGTTTGGTAGTAACTTTGGCCCCAATCCTGCACACACTTAAGCACATGCTTAACTTTACTACCATGAACACTCAAGCTAAGTACATAGTTGTAGTACTTAACTATTATACAGCAGTTCTCATCAGAGGATCTCAAAGCACTTTAAGCAGGGGAAAATGCTACTACTTTCTTCTGTAGAGTTGAGAGAAACTGAGGCAGAGAGGTCAAGTGACATGACTTGCCCAGAGTCCCTCAGCCAGTCAGTGACAGTCAGGAACAGAATCCATTTCTTCGGAGTCCAAGCACAGTCCTTCATGTGCTACAACACACTGCTGTGAGAAGAAACCAGAGTGTGCTGAAGAGTTTTCAAGATTTGGGGCTTAAAGAAATCTGTTCAAAGAAAGTTCTAAGTGTGAGCACTTCCTTCAGAAAGCTAAGACCCACTCATACGTTTACTTGGCTAAACAGCAAGTTAACTAGTGTAGGTCATTCAGAGCGCATGATCCGTTGTGCTCCAATGAGTCTTTGCAGCGTATGATGTTACTTGCATTTAACTCAGAGTAACTGTGTGCCATTTAAACATGCAGACAGTGTCTGCACACAATCGTGTTAAGTTTCTGGGAGGATGTTGCAAACTTTGAAGAGCAGAAATGTAAACATGCTATTTGACAGAATCCTTTTTAATGTTTGCCTTGGATTCCGTTAAGATGTTGATTATATGTAGCTTTCATTAATTTACTATCTGATAACTGCATAACATTTGCACAATCCTTTTCCTGGAATGTTTAAATCAGTTCTGAATGTTTTTCTTGTGCTTGCGGATGAGATGTGCTTATTAAAATACATACAGTATTAACCGGAGAATGCTTATTCAGTTAATCCACTTTCTTCTTAGATTAAAGACACATGGCACCAAGTTTATAGAAGACATTTCTTGAAGACTGCTTTGAGCCACTGTAATCTGTGTCGAAGAGGCTTTTATTACTACCAAAGGCATTTTGTGGACTCTGAGGTAACTTAAGGAAAACAAGGGAATTTAGGGAATGCATACTGTTGCAATGTCTATTGAGACCTAGTCAAAAAGAAAGCAGCCATTTAAAATTAATCTTTTTTATATGCTTTTAAATATTCAATATGGTATTTATAATCCCAGCTCACTGCTTTAAATGGACAAAATTCCATGAGGTGGTAATTACATAAAATGCCCACTAGGTGTCAGTAATCAGCTAAGCATCTATTTACCTGATTCTCACTCTTCAGTGTGTGATGACAATTTAATGTTACAGCTGTCCTTGTGGACTGTTGGCGCCTCGCTGGTATCCTCTTCTTTCTACCACCACCCCCGTCTCCCTTCTCCAATTAAAATCTTCTCTTACTTCTAGATTTCAAAGCTGTAGTAGAAGAAAAGCCTTAATGCTAAGGAGAGTGGCTTTTCTGCAAAGAGGGTAGGAAAGTAATGTTGGAAACAAAAGTAAGGGTTAATATTTGGTACAATAAAATGTGGGCCATGTGTAAGTAATTTTCATTTTTAACAATCAGCCACAGAGCTAACACTCAGACTTCCTCTGTTGAACCTTTTAGCCTATCAGGGGAACTGTCAGTATTTGTAAAAGAAACGCTAGAAGAAAGATGGTGATTTTTGCTCTGGTGCAGTGGTTTGGAAATCTATTTTTGATCCTGCTAATGGACATCATCCCTGGAGATTGGAAATGGCTCAGCACGTATCACAGATTTATACTTAAAATTATGGGATGATAAAGCTGAAAAAAAAATTTGGTCTCTTGAGAGAGCCACCTTTTGTAGCTTCATATAGGGTTGGTATTTTAAACTGTGGGAACTGGATGAGTGCAGCGCTGCCTGCAGACGTACAAAAGGGAGGCTTGTTTTTAGGCTCTTTAATCAGTGTGCTGAAATAGAGGGAAAATTGCCAAAAAACTAAAACAGAAGAATCTCCCCATGATTAATGGGAAAGAATCAATGTACACAGTCTGAAACCTTCCTTGTCCCTCCCAGAGAAGCCTTTCTGTAGGACTGGTGTGGGCGGGGCAGTTAGCATAAGATGGGGTCTCAGAGAGCAGCTGGGGAGTTGCCATCCACTGGCACCAGGCATAAAGGCAGCAAACCCAGCTGTACTTGATATGTCAGCATCCCTTTCATGTTATACTCTCTTTGGCAATCCCTCTAAGACACTGGAGCTTCCAGTGGACCTGGACTGTCTCCTGCATCTACTTGTGCAACCCCTAACTCCTACATTGTCTTGCTGCCTGACAAAAGCTTCCCAAGACAAAGTTTGGAGTAAGCCTGTCTTCTCCTTGTGGCTATAATCCAGCCCTGAGAGCACCATGTGCACAAACACAGTTTGTATGTCGTGCCTGCAAGTCACTTTCTCTGTGTCCCTTCACGACCTTTCTCTGGAGAAGGGTGAACAGTTGCATGCCAGCAAGAGGAGGAGGAATATTTAACGAGGTCGAGAGCAGCCTTGGGCATAGGGATTTTGGCTGGGGTTTTTTTGGTCATACACAGCCCATCTTAACTTGTGCGAAGACATGCAGAAAACAGTCTCTGCTACAGTCGCTGTTCTCAAGGGTGTGTGTCAGAGCAATGTTACCGTTCTAGTGCAGGGGCTCCGCATGAAAGGAAGGGAAGGCAGCCAGCACTAACACCTTCCTCTGTTTCAGCTCGAATGCAACGACGTGGTTCTGTTCTGGCGCATACAGCGAATGCTGGCGATTACAGCGAACACGCTGAGGCAGCAACTTACTAACACTGAAGGTGAGGCTTGGCTCGACACAGCACAGTGCTAATATTCTCTCCCCTCTAGTGCTCTCCCGTCTGGATGCTACTCCCAGGTTCATTACACTGCAAGGCTGGCTTTGGGCAAAGAGAGGTGTGAAACATTGTTGGCTTTCATGTTGGGAACACGTTAAATATCATAAACCAGGGAAACATCCAACCACCAGCTAGTTTCCAGTGCTAACTCATTGTACGCTGCTGAAAAGGTTGAAGGTTGTTCCGGGCAAGCCCAGAGGATGCAGGAGGAAATGGGCACAAGGGGGTGTGGTATAAAAATGCTCAGCAAGGAATAGAGGGAGAATCATGACACAGCCTGACTCTACCTAGAGGAGATTCACAACTCTGAATTATTTGGCTCCAGGGCGAGAGTCTCCTGTCACCTAGATTCCTCTCGGGAAGGGCAGTCTAAGGCTCCTTGCTGAACGTGGCTGTTAGTTCTGATGTCAGGATGTGTAGATGGGGCTGCAAAGCTGCACTGCCATCGTCAGCTCTTGACCTCTCATTTCCTACACTGGACGTTCTCTCCGCTCCCCAAGCATCTGGTGGAGATGAACTAATTGGCTAAGACTGTGCCCATGGAAAATGAAGGCGATGGCTCGACAGCCTGAAGAAATGGTGCCGGGAACATCAGACCCTCACCCCTCAGAACTTTTCTCCAACAGTTTGCCATCTAGTGGTTCTTTTGGCTCCTACGCTCCTGTTGGATGCCCAGATAACGTGGTACCCAAGAATACATTTGTCCACCTTCACTGGTTAAAGAGAGAGGCTTTTTTGAGCGGAAAGGGGGCATTTTACACATGGAGCACGATATCCTCATGCTCCACAAGAGTCTTAACAGCCTTCCTTCTGGGAATCCAAGCTAGAGTCCCTTACACTTTGGTCCTGTGTACTTTAGAGACCATCTCTCATTATGCTCCAAGCCAGCCCTGGAGATCAGCTGAACTATTTGGAGAGGACAACTGGGAGATTTGTACATCTGGGGCTAGAGTCTCTCTCTGGACAGTTTGTTGATTTTCAGGGCAAATGGCAGAGTTTATCTGTTTGCTCAGGCTTTTCCTGAGAGATTGGTTGAGTGTTTGGGAGTTCCTTAGTAGTGGTTGTAATGGTGTTAATTGATTAATGCACAAATGTGATTTTTCGAGGGAAGACCAGAGTTTGTAGATGTCTGGATAGTGTATTTTAGACATTAAAAATTAAGTGCAATTAATAGCTTAATATCAAATACATAGGTTTTTATGAAATATCTGGCAAGATCAGCTTGGAAGCTTAATTAGTTGTTTAAATAATTATGTGAACTCAGTCTGCCCAAAACTTTAAAAGTGCAAAACACCAGGAATTTTTCTTTATTTTTTCCATCCCATACCAAAAAAAGAGGAATCTGCAAAAAAGAAAGCACATTTCTTGCATTTTAAACCCTATCACACAATTCACCACTCTTTTGCCATGTGTTTTGCAGTCAGACGTTTGGAGAAGAATGTAAAGGAGGTGCTAGAGGACTTTGCTGAGGACAGCGACAGAAAGGTTAAGTTACTAACAGGCAAAAGGGTCCAGCTGGCAGAGGATCTCAGTGAGTAGCTGTTCTACTAGTACATCACATACTCTGGGAAAGGAAATAGATAATGTACTGAGCCCTTTCTTGCATGGAATTTGCCTATTTGCTGACAATACTAAATGTTAATATAGATCCTGATCCTCGAGCTAGGTCTGGATCTTATCCAATATATGAACAACGCCATGCTATGCTGGAGGACTGGTGTGTTGCTTATGGTGGTGTCCTGATGAAAGCGAAAGTTTGGATCCCACGTACATGTCTCCTTCAGGCTGTCGGGGTGGAAGGGTTAAGATCTCTTTCTGATCAGGGAACAGAAGCTGCCTCTACTTTTAGGCTGCTTAATGCTTTTGATTGTAATAGATTCTTGCACCCCTTTCTGAAGCATTGTACACTCAATGACTGCAGCAGGCTTTTAAAATGTAGCGTAGGCATGGTCCTCGCGTCAAGGAAGTGTCTTGTGCTGGCCTCGTGAAAAGCTGCTCAGAATTGGCCTAGTTGTAAACCAACGAAAAGTGCCATTGTTCACCCAGCACAGCTTGGCTTTTTGGGCATCACACCAAAATCCTTCATGTCATGAGCATGGTGCCCCTGTACCTCCTGTGACCTGCAAGCATAGCAGAGCCTCCATGAGGGGGGAAAACGTACGGTGCAAAAAAAGCCTGATCACATAATTGAGGGCTATACAAGGGGTCCAAATTAAGGTCACAAGAAACAGTTGCAGGTGACCTTTGCTAAAGAAAAACATACATATACTAGAAAAATGTATAGTTTCCTAGTATATGTATTTCCTAACTTCAAATACTGGACTTAGTGACTAAGTAATTTTCTTTTAGCATAGCTTTAATGTAAGTAGTGAAGGATATCCCGCGTAGCCTAGCATGTTCCTCAGCTTTCCCTCACTTAGCTAAGCTGTTCTAATCCCGTAGAAAGCTGCATCTCTCATTGCTGCCATATCTTCCTAGTATATGTATGTTTTTCTTTAGCAAATGTTATGATAGCTGTTGTTAACAATCCTATACGAAAACAAATTCCATGGCTAATAGAAGGACATGCTGTTGACATCACCAGTTCATATGGTTACAGGGACAACCTGCAGTGTTGTCTTTAAATTAAAAGTGTAAACAAATTGGGGGGGAGGAGTTCCCATAGAAGGTGTTGCTCTAGTATTTTGGGATTATTGTGAAGGAGAATTTTAGCTGTTGAAATGGTTTACTCCAGATCTTTAGTCTATTTCTTGATCTTAGTGTCTATGTGAAATAGTGAGCTGGAGCTGGTTGTTGATACAAAGTATCAGTATTGCTTCAGAAGCCGCATGTCAGCCCCACAGTAATCTTACTATGTATTTTAGAAACGCGCATCTATCCGTGAGTCCATTTATTCAAGATCTCCTCCGAAACAATAGGTGCTGGGGCCAGCGAATTTGGTATGCAGCTGCCTCTTATAACTTAAAGTAATGTTTGGCTTGGTTGTACCTGGACAATGGGATGTGCCTGGAATGCGACTGTTTCTCATACAATGGAAAGGGAGGTGTCTGATTGGTGGGACAGTTATACTGCAGAATGGCCACAGGGGGGCAGTCAGGGGCCAGAGATGGGGACTGGGACAACTATAACCCCCCTGGGCCAGCAGGGACAGCTATCTTCTACTATATATTTCAGAAAGTGTATCGGGGTGTCTTTCTCCCCCAGCTGGGGGACATGGATTCCTCCCCTGGCTGCAGCTGCAGCGGCCATGGACAGGTGCATCTCACCTGGTCCCAAGCTGCTGCAGTGAGAGGGGGGCCGGGATTGTCCTGGCTCTCTGGGGCAGCCTGCATCCCAAACCTCTCATCCCCACCCCCACCCAAGAGCAATGATTTAAATGAAGAAAAAAAACCAGACTTATTTGAGTTAAAGATTTCAGCAACACTGGGTAAATCTTTTATTAGTACCAGGTTTCACCTCTGTGCCTTCAAGCTGCTTAAAGAAAAACGAGAAGTGATCTGATATTTAAACTACAGGGTAGAGTATGAGTTTAAGGGAGAAATTATTTCCTTGATTGGTGATAAGTGCTGTTCATTTTCTGTTGCTTAATATTGTGTGTTTAATACTCCTTTTGCTGCTTTGATGCCTATCCATTATTCTTCTTGTTTGCAAAAGTATGAGTTTTCTGCTAGCATTGGTTTATCCTTCAGTATTCAGTGCTGTATGGGTGGTGATATCTTTTAGAACAAGGCTACTCAACTTTGGAAGCCCCGGGGGTCACAATGACACTCACGGAACATGCCAAGGGCCCCAACGTAAGTGTGGCTGCATATACATGCACATTGATATGCAGATGTATAAAAATAGCTTCTGTCACACTGATGGGCATGAATACAAAGATTAAGCCTTAAACCAGGGCACCAGACCTAAATGTGGTCAGTGTGAGCCAGTCAGCACCTCTCAGGCTCTGCCCACCAGGCTAAGCAGCCAGCACTTCCTGCAATGCCCCGGCACTCCTGGCACCTCCTCCATGGGGGCTAGAAATGCCAACACCCTGTTGCAAGCAGACGGGCTGGCTGGGTCTTTCAGTGCCCACCCCGCCTGGGAGACGCCTCGCCATTGTAGAGCGTGTTCCCAGTGGAGGCCATGTTCAAAGGATCCCACCTGTATGTTGAGCCCCGCGTAAACCTAAACTGCACTGTGGGCCGCAAATAAACATGCCATGGGCCGCATGTGGCCCCGTGGGCTGCGTGTTAAGTAGCCCTGTTTTAGAAATAATCAGTATGTGTGTAAAACAAATGCTTGGGAAGTTTGGTAAATTGGTGTTGCAAACGAGGAGAAGATTGAAGCCTTGAAGATGTGATGCCGGCAAAGATTCTTGTGTATCCCCTGGATTGAAATAAGATGATTATTGATGTTAGAAATATTACCTGGGAGGAAGCAGAGCCTGCTGTTAGAAGTCAGGAGGCACAGACTTGGGTCCTTTGGGCATGTGAGGAAGGAGATGGAAATAACTTTGAGAAAGTGATCATGGGAATGATGGTGGTGAGTCACTGCCGTAGGGAATGGCCAGTGAGGAGATGGAGAAGTGCTAGGCAGCTGCTAAGAGGGGTCTTTGGAAAATTCTGCTGTCAGAAGTATTCAGAGATGAAGCGGTGGTTTTACTTACTTACCTAGCGCTGAGAAGTAAACGAAGTTATGAAAGCTAACAGTTGGTCAATAAGACAGCCATGGAAGTGTTACTTACTGTAGAATATTTCTAGACTGTTGTGGTTTCCAGTTGCGTTTGCTGAAGGACACGACCTTTGCTTCTTGCCACAAGGTATCTAAAGCAGAAAGCAAGACTTCCAGTGACAGTAGGATGACTTGTGACTATAGACATCTTGTATAGGGGGCCTTCCCAAATTCATGAACCATTTTGGTCAATTTTACAGCCAGAGGGTGTAGTCCAATTGAAGTTAGTCCAGTTCACGATTTCAGATGGTTACACCTGATGTAACTGTGTTGGTCCCAACGAAAAATAGGCTGGGGGGGGGGGGGGGGGGGGGGGGGTGTCAAAGGATTGCCATCCTCATGCCTATGCCACTGAGCTTCCTGTTGCTAGAGGACATTGCTGGGGTAGAGGTGGGTACAGTCTTTCCCAGCTGTTAGTCCTGGCCAGTGGAAGATTAATGCATTGTGCCCTTGCCAATTTGGGTACTCCCTGGGAAAATGGGTGTCCCTACCTCAGCTGGAGGTGCAAGGGCCATTTG
>JANRFK010004149.1:121433148-121447811 GCA_030068395.1 Apalone spinifera | reverse complement strand
AGGGATGTTAAATTTAGATTAATTGGCTAATGGAATAGTCGATGCAATTTGCATCGACTATTGAATTAGTCAGTAAGGGTGTCTCCATCTTTGAAGTGTAGCAACAGCCTCAGGGCTACACTTCAAAGGTGAAAGCGCTGCAGGGAGCACCTCCGCTGGCCCTGTGCTCCTTGCAGCATTTCAAAACTCTAAGTCCCCAGCTGACCCCGGACTCCACACGGTGCTGCTGCTTTGACACTCCACGTGCAGCCCGGGGACTCCGGTGGCACGTTTTTGGTTCTCTTACTGTGTTTTTTAATTTGGGATATACATTAAGATTTCACTGTCTGATATGCTTTTCATGGCCTTCACATTGGTAGGGCCTTACGTATATGCTGTTAATTCAGTCCATGAATGTCAATGAGTCTCAGTAGTTTATATTCAATGAAATAAAATGTTGCAACAAAAAATGCCCAAGTGCGTTTCTTGCCGGTCCAGGCCGTAGCCAGAAGTATGGATTTTTTTTTAACTAACTAATCCTCATCCAGTGCACAGTTCCAGTGAAAGATGATGTATGCTGACATTGTTCTGTTTTATTGTACCTTTGGGAAGATTTTAAAACCATCAGTGCTTGGCTCTGCAGTCCACTCAGAAACGTACTCCTCACTGTCCTGTGCGTGCTTTCCTTGCTAATTGGTACTAATGTTATGAGCAGATGGTTGAGAGAAGATTTCTTGGCTTTCTCTTTAGTGTACTGGGAGTATTTGTCTGTTACCATTTTCATACATGGGAGAGATCCTTTCTGATATCAGTGCCCAGTGAGGTCTCAGTTAAACCTACAAGTAATCTCCTCCTAAAGCATGAAGTGGCAAACAGATCTGGACTACTTCAGGAAAGGAAATCTTCAGTAACAATCTGCACTCATTACATGTTTGGATTTTAATTTGCCACTTGAGATTTAGCTTCCGACTTTGAAGCTGTCTTTGTAACGGAAGTCTAGGTTACTGAAATACCTTGGACACGTCAAGACTTGTTTCCGGATAACAAAAGTCTGGCAGTGTTGCTAAGGTACATCAAAGCATTGAAAATGTTTGGTTTGGTTTTGCCCTGAGATGCCAATTGATGGCATGTTAAGTATTTGAGGTGCACTGATACAGCCTCATAACGAGACTGATGCATGTTGTTATTGTACATATTGTAAATCGTGGAATGGTTGTTTTACCACTATACATATTTCAGTAATATCACTCTGGCCCTGAATCAAACACTGTCATAGTAGCTTACTTTCCACATTTTATTGATGGCCATTCCAAAGCCTGTTCATGACGGTTTCCTTCCACAGCTTAGCACAAACTGTAAAATGCAGCGAGTGCTGAAAGTTGTATTCAAGTTCTTTTGGGAGGAAGTGTAAGGGTGCATGTGCATCTTGGTATTATAATAATTCATTTCAGAGAAATGCAGAGCAGCCACCTTATTCTTTGTGATAGAAATAATGTTAATTGTTGTGGAACCAGAAACACCTGGAAGAAGGGGATAAAGGGGGGGGGGAATGTAATTGACTGGAGAGAATGTGATTTTTAAAAATGTCTTGTCTACAGACAGACCTAGAAGCTTGACTTGTGTTACATTGAACAAAGCATAAATGATTTGCTACCAGAAAGCCACAGATTATTTATTATCTGTAAGGAACATTTAGACATCCTCATTATTTTGCAAAGTATTTGCAGACAGGAGGAAGTTGCATGGATTATCTAAATGTCTTGTTCTCTTTCTAACTGGACACTTCTAATGCTTCCGGCTTACAAACTTGGCAGTTGGTGGGACCTGCTGGCAACTCACTGTCCCCTAACTCCTAGATGGGACCTTACTTATGTTTTATAGCTTGAGTAGAACACATCTAACTCTTTCGCTTATCTGTAGGCTACTGTTGAAGTCCTGTCTGTGCTACAAAAATGCTTTGTAATTGAGTCCTCTGCCTTGTTGGTATTTGTAGTTCACATGGACCCCAGATGGAACAACAGTAAGCTTCACTTGTGAAACACAGGTTACAAAGCAACCCTTAAAATCACACAGGACAGCTCCTTAAATCTGTACTTTATACGCGGGATCTACCAGCATCAGTACGGAGGGGTGAGGATTAAAGCAGTAATGGTTTAAAATGTTGTACAAAGTAAATTTTGCATTCATAAAAGCAGCCTAAGTGCTCAGCTTACCATGAACATGGCCTGTATCGTATATTGATAGCAACATAAAATCCATGCTAATGCGTAAGGCTGCATGCACAGAGAACAGTTTACAGTTCTAGTTCTATAGCCTGAGTTCTGCAGCTTAAATAAAGGACAGCTGGCATACTGTTACCTGAATGGTTACAGCTTGGGAAAGGGCTCGCCTATGCATCACCTTGACTAGAATGTGCTCTCTTTATTGTGTTTTACCTGTACATAGTGATTTCTCCTGCATTTCTGCTTTCTTTGTGTTCGTTAATGTAGTCCATGCTGCACACTTCAGGATATTGTTTCTCTGTTGGCCTTATACATTCAAAGAGCTGGCAAATAACTACTCAGAATGTTAAAGCGGTGGTTCTGCTAGTACGAATATGTTTGTGTTAGGGAGTTGTTAGGTGGTTGGTTACTGACTCCTGTTACCATCAAAAAGCTTTTCAGTAGCACCAATAACAGCGGTAAGCAATTGCTAAAGGGCATGCTGCTTTGTGCAGGCTTTCGTACCTTTTGACTGGGTCAGTTAGAAGCACTGTATCTAACTGGCAGTGCTGTTATCCAGACCATTACTTTAGCATATAGACTCTGTACCTGTATAGGAGATGAATGTGGTAGGAGTGGCTTTCATCTTACAGCAAAACTCTTCCCAACTGAGATGGTCTTTGCAGTTGGGTGTCTCAGTGCAGTGGATCCCAGAAATCTGTCTGTGTGAAGAGTTGCACTCCGACTGGCTTCTTCTAGGTTTGATATCAGGAAAAACTTCCTGCCTGTCCAGGTGGTGAAGCACTGGAATAAATGGCCCCGGGGGGGAGGGGGGTTGTGGAATCTCCATCTCTGGAGATTTTTCAGAGTTGCTGGGCAGCTTTCTAACACAAGGTGGCAACATACGGCCTTTGAGGCGGCACTTGGAAGGATCAGCAGGCAGGCGCTGTGCCCTGCCAGGCCTCCCACCTATGGTTACTGTGCTTTACTGTTTGAACCCTAAGCATCGTCCAGGCACCGAGCGCTTGTTTCTTGGCAGCTCGGGCAGTGAGCATGTGTTTCTCAGATGTTGGGTGGTTTTCTTTGGGAGGATACAACACTTGTCTGGGCATGCCTCTTATTTTCTGTGCTTTTCTGAGCACGTTTTCTTATTTGCTCTTTCTTCCTCAGCACTTTGCATTGCTCAAATGACAAAGCTTTTTTTTCCTCTGTCGTAGCTACATGGCCAAGTTCTTAGCCATGGCTGGATTGCAAAGTTTGGCTTTTTACAAAGTAATTTCAATAAGTAGCTGCTATTATAAACAAAAAATAATCTTGCAAATCATTTGGAAAATAAGCCACAAAGAACATTTCATGAGGCCTTTTTCACTTCTGAAGATACATAAGAGACTATAGATGTAGCTTGTAATGGCTCCCACAGTGCGAAGTGCTGTCAATACAGACATAAAGGTCTGGCCCCATTGAAGTCAGTGGGACTTTGCTTTTGACTTTGGTAGTGGCAAAGTTTCACCAGGGTTTCTCCTCCAAGAAACTTAATCTAGATCTCAGGGTGTCCTTTCTTTTAAAGAGCTTAACAATGAATGCTGAAAGAAAAAAACCAAAACACTTGTCTTAAAAATCCAGTTTCTGCATAGTACATGGCATGTAAGAATTGTTTAATATGAAAAGCATCTTTCTGCTGTTCTGCGTGCTAGTCACTGTGTTCCCTTATAATTCAGGTAATTTAACAACAAACAAACCCTAAAACAGGAACAAAACCCCATGCAGCTCAGATTTGTGGCGTGGGGGTTGGCAGGAAACACAGTTGGAAGGTGAGGGATCAGCAGCAAATGATGGAAACCTGATTCTGAAATGACTGAGACACTGTGGAGGGGTCAATCCCCAAGTAGTTTTATCAGCACATAAGGCATTTACACCTGTGCAGGTGTCACAGACGAGTCAAGACTTCTTCCTACACAAAGACCTATTGAATCGGACAAAGGTTTTAAATGTGCACACAAAAAAATTTCTTACCTTAGGGCTATTTACTTAAATTCTGTCATAATTCTGAAATACAATCTGGATGCACTGAATTAGCTGTTTATTTTCTTCTTAAGATCAAAGCTAATTAAACTAATACTTCAAAAAACTTTTCTGCTGTTTTTTAATTGCCTATTGAAGTCATTGTATTAAATTGTTTCCTGTGTTGTGAATTTATCAGAATTGGATTCAAGCCTCAGTGTGAATGTAACAACCTATCAGCCAACTGCCATCTGTGTTCCTAATCTTTGTCCAGTTTCTCGCCAGATTAGCCTGATAATTAAAATGCTGAGGTTTGGTGGAGCCAGGTTTTGAACTGTATGGATTATAGATGGCCATTTGCTAGATTCCATTCAAGTAAGGGTGTTCCTGGAGTCTGTTGGGATGTCTGTTTACAATGAAGTATGGTTAAAAACACACCTGATTTTAGTGTCATACTTTAAGTGGAGCTGGGAACCAGAATCCATTAGCAATAATTGGGGGGCAGCTGTAGCATAATACTGCATTGTGGCATCTCCATCACTGGAGATATTTAAGAGCAGGTTGGATAGGCTTTTGTCAGGGATGGTCACTCTAGACTGTGCTTGGTCCTGCCATGAGGACAGGGATCTGGGTTCTAGACCTCTAGACCTCTCGAGGTTCCTTCCATACAGATCTTTAGAGCTAATTATTGCCACAGAAGAAGTGAGATTTTAGAAGAGATTTGAATGGAGAGAGGATGGTATGCTTTCGAATAGTGAGATACACCACTTAACAAAGGGCAGCCTGGGATATACACAAGTTTCCTGATGGCCTTAGGGTATCCTCTTAAGAACCCATTGCTGTAGTCTAATCTTGAGGTGACAAAGGCAAGGATAATAGTATTGAGGCCTGTATCTGAAAATGCTGTAACTTTCTGAACAGGTGCAGATCAAACAGCAGGCCTGGCTATCTGATCATCTGCAGCAGCTGGGTAACTAAAAAGCCTGTGGATTCAAGTCGGTATATGCCCTCCGTTATGAGGGGCTGTTATCTTCCTCAGACCTTCCACTGGTTCCTCCCAACAGACCGATATCGCCTCAGTCTTTTCTGGATTTGCTCCTTGTTTAGTGCACCATCAGCTATGCCCCTGTCTCAGTTGAGTGCTCACCTACATCTGTATCTGATAAGGTGGATATGTTAGAGGCAACATGTTGTGCTTCCTCACAACGCTCCCCAGGTGCATGCTGAATTGTGTGGGGGGAAGGTGGGAAAGCGAGCACATGTATAGTTTGCACATGCACACTGAATATGATTATTATAATTGATAATAAAATGTATTCAGCTATTTGTCTTGAGTGTTCCTGCTCCGATCTGTTCAGTTATAGCGCAGATAGCTGAATTTACCGTGTCACTGTTGCCTTATTTTTAATTCAATTAATCCCAGCGTATGAGCCTGTCTAAAGCAAATGTATTTTGTGGAAGTGGAGGCAGCTTGAATTTCTTAGTTTTGGACAGCTGTGTGAAACAGAAAAAGTAAAGCAGTTGCTGGAGGAATGTGTAGGATTATTTGTGTCAAAGTGCAGATAAGGTAGCTCCTGCTTTGTGTCATGGCAGAAAGGGCTTTAAAGAGCCGCATCCTGTCAGAGAGAAGTAATCCTCAAGGGAGAGCATGCATCAATTCGAAACCTCCTCTGGCGGAGCACTGTGGTTTTCTTAACTTCAGAATCCCAGATGGTAAAGATCCAAGTGCTGTGGTTACTTGAAGTTATTGATGAAGAGCCAGGCGCTAATGTCCAGGTTCAAAAGCAGGCCCTTACAAAGTTTAGCACATTCTTCACCAACTAAGCCCATCATTTAAAGTCAGCACAGAAAGATAATGATAAATCGGTGTAGGTCTGAAGGTATGTTTGCTGCCTATGAATCTTGTCCTAGTCCAGCAATCTACCCTTTGATGCATGTAGTTATGTTTACTAAATTTAATCTCCTCCTACAGTTTGCTGCATATTATAAGAATGGAAATATTGGGCACTAGTTTTAAAAAATCTGATCAGTTGTATGTACAGATGCCATACACAGCATTAATTGGATTCTCATGTACAAATAATAGTGTTTGTAGAAATGCAGAGTTATTGTAGGTAGCTGAATTAAAGGGTCAGCTTTTCCTTTCAACCACTATTGAGCTGTGAAATCTATCAATCAGACTGCCAAAGTCCTAAAACTACAGTCATCAGTGTGTCTTTACCAGGCTATTCAGTATTGTGGTGGTGGTTTTTCATCTAGTTTCCAAAATGGAAGGCAATATAAAACGAAAGAAGGAAGTATAGTAATATGACAATAACAGCAAAAAAGAAAATGAAGAATAAGGTAACATCTTGTCTTTCAGAACAGGAACACTTAAGCAATTACTCTGTATTCCTGGCCAGAAGAGAGGAACCATGATGTCTATCTTATCTCTAGTTAGAAAATGTCTGAAATTATGTTTTAATGATGCAGTTTAACATAAATGCTGTAGTAGATGGCCTTTGCTGGTTTGCGATGCAAGTAACTATTGAGTACAATCGTCCTTTGGTTTGAGGACCCCGATGTGTCAATTTCTTTAAAAGGATTTATATTCACATTGCTGTACTGATTTTACCCAGATAACTGCCTTTAGTAATAAGGTTAGTCTCATAAGACTTCTGTGCATCAGCTGAAGGAATTTAAACCTTATATATATTTGGATGAGACATGACATAGTGTTCGTGGTCTGCTTTTAGTTGGGTTTTCATTTACTTGCTCTATAGTTAATGGACACATTTTCTGTTAGTGAATGAAAATGATCCTTTTCTTTCCATAGTGGTAGTGCTGATTCAAGCCAAAGGTTCTTGGTCACTGTACTATCTGGGTGCCTACTGGTCATCATTAAGCAATGTCACTAATGTCTCTTGTGGGTCCATTCTGCCTCATTTTGGCAATGTTAATTGGAAATCCTGTGCTTAATGAAAATTTTGAAACCTATGAAACTGTTTATGGTTGTGCTGTGGCATTAATTAACCTCCATTTTATAGGATATGGGACCTGACGTTCACAGAAACATGACTAGTGTCAGGACAAGTGTCTCAGTAGTTGTCATTTTCACCTCAGCCTAGCTACTTTGGCTTTTCTGCTGTGCTCCTGTGCTGTCAGAAATGGCATGGTAACTTCATGTTTGCCAGTCTGTAGAGCCCTGGGGACTGCCTGAGGCATACAGCCAGCTTCTGTTCCCTTTAATTGGGGAGGGTAAAATGTCTTGCTGAAACAGTTTCATTAGCCGAAAGGGCTCGTGTGCAGACCTCGGGCCAGTGTGGGTCAAGACGTTGATTAATTAGTAGCCTACACTTTCATCAGAACAATGCACAATTCGTGTTTTATGCTGTTGGTGTGGTTTTTTTTTTGTTTTTTTTTCTAAAAGCATTTTAGCAATGTTAAAATAAGCACTGAGTACTTGGTAAAAGTAGCTTTCATGTCTTCAAATAAGCTGGCTTTGCCCTGTCCCCTTGGATGAAGTAACGGTGAGTCTTAAGTGGCAGTGGATACTTTGTCCTCAAATCACATTTCAACAAAGTTATCATCAATGCCAGTAACTAAATTGACATGAATGATGGTGATTATACATTGTCTTTCCAGACTCTATTCCTAGTATCTGTTTCTTGCAGTGTTTTGACCTAGAGTCATGGTTCTGGCTTATAGTGTTAGCCATACAAGCTGAGGTAGCGAAATTTCCTTTGGCTAAATCCTCCTCTGAAACAGGAAGGAGTGAGACAGATTCTTTCTGGTGGGGGAGCAGGGCCCCTGATGTTTCCTGTTGTGCACTAGTTTAACACAGTACTTGGTCGGGTCACCAGCAGGAGATCAGAGAGAAGCTCAGCTCGTGTCCATGAAACTAGGGTGGGTTAAACCAACTCTTGAAGCTTTGGTTATATTTGGGTAGCTATAAAATGGATGTGCTAGATATTTGGTTTTTGTTTTAGGGCTGAGAGATAGTATCTCTCAGATGATGCTACCCCCTGAAAATAAGTGTTGAAAGCATCTCCCTTAGGCTATCAGCCATTCAGAGCACCTCCTTCCTCCACGAGGAATATCCAGATTCTTGTAGCACCCAAAATGAACCACCTATTTGCAAGGGCTAGAAAAGTGCCTTAGTGCCACTATGGTTAAGTTCTGTCAGGAGCTTTGGGATCTGGCTAGTAAAACATATTAGTGCTATTTTTATCTGTCTAGCTATGTGAAGTCTTATTTACAAATGTGCTTAATGCTTTTGTGTCATGATTAGCCAATGCCAATGAATATACTTCAAAGTTCAAAATGTGCAGAAAGTATTATTTAGTTTTGCCATATATTTGAATCAGTTGCATGGTACAGTAGATTTGAGAAGCACACTGATAACAATGAAAGTTGGGTTTTTTTCTGAGATGTAACATCAGTTAGCAGCTTTGTTCATTCGACTCTGGCTACCAGTAACAAAGCGGTACACTAACTTTTCTGCAAGCTTGCATTTGAAAGCTGTGTGTTTTTAATGATTCATGGATTTACTGTATGAACTATTATAAATGCCATTTAAACTTCTCCGGTACTGCAGTGCTTTTATTACACTGAGCTAATTGTTTAAGAATCATGCACATGATTCATCCTCCTGTTCTGTCTTTTTAAAAACTTTCAGCCACTGAAGGGCTTTTGACAAACCAATATTTATAACAGTTTGACAGCAGGATGAGGAACAGCATTTGTCTTTGTATCAGCTTGAAGAAAGGGCCTTTCCAGCACCCAGCCATGCAGTTACAATCTTGACCTCTTTCTTATGCTGGGAACATACATACAGCAGACAGGCAGCACCACCCATGTGTTTTCTTGACCCATTGACTGTCCATTCACTTCCCATCTGTTTTGCAGTCTTAAAGGAACAGAGGGGGCCCTCTTCTTATAAATCTGTCTTTGCAGGTGATTAATGATGTTCTGTCTCTTTAAGAGCTGCCTGGGTGGTTTTTCTTTTTTCTTAGTTTTGGCTTTCCTGACATGTCCAGAGGAAAATATGGTATGTGAACAAGAGGAAACTGGCAAAAAATGTGATGAGCAATTTCAAAGTTTAAAAAAAAAAACAAAAAAAAACCACAGCAGGACATGACCCTGCCATGATCAGTAAATTATAATAGCCCTTGGCCTTTTCAGGTGGGAGAAAGCATGTTGATGCAAGTTTTATAACTTGTGGATATAGGGGATGTTTGGGGATTTGATTTTGGACAGTCTTTAGAATGCTGCTCCCACCTTGTTTTAGCAAGAACTGGTCCTATAGAATATGGAGGAATGTGACACAAAGGGCTGAACCAAGAAGAGATTATTTCACTTTGCCCCTTTTATTTTTGTTCTGTGGTTTTGTTTATGTAACTGGGATGATGGGCTAGTTAGCCATAAGTTAAAATTCTATTTCCTTCAGTGGACTGGGAATCTTTATTACCAGTTATGAAGTGTGTGATGCTGAGCATTCTAGTGAAATCTGATCATGTACTGGATTTTCTGCTTACTGAAGAAAAGATAGTGAGTTCACAAGAGCAAATCAAAGATTTTTCTAAAGGATCTGTCGCAAACTAACTTCTTGTGTAGAAGGAATTCAGGGAACGGATTGGAGAAAATGGACTTGAGGAAAGATTTAAAATAAGCACCAGATAAAAGAACTGATCAAAACCTGTGAATATCAGAAAGGTATAAACACCCAAAAAGTGGAGGAATTATTTAACAAAGAAAAAGAACCCATAGCTACGGGGGTGATAAGTGTCATTTTATAGTGCCCCATTGTCTACTAGCATCTTCCAGCAAAGTTCATAATACAGGTTGAATTTCTCTAGTCCAGCACCCTCTGGATTGACAGGTACCAAACCAGAGAATTTCCCACACCACAGGACTTCAATATTGTCTAGCAGCATTACCAGCACATCCACCTCTTACTGGGCTCTTAGAAGACATTTAGGAGTAAGTTAGAGCTAAATGACAGCACAGAGCACTTAGAGCCAGGACTGGTGGCTGTAAACCAATTGTATGGGGCCGTGGGAAATTTAGCCACACCCATGATGAGTGGACAGGGTGTGGCTAAGTTTCTAACTAAAATCATGTCAGGCTAGAGAATGCCGGAGTAGAGAGGTTCCGCCTGTAGAAGATAGGTCTCTGCTGTCTAGGAGTTTATATTCTCAGACCCTAATCTTGCCGTTAAATATCTATAAATGGGCTCCATTGATTTTAGTGATGCCCTGTGCAGATCAGACTGTACAATGAAATCTTGAACAATAAGCTGACAGATAAATGAGGATGCAAGAAACACCAAAAGGGAAGGGAGGCAATGAAGCACAAGGGTCACAGGCCTGCCTGCCTTTTGTGGTCACTCCTTTGAGGCATGCTTATGTCATGGCTGTGCAAATATTTCCTCCTCTTTTTAAAGTATAAACTTTGTAGCTGGTAGTTTGATGCTGAGCAAAAGTTTCAGACTGAAAAGCAGGAGAAACGTTCAACAGAGGCGTGTTGGTCTGAGGAATAGATTCCTACAGAGTATTGGCTGCCCCATTTTCTTGGGTTGTTTCAAAGTAGCCAGGTTGCATCTCCACATTTAGGAGTGTGGAGAATTTCTAGCCTCTGAGGAAATGTACACGCCATGGTTTTTCAGTCACAGGAGAAATGTTTGATGCCGGAAAGCTAAATATCTCTCTCAAAAATAGTTATTTGATTATAAAGCTGATTATTTTTCTTACTCGGACTGCAGGATATGCAAAGTTTAAGTGCAGGTTTTGAAGCACTACTAATGTTTCTTTTAGCTATATTGGTTTGGTTATTCCCCCAACTCATTAGCTTTTCTTGGAAAGTAACTGGCCTCGATTTTTAACAGCACAGCTCTTGCACTCAGTTGCATGCTTGTACTGGTGAGGCATGTTAACAACGTAGCTATGCGCTGGGACCAGTAAGTAGACTGTCTTTATAGGACTGAATATTTCGGGGCTTTTTTCTCCTTCCTAAATTGATGTTAACAGCAAAAGTAAACCTTATCTAAGGCTGGGTCTTTCTGTATTCACTATGTATTCAAATCCTAATTACAGATCAATTAGTCTGGGTTTGAGCCTTTTAGAGTCAGAATCAGAGGATTAATGAAAAGAAAATGAGTGGGCAGCGGTATCATTTCATGTGGAGATAAAGAGGGAACAAGCATGAATGGGTGTCTCAAGCCGTCTGAATAAAGAATTTCTTCATTCTGTGTCAGTGGAGGTTTATGGGATATTGGGAAAGGATTATGGGAATATTCATGACCAGATCAGGAGACATAATGAATTGATGTATGGAACAGCTCATCTTTTAGGTAAACATCGGGTAAATGGAAAGTACAATGAGCATTCATTGCTCGTAGGCTTGTGCATGTCATTGTTCCAAAGTTAGAAAAAAGGGGTTTGTTCTCATTTTCCGGCACTGGTTTCACTTACCCCACCTGATGAACAGTGATAAAAATGTAGGACTCATGCATTCATAACTCCAAAATCTGTTTTAACGCGATTAGAGTTGTGAGCAATGGTCTAAATACAAACATGTGAAGTAAATTATAGCGGCAGTATAGCACTAAGAAGCCTGATGTGACATTGGAGCATTGGGTAGTCACTCTGGAGAAAGTTCAGTGTGTTAGAAACAGGAATGCTTGTTAGCAGGCTTAGTTTATCTTGTAGTCTGAGAATAAAAATTAATTTATTTTTATTTAGATGAATACAATATTGCTACATAAATATCCTTAGTATGTCTTAGCCTTCTCCTTAATGTGTATTCATGTGAAGAAGTGTCATGGTTTGAAACCCATGGAGACTTTTTTTTTGGGGGGGGGTATTAATTTGCAATATAAAATGTATTGAAATTGTCCTGCTTAATTGGAGATGGGCTCAAACCAAGAAGCCTGGATCTAGAACTGGAGCAGAACCCCTCAAAAAATGGGATGTGTAGGGGGAAAGGGATGTGTTGGGGGAAGAGGCAGTGTTAATCTCTCTCGCAGCAAAGCATGCAGAAGCCAGCTTCAGGTAGTTAACACACAATGTTTCTGTTTGGCCAGTTAGCCTTACTGTCCTGTTGTTTGAATGTAAATTATATGAAGTAATGACATACTTACCAACTCAGTTATGGCACCTTGCTGCTCATTAAAATAAGGATCTCTGAGGATTTAAAATTACCATCTTACTGGCCACAGTTGTGTAAATACGCTTTCTGCCACAATGCAATGAAAAGCAAACTAAAGAGCAGGGCGCTATTGCTGTGTGCCGCATTGTGCACCTTAGACTGAAATACATTTTGCCTGTTGACTCGTATCTGTTTCAGTGTGATAAGCTGTGTTCCTTGAAGGAGTGCAAAGCTTAGTGTGGCTATATTGCAGCTTCTGGCCAGGCTGTTTGACTGTTTTCTTTAAGAATCTTTCTTTTTTCAGAGTGTTAAGTTACCTGAAGACCTCGTAATTATTACAATTATGGAGTCACTTCAATTCCATTTAGGTATCAAAATGAATAAAGTGCTTATGATACCTGTGGAGACAACTTTAGTATGTCTGTTCTCTAGGCAAACACAACTGACACCTACAGTTCGGGGAATAAATACTGGCTATCCAGTTACTTTAACATGCCTTGATTGAAAAATTAAAGTAGGTATTGCCAGCACAACCCCTTTTCCTAAAGGGTGAACTCATAAATTATGGTTTTGCTGATGCTGTGAATTTCCAGCCCTGGAATATTTCACTAACCAAGGGTTGAGTAGGGAAAATATTTGCATTTAATGCTGTTAAATGTCTGCTTTCAATGGAACTAATAGCTTGATCAATATAAAAATCATATTTGAGGACAGAATGATGGACGGAATAAAGCAATCCAAATCAGAAATACTTAATTCAGAATTATTTCTTGCTTTGGGGAGTAATGTATGTTTCAAAATTTTCAAAAAAAATTGTGATGCATTTCTCAAACATAATACAAAATGAGTCTTTTAAAGATACCTCTTGTGCCCCCCCCCTCTCACGCATGCACACACACATACACCCCCTCTACCTCTTCTTCTTTTGCACCAGGCTTTCCTGGTGTCCATAGGACTAGTGCCATTAACTCTGATGGGGCCAGGCATTCACCTTCTGTATGTGCAAGAGTAGAAATGCGCACCCCCATGATACCTGAAAGACTGTTGCAAGCTCCAAGACTGGCTGCCCTGGATAGCACCACTCCTGAGAGATGCCTAGGAATGCACTCCGATTAACCAAACAAACCCGGGTGTCCTTTCCCAGGCAGGACATGGGCATGAGGGAATGGAGAGGAAGCTGCAGTTGAAAAGCAGACATGTCAATATTGAATTCTTAGCTTTGGAAGGCATTCAGACACCAGCGGGCTGAACTCTGTATAGGACAAGTATAGACATCGCCTGAAGTCTTCAGTGAAATGCTTTGTAGAAGTTTTAGCCCTGTGTAGGGTAGCCATGAACGCAAGTCAGCACACACTGTCCTTAAGTTTGCTCTGGCATACACATCCTTCCTTTGCTCCTTAAAATCGCCCAGGACCAACTTGGTAAGGAGACAACACTGTGTCTGGCCCTCAAGAGGCTGGTCCAGCCAGAGATCAGACAGAGCAATGGGAGAGCTTACCCACCAGCTGCCTGTCCACACCTGGCTGTGGACAAGAGTCAAATTTCCATTTCTGCCAGGCTGTTAACAAAGCACCAGGAAACCCTGACAGAAGGATCACTGCCTTGTTTCACTGTTTCTGTTCAAGGGCCAGCCAAGTCATGTTAACAGTCTGGTTCAGCTGCCAAATTTTCCTTTATTACATCTTGCTTGTAAAACACGTTAGTGTAAAGCATGAAGATTGTGCCATTGTTCAATGAAACTACTGCTTCCCCTAGCAATCCTCTACAAACACTCCCCCGGTGACCACATTCGGTGCTTCCTCTCAGCTGTGTGCGTATCCTGTTCGGTGATGACTAGGGGGTACTTGGGCTTTTGTAAATGTAATAAGTAGCCATGAAAATGAAGAAACCTACGAATGGAATAAAGCGAGGTGTTTCCCTTATAGCCTCCTGAAAGGGACTCTTGGGCTTCTCCCAGCTGATATTTTTAGTTTGCCAAAACTGGATGTGAGCATGTGCACACACATTCTGCCTTTTATTAGACTGAATGGTTTATGTCAGGGTTATTCTAAGTGCAGCGAGCTACTTCCGCCCTCCCTTCCCACACTGACAAAGGAGTAACTGTCTCAGCGCGGCTTTACAAGAAGCAACTTCAAGCAGGGAAGGAAAAGCATGAAGGCTTGTAAATCCCATTCGAGTTTAAAGTCTATTCTGTAAATCATTGCAGTTTACACCTAACATATAGATACTACTAGAAGATTTACGTGGCATTGCTCGGGGCCTTCAGGGCAGGGGCTGGCAGTGCAGAGGGGTGCGGGAGTCAGGGCAGGGCCTTGGGGCTGTGGGGAGCTCAGGGCAGGAGGCTGGGGGGGGGGG
>JANRFK010004149.1:121422805-121433033 GCA_030068395.1 Apalone spinifera | reverse complement strand
CCCCCCCCCCCCGACCTCTTTCAGGCTGGCGGGGGCTCTCTTCCTCTCCCCTGTCTCAGGGTTGGAGGCTCTCTCCCTCCTCCATTGCCCCAGCCAGGGTGGAGGGGACCAGCAGGGGCTGTTTCTTGGACAGAGGGGCCCAACTTATCTTGCCTGCCAGCAGAAAAGGTAGCGAAGCCCCAGCCCTGCTGGCCACTCCATTGGTGGCGTGGCTGTCCGTGGCAGGCCCTCTGAAAGATAGCTCTGCTCTGCTGGCTCGCTTCCACCAGTGATATGTGATATGGCTCGCTGCCACTCTGATATCACACCCCTCCCTGGGCATGTTATGGAAACCAGTCCTTTTCCTGGGGCTTCCGGTTGTCCTGGCACAACCCAACCCTGACCTTGCTTTGGTAGGAGAAGCTGCATAGCAAATGTGATGGCCCTAGCTCTTACTGTTCGGGGGGTTCTTGAACAAACGGACTCTGACAGACACACTCTAAGATACATAAACAGACAGTAAGGCATATTGTACCAGATCTTTAGTGGGGGAGAGGTGCATAACGAGGGTAGAAAATAACGGTGTGGGGGGTTTTGTTTCTTCCTTACATTTCATTGTCAGTAACAGCATATAGTTTTGCCCTGTTAGTGATTTTCCTGATAGGGAAAATGATTCCAGATTTAGAGGTTACGTAGAGGGTAATTGCCTGCACCCTTTTGGGCAGTGCTGAAATGCAAGGTCAAGACTAAATAGCTAACTGAATATTCAACTCCGGTGGAGTTCTTCACTGCAGCCACTACAGGTCTTTTGTACCAGTGTGTTGCATGCTGAGCTCTGATCACTTGAAATTCTACCTATTACCAGGTCACTAACGTGTAACTGTTTCTTGAATGATTAATGGTGTTTGTGCTGCTAACGTGGCAAATAATATTTGGCTAAAAGAGAGAGAAATTAATGTATTTTACTTAATGGACAACAATTTCCACCGTATAACAACAGGCACATTGTAGACTTGATGTGTGAGAATCCGTGGAAATCTAAGCTTTTCAAAACACAGTGATTTCAGTGTCAGATTGCTTTGCTGCATTTTGGAATTCTTAAATTAGCATTTATGGTAAAAAGGTGCATACTTGTAAAAGTTCTTTAATACACAACCTCTTCAGGATGTTTTTTTCTTTAATGTCGAAGACAGAAACTGCACACAAAGGCATTCAGTGCATCACACTTCTAAGATAATGCTTGCTTCCAAACTTGGATTTCGTTCTGCTTTATAGTTGGGGGGCTATTTAGCTATCCTCAGTCAAATGGCTAGATATGTGAATGGCAATCTTTTTCATCTTTCTAGAAAAAGTTCGGGAAATCCAGGAAAAACTTGAAGCCTTCATTGAAGCCCTCCATCAGGAGAAGTAGATTGATCAAGCAGGTATCACGTTCTCACCATCTCCACACCCAGCAGCCTCACACGCTGCTGAAAGAATTGCTTCCATAAAATCCATGTTGTTTTACAGCTTTCTCTGGCCTTTCCAATGGTCAGTGTCAGGATTCACCTTTGACTGCAAGAGAACATGAAGTGTAGTATAAACGCTTTCTCCAGGTTAAAGAGACCAGGTGGGGGAGGGGGTAAAATAACTTCTATTGGACCAGCTTCTGTTGGTGACAGAGGTGTGCTTTCAAGCCACACAGAACTGTGTGTCATGTCTGGGAAGCAAACTCATGATGTCACAGCTGAATTGAAGGTGAAGCAGATTGCTTAGCGGAAAGAGTTCGCAATATGCTATATAGTAACAAGCAGCTCAAGGTAGAGTAGCCTGTGAATACTTCTGCAGCCCTAGGACAAAACAAGAGGCTGGTGGGTTGCAGCTGGAGGCAGAGAGCCAAGAATGCAGGGTCTGTTCGGTCCAGGATTTCCGTGTCTCGCAGAGTTATTAATTGAAACTCCCAGGCTTGTGGCTTGAAAGTGTCATGCAGGTTTCCTGGGAGGCGGAGGGCTGAGAGGTCAGACAGAGTGAACGTTTTGTGGAGAGTGTTCACCCATGGTGACGGTGTGTTTGACTCTTCTCATTGACCTCTGCGAGTTTGTTTGAGAGCGCAGGGATTGTCTGGTTTCGCCCGCGTCGTTGTTACTGGGGACGTAGTGCACTGTCTGAGGTACACCATATGTTGTGATAGGCATGTGTGCGCGCACACGGAACGTAGATGCACTGTGGGGGGGGGGGGTGCTGAGTGTGGTGGCAGTGGAGATCTGGCTGCAGGGTGTGCATGTGTTCTGTTCTGGTTTGGTGCATCCTGGTCTGCGAAGAGCTTGCTTCTGACGATGAGTTTGGGCAGGGTTGTTTGAAGGCCAGAAGTGGAGGTTCAGGAAAGATTTTTCAGGTCCACATCAAGCTCAAGTGGTTTGATAGCACCAGTTGTGGGTTCCAGTGTGAGCTGGGCTGTGAGATTGGAGAGGGGCTTATTTCTGTATTAAAGGAGGTTCTCTCGGGGTGTTTGGATGGCTCAGTCCATGATGTAAGTTTGTGTGTGGCACGTCCGGTTTCGGTGAAGGCAGTTTTGAGCACGTTAAGATGTTCATCCTGGACTTTCTCTTCAGAGCATATTCTGTGGTATGAGTGCCTGGTGTAGATTACCAATTTCTTGGTGTGTTCTGATGCTTACTGGATCTGTGACGGTAGCTATGGGGATCCATGTGGAAGCTGACTGTGATGTCCCGGAAGTCGATGCTGGAGTGGGAACGTTGGCGAGAGTTTGATGGATGGGTGATGGCGGTTGAGGTTGTGGGACTCTAAGCAGTCTGCTCAGAAGACGAAGATATTGAGACATCTCAGCTATGTCATTCGGTTTCATGGTGCATTTGTTCAGAAATTCTTCTTCAGGGTGGCCTATGAAGAGTTTAGCATATTGAGAACCACCCTGGAACCTGTGCTTTGGGCAAAGTTTGTTACTGAATGTAAAATTGTTATGGGTGAGGATGATCACGGCCGGGTGCAGCTCTGGGGATTGTCCATTGTCTTGTCAATATTGGAGGTGTGTAGTGATGTCAGTCTTAGGGATGTTGGTGTGTAGGGCAGTGACACCCCTGGTGGTGAAGATGGTGTGCTGAAGGAGGCTGTTAATGGTGTGGCGTTTGTCAAGGAGTTCACTGGTACCTTGGAGAAAGCTGGTCCTTTGTCTGCTGAGTGGCTTAAGGTTGGTTTGCATGAGTCCCGGTGTCCCTTCAGTGAGTGCCATGGCTAGACATGATAGTTCAACCTGGGTCCTCTTGATTGTTTGGCTTGCAAAGCACGTAGAAGGTCCCGGAGCTGGATGTGTGGGGAATGAGTCTGTAGAGTTTGTCCGAGAGGGGTTTGAGGGAGGATTTGATGATACCATAAGTTCCTGATTAAACTCTGGTTGGGAGGTCATTTCTGAGTTCTTCATAGTAGGCGGAGTCAGAGTTTTTAGATGGACACTGTGAGTTTCTTTCCCAGACCTGAAGGAGAGTTCTGTGCGTCTCAGAAGCTTGTCTCTCTCATGTGCAGAAGTTGGTCCAAACCAAGTATTACAGCTCCATTTTCTAGGTTCGTTATTCAGGTCTTCTGAAACTGCTCTACGATGCACATTGAGTGTACGATTTGTCAGCACCGAAATGTGAGATCAGTTACAGCTCATTGTCAGTAACGTGGTGATACCTGTTTTTGTAAAGGAATTTGAGTTCTGTCTGAAAAGTGCTAGTGCACGTGAAAATTATTATTGTCAGCACTCAACTTGACTGTCCTTTTCAGACTTCTTGCGTGTCCCTCACCTAATTCTTGTGTGTGTGTTCTCGACCTTGTATAGAAGTCATATAGAATATGATTGCACCTGTTTTAATTACATTCGTTGCCTTTTTATATTTCAGCGGAACGTTTACCATGAGAATGCAGTCCTTTCCCAAAATGCATTGCACAAAGACGACTGAATGAAATGGCTTTTCTGTCCCATTCTTCTTCCTGACTTATCTTTTGGAAGCACCTAGATACCAACGGGGTGAGGGAAGTCGTTCTCATGTGAGATTGAGAAGAATTGAACGAAACCTGCCATTAGAATTTTTGAAGCAAGCAAACATGACAGCAGAATCCAGGGTTTGTTGGGATGAAATGACAAGATGAGGGCCTGCCAAAGTTCAATTCAGTTTGGTTTCTGAGAGCAAGGAGAGGTTTTTATTTTTTGGCGGCAGTCGAGTATGGCAGTGTTAGTTTCTTGCCTGCAAATAATCCTGGGAATTTGAAATAAAGATTTATCATTTGTACATACATGAATTAATGCCCTGCTAACTAATATTGTTTGTATCTGTATATGTTATGTTGAAGCACCCTCAATCACTAGGCTACACAACGTTTAAATTCATTGTGGTGAGAAAGGAGATCTCAGAGAGGAAGTTGTGGACTTTGCTTAAGCATTTCAGAGCTATCATCATCCAAGGAATTCTTCTAGTTCCTTTCACTTGAAAAGCACGATCTGCCATTCATTGACTTCTCCTTAAAAAGTTTGGCTCAGGAAATAATGTCAACAGCTGCTCATTTGATGGATGCTTTCCTCCTAGATGGTGATACGCTGACCCATAGCCAATAACATTTCATTTCGAGGGGTTGCATGGACACTAACTGGGTTTCCTGTTAACCTTCCCCATGTCCCGTTGGAAAGTGAGCTGGTTGTGTGCGGGTAAGACAGAAAAATAATTCAACAGTGTAACTCAGTTTGTTTGACCCTCTCAAATAAATATTTCAGAAAAAAACACATTTTTATATTTTCTTTTTACTGAGAATTTTTAAGGCCCGAATTGCTTTTAAGTGACGTAACACACAAAGTACCTTCAGAGCCAGTTGCCTTGTGTAGTGTAGTGTGGTCTAAATGTTCGGTGGTGTTCATTTCCTTCAGTCTGTGATATTGCCCGGAAAGAGGATGTCATTGACATACAAGAACTTGGTGTATTGAACCAATATTCATCAATTCCTTGAGGTATCGCAAAGAATTGTTCTCACTCGCTTTTACTTGTTTCTTCTGTTAACTCACCTACCAGTTATAAATTGTCTAACATCAGCCTCACTTAAAAGAACGTAGTCTTTTTTACATATCTCCACTTAGCTACTCTTGCTGTTAAATTGTCAATGGGACAGATTTAAGAAAATGGTCTAAATACAACTTCACAGACCATCCAGTACTTTTTTTTTTTTAAGCTCCTTTTCTGTTTTTCCCGCATTGTTTTTAATACAAGTGTAGTAGCCCAGCTAGATTTGACAAATGGTGCTGAATGCGTAAATGCTGCCCTGGAAAAGGATGTTGAAACAGCTCATTGTGCAGTTACCCCCAAGGGTAGGATAAGAAATCGACACAGGCTTGTAGTCTGCCCTCTGAAAGAGGCGAATGATTTGAATTACTGGTAATTGAGAGCAAGGAGGAGTCCGTATGTAAAAACATTTCTCATTGTGATTGGCACAGAGCAATTCTAGAACTGGAACAGGAAACCCCTAGCACTTTGATAATCAAAAATAAAACTAAACACCGTTGTGTAGCTTTTCATACCGTGGTGCTTAAAATTAAACGTCACGGGATAATCTTAACAGCTTGAGCATTGGGACTTCTTTTTACTTAAAACCACTTTATTACAGGAAAACAAGGGGGGAAATGGTAAATCAGTTTATGATCTTTTGGCACAGACTGTGGTTAATTTCAGAAACTTAAGAAGTTTCCACAATGGTGAAGGAAAGCATATTCCATGGATTGCCTATCACGTGAATGAGTCTATACTTACATGAAATCCCTCTGTACAAAAAACCTTTTTTGGTTTACTTGATCACTGTTTGTTTGAAATCTCTGCGTAGTGTAAATGTTGCAAAATGTTTCATCCAATGGTCCAGTATGCAGCTTTTTTCAGTGTGAGATCAGTACACTTTTTGGTTATAATTTCTCTGTTGCTGACCTGCGACTTGGCATGATGTATTCCTTGGAAGTGGGGTATTTATTGAAAGCAGATGTAATTGAAGGGAAAATAATAAAATTCAGGCTTTGACCACTAAACGTTCATGTTGTACGCACAGTTTAAAAGTTACTCTTCCTCCTTTTGGCTCCGGTTCCCTCTCTGTAGAGCGGTGAGAAGCGTGCCCCCACTTTTAGTGGGTTGAGAGATTTCCGAGCATAGAGCGTTATGCCACGGCTGAATGCACTTACTCTTTTCAGGTATAAATACCACCTCCTGGGTCTGGTTTTTACCAACGTTTCCGGACAACTTCCCGGGTTTTGAAAGCGCCCAGGTTTAACCCCCATTTTGCCAGCGTTGGAACTCCCTGGCTGCCCCCTCACCGAGTCCCCACAGAGCTGCACAAAGAGTCACTGCCGTCTCGTGGCTGCTGCTGTTCAGAGAGGGGAGTGAGACCGGCAGGGAGCTGAGTCCCAGAAGCTGAGTGGGGCTGCCTGCCTGCCTCACTACCCTACACAGATCCCCTGCTGCTCTCACTGCCCCAGAGATAGGAAGGGAGCCAGGGAACAGCCCCTGTCTGCTCTGTGTACTGGACCGAGTCCCCTCCAGCCCAGACTTTCAGCATGGCCCCATGTGCCGTGGGGGAGCAAGATGGGCAAGAAGCCAGGTCCTGGCAGCCAAGAACGCCTGACCGCTGCAGAGCCAGGCCGGTGGGGAACAGAAGGATCCCCTTGCCCTCTGGCCCTTCATTTTCTTTCACTGATTTTCAGCTGTTTAATTTGTTTATGTGGACTGACAAATTCCCGGAAAATGTAAACAAAATCAAAACCAAAACCAAAGGGCCTTGCACACACATGATGGTATTTCTCCGTTAGCGTTAGTACTGCACTAGAGACAGGCATAGTCTTTACAGGCAGACCAGACATGGGCCCTGCGTGCGAAGCTTGCCAGCTCTCCCATGTTTAGGCAGTGAATAGATGGTTTTCTCTGTGTGCCTGAAATTTTCTCAGGCTTTTATACTGAGGTACATCTACACCGCAGGCTTCTTGCGCAAAAACTTGCAGAGCGTCTACACTGCAGGCGCATTCTTGTGCAAGTAAATTTACAGTCCAGTGTCGGAACAGGGGCTTCTTGCACAAGAGTTAGTCCTCTCCCCACGAGGAATGAGCCCTCTTGCGCAAGAAGGCAGTGTGGACGGGCAACAGGGGTTTCTTGTGCAAGAAACCCCTCTGGCTAAAATGGCCATCAGAGCTTTCTTGCGCGCGAGAGCGTCCACGCTGCCATGGATACCCTTGCGCAAAAGCACATGGCAGTGTGGACGCACTTTTGTGCCAGACCTTTTGCACAAGGACTCTTGCACAAAACAGTTCTTGCCCAAAAAGCCTGCAGTGTAGACAGAGCCTGGGTGTACTGTGCTTTAATAGGAACAGAACAACAGCCAGACTGGCTCAGATCAAAGGTCCATCTAGCCCAGCGTCCTGTCTGCCCACAGTGGCCTGTGCCAGGTCCCCTAGAGGGAATGAACAGAACATGGAATCACTGTGATCCACCCCCTGTCACCCACTCCCAGCTTCTGACAGGCCAGGGACACCATCCCTGCCCATCCTGGCTCATTGGCATTGATGGACCCAACCTCCACGAGCTCTTTCTTGAACTCTGTTAAAGTTCTGGCCTTCAACATCCTCTGGCAAGGAGTTCCACAGGTTGACTGTGCATTGTGTGAAGAAAAACTTCCTTTTGTTTGTTTTAAACTTGCTACCTATTAATTTAATTTGGTGACTCCTAGTTCGTGTTAAACTGTTCCTTATTTACCTTTTCCATACCAGTTATGATTTTATAGTCCTCTATCACATCCCTTTCTGGTCATCTCTTTTCCAAGCTGAAGAGTCCCAGTCTTACTAATCTCTCCTCATATGGCAGCTGTTCCATATCTCTAATCATTTTTAGTGCCTTTTTCTGAACTTTTTCTAGGGCCAAGGTATCTTTTTTGAGATGAAGCAATCACATCTGTAGGCAGTATTGAAGATGAGGGCGCACCATGGATTTATGCTGTTGCAATAAGATATCCTCTGTCGTCTTCTCTATCCTTTTTTAAAATATTCCTAATGTTCTGTTTGCTTTTTGTCTGCTGCTGCACACTGAGTGGATGTTTTCAGAGAACTATCCACAATGACTCCCAAGATCTCTCTCCCAAGTGGTAACCGCTAATTCAGTCCCCATCATCTTATACATAGAGTTGGGATTAAGTTTTCCAGTATGCATTACTTTGCATTTATTAACATTTGTTTGTTAGGTTCTGCTATAGCACACAGATGCTTAGTAAGACAGTGGAATCGGAAATTATCACGAAGTGGGAGTCAACAAATCAGGTACATTCTGAAGCGCTAAACCTTACCTTGCAAATTCAGAAAATGTTACAAAAGCGATAACTAAATTAACAAGTAACACTCTGAAATTAAATACGTTGCTTACCTGTTTTGCAAAGATTCAATCAAGGACACAGAAGTATTGGTACCAGTAAAGGAATGCATCTTGTAGAATTCTGACAATGTCAGGCTTTTAAAAGTTATCTCTGCCTATTGAAGTAGTTTAACACACTGTTATGTCAAAGGCTCTTTGTTGTCACGGATTTTTACTGAAAAATTCTTGGGTTTTATAAAAACTATTAGTTTGGTTTTGCTGATTTATTTCACCTACATTTTGGGAGCGCTCAAGAATGTGAAAACCTAGATTGTTAGGCAAATCTAGTACCTTTCATTAGGTAGATGTGTTTATGGTAAAGAGTCTGTGTAAATGTGAGGTTGTCTGTTAAAGTAATGCAATGTAGCAGAAGGTACACATAGGTACATCTGTGTTATGTGTGCACAGTGCTAACAGTTTATGAAATAAAACCACAGCATAAAACTGCTTTTGTTTTAAATACTCTTTTCTCCATATGTTGCTTTTTTCTGTCCTGCCCCAAAATATTAACCTGGATATTTATTCTTTCTTTCACCTTTTTTTGTAATAAACACTCATGAATTTCTGGCAAATTTTAAACAAATTAAAAACTGAAAATGACGGGCCTTGAGTATACAGTGCAGATTAACAGCTACCCATTGACAACTGCGAAGGCGTGCCAGTTATATTAAACAGATTGTAAAATTCAAGGTCCAGGTGAAACACCGAAACATTCGGAAAGCAAAACAGATGTGAAGCATTTACATCCTGGTCTGTGCTCATTCATCAGTTGGTTTTACGTGTTCCTGCCTCTTTTAAATCGCCTCCTGCCTTAAGGAAGGAGGTGGTTTGTCTGTATCCAGGAACTGAATGTCATTCAAAGGAATTCACCCTGCCAACAGTAGAGATTTGAAAGGGGCAGAGTTGTGCTAGCTATTGCATGAATGTGCAATTTTAAACAGATCAGAAAATGACCTCGCTCTGAATGCACTAAAAAGATGCTATCTGATTGGCTCAAACACAAAGTACGCTGGAATGACCAGTCAGCCTACCCGTTCTCCAGTGGTGATTTTTATGCTGATCTTTTGTTTAGTGGTTTTTGCCCGGGGAGTGGGTTGGTTTTTGGGAGTTAGGTTGTACTTAACTCGTTAATAATGAAAGATTAGTCAGTCAGCCACAAAGCCAGATGAGATGGATTACAGTTGGTAAAAGACCAGAAGTTAGACATTTATGAAGATCTCTGAGTGCAAAGAAAACCCTTAATGGGTTTTTCCTTTTAATGATGTAAAATCTGCATAATGAGAGAGATTTGCTGTCTACATTTTATCTTGAAACTATATTAAAATAAAATTAATTACTGTTATGATTTGTACAAGAGAGAGAACAAATTATCCAAAAACTTATTATGTACTTGAAAAAGTCAAGCTAGCCAACCCAGGATATTTAGAGACTAGTAAAGCTGGTGTGCAGGGACTTGAGCAGAGAGAAAGCCGACCCCTTATGGAGTCTGTGTAATGCAATTGTAATTCCTGCCTATTTCAAGCCATGAGGATTAACATCAGTGCAGCTTTGGGAGAGAGGATAGATTTCCATTCCTCACCCCTCGGCTGTCTACAGTAGGGACGGTTTCCCTTGAATACACAACATTTGCTATCACACAAACATCGCCCCTGACGTTGGAGTTTCCCATTCGTGCAGTGGGGAGCTTCCGCTGAAATGTCTGTGGTGGAAAAAGTCACAAAGGCCTGTAGCAGGTCTGCTGTTGATTTTCAAGTATACAGGCTCCTTTTGTCTAGATCGGGTTCTGTGATCATCTTGCAGGTGGGCTGGGGGCTCGGGGCTTCCTCCCCTTCTCCTCTCCCCCCGCAAGGGGC
>JANRFK010004149.1:121396780-121412848 GCA_030068395.1 Apalone spinifera | reverse complement strand
TGTCCCTGGGGCCGGGGATCGTACAGCTGCTCCCCCGATCTCGGGTCTATCCCTGGGGCCAGGGTTCGTACGGCCGCTCCCCCGGCAGAGGGGCCTCTGTGCTGTTCCATGTGTGTGTTCTGGCTCTGTGGGAACCAGAGGTCACTGGTGGGTTCCCCGAATTCGGTTCCCCCGGTGGCGGTGTAAAACCCGCCCCTGCAACCAGCCGGCTTCTCCGTGGCCGGCGCTGCCCCAGGAGAATTGAGCTGGTTGTAGGTCTGTGGCCCAGAGCCTGCCGTGGAGAAGGGGTTATGCTGCAGGAACTGGGCATGTCTCTTGTTTGGTCCCCGGGCCGCCCGGCGGGGCATGGCTGGAGAAAGCAGTCCCTGGATGGGTCCCAGCTTGGCTGTCGTCCCGCGGCAGCGCAGGCTGGCTCGGCCAGTCCTTCCTGCGTGCTGCGCCGGCCCCGCCGTGAGCCCCTTGTTCTGCTGCACTGGGCTGGGAGGCTGCTCCCGTGTATGCCGGCGGGACGGCGCCAGTTGTGGCTGAACTGCGTCCTGTCCTGGGAAAAACCTCCAGCTCCTTTGTCCTGCTCACTTCCCCCTCACACTCTGCCAGCTCCGGATGCCCCTGGGAGCCGGAAAGGCCCCGTCTGCTCCCCATTTTGCCTGTGCACTGGAGTGGGGAGACTCGGGGCTGCCAGTCAAGCCCCCCACAGCGACAAAGTATCCATCTGTTCCGGCCCCCCATTATTTCACTGCCAGCTTTGAATGCCTCCTCGGGCTCCTTTATTGCTGATGGCTGGGGGGGGACACAAGGCACCTTTGAAAGGCCGGGCTTCGCTGGGCACCCTTCCTGTGAGCGGCGGGGAGCAATTACCAGCCCTCGGCGAGGTGCCGGCTCGGGCACTGGTGGGTTTTCTTTGCAAGGCATCAATACGAACCTCGAGCCATTTCTCCGGCTTTGCCGATGGCTGTAATTGAAAAGGCAGGAATTGCCCCCGAGAGAATCCCCGCTGCTCCGCGTTATTGTCCGCTGCCTGCCCGCCGGAGACACTTGCACGGGGCCATGGATCAGTTTTTCAACTAGCCAGTTAATTACTAAATAAACCAACCCAGTCTTCAAGCTGATTAGCCCAGATGAATGGCCGGCAGCGTGTCTGACTCCCCGGACCATTAATCATGGAAAAGACCCACCTCGCTAATGATTTCCCTACCTGCCCGCGCAGCCGCCAATTTGATTTAATTGCTCTTCTTAGCTGGTGACCTGGAAAAGCCCCAGTGACAGCTCCCATTAGCGCGGCCCGGCCTGCCGCAGGCGTGCCCTGCGCTGCGGGCTCCTGGGAGCTTTCCCCGCCGCCTTCGTTAAGAAGATAGATAGATAGGCCAAGCGTCGCCTCGGCACGGAGCGAGAGCCACCGCTGGAACGGGCTGGATCAACCCGGGCCTGGCTCCCGCCCGTCCCCCAGCATTTCATCCGGCGTTTAGCGGGGCCCCGGCTTCGGGTCGGCTGTGTGTGCGGGGGGCCGGCGGCAGGCCTACGAGCCTTCGGTTCCCGGTGTGTCGGCGTGTGTGAGCGGAGGGGGAAGTCACGTTCCTCTGCCCTTCGTCGGCCACGGACCCCATTGTGTGTCCCGGTGTCGGCTCCTCGACTCTGGCCCCGGCTGAGTCTCGGTTCCATGGCAGCGCCGCTGTCAGGAGCACACACGCTTGTTCCCCGCGGCGGCTGCTCTGAGGCACCTGGACTGTCCTGGGAGTAGCGGCAGCCTAGGGCCCTAGCGGGGCTGCAGAGACATGGGCAGCCGGGATGGGGGGGTGCTGCAGCCCATCAGGTTCTATGCGGGGCTGCTGGCCCACACCCTGCTCCCCGGTCGCGGGTCTACCTGTAAATGCTGGGGGGGGTTCCCACAGTGATGCCCCCTGCCCGATCCTCAGCCCAGCCTTCACTCGCCTGGTCCTTGGATCCCGGCTGCTGGTCCTATGCCCGGCCCCCCTGCTCTCAGGACTACCCCATTCTCGGAGTCCCTCTCCCCAGCTGTTGCCCCCCCACGGCCGGGGCTCCACCCCCAGATTGTCCCAGCCTGGCTACGGCAAATGGAGAGATGCCAGGAGTCCCTGCAGGACGCAATGTGCTCGGGTACAGAAGCAGCAAGGAGTTCATGCCCTTGTTACGTCGTGCGGCAGGGTCTCTGCTCCCAGCTAGAGGGGCCCACAAGTCCTTCTACCAGCATGAACACTGGTGCTTGTGAATTTAAGAGTCCGCTTCTGCGAGCCCACAGGCACCCAAGCCTCGGCAAATTCATTCTGAGACGATTTCTCACCGACAAACGTTTGTGTGATTTGCCCCCGACTCGGTATCGCTGGCTCAGCGTCCCTCGCGCACGGACACAGGCTACATTCGGTGCAAAACCAGTGAGGAGTCCTGGGGCGCCTTAGAGTCTAGCAGATCTCTTTGGGCATCAGCTTTCGTGGGCAAAGATCCACTTTGTCAGCTGCATTGGTGTAGAAATGACACCAACACGTCTAAGTGGTTTTTACTCACGAAAGCTCATGCCCAAATAAATCGGGTAGGCTTGTCTACGTAAACGGAAGGTTGCCCCTGCCGTGATCGATCTTCTGGAGTCTGATTTAGCAAGTCTAGTTTAGATTTAGACTCGCTAAATTGAACTCAGAGGGCACTCCCGCTGGCGTCCGGTTCTTTTGGGAGCGCGCCAAAACATGTTCTGCTATTCTGCGGAGCTGGAGTTGCGTCCCTTAATCTGACCTTGCAGGTCTAGTGCAGGCCTGGCATCAGCCTTTACGGTACCACAAGACTCCTTGCTGTTTGGCAGATACTAACACGACTGCCCCTCTGGGACTTGGCACCCAGGCGTGGCATGCCCAGAGCCGGGCTCAGCTCTGCCGGCGCATGGCACAGACAGCGGTGGGTTTGTAACCGTGCCCTTCCCACCCCGGATGAGCATTGGCCCTTGCCTCGTCTCTCAGCCTGGACCCACTGTCTTTAGCACACGGACCCTGGAAGAGCAGGATAGGGGGAACAGACAGTCCAGAGCGGGAGCCTTTGGCTTCCATGGGCTCAAGTCGGTGATATACAAAGCCGCCATGTCACGCCCTGGGCCCAGGAGGCTTTCTGGAACGGGGCTGTTTTCCCGGCTTGGGGCTGGAGAGTCTCGTTCTCCCTGGGAACACAAACCTCTTGGAAACCTTTCTGGGGGTGTCGGCAGCCCAGGGTAGCCCTGGGCGCCGCGGTGCACTCCCCTGAATCCCCCGCCCAGGCTTTCGGCGCCGGCGCGAGATCGATGCGGCACGCCATGCGGAGCAGGCGCCGTCGGGGGGTCGCTTGCGGCCTGATCTCGGTGTAATCACGAGGCTGTTTCTCACCTTCTCATCCCGTGTTAACACAGATCAGTGGTGCGAGGAGGCTTGAACGGCCCGTGCACGCAGGGCTGCTCAGCTGCCGGCCTCCCTCCGGGGCCCTGTCTTACTCAGTACAGCTCTGCACACCTGCCCCAGTGGCCAGGCCCTGGGCGTGTTCGAATCCATGGCGGCGTGGCCACCTCTCAGAGCAGGTCATGTCGCCGGCTGGAAGGAAAACCTCCCCCGTGTTACCCCCTCTCGCTGGCCCCGCTGCACAGCTCAGCTGGGCCTTCCAGCAGACGATTGACTTCTCGGGGGGCCTGCTGTCCCCCCCAGGGCCGGCACCGCGGGATCCCAAGAGGGTTGAACTTCTCCAGCGGGGCCCAGGCGCCCGACAGAAGACGGCGCTCTGGGGAGGGTAGAAAGCTGTATCGCCGTGGCTGGGGCGGGAGGGCAGAGAGCTGTATCGCTGTGTCTGGGGGAGGGGAGGACGTTTTCCCCGACTTGGATTGAATCTAGGGATTTGGAAGTGTTTTTTAAGAAATCTCTTCCTTTCGCATCCCCTCGGGTGTGCCGGTGCCTCTGCCCCTTGGTCACCCACTGGCGCCTTCCATGTGCAGCCCCAGTAAAGTCAGAATCCGTGACACGCTCTGGGTGCCAGGCAGCTTTGGAGCAGACATTCGGGGACTCCCCTTCCCGCCGGCTGTAACGGCTGTGGATTTCTTAGGACTGGATTCTGAACGGCTGACCACGCGCCTCTCAGGTTGGCAGCTTGTCTCCCTTCCATATTCTCTTGCAGCTCCACTAATAGACACGGCCACAAACACTGCCGGGCTTGGGCGCTCTGGGTTCAGATCCAAATGCAGCAGCTGCCCGGTCCCTCTCTTTCGCTTCTGAGTCAAAGCAACCTCTGCAACCCAGTCGCTCCAGGGGAATTCGCACCTGCACTCGTGGCTTTCACTGTCACTCTGGGGCTTGGGAACTGCTGCGTGCCAGTGGACTGGGAAGCAGCAATTCAGTATCCCATTATAATTCACTGCTTTCCACGGCGCTTATGCGGAATTCTTCCCTGTGGCGTTTGAGTTCTCTTGAAGGGTGAAATGATCTTCACGGAGACACTTTCCATTTGTTTTTATGTTGAATGCTCCTTGCATTGCGGGAGTTACTCCTAATTGACACTGGTGCAAACCAGAGTCTGCTCCAGTTTCTGTTCTGTGGCTAGTGTCTGTTCTGTGGCTTCCCGAGTGGTGAGCAGAGAACAGACTTTGCCCACTGGGGCTGCTCAGATACTGACACTGTTGATTACACTTGCTGTGTGTGCACACGCATGTTACATGTGCATGCGCACGCTGTACAAGGGAGCAATATTCTGCTCTTGTGGCCCAAAGCCTGTTGATTTCTGGAGCTTTCAGAGTACCGTGTGTGTGGTGGGGGGAGGAGGGGGGGTGTTTTTAATAAGGGCAGAGGTGGCTTTAAAATAAAATTGGATGAAGGGCTCCGACCATCTCGAGCTTATATTCTCCGCCTGTGCTGCTGGCGGGCAGGAGAACCAGACCGCACATGCCTCCCGCAGGCAGGCCCAGCTTTTCCCAGTCAAAGCCCAGATCTCCCTGTGGGGCTTGTACTGACGTAACCATTCCACAAGAGATGGGATGCCTTTACCGAAACAGGACCGCACGTTACCGGGAGAGCACTTACGACGGTATGGATACGTCGATGTACGCTACCGGTACAATGCTTTCCACCGGGATGGATCACGGACAGCTCTGGAAAGCAACCAAGCCCTAAAATCGCTCTACCCTGCTTTGTCTTCCGTTCCCTCTGCTCGCTCCAAGCAACACCCTCCAGCGTGAGCCTTCCTTCGCGCCTTCCTTCGCCAGCCTGTTCGCTTGGCTGACAAATCTGAGTGCGCCAGAGAGCCACGTCTTAATTCCTTGCGCAAACCCTCCAGCACGGCACATCCCTGACTTAACCGTCTCCTGCCTTGCCACAGAGCTTTGGGGGGGACCAGCAGCCCACAAAAGCTGATGCCCTAATAAATGTTAGTCTTTAAGGGGCCATAGGACACCTCGTTGTTTTTATGGGGGGGTACTTAGGGCGCTTGGCGATTGAAAAATAAAAAGATTCCCTCTCCTCTGGCAGCTATAATTTTTTCCGCGGCGATGTTGCTGTGGAGACGGTGTCCCATCTCTCTCTGTTGGTTTTCCCCTTTCTGAAAGGCCCTGAATAGGCGCTGAGGTAGGTAAATGTATGCGGTGACACTGAGCGGATGATTCTATTCGGACAAATTCCTGCAACATTTGTTTCCAGGCTTGTCTGAGGGCTGGGACGCAGCCTTGGGCTTTTTGTTCCACGTGCTGCCCTCACAGGGCCGGAGTTAATGGAACCCTTGTCCAGAGCTACTGGGGCAGAAATTTTTTTGCTGAGGGAGACAAAAGCGGAACAGGCCACCTCAGAGGCTGCACTGGGAAGGCCGTCTCCTGGGGGCTCTCAAAGGAAATAGGAGATAACGCTCAAGTCAGGAGACTCATCAAACGTTTTCAAGCACCCTCCCCATCACCCCTTTCTTACACAGCTGCCTCCTCAGCCGCCTTTGCTGGGGAAACAGGGAGCTTTTCTCCCTCAAGGGCACAAATTAGATTTGCCTTTTTTCTGCCTGCTGGGGAATAATGTCCAGCTCTTTGCAGCATGCCCAGAGTTCAGCTCCGGGGACGTGGTCACGGTGGGATGGCTGGAGCCGAGCTCCCTGCTCTCAGCAAGAAAAAGACACCGCTATGCTGGAATCCCAACGTCGTACCGTTCACAGCACAAAGGGTGCCAAAAGCTACGGCGACGGTTTCAGGGTGACGCGAGGCGGCAAAGTGGGGAGTGTGAGCAGCCAACCCCAAAACCAGAATTTAGGTTGAATAACAGAAAATACGACCGAACTGAGTTGCCAGCTCTTGTGATTTTGCCACAAGGCTCGTGAGCTCTGTGTGTTTCTTTCTAGCCCCAGCTCTGGGAGTCCTGTGATTCCGCTTGCCGTGTTTTAAAAAGTCAGAGGCCACAGAGAACATTTGTGGTCACCGAGGAAAGTCAGAAAATGTGAAGCAACCTCAGAGAGCAGAAAGCAAAGCAAAGTAACCCAGCAGGTCTTCGTCTCGTGACTTGCAAGCCATTCTCAGCGATGCTGAGAGCTGACTCCTGTGTGTGAAATGCTGGTGGGGGTGATGAACCTTTCAAGGGAAGAAATAGGAAGCCCCAAGGCTAGAGACATGGAAACCAGATTGAGCAAAGGGCCAGAACCCTGCCTGACGTGGTGGCGGCATTGTGTTAAGTCACTGCTGCTCTTCTCCCCAGAGGGGGCTGCATTTTGGCAGTGGCAAAATTAGCTCAAATTTAGTAAAGCGCATGTGATCTGCAGGAGTAAAAAAAGTCCCATCATTGTAAAATGCCATGTGCCTAAATGCGGTGCCATGAAGGGAATAGACTCCAGCCAACCCTTTAGTGAAATCAGTTTCTGGTTCTGCTCACCAAGGCCCACACCTAGACCGTTATTTCTTCAAATGTACTTGGGGGACTTTTTTTTTATACTGTGTGTGGTGCTGACTCTGGAGGGCTGCAGGTTGCTGTGAGCTGAGCATGCAGTAGCTGATAATTGAGTGACCTTAATTAGTTGAGATGGGTTCCCTAAGTCACATGGTATTTGTTTTTGTCTCCTGATTGGTGGAGGGTAATTCTTTTAGTGCCCAGTCCTGCAAATACCTGCAGCCATCCAAGCAACCCTAGTGGACTATCGCTGTCATTGGCGTAGTGAGATTTGATATGAGACCGTCAGCCATGCTCCCAATGGGCTGTCTGCTCGAGTGGGAGAGCCCCTGCGTCCACGTGAGAGCACACCTTTGGGCAGAGCTTTTTGTCACAACGCTCATGAGTCCAGTGTCAACTACAGAGTGAGAATTACCTCTCCAGGCCTTCGCAGAGTCCCAGGGTGGCTTTAGCTCTTTTGGCTACACTGGGAGTCCTGCTCGAGCTGTTTGTCCGCCATGAACCCCAGATCTTTGTCAGACACCCCTTTCCCCGCTAGCCCCCCACATGTAAGTGTGGCCCATGTCCTTTGTGCCCAGAGGCCCATGGATACACTGAATTGCATTTCGATGCCTGCTGTTGGCTTGGGTCCGGTTTACCAAGTCGTCCGGCCTGCTCTGCGTCAGCGACTTCCCTACATTCCATGCCCTCCGCTTTGGGCCCCCTGCAAACAGTATCGGCAACCGTCAGTTGGCTTCCCACAGGGCGCTGATGAAAATGTAGGAGCCCGCTGGAGACAGACCTGCTCCTTCATGGTTCCCCAGTGTCGTCGGGTACCCCTGTAGTGTTTTAATCGGAATATCACCCGGTCACCCGCCAAATGCCTTACAGAGTTTGTGCGCTCTGTCAGCGCTTTAGCCTTTATCGGCCAAACTTACCAGCTTTCCGGGAAGAGCCAGCCTCAGTTCCACAGGATCTATTGTCCATTAACCCGTGTTGATTGGCATCACTGACGCTCTTGACAAAGGAGGCTGGAGTCCTGCGTCAGCCCCTCCGTTCTCTTACCTGGGATTGGTGTCCGGTCAACAGGCCAATAATCCCCCCGGTCACCCCATTTATCCTTTTTATAAACAGGCCCATGAGCCTCCTCCCCAGTGCGCACGGCTAACGGGAAATGGGGCGTGTGAGACTCGTGCCTGTGTAAGAGCAAACGGGAGCGTAGCCTCAAAGGAACCCGGGTGACCTAGAAACCAGGCGGTGCTGGGCCGTGGCTCTGAACTTGAAACGAGCCAGGGAGGAGCCAGCTTGGACTCTGAACCGATCTTTTCTTTTTTCCATTTGATTAACATGTCACCAGCTAGGCCAGGGATGGGCCAGATATGGCCTGGGGGCCGGCCCCAGCCCACCAAGCCTTTCCATCCGGCCCACCCCACTGGACCGACAGGCAGGGAACAGTCCCAGGGCTCAGAGCACCTGGCTGCTCCATCTGCCTCTCTGCACCGTTTGGGGGGGGGGGGCTTTCCATGCTGTGAACCCAAACTCCTTCTCGGGCCCCACCCCCTCTCCTGCACCCCAGTCCCCTACCCTGAGCTCCCTTCTGCACCAACCTCCGTCCCAGAGCCCGCACCCCATCTGTAAAACAGGGCGGGCCTTGTTCGCTTACCAACATTTGGGAGTGCCCCTCCCCCCCCATCAAAACCTACTGCCCACCCCGGGCTAGAGGAAACCCAGACACTTGCATGTGTGACCTTTCCCCACCAGGGTGGCCCCAGTGAACTCAGCGAGCTGATTCACATGCACCTGGCTCTGGAGAGTCACGGTCCTCCTGCGGCGTGGTTAATCTACGCTGCCCACAACTTCCCTCAGACCAGCGCTTGCTTGCTTGCCTGCCATCGTGAATGCTGCTGCTTTCTCCTACCTTCAGCTCCACCCCCGGCGTGGCTGAGAGGAGACCGGCGCTTGCTTTTGCCATTGGTTGTTTAAAGGGTGTTTTCTCTCTCCATGCGCATGCAGAACTTCCATCCGCTAAAAACACCGAGCGGTCCTGTGTCGCCCGGTCTACACCAGGGCTTTATTTAAAAGAACCCCCTGAGGTTGAATTCATAAGGCCGTTATTTCAAAATCTGTACTTCTGCTTCCCTGGAGGAGTAGTGCTAATTTTGCAATAGTTATTTCAGAATAGCAGTTGTGTGCGCACACTGGTGCTGCTGTTTCGAAATAGCTCCTCCCCAGAGTCATTCGAACTAATTACTCCCCAGTGCTTCCTGGGGCTCCAAGTTGAGAGAGCGCGTCCACATTAAGAGAGCTGCCTTGGACTCATTTCGAGGCTTCCCTGTAGCAGGCACGTGCTAGTTTGATTTTGTAAAATTGAGAGTTAAGTCGAATTTAGTTATTTCTGAAGAGTTTCCTAGTATAAACACACCTTAGAGACTGACAACATAGACAGGATCATGAGCTTTCGTGGGTAAAACCCACTTCCTCAGATGACTTGGAGTGGAAATAACAGAAACCAAGAGATGTGTATAACAGCAGTAGTAGTACCTGTCAGTTGTAGGACCTGTGTTAATGAGGTTAATTAAATGGGCTGGATGTGTCCCATTCATAGCTATTGATGTGAAAATGCAGATGTTAAAGGCAGGAGAAATTGGTTTTGTAATGTGTCTCCAGTTAATGTCTTTATTTAGGCCTAGGGTAATGATGTTAAATCTGAAGATAAATTCCAGTTCTGTAGACTCTCTCTGTAGCAGGGTAGTGAAATTCCTTTGTGAAAGGATGGCTGCTTTTACATCCATGGCTGAATGGCCAGAGACGTTAGAATGTTCCCCTCCAGGGTGGTGTGTGTGACCGCTCCTGATGTCTGACTTGTGTCCGTTGGTCCTTTTGCACAGAGGCTGCCCCGTGTGGCCAGTGTACGTGGCAGAGGAGCACTGCTAACACCATTCGCTCTGGACTTGCCTGTGCACGGCAGAGACCCTTGTGTTCTCCTCTGCAGCACAAGTGACTCTTTTTTGTAATGAAAACCTGGCAGATGTGGCACTAAGGACACCCAGCCCTGGTCACTTATGACGTGTAACTGAAAGGGGCACCGGGTCCCACAGCAAGTTGTAACGTTGCCAACCCTGTAAATGGCCCTCTGAGCACGAAGCAGTCGTAAGCAGTACGTCTGTCAGTTAGACGGGCTGTGCTGTGTGGAGAGCGCAGAGCATTCTGCAGCCTACAAAAAAAAGATGCCAGTTTAATACTGCCATTTAAGGGAAATCAGACCTGAAAAGCAGCCGTCAGACTTTAATTTCCTGGCTAATTAATGGCTGAGAATCCATCCTTGAATCACTCTTGACCCTAGTAACAAAATTTATTAGTACTTTCAGATTTTGCACAGTAGTGCTAAATGGGGCATGTAATGTACTAATTTAGTGCCTCGTTAGCATAATCGCACCCCACATACAGAGCTGCATTTCCTTCGCAGGCAGCTCTCACAAGACCTGCAAAGAACTTATGTGGAACATTTCACCCTATTACTCATTTCACTGATGGCTGGGAATCAATAAATGTGATTCTACCCCTCCCCCCGCCGCCATTCCTCCCCATGAAACAGCATTAAAACCCCCATTGATCTTAATGGGGTGATTAAAATGCAGACAATTCAGTTCTCTTCACTCCTTGCCGTGGGGAGCCAGTGCCTTTCCCGCCGGGTCTCATCTGTGATTCTCAACCCCATGCACATGACGACCTAGGAGATCAATTCTACTTTCCAGGAGGAAGAATCAGGTCTGCAGGTTATCCGCACAGCTCCGAGTCTGGAGCATGGTCCTTTAACCTGTAAACCCCACACCCACACACCATGGTCCTTTAACCTGTAAACCCCACACCCACACACCATGGTCCTTTAACCTGTAAACCCCACACACCCACACCCACACACGCACACACACACACGGCGTCCAACTTGCAAATATTCCCAGGGCATTGCAGTTGTGTTAAAACCACCACTTTGCAATTGAACCTGGACCTGCCCCGAAGGGACAGATCCCAGCCCCGTGTAATTAAAGCTGCTCGACTAGCTGATTAATTATCCTGTCTTGTTTTTCTGGCTTCCCTAGGGTTGCAGGTTAAAGTTTTGCCAACAGAAAAATAAAGCCATGTGTCTCGCAGATCTGCGTGCCGATAGTCTCCTTCAACGTGCTGGCACATCGGCTACGACGGGGGTTCTGTGCCGCACGGAAGCCACTCCCCGGTTTTATGTTTTGCTTTTTTGAGGTCTTCACTGCAAGGCTTCGGCAGCTCAGGTGTGGGACAGAATCGTTCTCAGAGCCGCTGAGTTACTTTTCTAGCTGTTTGCTCTCGGAATAGGATCTCTTGTGTTCAGTGCAAGTGGAATTGAAATAGTCTGGTGGTTTTAATCGCTAGTAATGAAACCCCGCGTGGAAAGCCCAGCGCCCGTTCAGGTTAGTCTCCTTCCAGAAACCGTGCAGGGAGCCTGCCCCCCTGGGGAGTGCTTTGGGCAGGACGAGGGCCAAGGATCCCGGATGAACGCATGGCACGTTAACAGCCCACGTCTGCCCTCAGGCATGGGAATGTCAATCCAGAGAACGTCAGTCGAGACTCTGGCTTGGCGTTAGCGTAAACGAAAGCAGGAGTCCCCCTGTGGACTTTGGATTTACAACAGTGCAACTGAAAGCAAGATTGGTCCATTCAGGCCTCTCACCTGAGGCTTTCAACGGACTTTGCAGAGCTGGGTCCCTCCCATCTTGCCACATCACACTGCCGCGTCCATGGGACCGAGAAGTAGGGGAGATCCAGCGGCCCACGGTACGTTACTGGCAAGGCTGGGACTAGAATTCTGGTTCCCTGACTCAGGGCCTAGTCCTGTGAGGTGCGGAGCCCCCGTTTACACAGCTTCTGTTGACGTCAGTCGGAAGTGAGACCATTCAGGGCTTTCCATCCCCGGTTCTGAGGCCCACCCGCTCTCTGGAGGGGGCTGGGTAAGGGGAGACCGGAGCAGAGAAGATGGAGGGTGTCTGGAAAGGAGCAGACCGAGAGGGGACATAGCAGCAACCGTTAGTAACTAAAAGGGTGTTACAAGGTGTCACATTATTGAATTTTAAAGGTCACTGCTGGGGGGGGGGTGTTTGCCCCAAAAGCTGGTGCAAAGGGGGCCATGGGAGCTGCTGTTCTACTGATTCTGTGTGTGCTATCCGTGTACTTGTGCGGTATCTGAGTGTGGAGTTATGAACATGGACTCCGTGGGGATGCTGGAGGGCTCTCTGTCTGAGGCCGAGCAATGGGCCAGGAATGCTCAGCCAGTGGCTGTGCTAATTAGCGAGGAGACAACGAATCTCTGGGTGCCAATACACACCTCAGGCATGTGACTGGTCCCTGCAAACCAGCCAGGGCCAAAGGGCTGCCAGCATGGGACACAGGGATAGGTTGCTGGACCATGTGACCTGAAGTGACCTGTTCTGGCCAGGAAGATGCCACGAGAGGTATATAAGGGCCATGTGGCTCCCTCCATCTTGTCTTCAGCTCAGCTCTTGATCCCACAGGCAGCCTTGCAGGGAACCACGAGCTGGAAAGAACTGTGGACCCATCCTGACAAAGGTTGTACACCAGAGACTTTTAAGCCAGCAGTTATAACATCTCTGCTAGAGCCTGCATCGAGAACTGGGAGATTCGATGCATGTAACGTATGATACTTTAACAACCTCACTCTCAGGCTTTTCTTTCTTTTAGTAATAAAGCTTTCGGCTATGTCTACACGGCCAGCTTCTTGCGCAAGAATGGCTGTTCTTGTGCAAAAACTTGCAAAGTGTCTACACTGCACACTCGTTCTTGCACAAGTAAATTTATAGCACAGCGTCAGAAAACAGGGCTTCTTCTGGAAGAGTTATTCCTCTCCCCACGAGGAATAAGCCCTTTTGTGCAAGAGCTCTTCCGCAAGAAGGCAGTGTAGACAGGCAACATGAATTTCTTGTGCAAGAGAGCTCTCTGGCTAAAATGGCCATCAGAGCTTTCTTGCGCACGAGAGCATCCGCGCTGCCATGGATGCTCTTGTGCAAAAGCACATGGCAGTGTGGACTCACTCTTGTGGAAGACCTTTTGCACAAGAACTCTTCCACAAAACAGTTCTTGTGCAAGAAGCCTGTGGTGAAGATGTAGCCTTTGATTTTTAGATTCTAAAGGATCGGCTCAGCGTGATCTGGTGGGTAAGACCAGAGGGTAAATTCATTGGGATCTGTGGCTGGTTTTTCGGGACTGGAAGAACCCATTCGGGGTAGGTGAGATTGGGTTCTATAACCCTCCCCTGTGTGTTAGGCCCAGGGCTGACTGGGGCACAGGGAGAGCTGGGATGTCAGAGCTCATGAGGCTTCTGGCTGGCCAGATTGGCAGCTGGAGCGCTCGGTGGGACTGGTTTGTGGCCTGTTTGAGAAGGTCTCCAGTCGGGGGCTGTAAGGAGCCCTGAGTTTGAGCAATTTGCCCTGAGCGGATGCCCTCAGAGGTGCCCAGACACGGCCCAGGCCGGAGAGGGTGGATCTGTTCCTGGCCCTGAGGAAGGTGAATGGTAGGAGCTGGGGTCTCCACATGAGTGCATGGAAGTGTCACGCCTGGCAGAGCTCGGGGCTGGGCCCCTGGGTGGGAGGCTGCACTCCGGGGGTCTCTGGGCGTTTGAACAGACACTCGTCTGGACGTCGGTCACCTTTGGGTCTAGCCTCGATAAAGCGAGCTGAACCCATTAGCCGCCGTCCCGTGCCCTAGGTCGGTGACAGCCCCTAGACATGCAGAGCTGGCTAAGGCCCCCACCAGACGGGCATGGGGTGCCCATGCCTTGCCCCACATATTCCCAGGGTGGGCTCTGCCTGCTGCACAGTGGGGCAAAATCCCCTGTAAGAACCTGGGGGAGGCTTTGGGGGCCTTGTCCGGCCCAAGGAGATACCTGCTGGTCAGCTCCCTGTCCAGCCCTCGCTGCGGCAGCCGCTTTGACGCTCGCTGGGGAAGTGCTGCTGGGCGCAGCGGCAGCCATGGGGGATCCCGGGCACGCCACTTGGGGAAGGCACCCAGGTCCCGCACTGCGGCTAAGGGGCACCACATTTCCAGGGGTGCAGGACCCACAGCCGGGGCCCGATTTCCAAGACAGAGCTGCACCAGCGGCCCCGGTGGCCAGTGACAGCAGCTCAGCATGCCAGCCCAAGAGCGCAGAGAGGGACGTGGTCCCTGCTTGCATCCCAGGAGTACATGGGTTCCTGGGCATCTAGGGGACCATGCCCTGGAGCAGTGAGAGTAGGTGGGGACCCAGAGCCGGGTTAGGCCCATCCGCGAGCACGGACACTGTCGCTCACACGCTTGTCCTGAGACCCGAGTTTGGCCTCCTGAGAGGGCCCAGGCAGGTTAAAATGTTCCCTGACAGGTTTCTGTGTGTGACCGTTCCTGATGTCTGATTCGTGTCCATTTATTCTTTGGCGCGGAGACTGTTTGGTTTGGCCGGTGTCCACGGCTCGTGCTTGATGACATAGATCACATTAGAGCAGTGTTCCCCAATGTGATTTGGCCACGGAACCCTTTTAAACTCAGAAGAATTTCGAGTAACCCCTAGGGAAAATTTGTCGAGCAAAGGTGGGGGGGAAAGAGCCACCGGACCTGAGCACCACAACCCCCTCCCTCTCCAGGAAGACAGTCTGGTATGTGGAGATGAAAAAGTAGACCACAAATAAATAATGATGAACAAATGCTAACTAAGGTCATGAGATCAACATTTAGTTTAACTGCACATATTTAAAAACAAAAATCACATTTAATGTGTACAAAAAAGTAAAGCTCAAACCCGAATATGAATTATAGTGGCAGTTTTCAATGTGAAGAGTGGTTTTTTCTTCTTTTCTTGGCAAATTCTTTTTATATTTTGTTTAATACTAAAAAGTTGGCTTTGCATATCTGGCGCTGCATTCACTCGATTTCTGTATTTTGTTTTTGTTGCTGCATACTTTGAGAACCCAGTTTCACACAAGTATGTGCTGGTGAAGGTTAACAACTGCCGCCGCCACTGTAAGAGCTACCGCCTTTACGAGGAGGAGGCTGCAAGGCACCGGAACAGGACAGTCCTGCGGGGTGAGGAGGGGCCACGCCATGCGCAGGGGTGGGGCAGCCGCAGTGGGTGGTGGAGCGGCCAAAGCCGCGTACCCCCAGAAGCCTGTCCCTGCCAGCAAAGCCCCAATGGGAGCTGCCTACAGCTTCTGCAGGCAGCGGGGATGCAGAATTTTTTTTGTGGAACCCCGAGTTCTACTTTGCAGAACCCCAGTGATCCGCGGAGCACCATTTGGGAAACACTGCATTAGAGGATGTGCAGTTGTACAAGCCCCTGATGTGGTGGCAGATGTGGGGATGTCCTGGGACGGGGTCGCTTGTGTAGCTGTGTGGACAGTGTTGGCAATGCGGTTTGTTTCAGGAGTAGGTTCCTGGGTGAGGGTGCGGTGTGGTGTATGGCTGCTGGTGAGGATTTGCTTCAGGTTGGGGGCTGTCTGTCGGCGAGGGCTGGCCTGTCTCCCAAGGCCTGTGAGAGGGAAGGATCGTTTTCCAGAGCTGGTTGCAGATTTTCAATGATGCGCTGGAGGGGTGAAAACTGGGGGCTAGCGCAGTACAAAGGCAGTTTCCCCTCTCTGGATATTCACATCTCCACACCAAATGCTGTGAATGACCCGCCTCTATCCTGACTTGAGCCTCGTTAACACAAGCAACTTCTCCCTTCAGCTAAAAGTCTTGTTAAAATCAAGATGTACAACATCTACTGCTTCCCACCCAGTGACTGTAGTAAGACGCAGCAGTACAGTGGGACCAAGGACTCCCGGGTTCTAACCCCAATGAGCCCCTAGTGCATTGTCTGCCCCAGATCTTAGCTGCAGCCTGGGAGCGGGGTCGGGATCGGGGCCCAGCAGGCTGCGTGAACACAGACAAAGACAGGGCCACATCCCAGTGAGAAGACAAGTGACAGAAGCAGGTTTGGGGGAGGGGACAATCCCGATCCAAACAGTTTCCCGGGTACATTTGCTTTTTATCTTCAGAAATCACCTGGCAGGTGAAAGTCGGCTCCTGCTCCCTGGCTCGGCCCCTCCACATTGAGCTTGTGGCCAGTGGATGTCTTGGCAGTGCTGGGACAGGGGCAAAAGAGGATGTGAAGGAGCAGGGGGAGTGGGCGTGGCAACGTGGGGGAAAGCCCCAAGGGGCTCATGTGGCAGAG
>JANRFK010004149.1:121237106-121252298 GCA_030068395.1 Apalone spinifera | reverse complement strand
CACAACCAGCACCACGCTGTGCAATGCTGCACCATGCTGCACACCCAGCTCCACACTGCACCACACCTTGCACACTGCACCACGCTGCACACCCAGCACCACGCTGCACCACGCCCTGCGCCCTGCACACTGCACCACACTGCACGCCCAGCATACCAGTGCAACTTTCCAGCGCGACTCCTCCAGCTGCGCCAGGCCGAACGGGGGCAGCCACGGGCGGGAGGCAGGAGGGTCGGGCCGGAGGGGAGATGACAGGTACCGTCCTAGCGCAACTGGGCATCGTCTGAGGAGCCATTTCCCACTTCCTACTCTACATTGTGCCTCTCACATGGCGGACGAAGGTCGCCAGGCAGGGGAGGTGCCCCGACCCGTCTCTACACTGAAGAGAAAGCTGCTTTACTTCAGCACGTCCCGGCTGCGAGCGAGGCCCAGACACGACGGCCGTGTCACACACCAGGCGTGAACCCGCTCCGCCAGGCCAGAGGGACACACTGAACACTGCGGAGGATTTGTAACGCAAAGTATTGTGAGTGCAAAGGGAGCTGGTAGAGTGAGGGGATGGGGCGGGAGGCAGGGCAGGGGGCTGGAGGTGGGGAGTCTGGGGGGGCCCTGGGGCCAGGTTACCTTACTTGCCTGCTGCCACAAGGCGCTGCGAGCTGCCTGTGTGGGGCGCTGCTGCAGGGGAACCAGAGCAGTGAGCCCCCCGTTCCCCCCACACATACCCTGGCTTCTTCCCTTGCTGCAGAGGGTGTTTAATGGGCCAGAGCTGCGCTCCCCGCCTGCCACCCCCATCCCCAGGCCCTGTGCAGCCACAGGGCTGGCGTGGCCGCCAGTCGCTCCCCGGGGAGCAGACGCCCCAGTGCCCGAGGCGACGCGCTGGGCGCGTTCTCAGACAGAAGCTGCCACCTTGACACAGGCCCCCAGGCGCCGGCTGGCCCCTTTCCCGGGCGCGTCTGTGGTAGGGTGAGCAGCACTGGGCGGAGGGGCGGCTGGCAGTGCCCCTCAGAAAGCAGCTCGTGGTTCAGTTGCCCTGTGGAGCCCCCAGGTCCCCGTGCTGGGGCAGCCTGACAGAACCAGCCCTCGCTCTACAGGAGCCAGGCTGGCCGGTCTAAGCCACAGCAAGGCCCCGCCCTGGAGACCTGGGGGGAGCCGCGCCGACTCTCTGGCCCTGGGCGAGAGCCGCGAGTCAGAGCCCGAGAGCAGCGAGGGCACGAGGGGGCCCCACCCAGCTTCTATTCTTATCTCGCCACCGCCAGCAGGCCTGACACCAGGTTTCCTGTTGTGCAACCCAGGAAGCCAGCCGTGGAAGGAGCTCACGCTGCTCGTGCGAACGCCTTGCACGCTGCATTGCGGAGCGAGGTCATTACGAATCAACTTGGATTCAGACCTGGATCGGGGGAAGCTAGTTTAGGGCCTGAGGCCAAACTAGGGCCATTTCCTCACACCACTGGTCCCAGAAGACGTCCGGTGGTTGGACCAAATTCTTGCCCGAGTTGTTTTTGCAGCTTTCCCACGCCCGGGGAGACAGCTCCCGCCGGCTTTGTGACCCACACGTGGGAGCAAACCCCCCGGCCCTGAAACTGAACGACTAGGTAGCAGAACGGGTCTGACCCCACGTCTCATACAAACCTGCACAGGCAGGAACCCACCCTCGGGGCAGCCTGCGATGCCTCGGGGCGCATTAGCCTGGAAACAACTGGGAAATGCTTTCACGCTGTCTTCCTGCTGCCTCACACGTGGGAGATGGGGGACTCTTACCTGGCTCCGTGGCCCTGCCACGCTTTGGCCCCGCCCCCGCTGCCCCCGTTGGCTACGATTCCGGCCAATGGGAGCAGCTGGGAAAGCCTCCAGGTGAGCCCTTTCCTGCGCTGCCGTTCCCCAATTAGGAGGAGGGGGAGGGGGAGCGGCAGTGCACGGAGCCCCTTCCGAACCTTGTGAGCTGGATCCCTCCCGCAAGGCTCCCTTCCCCTCCCCCCAGTGGGAAGCTAGAAGTGACACTCCAACCATGGGGTGGGGGTCGGGGTAGAGCACCAGGGCGTGCTCCCTGCTGCAGGGGGCGGCAAGCCCCAAGCCTGGGGCCCATCTGCAAGATCACTAGTGGTCCATGGCGCACACGGGGAACCACTGCTCCAGTGATCGGTAACTGGGTAAAAGCTGGGAAACACAGGGGCAGTTTTCCCAGCGGAGAGAGGCAAACCGCAGGGTCTGTACCGGGACCCCGGTTGTTCGACAGATTCACAAGTGATCTGGAAAGGGGAGTGAACAGGGAGGTGGCAAAACTTGCAGAAGATACAAAATTCTGCAAGGGGGATCTCACTAAACTGGGTGACTTGGCAACAAAACGGCAGATGCAATTCAGCACCGATAAATGCAAAGCGATGCCCATTGGAAAACATAACTCCAGCCATACATGTAAAGCAGTGGGCTCTAAATTAGCTGTTACCACTCAAGGAAGATCTCGGAGACACTGGACAATTCTCTGGAAACATCTGCTCCATGCACAGAGTCAGTCGGAAAAGCGAGCAGGAGGGTGGGAACCATTTACAAAGTGAGAGATAAGAGAAAATACCATAATGCCACTATATCGATTCCTGGCACGCCTACACCTTAGACATGGGATGCTGTGATGGCTGCCCTGTTCCAAAAAGATGTATTAGAATCACAAGCAGCACAGAGAAGGGCAACAAAAGTGGTCAGAGGTATGGAGCAGTTTCCATCCAAGGCGACAGACTCTCTAGCTGAGAAAAGGGTAAGTGTGAAGGGCTACAAAAGGGTAAGTGTGGAGGGCTACACAATTGTGAATGGTGCGAAAAAAATATTATTTACCCCTTCACATAACACAAAAGCCACAGGCAGCAGGTTTTAAAGAAACAAAAGGAAGTGCTTCTGCACACCACACACAGTTGACCTGTGGAACTCCTTGCCAGGGGAGATGTGAAGGCCAAAAGTATAACTGGGTTAAAACAAACTCCTAAGTTCTTGGAGGCCAGGGCCATCAATGGCTATTAGCCAGGGTGGTCAGGGAAGCAGCCCCACACTCTGGGTGTCTCTAAGCCTCAGGCTGCCAAAAGCTGGGGTTCGGTAACAATGAATTGCTCTGCTCTGTCCATTCCCTCTGAGGCACCGGGCACTGGCCACTGTTGGAACAGGACACTGGGCTGGATGGAGCGTGGCCTGAGCCCACGTGGCCGCTGCGATGTTCTTAGGCATTGCAGCGGGTGCAAATACATGGCACTAGACGCACAGGGAAGAGACACATTCATCGGCCAGTGTCTAAGCGGAGCGATGGCCGAAGGGGGCCAGTGAGGAACATGAAGGGAGGGGTTACACATTTGCCATCTTTACTAATGTGGAGTCCAGCGAGGAGCCAGACAGTCTAGGAATGGCCAGTGAGTCCTTTGCTGGACACTTGTCATTTCAAGGCCAAGCCAGGCCATTCTGAGGATCCAATCTGAGCTCCTGCCAGGGCAGGGAGAACAATTGTCTAGCGGCTGCGAGAGCCAGTGAGCCAAACTGTGACTCCAGCATGTGATGGAAGCCACACGCCGCTGCAATTGCTACTTCAAGCCGTGAGGTCCCGCCTCATCCGCGGCACTCGACTTCCCGCACGTCTGCACCTCACAGGTCAAGAACCCCCCCGGCCATTCCTGCTTCAAGCCTGAACGTCTGACGGATCGAGAGCCGGCAGCACAAACCGAACAGCTGGAACCAAAAGCAGCAAAAGGTGAACCCCTTACGAGTCGGGGAATGCGGAGCAGTATTACAGGTGGGACCACCCTGGTCCGGCACTCTCAGGACCTGACTGGTCTCGGACGAGGGATCTTGCCAGACCAGGGGAGGTCATTTCTGGCCTCCCTGCTGCCAGCCCCACCCCCCGTCCCTCCCCCACCAGCTCCCCCCAACCCAACTGAGCCATGCGCTGCCCTCCTCCTGCATCGCGCCTGGGTCTCCCCGCCCCTCGCTGCACGCCGGAACGCTGTGATCCTGAAGCAGCCATGGGTTGGCTGCTGGCCCACAGGGTCCTGGTTCATAGCAGTGCAACCTGGAGTAAAGAGCCATGGGCAAACCAGGCGAAGTCTCCATCTAGCCGGTTTGGCACTGCCTAACGGCATTTCCGAAGGCCGGGAAATGGGCGGACGCCGGGGTGATCGCGCAGGGAACGGCTGTAAAATGCACGTAACAAGTGCCCGGGCAATACACAACGCTGCGCAGAGGAGACACAAACAGCTGCTGCCCGCTGTGCAAGAGCCACAAGCCGGCATTCGGAATGGCATCTGCAACGGGCGACCTGTGCCCAGCCGGCCGGTTCATTCCTGGACTACACGCGCGCCGAGCTCCCCCTGCGTTCCCGCCCGTGGACAAGTCTCACCAGTACAACGGCCTGAGCAGGCTGCAAGGCGCAAGCTGCCTGACTTTACCCCGCACAGCAGTCAAAACGGCTGCCGCCCAACCAGACAAGTATCCGACCACAAGGAATGTCCGAGAGCGGCCGAGAACTTGGAGAGTCTCGTGACGGGCAGGAGGGTGCAGCAGTGGAGTGGTCTCTCCTGCGCGGTTTCTCTCGCTAGTCCAGGGGCGCTTGGGCGGGAGTCTGGGGGGCGTAACGCAGCGTTGCGGACACTGGCAAGGGTGCAGCAGTGGGAACGACAGGCCAGGCGCGGCGGGATCGGCCAAGGCTCAGCTGTAGGAGAAGACAGAGCGAGGGAGGGTGGAGCTCTCAAGTGCAGGCGTGGAAGGGCTGTGGCAGGGGGCAGAAAACGATCATCCGGCCGAGACGAGAGGAGCCCACGAAGGGACTGGCACGTGGCAGGAACATGGGTTCACGATGTTTACGTTCTGCTGGAGCTGCCCATTGAATCCGATCACATCGCGCAGGGCAGGCTAAGCACAACCTCCGGCAGCCTGGGCAAAGGGGTGAAGTCTCCAGAGACGAGCTGCGGCCTGGCCCAGTTAGCAAATTGCCTGGAGAGTACGACGCTCGCTGAAGGGGTTTGTAGGAAGAACGTTCATCTTGTTATCGAACAGGGGAAGCCCCTGGCGTTTCTGCAGCCTCTGGAAGATGCCCCCGGAGAGCAGAAAGATTACTCGAATGTACGACAAGCTCGGAAGTCCACTGAGCCCACTGGCCACGTTCTGGGAGAACACGGACATCCGGACTGAGGCCGCTCTACATCTGTCAATCACAGGACACAAAAGCTGGAGGAGTTGCAAGGTTGGAGTCTCATCCACAGACTCCGGAGATTGCTCATGTCCCCAAATGGGATCTCTGGGAGGGAGTTCCCTGGATTCCCATACAAGCTCAATTTAGTCAAGCTGGGCAAACGCAGACAGCGCCCGGGGGGAACCAGGGCAGGTTGCTCTGAGAGCGTTAAACGTCTCATCCCAGGAGGCTGCGGGATGCGCCCGGGCAATGGACTGGAGCGAGCGCCTGCAGGTCTCAGACTATCCTGCAACCAGTCTATTGTGCGGAGCCTGTTCACACAGTGCGAGCGTCTCAAGTTTGGTTCATGTGCTAAATAAAGCTCTTGGCGAGGCTGCCAAATAGTTTCTGGATAAGTTCAGTCGTTTAAGCTTGGCCGGGTTCCTGAGTGCTCCACAGGAAGCTCCAGCCGATGGCTTTCGTTCAAACCCAGCTCCAGCAAGCTGACCAGTTTGTCCAAGGCGCTGCGCCCGGTGGCTTTCAGCAAATCACTGTCCAGGACCCGCAGCGCAAGGTCCCTCCTCTCCTCCAGCGGGAAGCTGAGTTAACTTGCTGCCAAGCAGCTTAAGGGTCTTTAGCTTTCTTAAGCCCGTAAAAGCCACTGGCAAAACGAAGGCAATCTGGCTTGAGGGCGACAGAGGCCGTAGCACCGCCGTTCCGGAAAGCCCGCCCCCTTCCGATTGGCCGCACTAGTGCTTCTTGCCGGAATACACGGCAGGTCTTGGATACCGGGACCAGAGGGACCAGCGGCAGCTTTCAGAAACCACGCGCATTTCTGAGGGCAAACTGACGGAAAATATGGATGGTTGCAGCTAACCGAAAAACCAGCGTCCTGGCTGAGGTGCCTGGAATATGAGCAGTTAGAAATTAGTACCACAGGGTCCATTTTCCATGTTGTAATAACTTGGTACTAGTCACAAACTTGACTGTACGAATGACTGTAGCAAAAGACGTACCGAACCGAAAACTCCCAAACGCCGCACTGCTACGTGATTACAGGTGTTTGACAGTGCTCCAGGGTTGCTAGTAACTGGACCCCTAGGGTCCCCCTTCCCCCAAGCCCCACCCCCTTCTTCACTTGGCCCCACCCCTTCCCTGCCTCTTCTCTCTAGGCTCCGCCCTGATCACTCACTCTGCCCCTCCCCCCAATGTTGTTGGATCGACTCCATCTCCTCCCTCTGCTCCAGGACGGGGTCAGTGCGAGGCCCAGCTGAGCAGGGGGTTACTGACATGGAACCGCCCTGCCCCGGGGTGCCCACGGGTCCCCTCTAAACGGCACGCGGACAAAGAAGCCAAAGACAAGAGTGTGCGGGTAAGAGCCGGATGGTGCCGCCCTGGTGCTGTCCCTAAGTTCTGAGCACTAACGATTTAGCATCTTTCATTTGTCATAGCCACAATAAAATCCTCATAAGAACATCAGAGCGGCCAGACGGGGTCAGACCAACGGTCCCTCCAGCCCAGGGCCCTGTCTGCCCACAGCGGCCAATGCCGGGGCCCCAGAGGAGTGAACAGATCCCTCCCGTCTCACCTCCAGAGAAACAGGCCAGGGACATCCCTACCCACCCTGCAGAAAGGCAACGACGTCCTCAGCGTTCTGGGATCCCTGCGGATGCTGTCACTCCCTTAGAGACACGCTCCCGTCGTCATCCAGAACAAGCGCTCGTCCGGCTCTGGCCACCCCCTTCCACACCTGCCGCCGTGGGGCTCCCTCTCCCGCTGGACATCACCTCGTGCGTGGAAATCCACTTTGCAGCTGGGTTTTAAGAGACGCACGCCAGGCTCCAGCCATCGTAGCTTGAGTTAAACTGCCTGGAGAGCTCCGAGGCAGCAGTCTAACACAGCCCCTTACACATGGGCCCACCGCCCCCCACGCGGCTGCCCCTCAAGCTGGCTCCCATGGCACCGCCCCCACGTGCACACAGGCCCGCTGGACTTTCCGGCGTTCCCCGCTCACGCACGCGGTCGCACCCCCGGTCACACCCCAGTCACACCCCCGTCGCACCCCTGGTCACATGGGCACTGGGCTGCCGGACACGTTCTGCCACAAGCTGCCCACTGACAAAGCAGTAAGGCACCAGGCCCGGGCGCCCAGCCAAGAACTAGCGCCGAGGCAGCTGAGCTGCGGACAAGAGCATCACGCTGTTCAGCAGGGGAAGCCGACGTGGGGGCTCCTGCAGCAGGGAAGTGCCAAGCTGCGCCCCTTCCAGCCGCTGCTGGCACGCAAGGGGGAGGGGTCGCTGCGCCCACCGGCCAAGCACCTGGCGGTCCCCGAGCTGAGCAGGGAGCCAGCGCTCTGCCAAGGACCAGGGCCCGGGGGCTCTGTCACTGCCTGCACACAATGCGTCCGGATCTCCTCCTCCAAAAGGCAGCGGCCACACAGCCACAAGGAGCTGGTCACCAGCAAGAGGCAAAGCCCCGCCCGGGGCCGGCACTCCGAGAACCGGGCAGGGCTGAGCATTTCCATGGAGAACAAAGGGTTTCCCGTGTCGGCATGCCAGGGTGTTCAACCTCCTGCTTCGGGCTCAGGCCCTTCCCTGTGGCGGGTCAGGACAAGATCTCCGGAGGGGCCATCGTCTCACTGCTGCTACTGCAGCCCCGGCGTCTGGCGTACGCGCTGGTCCCAGGGACAGGCCGGGGCCCGATAGCGCTGGAGCGGCCGCGCCTGCGTGGCCAGCGATCGCCAGGGCAGTCAGCGTACAAGGATGCCGGCGGCTCTGTGTAAATCCAGCACGTTTCCTCGCAAGGCCCTGCGCCCACATGACCGGAAACCAACGTTCCACGGCCCACCCGCGGGATTTAAAAAATAAACTCAAGTCTTCCTGAGAGCTCGAATCTTCCCAGAGCCCAGCCTCGAAGGAACGCCGCCGCCAGGGACCGGGGCAGGCCGAGCACAGCCGCCGCCGCCAGGGACCGGGGCAGGCCGAGCGCAGCCGCCGCCGCCAGGGACCGGGGCAGGCCGAGCGCAGCCGCCGCCGCCAGGGACCGGGGGAGGTCCCTGGCGTCAGCGGCGCTCGGCCTCATAGAATCATAGAACCATAGAGCTGGAAGAGACCTCAGAAGGTCAAGTCCAGCCCCCTGCTCTAGGCAGGACCAATCCCAACTAAATCAGCCCAGGTGGATTGCGCTAACCTGAACGCTGTGAGCCCGAGGGATGGGGGATGACGGGCACTTCACATGCTGCCTGTCCTGCAAACAGGCAACTGCGATCGGTGGAAATTGGCCAATGGGAGCTACTGGGGACGGGGGCAGCACGAGAAGCCTGTCGCCCCTCTCTCCGGGCTCTCAGCACTCACAAACACACACGTGGCCCTGCACCCAGCTTTCCGGAGCGCCAAGCCCCCAGGGGCAGGCAGGGAGCTGGCTGAGACTCTCGGGGCCAGATCCAGCCTGCAGATCATCTTTTGCCCAGCTCTGGAGTAGAGGCTGGAGCCAGTGTCTCGATTTGGAGCAGGCTCCAGCAGCTGCTACTTCTGCTCGTCCGAGAGGGCGAATACCCCCCCCCTTCCCCAGCCAATCAGCTGAGCTCCCTGCCTGCGCGGGGAGCTCAACCTCTGCACAGGGCTCAGAAAAGGGAGCCTTGGTCACCAGCACTGTTTCCAGGTTAACCTTGTGTGTGTGGATGTACACACCCGTGCACACGCGCAGGCCTTCCCTAGCGAGAGTGTGCGCTCATGGGACGAAGCCACAGCCCACTTAGGCCAACAGGAGCCATTCTGTCTATTTCAGCCAGCTCTGAATCAAGCCCTAACCGTGTGCCGGGGGGGCCAGAGGAACAGTCCCAAACGCTGACCACAGCAAAGGCTCGGAAAGTACACGCGGTTCATTTACATTTTATTTCAAACAGCTTCAATCATAAAAATGATTTTACAAGGCTCTTTACAATTATAATGTACAGTTCTGCACGTGTGCCTCTGACAGCTGGGTACCACTCTACAGCAGCATTACATGCTTTTAAATATAAAGACGCAGTAGCACTTCTGATCTGAACTAGCTTTTGGAAAGAGGAAGGGAGCTTCCAGAGGATGCTAAAATCACGAGTCTTCAAGGAAGCATCACCGAAACCAAGAGTAATTTCCAGTTCACAATTATCAAACAAGCTGTAATTTATTGAAAATAGCTGTAAAAAACCAAAGCTATGCTGTATAAAATTAACATATTCAGGACTCTAAAAACTGTCAGAAAACCACCCCTTTCACTCAGGCATATAAAAATCTAGTTTTGTAATTCAAAATTTCATGGAAGAAATTCTAAAGCACTTTCTAAATATTGAATGTTGCGATAACCAAGGAAAATGCTAAAAAACTTGCAGCATAAAAAAGCATCCTGCATGTGTTTAATGTTAACATAATATATACATAATACAGTAGATTATTATTTACCCAATTTCAGATTAACTGGTTCAGCACAATCTTCATAAACACAGAACAAGGAATAAAATAAATAGAATAAAAAATTGTGACCATTTTAAAAATAAAAGTGCAATTGTAAAAGTCCCCAATTTAAAGTTTACAAATTTGGCATAGCCACTTTTACTCAAACCTTATTTGCAGCCTATTTTACAGCAGATTTAGTTGTATAATGTGTGAAATCTAGTTACCACTAATTATATCTGAAGGGAAGGAGATTTTTAAAAATAACCCTGAGGGATACACATTTTAAAGATCTTGTTGTTTATTTAACAAAAATTAAGTTACATTTATTATTTAACACTCGCTTTCCTGGGTAGACCATTCCTTAAAGTATGTGCATAAATAATATTTAAATCAGCAATATTTACAAATCCTAGGACACTGAAGTAAGACATATACAGATTTAAATTTAGATCTGTATATACTCAAATAATTTAATATGAAAAACTGAATCAAACTCTTCAGTGCGAGGCTGAATTATATAATAGAAAGAAAAAAGTCCATCAAGAGTAATTAGTAGGTCCCACTAAACAGTTCTGTTAATTTGAATTCATTAGTTTTCAAGAAAAATTTACACAAGGATTCTTTTATGCCTAAACTCTGAAGTCCAACACACTTCAACGTAGGAAACTAACTTGCTAATTTGGCTCTCTTTGTGTGCACCTGAACAACCGTCTCTCCCTTTCAAAGTGACACACAAGCGTGCAGGCTGAGCCCTGCCCTCGGGTCAGAAGGTACAATTCCCAGGCACGTCAGTAGGAGTCGTGCTACTTGCATGGCTGTATTTGAACCCCAAGAGCTAGTAACAAAAAGCAAAAGGAAACTGGCAGCTGACCTGCTGTCCTCAGCAATAACTAACTGTTCTGGGCCAGTCCGTCCGTGATGCCAACAGCCCCACTAATCTTGGCTCCCAACTTGAAGAGCAGAGACCCTGACCCTCGAGGCGCTGAGCACCTACAACTCCGTTGCAGTCAACAGACCAATGCGGGTGCTCCGGACCAATGAAAATCGTGCTCTAGTTTTCACAAGCCGTGCGCCCGGACTTAAAGGGCACACTTGGCAATTCTGGGAATTCGCTAAACAAACTCACTACTGCCCAAGCAGCTGACTCCTCATTGCCTCGGCATTTTGAGCAGGTGGACCACGGACGGTTAGCACCAGGCAGGAAAGGCTGAGCGAGGACAGACTGGTTAGTGGCTTGGGAGAAGAGCACCACGCCAGGAAAGAGGCAGGCCGTGTGCAGACAAGCTACAATGAAGGACACGAAGTCAGAAACCCCGGTGAGTTACATGTAAGCAGAGGGAGGGAGTGGTCGTAAGTCACAGCTCCAAGGTCCGAGGTGCATAGCTTCACAAAGGAAAGGATTTTCCAGAAAGGGGGCAGAGAGCATTTCCTCAGCCAGCAGGCCCCCACACGAACGAGAGCTGCAGACTCCACAGTGGCAGCCTCGGACAGCGACTGGTTTCACACGCTTCTAAGGTTACAACCCTGGTTTGAAGTGGAGCAGCATAACAAGGCTGCACAAGGGCAATTCTGCTCCACACGGGGGATGGGACCGCAGGTGCGGCTTACTGGTTCCCACTAACCGGTGGGGGCCGGGGCAGCTCCCTGCCCTCCACTGACAGGAGGCTGCCCCAGCCTCGCAGGGCCCGCCACAGGTGAGGGAGGACAGTGCTCCCGGCTGGCCGTGGCCACGCACCCCCCCTTAATCGGTTAACTGGCTAAACAATGAAACGGGATTTTACATCCCTGCTCCACACTAGTGATGAAAAGCTGGGAAGCGCCTTCCCAAAACGAGGCCAAGCAAGGGCGGTTAGCAGGCACGGGGCACAGAACGCCCCAAGCGCCTTATCGATTCCTGAGGAGTCACCGGTACTGGAACTGCAGGGCCTCACAGCCCTCAAGGAGCCTCCAAACACGCGGCACCAAGAACTCCTTCCCGCAGTAGCACGGCAGGCTCAGCACTGCCTTGTGACACAAGGGAAACCAGCCTGAGCTGCAAACTCCCCTTCTGACAGAGCCCTAGAGACCCTCCCTCGCTAACCTCAGCAAGCTGCCTGCCTGGGTCTTAGCGCAGGGTTCACTCGGCCTTCACACAACCCCACAGGGCTGGCACGGAAAGGCCCAGTGCCAGAGTTGCTTAGATTGGTCAATTTCACCGAGTTCCAAAAGGCAATCCGAATCGTAGCTTTTTCACTCTCCCAAGAGCAGTGAGAACTGGCGGGAGGAGCTTTTCCTTTGGGTTTTACTGGTTCGATAGGGTGCAACGGGTTTGAAGAAGTCGCTGCTGCTCTGCTGTCTCCTATTTACAAGTTCACGCCCTCAGTAGCTAACACAATGCTCTTTGCACCCCGCGTGGTGAGACTGAGCCGTGACACTATGTACTCATGGTAAGAGCGCCAAGCACCCACAGCAGCCCAGCAATCGTAGGGCAAGACCTGGATTTAGGCTCCCGTTTCCACCCTAACATGGCTGCACACAACTGCCTGGTGATTAAGACACTGGTAGGCCAACCCTTTGGCATTTACAAGCCCTTGGTGCCCAGAACGACTATTGGCTAACGCTACGGGCTGGTGAAAAGCACGTTCTGCCCCCTAGCAGCAGTTCTGGCCTTGCTGGTGCAAAGGGGCTGAAACCACTCAACTGACACAGGAAACCGGGTCTGGAAGAGAAGCCGAACCCTGGGCTGGGCGGAGGCAGAGTGGAGGGAGCCACCGGCGTGGTGAATGCAGGAGCAGTGACGTGGCCCCGCCTCAGAGGCCCTAACAATGCGTCCTCCTGCAGCCCGGGACAATTCAGGATTAGCTGAGGAGGACCAATGTGCTTCCTTCCTCCCAGGGAGGCAGCGCCCTGCTCTACTGCAGTCCCCAGGCCTGCAGGGTCAGCCGTAGTCCTCTCGTACCGCACCACAGCTGGGAAGGCTCGTGCGCTACTAGGGATGGACTCGTGTGAAACAGACTCGCACAGTCACGGCGCTTTCGGAGAAAGGGGAAGGAGAAATAACTGACCACCCGCTACAGGCTGTTTCTCTGGGCCTCCAAAGGAGCACGGCAAGGCCGCCAGCCAGCACGCTGTGCCCACAGTGGTGTTGGGCCCCAGAGAGTCAGAGGCCCCTGCTGAACTGCCCTGCACTGTACACACAGCTCACTTTGGCCAAGCGAGGTTCGAAATTAAAAAAATAGATATTCTGCTGTACACGCTCTCGCTTGTTTTTAATGGATAAGCTGTAGGGTGCCCAGCTCTGACTGTGCCGTCAATGACTGCGTGACTGGCACCGCCCGAGCCAGGGCTCAGCACGCTGCCCGCCGAGGAAAGCCAGAGCCTTCCATCGCTCTGAACGCGGCCAGACACGCACCACTGCTACGTTACAGTGATTATTTGATAGGGGCCATTCTCCAGGGGTGCAGCTTTCGCTTCGGTGGTTGTTCTAGGTTTTGGGGGCCATTCTGGATCGACCAACAGTTCCTGAGCTAGGTGCATGTACTTGGCTTTGGGGATCTTCTTTCTGCAGCCAAACAGGGAAGAAAGGAAGCAGCCTCGCCAGCGATCCAAAGCCTCCTGCAGAGGGAACAGGGAAACAAACAGGTATGGAAACGAGGCAGCAAGCAGAAAAAATACCCCACACGCCAGAAACCTTACAGCGAGACCCCCAAAGTGAAGTGGACGTTCCTTAGCAATGGGCTGGGCTTGGTTTTTATCAGAACGTGTCGTTCGACAGGACCAAGGCAGCCCAGGGCACACACAATCCCCGTAGGGTCACACACACCCTCGCTTGCATTGTGGCAGCAAGGAGATTTTTAAAAGGTACAAAGGTGAGGGGAAAAAAAATCAGACTCTGCATCCTAGTATGCAGCTCGCACACTCCTGAGCTCACTTCCCTGGCATTTCCCAGCAAGCAGAGTCCTGCCTGGAGTCTCCCATTGCAGGTAACAGCCTTAAAGCTGTGTCTGCCTGATGCCCAGATGGGGAGGAAGGGGGGACACCCAAACCCTTTACACTGACACGTTTGCTCAGCTGTCTCCAAACAACAACAGGCAGTAAGCAATTTAAACGAACAGTGCCGATCTCACAGTGTGTGCTGTTAAAAAGCATGCAAAGCAATGAACTGTAAGTAACCTGCTAGCGTGTGTGTCAAATTACTGATCACACAGAGCAGGGGTCTCAAACTCCCGGCCTGCAGGCCAGCCACAGGATCAGGGGTAGCGGGCTGGTTGGAAGGGGCGGAACTTGGGGGCCAGCATCGGATTATGCAATCACTACGATCAGGGACAGTCCCTGGCCGGGAGTTTGAGACCCTTGACAGAGAGGACAATTTAGCATCCTCTGAAGTCAACACAATTCATTTCATTGGGAGCTGGATCAATCCCCCCCCCGAGCCCTGATTTCATAAGAATCAAGACATTTCTAGTCCAAATCTGCAGACTACTACTAATGGTCTGGAATGGGTATTGGAGACACTGCATGTTAGTCCCTGAAAATGTATTTGTGCCATTTGGGGGTGAAAAAACACATCAAAAGAAAAATGAGAGGCCTCAAAAGTGACAGGCACACTCTCTCCCAAGACCTGTAAGTGCAGTACACATCTCAGTGTACACTTGCCTGCTTAGAACACGTTTACAGTAATATTTAACGGTGCTTCGGTTACAACCCTTTTTAATTGTAAAGCTACAGACATAAGACACAATTTTAAAACAGACTTTATAAAGGCAGCAAACACACATGCATGCCACTATAAAATGCATGGTAGAAAACCAAATTAATCTGCAGACAGTTGTAGGATTGACAGCAAAATACTGGTCTCCAACCTGAGGTGGCGGGGGCGTGGTGAGGCGATATTCTCCTTGCCTGTCTCGACTGAACACAGCCTTCCCAAGGATCATGTCCAGGAAGACATTCTGCAAGACGTTGCAGTGAGCGGGAAGAATGGGAAAGACCAATGATCATTTGTTGTTAGTGTGCACGTGAACACACAGTCTGAAACAGCGAGGCAGACACAATTAACTCAGGGCAAAACTAAACTCAGCTCTCATTTGGCAACGTTGCTTTGGATCTGCACTGACGAGAGAAAGCCGTCCGGTGTGGACGTGCTTACCGAGGGCTTCAGGAGCGTGAATTGCAGTAATTACGACAACGGCATTTACACGAAGAGAGTTTGTAAAAGGCGCTTGGAGCCTGCCACCCTAAGAATCCCCGACTCACACTGCGCGCTCTGAGGGCACTGGGACCTGAGACTCTTCTCAAAAGATCTGCCGCCTTCTGCTCAGTCTGATGTGCCGGGTATTTATTTAGCAGTGCTGATCGCAGTCCCCAGGCAGGCACTGGGCAAGGCGGAGCTGCAGGCTGCTCGGGGACGCAGACACGGCGCTGCGTCTGGTCGGGCTGCTCTCAGGGCACTGCAGGGGCTGTGGGTCCCTGCCCAAGCCACGAGAGTCACAGCGAGGGCAGCGTGGCTGCAATCGGTGACACACATCACCTCTGTCCTGCGCACACAGCCAGATTCATTCCCCGAATGGACAGCGTGTGGCAGGGGGGCTCCAAGGGCTTGGCCTGTAGGACGGGGCTCGGGTGTGGCGGGGGCTCCAG
>JANRFK010004149.1:121211981-121230422 GCA_030068395.1 Apalone spinifera | reverse complement strand
ACAGCCCAGGTACCCCCACTACGTCACAGATGCTCACCCCGAAACCCCAGAGGGATTGTCTGTGCTGAGAAGAGACTTACCATTTTTGTAGGAAGGCTGCCGAAAGGGCTTCCCTTTAGAAAAGACAATTGCCACTATGAGGTACTGAAAGCAGGAGATGAAAAACACCGTTGTGTTTTCATAGTTTTTGATATTGTGCTCATCGTGAAGCGTGTCGTTCCCGTGTGGGGAGGCACTGGCATTTGCAGCTGCTGCTAGGTTACATGCACTGCAACACAGGAGAATATTCACCACAGTCAGAATAAAGGATTACAGTATGCTTTAGCCTGCTCTTCGTTGTGACAACCTGCTAAGAGGTTCTGGTGGGTATAGTTTAGATCTGTGGTGCTCAACACGCTAGGCCAGTGGTCCCCAACCTTTTGGGGCTGCCGGGCGCCCGGGGGCGGAGCCGCCCACGCGCCACGTGCCCAGGGCCAGCACCGCGCATGCGCCACGCACCCGGGGCGGTGCCGGTCCCGATCACTTGGCGGGCGCACATAAATGCCCTGGTGGGCGCCATGGCGCCCGCGGGCACCACGTTGGGGACCACTGCGTTAGGCACTAGCCACGTGTGGCTATTTGGCTGGTTGAGCGTGGCTAGTTCACTTCAGAACTGGCTGGACACGCAGGTTTCGATATTTTGCTATGGTGACCGACGTAAAGCAGAAAGGCCGTTGTGTGGGGGTGACTGAGGTCACAGGCTGGAGTTTCTCTTGGGGCCCTGGGAGCGGTGAATTCTGGTGCGTTCCCATTGTAGCAGCTGGCAATACGAATGGCCCCGGACTCACTGCTGCCACGCCCTTACCCTCTCTCGCGCTCTGCTCACCCTGGTACATCCTCAGCTCTTCATTCCCACCATGCACCCTGAGCATCTGCCATGAGCTCCCCTTTCCGTAGCGGTCCAACAGAGCCTTACAGGCAACAGGATAGAGCAGGGCTCCTCAACGCGTGGCCCGCAGGGTGGTTTGGGTTTACGTGGGGCTCAACATGCGGCCCACGGGTGGGACCCTTTGAACACGGCCTCCACTGGGAACACGCTCCCTGGCGGCTCCCCGGCGGGGTGAGCACTGAGAGACGCCAGTGGATGGGCTGCCTGGAACAGGAGGGTGCAGGGTGTCGGCGTTTCTAGCCCCCAGGAGGAGGTGCCGGGAGCGCCGCGGCATTGTGGGAAGTGCTGGCTGCTTAGCCTTGAGGGCAGAGCCTGAGAGGTGCTGACTGGCTCCCACTGGCCACGTTTGGGTCCGGCACCACGGCTTAATCTTTGTATTCATGCCTGTCAGTGTGAAAGCAGCTATTTGCATATATTTGCATGTCTATGCAACCACACTTAATTTGCGGCCCTCGGCATGTGCTGCGAGTGTCATTGTGGCCCCGGGGCTTCCACAGTTGAGTAGCCCTGGGACAGAGGGAAACTGCCAGTCCTGTGCAGGAGGCGGCAGGGAGGGTGGAGGCCCATTCAAGGCAAGAATCCTGCTGTAGTTTGCTTCTAAGAAGCCCTTCGCCAGGGCAAGGACCCCGGACAAGCTCTGCGCACTAGCCAGTTCCACATGAAGTGTGCCTTGGAATCCACATTACCCCAGGGCACTGAAATGTTTATACACCATCCCCGTTCCCAGAGTCTGCCGTTACCAAGGCACCACTTACTCTGACTGTGCGGTCCAGGGCTCATACCAGGGCTGCTGTTTGACCCAAATAAATCCCACAGTTTGGAAACCAAGGCAGATGAGAATCTGAGACAGAACTGAGCAGAGAAGTTGACCTGAGATGAGACCTGACGGCGGCCTTTGTGCCACAAGCTGCTTCCAAGCAGGATTTAAACTCACTGTGCAGAGAGAAAGAAAAGCAAGGGGAGGTTATAATCTAGACAGGGCCGAGCACGAACTATCTGACTTTTCTGGGCTAAGCTACGTGGGCGCGATTCCCCTGCTCCTGTGCCAGCAGCGGGCCAGCTCTCCTGGAGCCTGCATGGGAATAAATAGCCACAGTAGCACAAGTACCCGCCTGAAATTTGGGAGGCGGTGGAGCGGAGGGGGGAGAGCGCTTGGCCTGGCTCAGCCGTGCCTCTGGGCTACCATGGCTACACAGCTGCTTATACTCCCGCTAGCTGGAGGAGAGCTAGCACAAGGGTGTATCCGCAAGCGGGGACTCGCAAACTCAACTCACAGCCTAGAAAATGCTTCAGAGTGTTTGACTTGTGACTAGACTATCAAGCAATTTACCAAATTAACTGCAGCTAATGGCCCTGGTAACAGTGGAACCCCGTTCAGTTCAATATTTGTGGAGGGCTTCTCCAGTCTCAAATGCACTGATTTCAACTGCAACACAAACCCCAAGCGTACACAGCTCACTTCAGATTTCTTTTCTCCTGCTTCCTGTGCTCTCGCCTACAGGTATGTGTCAGGTGGGGGTGGGGAAGGTCAAGCCTTCCCTACTCACCCGCCGTGCAGAGGCTGGGGGAGCAGCCAGCAATGACACAGTAACAGAGCGTTCCCGGTTACTGACTGAAAGCAGAAGTCACCGAGGCCAAAGAGACCTGCGGCTGTACAAGGAGAACCAGGGACATACCTGCTCACGTGGCAGACAGAACTAACAGTGATCGGTTCGACCTTTTACATGAACAAAGGGATTCCAAACACAAAGTGACGGGTTTATTGAAATCACTCATCCCCTCCCATGCCACTGCCACACGCAGAACTGCAGGCAACACTTGTGTGCACTTTATCATGTAATTTACTCAGAGCGTTGAGCTGGTTCCTTTGCAGGTACCAAAATACAGAAGTCAGCTGATAGCCCTGCTGCTATTTAACAAGATGCTAAAAAGTAAATGTGTGCCTGAGACCTGCATTTGGTTTTGGTTTTTCCACAGCTGACTGCTAATTCAGTACAATACTCACTAGTAAAGACAACCACCAAAATGATTGCCAGATCGATGAAGAGAAACTGGAAGTCTCCTAAATTGCTCAGGATCTGTGCGGAAAACACAAGGGCTGTATTACTCACTCGTTCAGTCAGGAACGCTGTGCAGCTCTAAAAACGGCGCTGGCATGAACACTCGCACAGGAACGTGATAAAAGCGCCCATCCAGCAGTGGGCCGAGTGTCCACAGTGTGGAGCCAGGAGCACCGTGCTGGACCAAACCCTGTGTCAGCACTGGATGCAGGACTGCCGCATGCAGATTCAAATACGCTTTTAGGTAGTTTAGGTGCAAGTTGCTCTCTGGCCAAATCAGTAAAACAGCAAGGCCACCTATGCCCAGGAAATGCAGGCTCTCAGACCCCACAGCTCCCCAAGCAGTCGACACAAGAAAATCCCATGAGTTTAATCACACAGTGGCTGCCACTCCCTTACTGCTAACTATATTCGGAATGGTGACAAGTATCAGAGGGGGAGCCGCATTAGTCTGAATCTGCATAAACAACGAGAAGTCCTATGGCACCTTACAGACTAACAGATTCATGGTACGCATCTGACGAAGTGGGTCTTTGCCCAGGAAAGCTCACGCTCCAATACATCTGTTAGTCTGCAAGGTGCCAAGGACTTCTCGTTGTTTATGAATTCTGAATGAAAGTTACACGGGTGAATTAACCAACAGCTAGAGAGGAGGGAGTTTCCACGGAGAGACGAAGTTAAATCATTTAGTCATTTCTGCCCAAATACACACCACCCACTTTCTTCCGCACAACTCGGTATCTTCCAGGTGTTCTCTCTCAAGCTGCGTCATTACTGACTTTTTTACAGCACTCTTCCTTTCCTGGTAGTTGGTAACACGGCATGGTAACCAATACAGAAACAGGCCTTCGTTCTACCCGTTCTGCTAGGCCTGGAGATCAGGATCTATCGCTAGATCTTGGAGCCTCTGACAGGTGATCCTGACTGGTTGGGCCGGGAAGCTCTCAAGCATTGGCACTTCTGCTGCCCCTCCACCCTCTGCCTTGGATCTGACCCCATGGGAGCCTCCTGCTTGCTGTGCAGGGTGTGGGAGGGAGAAAAGGAGGGTGCTGATGTCAGAGTGCCCCTCCTCCTCCCCCCACTGCTGTACCCTATCTCCATATAGAGGGAGCTTGCAGTGCAAATCTCTGTCACTCTCACAAACACATGCCACACGCAGGGGTTTTGTTACTTCTGTTACTGCTTGCAAAGTGGGTTATCTGGGTTTGACAGGTCTGTGCGTTTCATCATTTGCATTTCTCTCTTACGCTTCATGTACTCCTGTGAGCAGTGAGCTCTCAAACGCCGAACTGGAGTAACTATCCCTGTGGTAGCTGCTGCTCCTGGAAGTGGCCGGCACGTCCCTGCGGCCCTGAGCAGGCAGAGCAGGGGGAACCGTGGCCAGTAGATGCTGTGGGCTCAGTGCTGGTGGATGAGGGGCCGCCCATGGCGCCATGGAGCCACTGCTGTATGTGCCAGCTGCTTTGGAGTGGTGCAAGGCCAGGCCAGGAGTGAGCCTGTCTTACCCCGCTGCTCAGTTAAATGGTGCCCAGCCAAGGCCTGTTTCCTGAACCCCCTCCTACGCACAACCGCCTGCTCCCAAACTCCTTCCCAGAGCTTGCACCCTGAAACCCCTTCTGGACCCCCAATATCCTGTCCCGGGCTAAGCCTGGGGCCCTCCCACACTCCAAACCCCTTGGCCCAAGACTACCCCAGCCTGGTGAAAGTGAGTGAGGATAGGGGAGGAAGGGGAATGGAGTGAGCAGGGTGAGGCCTCGGAGAAAGAGTGGAGGAGGGGCCGGGCCTCTAAGAAGGGGCGGGAAGGAAGTGGGGCCAGGTAGATCTTACATTGCATTTAAATTGAAAAAGCGATCCTGTAGTTAAAAAGGTTGGAGCCCCCTGTGCTAGGCGTTTGCATTGTATTGCTCTCTAGGTACATGCCTCCGTCACAGCTCTTCTGGGAGCCATTTCAGCCTGACTGGGGGGTTTTTTGCCTTTCATAAACAGAAAATCTTACCACAGTATTCCCTATACTAACTTCAGAGGAGAAGATGAAATGCTATGAACATGATAATGTTAGCTCGTTATCAAAAGCAAAGTTGTAACATTTTAGATGATCATTTTATACATTATCTAGAAAATGAAAAGAAGATGAATCTTACAATCACCAAACGCCCGAAGAAATGTACAGCACATTCATTTGCACCAGCCAGGCGTTAACTTGCTCATCTTAACCCTTCTGAATGCCATGTAAGAACTTTTGAGTGCTGCACTGTCAAATACTCACCGAATACAGGAGAGTGACGCTGAAATACTGGATAATGCTGTACAAAGCCATAAACTTAAATACGCAAAAGGAAGTTATTAAAGCAGCACGGCCTTCCCTGTAAAAACAAAACCAGACATAACTAAAGCCACTGAAATCAACAATGCCAGCCTGGCTGGCGAGACAGCTAACGCTGAGCTGAAGAGCAAATGCAGTGAGACATTTTCTGCTAAAGACAGAAAAGTCAAAAAAAAGGAGGGGGGTTGAGAATACATTTGATAGCTAATCACAATTCTGAACATGCCATCTACCAAGAATCATCAGATTTCGGCTTGCTGCTGTTTCATTTTAAAAAGCTGTATTGGCAAATCAATCAATCGATCCGTTGAAATGCCCCTCTCTTCGGAAAGCGTCCGTGGCAACCCACTCGCCAGCAGATGCGCTCTGTGCGCACTCAAAACCAGATCCGCGGGCTCGAGGGACGCAAACCACTCTGCAGGACTTCTCACAGAGCTCACACGGCTGATTTACAGCAAACTGGATTCCCGGGCACCAGCCAAGTTGTAAACCGAGTTCAAGTTGCTGGGACAAAAATCAGTTCCCAGCCTCCCCCATTTGACATTCCAGCGGGACTCCCCCAAAGTTATCACTGAGGGCAATTTTTAGTGCTGGTGATTATGCCCAAGCAGGAAAGAACATCACTTGCCTCTCAGGTCCCAGGGTAAGTTTGTAGGGACTGACAACACCTAGAAAGAGACATTTTTATAAATGGAAACAGAGTAACCCTGGTCCAGCAATCCTGGAGAGAAACATGGAACCCCAAGTGCCATCCTTCACGGTCTCCCTTCAGAGCCAGGCTGAACTTCAGGGCATGAACAGAAGCTGTAGCCCACAACGGCGTTTTCTGCCTTGAATGGTCTCTTTCCAACAGCACAGACATTAGAATTCTTGTTCATTGAAAGCTTCCTACAAACTCCAAAAAATATTCCTGGTTTCTAATGGCAACACATCAATTTGTTGCTAGGAAATGTAATGCCCCTTCTGACAACTTTGGATGGCTAAAGACACTCCCCTACCTTAACGGGCAGTTAATTTTATGTGGCCAAAAGTAGTAATAAAACCATGGCTCATGCTCTGGAAAGACGTTACTCTCAGAGGGCCTCTGCCAAAGGCAGAGACTATCAAGGTGGAGGTCTCATCCTCGGGAGCGCTCGGATCAAACAGCAAGTCACACGGCGTATGGAGAGAGGCAGGCCTGCACTGCTTTGATTCCCCATTGCTGGCATGCAAGATATTGGCTTGCACCCTGCATCCCCGAGGGGAGCTGTCTGCTGAGCACCCGGAGCCTTACCTGATAAGGTCTGGTACACAGGAGATACTGGGAGATTTGGAGGTGAATGGGGATGCCACAGAAGCCTCAAGTTCAGACAGCGATATGCCACCATGGGCCTTCTTCAGTGCCTGCCAGGTATCAGGAGGGGAGAGATCTGTAATAACCCTTCAGCTTTAACACTCTCAGGAATGTGAGAGTGGCTCCTTCAAGCCAACAAAGAGAAGTGTACTTACACCACAGTCATTTGCACCATCGCCACACATGCCGACATAGTAACTAGAAAAACCAGACAAGTTTCAGTGTTGTGTTTCATTGCTTCACTGTAAGACTCACTCCATTCTACACAGCCCATGCCCCCAAGAGCTGCACAGACCGTAGCGAATCATCAGTATCACGGGTTATTGCAATCTTCATTATGCAGATGGGAAAGCAGGCAGAACGGTTGAGTGACTGGCCCCAGGACAAGCAGCAAGTAAGCGCCACAGTCAAGGTTGGAACTCAGAAGTCTGTGCCCTCCTTTCCCACACTTAATCTACAGCCCCCATACTGCGCTGCCGCGATCGCTGGGAAAGGGGCAGCTAGCAAGATTTTGTTACATATTTTTCCAACAAATTATTTCTAAGATAGTTTCAGGTGGAAACTATCACGAACACTAGAAACACCTACACCAGGGGAAACAGCTGCAAAGATAAACCAGCCATTAAACTCACCTCCTTCCCCCCCCCCGTGTTTGGTTGTGCCAGGACAATGGGATGTGGGTGGAATTCGATTGTTTCTCATCAATGGAAAGGGGAGGTCTGGTAGGAGGGAGTTACGTTGCAGAATGACGGGGGGGGGGTGCAGAGATGGGGACGGGGATAGCTGTAACCCCACTGTGCCAGCGGGGGGCAGGGTGGAGAAAGGGAGAGCTATCTACTCTTTATTTCAGAGAGTTTATCTGTGTGTCTGTCTGTCCCTCAGCCAGGGAACATGCACCTCTCCCCCGGCTGTGTCTGCTACAGCAGCAGCGGCCATGGACAGGCATGTCTCACCTGGCCACAAGCTGTTGGAGTGAGAGGGGCCGGGGAAGCCTGCAGACTGATCCTTCCTCCCCTGCCCCACACAAGCAAGGATTTCAATGAAGACAAACAATACTCGTTGGAGTTAATGATCTGAGCAGTGCTGAGTAAATATTCTAGTGGCTGAATAAAGCAGAATTCATCCCATAATATTTGCTTGCTTAATAAGTAGAAATTAACTGGGGTATGGAACTTTTGATCAGACAGGGCAAGTTCGTGTTGCTTTCGTCTAAATGACTGCTGCACCAAATTAAATACTTCAGTTGCAACCTCCTGAAAACGCAGCTGGTTAAAAAACCCTCTCTCTCAAAGTCCTCCATAAATCACACTGGTTATGAAACTGCTCTTTGAACTGTCTTGTTGACCAGCTCAGAAGCTTTTGTAAGTCCAGCCTTTTTCCAGGCTAAACATAAGCAATTCAAGCAGTACAATGCTCTGTTCTTTCCTAAGCACACTGTTGTAACGCACTAAACACACAACACTTTCACAAACAAACACATAAATACTCACTCTACATTTTGTAAAGCTTCCACTAGCTGGGTTTTCTGATCAGGCGCCATGCGGGCAAAGACAGTGCCATGCAACACCAGCTGAAAGACAACAGATTTCTTACCAGCATTAGTCACTGGAACCCTGCACAGCACCAGAAAAGCCAAACACCAGTCATGTTACCAACCTTGGGCACAAGGTCCTGAAAATGCTCCAGTATCACTGCAAATGACTTCCCATTCATTGCAAAATGGAATTTAGTCAGCGGGGGGTCCTCGAGGTTTTCATCGACCAATTTAACCGGAATATCCTGTATCAAAACAAGGAGCTTTGGTTACATTAGTTACCCAGTTTCTTTATAGCCACTACACAAAGGAGCAACAGAACATGGGATCTTTGGAAACAAAGCTTTAAAAAAGGTTGTGAGAATTGTACTTTGAGCTTTTTTTTTTTTTGTACTTACAGGGTTTCCAATCATCTATTGGAAACCCTGTAAGATTAAATCACACTTATTCATAAGCACAACTTCTATGGTTTATTACACGGTTAATTATAAAGAAATATTTTGGAATAATAAAAAATAATAAAAACAGGTTGATGAAAGAGTCCGTTGCAGCTGCAGCTCCAACCTACAGTTATTTTTAACGTATCTAGAGTCACGTTGATGGGGTTTTGCTGCTGGTTGGTGTTTTACGACTGAACGCAGTAAGCCGAACTAGAGCACGCGGAACGCAGGGCCTCCGGGCATAACTGACAGCAACTCCCTGGCCTCCGATGCATCTGGGGCCAGTCTCTGCCAATGGGCAGGATTTTGCTGCTTCGGAGCGGTGGTCGCTTCACACCACCCTGCAGCACGGCCAGCAAGTGGGAGGCTTTTTATACTGACTCAAGTGGGAACAAGATCAAGCCCTAAAGTGGGGGCAATATAACACGGTAGAACACACCCTGGGGCAGTTCCTTTATGCAGGCCAATGCTCAGGAAAGCTCTTGTCTCTCAGAGACAGGTTTCAATATATTTCTTTTTTTCCCAAAAGACAACAAAACCCAGCAGGATGTAAATCCAGAGCAGAGCTCCGTTCCAGTGTACTGTCGTTATTTTAACGTTAACGGTGTTTTGATGAGAACAGCCGGATACATATTCCTGCTGTCACATCTAGCTGATGGCTAACCAATTACAACCCTGGTTAGGGATTTGGAGTGCTGCCCAATGGACAGCTTCTGCAACGGAAAAGCACCCCCTGCTGGCCAGCGGAGTGCATCTGACTCAGACTGCCTCAAATGGCCTCAAACTATTTTTCCAGACTGAAAATGAATCCACTTAGTTGTTGATTAGATCAGAGTCCAGCGAACGAGCGACTCATGGGCGTTTCTTTCTCCAGCAGCCTATGGTTCCAAACCTGCCCTATACTGAATGGCAACATTGTGCTATCGCTCCGCGATTGCATTTCACCGCATTCCCCGCTGTCAGTGACAGAGCACGTTAGCACTCATACAACTACACACTAGAGCCACGTAAACAAACCTGGCAGTAAATCTCACACTAACTCTTGTCCACAGCAATGCAGAATTACCTGGGAGTTAATGGCTGGCGATGAGTTAGTGCATTTTGTGAGGGTATCTGCATAATGCCAGTTTATCCTGGCAACCTGCCCATCCTTTGGAGGTAGCGCGTCAGCAATAATGACCTTCTCCTGAGGTAGAATCATTCCACAGTCTCTAGCTACAGAGATAGCAGTTAACATGTTATCACCTATTGGGCAAGTAAAGAAAAAAGGGTTGTATTAAACAAATGGCAATAGAAATGATCAACAGGAAAGGGACACACTCGAGTAAACCTGCTTTAAAATAGCAGCAGGCCTGTCTGACTAGCACCCACCACCTGAGTGGCCTACTTTGTATTTCACAGACAAATCTTTTTTTCCCTTTTCCAGGACGGTAATGCCTGTTCATTGGGTGTCTTCTGTGTCCGAGCATCATTTCTGCAAGACATTCACCACCCCAGAGCTGCTTTGGGGGACCCTACGCTCAGGAGATGTGAGGCCGGGGCGGTGTGAGGGCCAGCTAAAGCCGCATCACTCGGGAAAGGGGGGCTCATGTTTGTGGCTATGGATGTGGATACAGATCTTGTAGCCGCACAGGGCTCTACGTACTTCCTCTCCTCAGAGACCAAAAGCAAAAATGCTATTGCCCCTTTCTCGTCTCCTTCCTGTGCAGTACCAGCCCTTTTCCAGATGAGAGAGTGAACTTGGACCAGAGATGCTAACTACCACACAGCTTTACATAATGGTAAATATAACAACCCACACAGACTGGGGGTGGGAAGGAAGAAGCATCCTCCTCTTCCAAAGCAATACATTCATTTGTCCCCAAAATGCTGGATTAAGTACATTCTAACCTGTAACCATGACAGTGCGAATGTTGGCTTTATGCAAGTCTTCAAGTACAGCAGGGGTTTCTTGCTTTAGTTTGTTTTGCATTATGATTAACCCCATAAAATCCATGTTGCTTTCAATCGCATCTCTGTAACAATAGGGGGAAACATTCTCAGGAAATGACAGAAATATAGTGTTATTCGGGGGTTTTAAACAACGTGCCTCTGCTTTTCTGGCAAAGCAAAGAGAAATTCACAATTAAAAATAAAATCTTTATTTCAATTTATTTCTCTAAGAAAAAACAAATGTACTGAATCACGACGGTCCAGAGAAGCCACTTGTTTTGTGCAGTAACTGGATTTCTTTGAGATGTGGGTGCTCACGCCCAGGCAGGCAGCACACGAGAACACACAGGGCTGTATGGATGAACTGGCTCCCTTCTGATGTCCATAGGAACACATACGCCAAAGAACCAGTCACTTCATGAGACGAGTCACCTCTTCTGCAGCAGTGCCCTGGAAGCAACTCCTCCACTGGGAGGAAGCAGCTTTGGAATCAAGCTCAGGACTGAAGACAGTACAAAGAGCCAAGTGTCACATCACATCTGACGGGATGACCAAGGCGCAGCGTTAGAAAAGGCACGCACTGAGCCCCAGTCCTCTCCCAGTAGCAGCTCCTGGGAGGTGACGGAGGAGCACGGGAGAAGTGGCCGGCGACCTGGGAGAGCACGCCATTATCCTTTCAAGAGGTGAGGTACCAGCTGAATTGTAGCAAGCAGCGTTACACCCAGAGCTCCACCTCATGCCTCTGTGAGGAAATCGTGGATCCTTCTGCCAAGTGAGTTCCTAAGTTGCCTGGTCCTAGCCAAATAAAAAAGCCAATGTCTCTCCCAACTAACTTACGAAAGGAGATTTCATGCTAAGAGTTCTGTGGGTTAGGGAAATACCAGGAAAGGAGCAGACCAGTTAATACAGAAGTCCAACAGCATCTTAGGTAAAAATTTGAGTGTGGCCATAAGAAAATCTTGTCCTTGGAAAAAAAATACTATAAATGGAGGAATCAGCCAGCGAGGCCCCAATCTCCCCAGCTTTGTGGGCTGATTTGATAGCTACTGAATTTTCATAGATAAGAGAAGCAAGGAATAGGTTCAAACAGAGGTCCCGGGAGGTACCAGGTTGAGACTCCAACTCAGAGTAGACTCTTTAATCTGGGAATAAAGTTTCCCCAAACTCTTAATAAATCTAGAGAACCTCAAATGGGCAAATACTGAACCATTTAGTGAGGAATGAAATCCTGATATCGCAGCCAGATGAACCTTAACAGAGCTAACTGATGACCCTGATTTCTTCGCATGCAGGAGGAAACCCAACATGGCTGAGAGCGAAGATGATCCATGCACACCCTGAGTTCTGGGAGAGGAGATGAGGGAGGTGGGAAATGTGAATGCAGGAGAAGCAGATAAGATACCAGGCTGGGATGACTAGATTAACCCTTGCCTGGCCCTGTTCTCTGAAAGCTAAAGGGGGAGGGGTTGGCGGGAATGCGGAAAACAAGCACCTTTGTCCATGGAAGCAGAAAGGCATCTCCTAAAGCGCGGTGAACTTTTTTGAGACTACAAATGTGTTCAATCATCTTACAGTCTAACCCCTCTGTCCGCCTTTGGCATGAAAAAATAAAACCCTTTCCCCTATGAGGAGACGGGACCAGTTCTGATGCTCCTAAATGGCGGAGAGAGGGTCCTCTTGACTCAGTCTAGTCTTGTGTGAGTGGTCCCCTGAAGAGAGCTGGGAAAGAGGGAGGCCCATGAGGTGGAAGATGTTATATCCTCCATGACCCACCTTTCTGGCGTAATATACTGCCAGACCTGTTGGAAATGGAAAAGGTGGTGTCCAAAAGTGGTGGGCAAAAGTTTGCAGCTTGCAAAACTAGACATGAAGGAGTCAACCCTCAACCAAGACATCAAATCTGTTGTTTCAATAACTGGGTACTCACGAAGGGCGTGAGAAGCTCTTGCCCTCTGGAATTCCTCTCCCGGTAGGTTCAGTGATTCTGTGAAATCCAGTGCTCTTGATGCATCTGTGGAAGATGTTGTCTGGAGACTAAAAATGTGTAGCTTGCATAGTGGCCCTTGGCCATGATCACCTGACACTCTGAGATCCAAAATTGGAGGGTTACGGAGGAGTAGGCCTTTTGGTCAAAAAGGTCCAGTCTTTTCTGGTCTTCATCATGTTTGGCTGTTGTGAACACCATACCCAGTGACACTTTTCATGGACACGTTACTTTCTGTTTCACATCAGAATGAAGAGAGTGGGGGTTGTCATGCTGACCTGTATCAGACACGTCACACAATCCCAATGCCTTAGGATTCTCTGTCTAATGTCCAGGGTACCAACATCACTGCACTGTAGTGCAGGTGGGTAGATACAAATGAAAGAGATGGACAGGAGAGGTCATTTAGATAAGAACAAAATAAGCAGCCTTCAGCCAATCAAGTAGTACAAAGAATGCAAACAGTGCAGGTTCAACTGTACTAAACGTGTTAGTTCTAAATTCAAAGTAGCTCCTCTTACCTGTTAATATTCTGGACTTTGTGCCATGTAAGTTTTGATTCCAATTTTCTGTGAGCAAGAGCGATAACTCTGAAGCCCTGCTTAGTGTATTCTTCCAAAACCGTTTCAAAATCAACAGGAACTTTAAAAAAGTCAATTACAGAATCATTAGAACTTCTCATCTCACACCTGAGCTCTATGAGAAAAGTCAATGTATTCCTTTACCTGTCTCCTGTTTGCACAAACTGGCAATCACCTCTGGGGCCCCTTTCACGAAAGCATCCATCCTTTTCTCCCCCAGCACTCTTGTCACCACACACATGCGTTGCAAAGCAGAAGAAAATGGAAACTGACGCACAATTCCAATCTCATAACTGGCCTGTGTAATTGATCAGAGACAACAAAGGGGAGGGTTGCTGGGCAAATTTATGCCCTGAATAATGGTTTTAAAAGCCATTTCCTTAGAAAGAGGGGAAATAGTCACACTTACCGACAGCTCAAAGAGTTCCTAAAAAAAAAAAAAAAAAAAGTTTCTAACTATCATTTACAAATCTCCATTTCAAAGTAATGTTTTCAGTGCTCTTATCTGATCTGTATCATGCCAGGAATCCATCTGAGTGATATGATATGGCAGTTGCATCCACAAGATAGAATTTCAATTTAAACTGCACTGAATTGTAATTAGGCTTAGGAAGTTTGATATGAATGTCGTTCATTAATACAGTGCATCCGACCCCAAATGACCCCAAAGCACTTCACAGCCTTGTGTACTAGTGAAAGCACAGAATGGCATCAGTAGATCAGACTTTGATTCTCCACTTGGCTGCAGAGATGCTGCGGGCCCTCCCCACGCCGTTCTTCTACCAGTGGAGGAGAGGCATAACCCAGGGTTTGAAAAGCACTTAGGATATGTCCATGCCAGCCGACTCAGGCTCGCAGGGCTCAGGCTGCAGCTTGGGCTGTGGGACCTTCCTGTAGACCCTTTGACGTACCCTTGGAGATGCATGGATAGCGGGTGCTAGGGAACTGCTAAGTATTACTCCTTACTGTTCTAAATTCAGCCCATTATAGAAATTCACATGCAGCTAACAATGCACTGCAAGTCCGCTCAACAGCTCAGGGCCGGAAGTAAAGAGAACATTGCTATCATATGCTCCTCATGCAGTAGCTGCAAACTGTGTAGGAGGGTAAGGATACCTAATTGTTTAAAAAACCATCCTAGGATGTTCAAAACTACCTAAGTGGTCAGAGCGCCAGAATACTGATGCCAAAGGAAGCAGTGCCACCAACTCCCACAACACCTGAGGGTCCCAAGTGCTGATCAGTCCTGACCCGTTCAGGGTCAGAGCCACAGGACCACAATTCAGGGGATTCCCAGGCATTCTAATGTGCTACAGAATAAAATGCAGGCAGAGCAGAGGGAAATTCTGTACCATTTCCTGATCTGTGGCAGGCTTGGATTCCGGAAGAAGCTGTTTTGGAGGCCGAACCACAGTTGGCATTATTTGATTATGCAGAGCTGTTTCCTCTTCAGTTGCTTCTTCAAGAATCTAAATGAAAACAACATTTGAGTCACGCATTTCATTAACTATACATCGGACAATTACATTTCTGCAAACAACAACTCGGGTACTCGACAGCAAGAGCGCTGATCTTTCTTGATAGCTCTTAATAGAAATCCAAACAAGAATAAAAACCAGCAAAAGACCAGATAGACCATGGTCCCTTAAAAAGCTTTAGCTAAAAGAAGATGCATGGTTTATGCCAGAAACTGACCCCACACTGCCAAGATTAGGGAAAAAGTAAATCGCACTTCAAGAATTCTCTCAGTTTACTAAACGTAGCTTTTGTATGAGACCGAAGTTTTAAGACATGAGTGTTGGTGTTGACACACTCCTTTTAGAGCAGCAGTGGGCAACCTAGGCTAGCGAGTGACCTCAAGACTGTTCTACCCAAGCCAGTCTCTCAGAATAGGACAGTTTTACTAACTGCACTTGCGAAGCTAGAATTTGTGGAGTGCCAAGTGAACTGCGGCAGCACTTTGGTTAGATGCCAAGGGGACGCACGCCTCTCTCGATGTCGTGTGTGATAAGCATGCACCTCACACGACATACCCTTGGCTCATGCGCGTACCACTTTGGTAATATCTGGAGGGAAAAACCACGCAGGCGAAAACCAGCAGAATCTGGCAACTCTGCGCATGGGCAATGGTACAAAAAGGTCTGTGGGCCACACACAGAACCCCGCTAGGCTGTAGGCTGCCCATCACTGTCCTAGAGCACATCTCCAGTACTGTGGCCCATCTAGGACTTGAAATCTTGCCGTCTGAGGAAGCGTACACTTCCTCAGATTACTATCTGCAGTTCGGGTTCCTGCGCTTCGAGAGAACGAACTTACCCATCGAATGGCTTCAAACATCTTCAGATCAAGTGGGTCCCCAGAAAGCGCGCCTTCAATTTTCGTGAGTGAATGACAAGTTGCCATACAAGCAACAAACTGAGACTTCACCAGGCTCTCACTGCAAGCGCTCTCTTCTGGCAAAAGGAAACTAACACAGAACACAGTAACACCAATGCTTTACTCTGAGCTAGCTTAGCAGCAGAACACTGCTTTCCAGGTCTATCCAAGCTTATCCTTTCCACACCACCCAGAGGACGGATTAGGACTGCAGGCTGGGATTTTTCGTAGAGCCCAAGGGAATTAGGAAACCTGCTCCCACTGAATTACAACATGATATGGGCATGTACCTCCTGCAGGCGCCTCTGAAATCCCCATCTCCACTATGGGAGTAGTCAAACACAGCTGCTTCGATCATTTGTAACTTCACATGGATCTCGTCCAGACAAGAACTAACACCGGATTGCCTGAATCAAGTCCCCGGTAACTCAGAAAGAACACCCTGAGCAGCCTGCAACGAGTGCACACACCAGGCTCAAAACCCCTTTGCCTTGTTCTGTGCTCTGTTCCTAACTCCCAACCCACATTTTACAGCTGCGAGAACGTGTCGTGGATTTTCCCCAAGTCGCAATCACACTCGGTGTGTAACCCTTTCCAGGCACGCTTTTGTGCACATCCAGGAACACAAAGGATCAAAGATTCTTTTCTGCTTTATGCAGGTTCTTGGATGCTCATGACCATAGTATCTGAGTACCAGTTACATATTTGCTCTCATATCAATCACACGGTGCCAAACCAAACCCCCCTCTCGTGAAAATATTGCAGTACTCACCGACCATTCTCCACTCTCTGGATCCCCCAAAGATCTAAGCCATCTTCAGTCAGAGTGCCAGTCTATCAAAAAGCAAAACAAAAAGCCAATCAGTCACCACAGAGAAAAACTCCATTGCCAAGATGGGCTCTGAAAAGTGCCGGTGGAGAAACGAACAAAGCTACACTTGAGCAGGGACATGACAGCATTTTCACATCCAGCCACAATGCAGATGTGATTTTCGTTAGCTGTCCCTTGCAGAATACGTCTCCGTGCAGGTTCCGCAGGGACCTGCCCATGGTACAGCAGCATCGTATGACCGTGTCACTTCCCCATGCCATGCAGTCACTGCTCTCTGCAGTCTGTGCTCATGGGACTGGAGGGAACACCCAGCTGCTCAGTCCTCACTACTGTGAGCTCACAACGCCTGTGGTTATGGGCGAGGAATTTCCTAGCCTTGCGCACGGAATTCGGCGTGAAAAGACAACAGGTGACCGAAGGAGCAACAGCTCGGCTTGGGGAAGAGAGCTGGGCGCTAAGCTACTGCCCCAACTAACAGGCATTTAGAGAACTATTCCCACACCAGGTTGAATCCATCAGCCACACAGAGAAACCACACAGCCGTGCAGACAGTTTAAGGCCGTGGCGGCCAACCAGTTCTGAAGCAGTAGCCGCTACAGCAGCAGTAGCTACAGCGAACTAGCCAACAGGAGGGGCCGGGGGGAGAGGCAGAGGAATTCCCTCCAGCTCCTGCCAGGCTGCCTGCTGGGTCACTGACCCTGCTGCTGCTGCCCCACCCAGATTGCCTGCCAGACTCCAGCAGCCCACGCTGCCATAGGCTGTCGTGGGTTGTCTGGGGCTCCCTGCAGCCCCGGACCCGGTCCCTCTGCCACAGGCTGCCGAGAGAGCGGGCTCTGGCCCCGCTTCCACAGGCTGCCCAGGGCCCTGGCTCTGCAGGGCCACAGGCTGTTGCTGGCCCAATTCTGTGCCGCTGGGGCTTCCCTGACCTGGTCCCAGTGCTGCAGGCTGTCGGGGGCTGCTGCCAGCTCCTGCCCTGTCCCACTGCTTCAGCTCTCCTGGATTGCCCTCCTGTCACTAGACTACCGGGGTTCTCAGCCGCAGGAGCCAGAGAATTCCGGCTGGGGAGGGACGACCTGTATTTGTATAGTTGTGTTTGTTTATTGTCTACCACCCAGGAGTGCACCAAGGACCTGTAGCTACCGGAACAGAGTTCAGTTTCACAAGCTCTCCCTTCAATAATTATTGCAACTGCCCTTCTAGCCACTGCTGTTACTGCTACTTTCAGTAACTAGCGATGATTCCCAAACGTCTCTCACCTTATCGAAGCACACGAGATTCAACTGGCCACAGATATTTATCCTCTGAGGGCTGATGCAGAAGATACCAATCTTTTTTAACCGCCTCTGGGCATAAACGATCCCGGCCGTCATGGCAGCAGGAAGTGCAGGAGGTACAGTGATGGTTATGATATCCAGGGACTCAATGATTATTGTATGAGCTGGAACCTAGGGTTAAGAATGTACAATCTTAAGCGAATAAAATTCAGTGCTTACAGGGATGGCCAGTCTCCCCTTAACACACAAGTTCAATGTAGCTTTGGAGCACAACTTTCAGAGAGGAAGCTCCTTTCCACCTCTTCCTGGGCTGTCCCAGGTCGCGCCTCTCTTGTGCTCAGAAAGTTAAAGCTGCGGTAAGCTGCAATGCTAGCCATTCGACCCTGAAAGTTTTACTCCTGTAAGCAGCATTCCCTCCACGGGGCCTGGCAGCCCAGCCTCACAGCTGGCTAGGAGCTGACTCGCTGGGTGGGCTTATTAATCACCTGTGAAGCTGGGCTGCCCGCAGCTTAGAGGGAATTGGAGGAACACTGCTTGCAAACCCCCAATCTCTTTGCCGATACATCAGTTAAAAGTCAAAGGTGAGTGACTCGTGCAACAAATCTGATACAAAAAACTTCTGTGAATGACTCTTGGTATGTAGTTCATTTCTACATGGTTTGGCTAGCCAATATCTAATTTGGTTTGATTGGCTATGAAAGTCACATGCTATCCTATTTCTCCTTTGCATCACAGTAACCTCTACAATCAGTTTTCTGGTGCAAATGCTTGTGATTATAAATTCACATTTCACTTTCCTTCAACATAAGAACATAAGAGCGGCCAGACTGGGTCACACCAAAGC
>JANRFK010004149.1:121187768-121203720 GCA_030068395.1 Apalone spinifera | reverse complement strand
AGATTTGCAGTTCACTGTGTGACAGGAAGGCTCTGCTGAGGCTCCACCCCCTTCATTCTCTTCCAAGGAAGAGTCGCTGGTGGAGCAAGCAGCATCAGCAAACAGCCTTCTTTTGTAAGTGCTGTAATCAATAGAGAGACTGAACTAGGAGTTGCAGGGTCACTCCTCCCTATGGTCAACAGAGGCAGAACATCCTCCATGACCAACCCCAAAGCCATGTTTCCAGTTTGACTTTTCTATATCTGCTTATCGGGCTCAAACTGAGAAACCAAACCCAAGCTTCCAGGAACTCTAGATCTGACTGCACCCAACTTTCATACTTTGGACCATTCACTTCCCCGCATTAACTCTCATACGACACATTTTTGCAGCTGTAAAGAGCATCTCCATCAAACAACAGGCAAAGGATTCTCAGGCCTTGTCCACACTAAACAGAAGATCGCTGCTGCCACAATTGATCTTCCAGAGTTTGATTTAGCAAGTCTTAACTAGACTCGCTAAATCGAACTTAGAGGTACTCCTACTTTTGCGAGGAGTGAGGGATGCTGCCAAGCTCAGCTTAAGGTAAGAGACTCCAGCTACCTATTCTATGTAGCTGGAGATGCATACCTTAAAGCTGAGCTGCTGGTCTAATGTATACCTGGCTTCAGACACTTTGAACATAGATAATTGGTCTTATCTCCCTGTCACTGGAAAGAAAGGTTTTGTTTTTAATACTGAGTTCTCTGGAGTCAAACATCTCAAAATTACACACACCAGGAAGAAACAGCAAATAGTCCTGAAGCACCTTAGAGACTAATAAAAAATGTAGATGGTATCATGAAACATCTGAAGAAGTGGGTTGTATCCACGAAAGCTCATGATGCCATCTACATTTTTGTTAGTCTCCAAGGTGCTGCAGGACTATTTGTTGTTTTTAAGTTTTTTTTAGTGACAGACTCACAGTTGCCCCCCTGAAACTTTTGAACATACCAGGAAGTTTGAAGCAGGATTTTCAGGGACTGATTCTGAAATGGATACTCTAGTAAAAATAGAATTTGTGATGACAGCCATGGTAATGTGAACTTACCTTTCTGATGGTGTATAGTGAGCTAACAATAGATATCACAGACATAATCACAATTGCTAATGCATAGTAGTAATATTCATCGGTGACCCACAATATCACGCTGAACAGTTGGAAAATGTAAAATGGGTTTAGAACCTGAAAGAGAAAGAACATATCAAGGTTACATCAAATGTAACGTGTCTCCTAGAAAAGCCTGAAATAAATTAAACTTATTCGCAGTGAGAAAAAGTTAGGCTTTTCAGTTCCTTATGCCTAGGTCCTTTCATTTTCGGTTTTATTTTCTTTAATTTTTCCTGCATATTTATTGGTCTTTATCATCACCACCACCACCAAAAACAGGTGAAAAAAAACAATTTTGGGGATTAATTAAAAAACCGTAAAAACAGAACGCTAGTCATTTGTGTGTGCCTCCAAAGAAAATAGAAAGATCATGAATAGGCTAAACATGCAACTTAGATCCCCTTCTCTGATGGATAGTCTCAGAGTCTTTAGTGTGTTTACAGTTTGAGAAAAGCATATTTAGTGCCAAGAGTGGAGAAATGGCAGGAGCCGCCATGGCATGGGCTTTTGATGTGTAACTCTCCACACAGAGCCCTCGCGTGATCTGTAATGCTTTTGTTCTTAGACTCAGATTTGGACTTTGGACCCACAGAGTTGGTTCCCCCAACCTGTAGATCTAAGAAATATTCTCACTTGTAAAAAAAAAAAAAAAAAAGGGCTAAAATGTACTTTATACATAATAGCCCCCTTTGAAACCTGCCACTCTAACTCCAAATATTCATTCATTCTAGATACGGCTTTTTTAATTTAAAAAAAGTTCTTACCTCCTTAATCAGAAGCTTAAAAATTGAAGGCACTTTCACACCAATTTCATTTACTCCATAGAATACTTTTCTGTACGGAGAGAGAGCCAAAAAGTTAGTTGTACTCTGATTGTAGATAATCTATACCACAATACCCTCCATTATTTTAAAGCACTTTATATCTTCCCATTCATTTGAGAGTGTCAGATTGTCTCTCACTACAGCCTTTTAAATGCTAGCTAAGGATGTAGCAGCAGTAAATAGAAAAAATACATTTGGATGAGATGCTGCAGGACTTGAACATTAAAATATTTATGAACTAGATATAAATTGAACCACAATCAAATATTCTGGAGATGGGAAAAAAAAATCAGAGAGGTACTAAACATACAACAGAAAAAACCCCTAAACAAAGTGACCTAAAGAGATTAAAACTGAGATATGTGATGTTCCACATAAACACACACAAAACCAAGGAAATAGTGAGTAAGAGAAAGATATAGAGAAAATAGTGAACAGCAAACTACGTGTAAGTGTGAGGTCGTTGCCAACATCCCAAGATGACCTTGAGCAAATCAATAGTAACTACTGGACTCTGAGAATGAGGTGCTCAGGTGGTGCTGTCATCTCCCCTGCCAGCTGAACGTAGGCCCCAGGGAGGGACCCACATCTGGAAGACGAATGCATGACACATAGATTACGGTGACAGGAGGGCTATGGTGTCCTCGGCCACAGGATGGTTTTCCATGAAGGACGACTGCCTTGTCCACTTGACACAGAAATGGAAGAGCCTTTTGGGACATCAATTTGCCAGTCTAGGGAGGATGACTTGAAACGAGGTGCAAAAGGGGCCAGGTAACAAAAACCCATAGGCAGGAAATAAAGAAGATGACCCTGAAGAGGGCTGGAAGCAGGGTAGGAGGAGACACAGAAATTTACAATAGGGTTACAGGAGTAACAAGAGGGAAATCTGTAATGGAATCAGCTCTCCTCTTAGACATTTATACACAAATGCAAAAAAATATGGAAAATAAATATGAAGAACTGGAAGTCTCAGTGCACAAACTTAATTATGGCTTAACCAGCATCTAGGGAGTGGATGGGATAAATCTCACGACCAGAATATTGGAGTTTACTTGTTCAGAAAGGCACGCTCGGAGACAAGGGAGGCGGCATTGCATCATGCATCAGGAATGTATATACTTGTTCTGAGGCCCAGAAGGAATTGAGTTGAAAGGCTCTGGGTGAAGATAAAAGGGGGAAAAGTGGATCAGCAGCAGCAGAAGGTCCTGCTAAATCAGGAGGAGCAGATGGAGAAGGCATTTCTAGAACAACAGTAAAATATTCAGTACACAAAGACCTGGTAGTAATGACCCTTTTACCTCCCAGGCAAGTACTGGAGAAGTGACGTGGTGAAACAGCATATCCAGTAAGTGCCTGGAATGCGCTAGGGACTGCTTCTTTCAGATGAAGCAACTCACTGGGGGACTTCTATTTTCCACTCGATTCCAACTAACAGGGAGGAAATGGTTGCAAATCTAAGAGAACTTGGCTGCAAAGTGTTCTCTAATCTTTTCAATCAATATGTGGATTTTTTCCATCCATGTGTGGAATAAATGTTGAATGTGCACTGAGGCATGTATGAATGTGCACCACTAGTAGAAACCGAACTGTGGGCGTGCTGCTGATAAGCTGGGCATCATGTGAATCTCTCCAGAGCAGAGCTGTACAAGCGCTCGGCTTACAAGGAACACTGCTTGGCTGAAAGAGATCATGAACTGATAAATTCACGATCCTAAGGAAAGGAAGGAGTGACAGCAGACACTGAAACTCACAGGACTGGAAGATAGGTCCCAGGGGGCAAAAATCTAAGGGAAAAAGGAGTTCAGAAGAGCTGGCATTTCTCAAAGAAACAATATTAAAGACAACAACTAACTAACTCAATGCAAAGAAAAGACAGAAAAAACAGCCACGGGGCAAGAGGAGCTCTTTAATGAGCTGAGCAGCAAAAGGGACCAAAAGAACAGTGCAAATGCACAAGGAGGAAAATCAGAAAGACTAAAGCATAGAATGAGTTACACTCAGTAAGGGCCATAAGAGGCGGCTCTATAAACGCATTAGGAGTTTACTCAATATGGTTTGGTCCAGCACATGCTGCAAAGAATTCCACGAGAATATCACAAAAAGTGAATGGGCAAGAAAACGTCAGATGAAAGTCCATGTTGAGAAATGCAAAGTAATGAACAACAGGAACCATAACGCCAGCTACACATACCAAATGAGGGGATCTAAATGTAGGTGCTTCCCTTCAAGAGAGATCTTGGAGTCATTGTGGATACTGCTCTGAAAGCATCCCCTCAGTGTGCCTGAGCAGTCCAAAAGCAACCAGAATGCTAAGAACCATTAGGACAGGGATAGAGAATGAGACAGAAAATACCACATTGCCTCTAGATCAATGTATGGTAGGCTTATACCAGGAACACTGCATGCTGGGGTGGCTGCCCTATTTCCAACAAGATACATGTAGAGTTCGAAAAAGTACAGAGAAGAGCAACACAAATTCCTTGGGGTATGGAATAGCTTCAACCGTGGAAAAAAGACAAGTGAGAGAGGTCTATAAAATCACGACTGGTGTGAAGAAATGAATAGGGAGGTTTGATTTACCCTTTCATATTACACATGAACTCAATGAAATTAGCAGGCAACAAGCTGAAAACAAACAGAAGAAAGTGCTTCTTCACACAGCACAAGACTCCTTGCCAGAGGACGCTCTGATAGCTAAAAATATACCTGGGCTCAAAAAACAATGAGTTAAGTTCAAGGAGAATAAGCCCTCGGTGGTTATTAGCTAACATGGTCAGGGATGCAACCCCTGCCCTGGATATCCCTCCACCTCCAACTGCTAAAAGCGGGACTGGACAACAGGACAACTCTCAAAGGATCCTGCTCTGTAATCTAGAACGAGCCCTTGGTGTGACCCAGTATGGCCGTTCTTATGTACATTGGGCGTACCACTCCCCGTCTCTTCCCAGCACTGCCCCCGCTCACACCCACCTTACGGCACACGTGACTGAGTTCTGACTCCTTTTGGACTATTTGTCAACGTGAAAAGATTATTAAGCACCACAAGAGGTTGCCGATTCCATTGTTAATAGCAAAGGTCTCTCTGAAAAACCAGTCTAAGAAATAAAATATGGTTCTAGCCATATTCAATGAGGATGTAAGCAGTCCCAAAGGAGATCCCTCACATTTAGTATACCTCCTCAATTCAAGGCTACACATTGTCAAGTCTTCTTCTGAAGGGAAGTTTAATGCCCAAACAACACACACTGATCACACTTTGTTTAATTCATTATGAGAAATATTCCAGAAACAAAGCTATCCAGCCAGTAACCATGTGCCTTTCTGACATCTCTTCAACGTGTACGCGAGTCTGAATTTGTACGATTACCTGTGCTCGTGCACCCGCTTAGTCAGTCCAGTACTATGTTCATTGTGAATTGAAGAGCAGGAAGTAAACTCATCCAGTCCCCTAAAATAATGGTAGAAATTAAACAAGGTCTCAGTAACAAGCTTCTTAGGCTAATGTTCTTATTAAAAACAAACCATTAAAATGCTTGGGAATTGTTGTAAAGATGTTACATTTATATTAGACGCTCAAGTTGCCTTATATAAGAATATTAAAAAGCAGTCAGCTAGGATTGTCATTTCACTCATTTTTGCCTAGTTATTGCAAATATCAGAGAGCAGAAGACCACTGAATTCATTGTTTGGTTACGCCAAGACTGCCCTGTTCACACCACTTCTTTTTTTAAATGTAAATGCTTATTTCAGACACCGACTGGTGTAACTAGAATTGGAAGCTGCCACAAAGAAACAGGCAAGAATTCGTATCTAACAAAATGGATATGATACGGATTAGCTTTGGCCTATAAATTATTATTCAGAACTCTCCTTACATGCTTTGCATGAGGCCTGCAGAAACTGACAACCATGAGGCCCCGGGTACAATGAAACCACTGTCTTGTCTATTGTGCTGGCCAATATTATCTCGCTGGTTCCTTCTACCCTCCATGCAAGCCCACTGTGCACACGCATTAGGATACATTTTTGATTACATGACATACCAATTTTCCCACAGGACCTCTGCCTCACTCAGTGCACAGGATGGGTTCAATATTTCTTTTTATCTTCATCTTTCACTGTGTGGCCCCATGTATTTACTGCACATCATCCAAACTACCCTAAATACAGAATTGTTAGTTTCCTCGTGAGTTTTCTGTAGTGCTCATAGCATCATCTTTCCTTTTCACAAAGATTAATGAACTTCTCTTCACAACACTCCTGTGAACTGAGGTGGGATTAAGTTTCCCTGGGTACAAAATGAGGAACTGGACACAGAGGGGAAGGCCAAACTGTTAAGTGTCCACTAATTTTGGACGATCAATTTGAGAAACGTCAGGCCCGACTGTCCAAATACTTAGCACTTCACGTGGTTGACAGCAGTACTCCCACGCACTCAGTTACAGTTGGGAATGCTTAGCTGCTCTTCTGCGAATCTGACCCCAGGCGGTGAAGTTGGGTACACAGAAAATGAAGAATGCACGGTGGCCATCAGAGAAACTCTGGTTGATGTGCCTGGCCTAGAATCACATAGGACCTCTGGGGCAGAGGCCAGGATAGAAGTAAATTCTCCAAGGGAAGCTGTAACAATACCCTCTTTTCCCTTCCTGCATGTCCCTGCCACATTCACTATGCACCTTCCAACTTGTGCAACAAATGAGACAGGGGTCCTACACTCACAACCTCATTGACCGCACACCCCAGTTCATTCCGAGCTCGTACGCAGCGTTGCTGTGCCTAGTGCCACAGCAGCCCTGGCAGATGAGAAGAGCAGCTGCACAGGAAATCCAGCCCACCTCCTGAAGCCTGGGAGAGGGCACCCAAATTTAGTCTGTGGGATGGCATATGCACAGTCCAGGTCAGCAGGCGGGAGCTATGAAGGGATGCGGGATGTTCAGTGCAGAGGGAACCTTCAGCGAATGTAGCAGCCAAGCTCTAACAAACTTTTACTCAACACATTTTCCAGAGGCTTGTAACCTGGCCAGTTCTTTCACAGAAATAGCAAGACACCCATGACACACAGGCAAGCCCCTCTGCTCCGAAGCGTGGAAACGCTAAAGCTTCCTAATAAAACAACTGGTAGTTTTATTTGGGTGGAAGGGGGTAATAATGGGGGGAGGAAATAATATTTTCCCTTAATCTCACTGTCTGAAACAGCTGCACCATGTTAGCTGAAAGTAAAACAAAACAAAACACCACCCGCACATGAGGCAGACATCCAGGACGGAAAATCTCAGCCTGAACAGTTTAAGTCTGGCCAACAAGAAGCTACTGAAAATAGGGCCTACAATGTAAAGTCCTAGGCAGCGTTAGCTGCAGTCATTGGTACCCACAGTGCCTCTAATGAAGGTAAGTTCTGGTACTGAACACAGACTGCCAGTTACAGAACCTCTGCACAAAACAGAGATTCTGTCCCCACAAAAGACGTCCTTAGTTTTATCTAAACTTGCACTCTGATGCACTGGGTTTGTTAACTGCCCATATGACTTTTTATAGATTTCTTTAGAAAGCAAGAAATGTTTTTGGGGCAACATGACTGCCAGGCACTCACTCACATAGCAACAATCCGTATTAGTGAGGGTTTTGTTCTTTTTGCTTTTCTGTTTCTCTTTCCCCATGCACCCCCCTCTATCTACCTACCTGGGGTGGGAGAGGGAGAGACATGATCTGGATCCTAGACTTGTTTTAGCCTTAGGAGTTGTTTGTTTCAATGGCTTTCAGTGTGGCGTGCCTAAGCATGGCTTCCCCACTGTAGCAAGCTGCTGTTGTACAGTGGGAAAATAGGACTGCGTTCATTTCCCCTTTCAGGGCGAGAGGAAAGGCTAATCTGCAGGGCTTGTTGTGATAACTCCCTCCTGGAACCTTCATGTTACTGAAAGAGGGAGGTGGTGAAGCCAGTAATGCCCAGGAAGGGTAGCTGGGACTGTAACCCCATCTGGAAGCACTGTAAGGGCAATGGTTTTCAGGCCAATTTCATCCCTCCTTCTATTGCTAACGAGAGTTCAAACTCAGAAGCAGAATTAACATGGAATGGCTGGGATACATCCATGAGAGCTGGATAAGTGGTCACTGGGGTGAAATCCCTGCCTTCCTCTTCTTTGGACTTGGCTGAGCAGCAACTGTGATCAGCGTGAATGGTTCCAACAAGATTCTGGGCCTCTGAAACAGCTTGCCTATCTCTGGGAAACGAGTGAAGCTTCCTATAATCTTAGCCTCTCTAGTCTCTACAATTCCTCCCACATCCCTAATTTAGATTGCAGATCACTACAAAGATATTGCAAGTGACCTAGAGCACAGGGGAAAGGGAGAAGTAAATCAGGAGGGGATTCACTCAAAAGTTCACCATCCAGAAATCAAAAGTTATAGAACTATTATCCAAAACTAATTCCAACTAAAAGGAAAATGACTCTTCGCGCAGGAGGGCACCAGAACCAGGTTCAGGCTAAGGGACTTACAACCAATTCTGCTCAAAATAAGATGTAAAGAAATGTCTCAGTGCTGTGATCCCTGGACACATGTGCTCAAAAAGAGGACCTAAGCTTGCTCATGCTCTGCATGCAGAATTCTGACCAACTCCAGCAGCAGGACGGGCTGGGCTGGGAAGAAGGAGCACACATACAGCGGGATACAGAACAGGTCAGTAGGCTACACCCCCAACAACAAACCAAGCCTTTTGAAGGTGTTTACATTGCTGTTAAAATCCCATGGCTGGCCTGTGCTGCTTAGATGTCCAGGCTCAGCCGAAGCTGGACGGTCTACACTGCAATGAAAGAGCCTCACAAGCCTGAGTCAGCTGTGGCTGCCATCAGCAGTATAGACAAACACTTACAGATGTGGTGCGCTAGTTAATGGATTAACCAAGACCCCTGCTACCAATCATGAAAGTCCTGAAGTTCACTAGGAAATGCAAAAGGCAAATCAGAGATTGGAAAACTGTGCTGCAATACTGTCATTTTTATAAGCTTTTTGGGAACACAGACAACAAGAAAAAAGACACACACTTGCTCTACAAGGCAATAATAACGAAGTAATATTCTTACTTTTTGAAGTCAAAACTTTGGATTGCATCATTCCAGAAATACTTTACACTGTGATGTGTGAAATAGCGAATCTGTAAAGCAAATGCATGCAATTATAAATTGAGCTGGCATTGCTCAACACCTGTTTTCTGTTAAATTTAGTATCACTGTTAAAAATTTGTAACAAAAATTAACTTAAATTAGCTATATTATAGGTATGAAAATGAAATACAAAACTGACTGTGTACCCTTCTCTGCTGACAATCTATTTTATACAAGATAGGCTATTTTTCAAAAGTCTTATTAATGTCTTTCATTAATCCCACAATACACAGATCTGTTATATAACTTAAAATATAGGAGCACATTTCCCTACCTCAACCAACTGGCCTCTCTGACAGTCTAAACTGGTCACATGCATTGTCATGTGTGTGCATTATATACAGCCTAGTCACAGGTGCCCTGAAGGTTAAGGGTTCAGGTATAACAGGTCCACTTACAGGAAAATATTTGTGCGGGTAATTTCTATTTTCTTCAGCAGGGCTTTCATATAAATGACCACTTGAAACTTTGTCTGCAATAGATGGAGGATTCTGTAATGGGTTGGGTCCCCAAGAATGCAGAATGCGAATCTTTGCACAAAACCATATCCTGAATTCATCCTAACAAAGAAAAAAAGTGACTAGAGAAACAATTGAAGAATAGTGTTCAAAACCTTGTAAGGATACATAAAAGTGAATCTAGGGACACTTTCCTTTTTTTAAATAAGTATCAATGTTAACTGGAATACAAACCAATTAAATATCAGGTCCACATATTCTTACAGAAATGAAAGAGGGACTTTACTTCTGGTCATGTGTCCATCAGAGAAAACATTAAGAACATTCCCACTTCGTCACAACAGGTACAACAAAATGTAATATAATATATTTAATGCACAATGGAATCCCCAATGGGTTCGTTCCAAAATGGCCGCCATACTGTGCCAATCAGCTGTTTGGCAGCACAGCGGGGCAATCTGGACGCTCCGTGGTTGACAACGGAAGCCATTATCATCCGCTCCGGTAAACCTCATTCCACGAAGCATAACGGGGAGGTCGACAAAGGCTTACGTTGTCGACCGCAGAGCATCCAGACTGCCCCACTGTGCCTCCAAACAGCTGATCGGCACAGCACAGTGGCCATTTTGATGTAAATGAAGCGGTGATTATTTAAATCGCCGCTTCATTTTCCTCTGTCTAGTAAACTCATCTACATGGCTCCATCGACGGAGCCATGTCGTCTAGACATACCCCAAGATTTCAGTTTGCTTTCAACTGGCAAACTAGCCTGTCATCTACTATATATTTGAGAGTTTGTATGTCTGTCTGTTCAAGAACTCATCCGAAATGCTAAGAGCTGGGACCACCACATTTGGTCTGCAGCTTCCCCTTATCATACTTAAAGCAAGGTCAGGGTTTGGTTGTGCCAGGAAAATGGGACTGCTGCCCAGAAAACCATACAGAAAAGAAACAATCACCAGGCAGGTGAAAGGGGCTGGCTGGGGCGCCCCTCCCGTCTGGGACTGCCCCAGCTCCGAGCCTCTCCCCCCGCCCCCCAGAGGCCTTTTGGGGAGGCGGGAGGAGCTGAAGCTCCCTCCTCTCCGATTCATACAGGAACATTGCTGGCTGCTCCCCTTTGTCAGAAAGTGAGGGGAAAGTGCATTCCTCACGCTGACAGATGAATGTGGACTTGCTCTAGTTGGGGAACATGCACCCCTCCTCCAGCTGTGCCCACTGCAGAGGCCAAGGAGTGGTCCCAAGCTGCTACGCTGAGAGAGCGCTGGGGTTGTCCTCTCTCCCGAGGGCAGCTGCACCCTGAACCCCTCCTCCCCAGCCCCAGCCCAGCAATGATTGAAATGAAGCCTGGACATTTCCATTTTATTCTCCAAAAAGCAAAAATGAATTGGGTGAAGGACCTGAGCAACGCCAAGTAAATCTTCTAGTTTATTTATAAACTGTGATGCAAAGACAATAATATCACTCCGGTTCCAAGTCTGAGAGCTGATAACAACCACCTCTAACTTCTTGGTTTCAACAGCCTTTGCAACACTGGAGAACATTCCACGCACAAACTTACTGTTGTTCTCAGTAGCACCACTCCACAGTCCTTAAGTGTAGTCCTTACGCATGTTGCTTTCACCCGCCACTCAGGCATCCAGTAGAGGAGGAGGAGGAAGAAACCACCAGTACAAAGCACCCCTACAGCAACTAAAACTAGCTTCCAGTGGCACAACTTATACCCATAAATCTCCTGTACGGAAACAGGGAAACAAAACCAATGAACAAAGATTCCTTAATTGCTTTGGTGGAAAAAGTCAGTAGTAATCTGTTACAACCTGTGGCAGATGGGTCATACTTCAAAGGTGTTTCTTCTCTTCTTTGGTGGGGAAGGGTTCCATAAAGTTTATTTACTATAGTGCATCAGGGTGGTAATTGAACATTGCTCAATCCAACACACACAGACTCGAACAACCCCAGTCAAGTGCCACAGACACACCAATTTAACAACACGGCAAAAAAGAAACAAACTTCTCCGTGGCCTGCTCCTGAGACACTTATTCAGGGAAATTATGATGTTACAATCTTGCCTGCAGCGTATAAGAGCCAGGTTCCACTCCCCGGCTATGAAGATGTATGGGAACATGGCATGGAAGCTGCTCTGCAGTCCAACAGCAGCTGTAAGCAATTTAGCATATTTCTTTCTGCTCACAATCTGACCCCAAACGAGGCTGAAAAAAGTGATAATTTTTTAAAACTGACTTATTTAAAATGATTTTTCTTCTAAAAATAAGCCAGTTTAAAAGGAAATCTAAATTTAATACGAAATATGTCAAGATCTAACCTTATTAAAATCTCCTAAAATAATAAAAAATAAATATGCTGAATCTGTGAGCCTCTATCAAAATCTATGCGCTAAAGACTGCTTTTCTGTATAAATAATCAGGGGTAAAACATCCAATTTTTAGATCATGCTTTATAAATAGGGCACAATAGATCATTTACTGTACCAAAAACTTATTTTGTTTAATAAAAATAAACTGGAGTGTTTAAATTTCAGTTACCATCCTTATGCAACTTGACACAAATCATAAGCAAAATCTGCAGAGGGGTAGCTGAGTTAGCCTGTAACAGGAAAACTTAACAAACAACAAATATTCTTATTATTATTGACACATTTGTTTGGTTAGGGAAAATGTTCTTCACATTTTCTTCACATTTTTTCCTTGATGGGAAGAAAAAGAAGAAAAAAGAGTGCTGGGGGAGACCGACAAAGTAGCTATCATGTTTTCTCTTCCCACCAACACAAAGGTCGCGGCGTTTTGTTTGGTTTTTTTAGCAGCCACCTTCTAGAGAAAAAATGTTCTTTTGCAACATTCTGGGAAGTACATTTCCTTTTTCTGGATCAGCGCCAGGGGTTATTTAGTGACCAACGTGTTGCTCTTAGGTTTTTAAAGGGCCAGATCCTGGGCTTTGATTATGAAGAAGTAACAGCCACGCAGCCCTCGGCATCACCTCCGCAGAGTAGATCCCATGCCGCATGCCCTCACAGCCACCATCATTGTCCGTGCACTAAGAGCAGGGTGGCCTGCATCCGTTTTGGACAGGACAGTCCCTTGCTTAAGCCGCGTTCTGACTGTATTTCCCCAAGGGGTCACTTCTCACACTGGCTCTAGCTGACTCAATCAGCTGGCCAGAGCAATCAGGACAACTGTGGGGTGTGGGCAGCAGGGATGAGTGGAGACGCCAGTCCCCTGCAGGAAGGAGGCAGGGGAAGCAACATTGAACCAGGGAGGGAGCAGGAGTCCAGCAATCAGCAACGCCTGGCCCGGGAGAAGCCCTCAGGCTTCTCTTTGGGAAATATGGTCACCCTAACTAAGAGTGGAAAAGCAGACGGGGTGGAGGAGCTATGCAAATTTGCTCACCATCCCTGATCAACCCTCTCCGCAGCCTGCCTCTTCCTCTTCAAAGGCCTTGGACATTCCAAGGTTAGCCTTGGAGCCTTCCTCTTAAGCCTGGTTGCCCCCAAACCTTGAAAAGTTACAGACTCCACCTTAGAGGAGAGCGCCAGGTTTAACTGCTGCTATCTAATAGCTACAGAGCTGCCTCCCCAAATGGGACAGCCAGGCGCCATCCCACAAGTGACCAGGCACAGTTTGTTTCTATGAAACACTTCCTTGCTGCAACTGTCTTTGAAATGGCCATTGAGAGTGACACGCGGTGTGGGCCCTGATGGATGTTTCGCTGCTCAGATCTGCTTGCCTCTGCATGCGCTCTCTGTTCCAGTGAGCTCGGAACACATGGAAATTCGTACCCTAGCGCTAGTCCTCTCCGACTGCAGAAAGGGCTTTGGAGGGCTGTGCCTAAAACAATATGCCCCACGCACAAAAGCAGCATTTTCTTCAATGAGTGAAACTAGGCCACCAAACTGATTACCATCTCATCCTCCTCATCTTCATTTACTATCTTCTTCTCATCCTTCTCCATGTTTACTAGACGTGGAACTTCTCAACTTCAGAGACGGGAAGTCTAACAAGAGAAGAATTAAAAAACTGGTCAAGCGATATTTGGACTGCTGTGCACAGTCACTTCTGGTGCTTCGCTGGCATAATTACAGCCACAGAATGCATGTACATGAACGACATCCTTGGAAAGCACTGACACAACCTGCTTTCCTCCAACCCTTCACAGAACATGTAATCCCAGGCTACGTTCAAGTGGTTTGCTGTTCAATATACAGAAGTGGCCGCTAAAACCGGACCTTTCCCTCCACCCCTCCAGCTTTCAGTCCTAACCCCCTGCCCGCATTCTCTCCCCACCTCTTTCCGCTTCTTGCTCCTGCTACACAGGAGGGAGCGGGGGCACGAGTCCCAGGTGAGAGGCACCCTGCTCTCGGTTCTTGTGCCCTGCCCCAGCCACAATTGCAGCAAAAGTCAACCCCAGGCTGGAGCAAGCCCAATGTAGCTGCAAAGCCCGGGCATGCGTGAAGGGTGATGTTTCAAAGACACGTGAAACTTGGCCACACTTGGGCAGATATTCATGTGGAAGGCGAAAGGTGTATCTCCCTGCCACAAAGGCCACCTCTGTGCCAAAACTCAAGTCACTGCTCCAAAACATGAGGAAGCTACCGGCACCCAAAGAGCTCACTGGAATTTTTAAAAGGGGCAAAACAGACTATTGTGGTCTCAGAAACAACAGAACCATTTTAGCTGAAATATCAATCCAAATGGTTAAAGTTTGGCAAAGGTAAAAATGACTGAAAACATGGTGGAAGGAGCTTCAGGCAACATTAATGGGGAGCGAGTCCACCCCCACCTGTAACAGGACATGTATTACTGCATGGTGAGGCCTTGACCCCACAACAGAGAACTGTGCAGGCAGCCCGTGTTCCAACAAAGTCAACGGGGATCCAACTGGGAGCAGGGGTCCATTGAGTTCGTAGATGAGAACACAAGACTCACTATGAAATACAATTACAAATAATTCCTTTGCTACCCTTTTTAAGCCACTGCCACGTCTAGTCAGCTGAATAACTGTGTTAACGTCTTTGTTCGAACCAAGGAAGCAACCTCCTTCTACAACAGTTCCAATGGAAGCAGAATCTCCACTAAGATTTCCCATCCGTGCGCGGAGGGAATTTTGTCTTGTGCACTTGTTCAGGCGTGCACCACTGCGGCACCCACCAGTAGCAAACAACATGTTTAGATAGATAGCTAGACAGACAGACAGATATGGACAGAGCTCAGTTTAAATTATATAAGTAAGAAACAATACTAAACCAAGGGATAATTAACAAGATGCATGACCCTGCAGTACAGGAATCAGGACCAGGAACAGGAGGGATGCAGGGGCTCAGGCCAGGGGCTGCAGGATTCAGGGCATGGGGGAGCTCAAGATGGGGGGGCTGAGAGGGCAGGGAGATGGCAGCTCCTCGCTGCGGGGAGGCTGGAGCTGGGCTACCCACTCCCCCAGAGGTTCCTTGCAGGAGATGAGCCCAGGGCTGAGGTACCTGGCCCCGAGGAAGCTGCTCACTGGGAGGGAGCAGAGCTGGCCTGCCCGATCCCTGGCCAGCCCACAGCTCTTTATGGGAGAAAGGGCTAGGCTGCCTGGCTCCCTCAACCGGTGGGCAAGGGGGAGCTGGGGCTGCGCTGCCCAGCAGCTCCTGGGGTAAGGAGGCCAGGGCTGTTAACTGGCAGCCACCCACCTGCCAGTATTGCAGCCGAGAGGGATAAGTTTGAGGGTCACGTGCTGCCATGGCGGCTCTGGCACAGGTCGCCAGAGCTGCCATCGCCACCTGCCATGTAGCGGCCCCGGACCTGGCCGAGGCCACCAGAGTAGCCACCGCCCACCACGTGGCCCCACCAGTTAGGCCATAGTGTCCTGCCCACCACAGCTGGAACTGGGGCCAGCCTCACAGGGATAACCTCACTGTGCCCCAGCTCCAGCCAGAGCAAAGGGGGGCAGACCCCTGCCACCCCATGGCCTCACCAGGCCACCGCCACCACCATTCACCTTCCAGTCCAGCAGGAAAGCGCAGTGGTGAGTGTTGCTGCGCAGCTCTGGAGGCGAGCTGGGCGGGCACGAAATGCCTTGTGCATGGCCGCACAAGCGCGCAGCGTGGAGGGAGCCCTGAAGACAAACTCCATTCCCATTTCATGGCTAAACTCCCATTTCTATAGCATAGGACCAGCCAAAATCAACCCCATTGCTTTAAGCGCCTGTAACTCTAGCTGAAAGTTAGATGTAGTTTTAAATTCAAAAGCACACCATTGTTCCACGCGGCACACAGCGTACAAAACTGACTCCTGCATTAACTTAAACAACAAACAGTCCTGCAGCACCTTAGGGTATGTTTACACTTGCAGCCTAATTCGAAACAGGGCTGCAAATGTAGGCATT
>JANRFK010004149.1:121159299-121177083 GCA_030068395.1 Apalone spinifera | reverse complement strand
ATACTCCTTATCGCAAGCAGTTGAGATTCCTGTGATGATTCAACTTCAGAAGTAAGAGTCTCTTCTATTGCCAAAAGGTGCAATATAGGTCCAATATACGCCATTATAAATTTAAAATATTTTTGTTTATGACACATTAGCTCTTACAAAAAAGGGTTTCTTTAGCATGCTGGTTTTTGTTACACATTCCAGAGCCAACAATAATTACATGATAAAATAGAGAAGGTAAAGGGACTCTTACAGAAAGAGATTTCTAAACTAAGAAATGCATCTTTACAGAAATGTAAGACCCTGCCATTTACAATTCTGCAGCAGATAGACACCATTAAACATGGTTCTTTATCCCATAAGGTAGAATACATATTTGGATATCACATGCAATTTGTAAGTAGTATTCAAGTTCAGGATCTTCCAACTACATTTTGAAAGAAGTTGAGGTTATTATTTGTCACAGCAAACAAAGCTTAACACTTTAGTCAATTAACCAACCCCTAACAATAAGAATGACATAAGAGTTTAATGAATACATGGAAATTTTACAAGTACACCAGCTAAGTTTTAACAAAGCCCTCTACTCAATACCCATTTTATCACTTCCCATCTTGGACTTTCTCTTATAATGCAGGCTTTTGTTTCTGTGCTTATGCTTAAGGAAGACCATTGTATCCAACATATACCAAACCAAAACTGTGTTTATATTCATAAAGTGTATTCTTTATATAATTATGCTTGTTTGTAGGCTGCAATAGAAATTGCAATATTTACAGTAAAATACACACTACATTCAAGAAAGAGTTTTATTTTACATCCAAAACCCTACACATCATTATAATTGAACAAAGGTTTATAATTAATGTTGTGCTGAAAAACCCATTACTAGTGTACCTTCAGATTCAAATAATTTTACTAGATAATAACTGGTTAACATTTTCTAGAAAAGTAGCTTGGGAAAAACAAAGTTTTATCAATATCAGCTGGTGAAGCATCTATCACCTGCACTTCTTGAACTCTCATAGTTTTACCATTTTAAATTGCAGAAAGTCACATATTAATGCAGCTCTGTGGTTGAGAAATCCAACACTCAAGGCTAAAGAATGCCTGAAGTTAGACTGTCCCCAATGCTTAGACATACATAGCGGTAATATCTATCACTGGACTAGGAATGTAAAATCCCAGGCAGAAGGTCACTTTGGCCTGGCTGAGCTGGGGCAGCCCCCCCGTGGCAGGGTGAGCCTGGCCCGGCCGGAGCAGCCCCCTGTCCACAGCACAATGGGCCCGGCCTGGCTGGAGAGGCCCTTCGCCCATGTTGGCAGGGGGGCTTTTCCAGTCTAGCCGGGCCGCTGGTTAAGCGCTTACCCAGTAAGCGTTACCCCATAGCCCTTTTCTATTCCTATACTGGAACAACTGCTGTTTGAGAAAAACTCTCTCACCTCTGATGTTCTGGGACCCACGCAGCTACACCCCCAAAGCACAGACACAGTCTTTTCTATTTCTCTCTTTGCTGTTACAGGATTAGCTGCCATCAGAGGAGAAGCATGGCAGAGTCAGTGTCATGGGGTCAAATGGTAACCTTTGGAATCCAAGTGAGATTTCTTAACTCTGCAGTAAAGACCGTTTTTCCTTTAACTCTCCTCAGGCTATCTAAAACAAAACACGCATACGCACACTCCCCAGAAATCCCCCTCCCCACCTTTTTTTTTTACATGTGGAATGCAGGAGCGCTGCTTGCTTTGCCAGCGCAGCTTTTACATTTCTTGAATCGCAACTGCGCAGTTAACAATTTTAATGGCTACCTTTGTTAACTGACTAAATCAGCAGAGGGGTGTCAAGTTTTATCCTCTCTTCTAATGCACATGTGAACTTGCCATCTTCCTATGGTCATCTGTTTAAAACTACAGAGCTGGGTTTGTACCAATCGGGCTTGTTTTAAAGTAAAAAAAAATTAAAACAAATAAACCAAGTATTAAATTTGTAGCTTCAGTATTAAATTTGGACGAGTCATCTACCTTAGAGCGAAACGTAGTAATAGCCACAAGGTGAACTTTAACGGGGCTTATTGCGAGGACCACTAGTTTAAGGTGCTGAAGATGTTGAAGGAACCAGCTGGTGACAAGCACACTACATTGAGAATCTTTTCCATTTCTGAAGGTAAGTTTTGCAGGTACCCTGTGCCCCACTGTGTAGAAAGACCGTTTGTACTTGCTGTGAGCATGTCAATTATAGGTCAGCGAACCAGCCAGGAGCCATGCCTTCAGGTGTAGTGAGTAGAGGGTTGATGGTCATTGTGGGAGCCCAGGTGAAGAAGGAGATCCCTCATGCAAGGTAAGTGGATTGGTGGGGTGCGGGACGTCACCACTAGGCAGGGAAATGATGGCTGGTGTGGCCATGCCGGTGCTGTAAGTATGAGATGAGCCCTGTCCCTCCTTATCTTGTGAACTACTCTGTTCCATAGCGGTATAGGAGGAAACGCGTTGAATAGGTGAGCTGTCCATGCAATGAGAAAAGCATCTCCCATTGACCCCTTGCCTATTCCTGCCCTGGAACAGAATACGGGGCGCATTGGCTGTTGGTAGGGCGACCCCACAGGCGCGGTTTCATTTGCCACTCATGTTCGACCGGGAGGGCTCTGCTGAGTGCAGCTGCTGCTGTAGTCAGGGCGCCAGGAAGATGAACCACAGTGATAACTGTGTTTGTGTTTCAGGCACCAGTTCATAAGTAAGTGCTATGTCCTCTGTGCAAAGTGCTCAAGATCAGACTCCGCCCTGACGATTTATGTAAAACGTTGCTGCAACATTGTCTATGTACAGTCCGACATGTCTGTTGGCGATGAACGGGAGGAATTTGACACATGCATTCCTGGCTGCTGGAGTTCTAGGACGTTTATGTGAAAGTTCTTGTCGGTGCAAGACCGCAGGCCCGGGCAGGTATGATGTCGGAATTGAGAGGTCCATCCTGTACGAGATGCATCTGTCGTCATGGAGACGGATGCTTCTGGTGGGTGGAAGGGGACTCTGGAACCAAGGTTCCATGGGCTCAGCCACCAGCGTAAGGATTCCTTTGCTATCTCTGGAAGGGTTAGGGATTCGGATAGTAGATGGATATTGGGTTTGTACACCTGTCCCAGCTCTGTAAACATCTCATGCACAGACGCGCATTGCTGACTACAAAGTTGCACGCTGACATGTGCCCCACCAACCAAAGGCATTCAAGTGCTGCTGTGCGGGGGCTGGATTGTAAGGTATTTACCAAGGGCACAATTTTTTAGAAATGGTCTGTAGGCAGGGAAGGGGTGGCTATTGTCAAATTGAGGCATGCTCCGATAAACTATGTTTTGTGTAGGACAGAGCATCGATTTGGTTTCGTTCACCTGAAGGCCAAGGTGTCGGAATAGGTCTCTTGTGACTGACAGAGAACAGCAGGAAGAGTTGTGTGAGTGCGGCTTGAGGAGGCAGTTGTCTAGGTAAGGATATGATAACTCTTTGTTTCCTCAGGTACAGTGTGACAACCACCAGCGCCTTTGAGAAGACCCTTGGGGCCATAGAGAGTCCAAATAGAAGCACTTTGTATTGGTAGTATTGAGAATCTACAACAAAAAGAAGAAAACAAAACATCTGAGCGCAGGGTGGACGGCAACGGGAAAGTATGCATCTTGCAGTCGAGGGATGGGAACCAATCATCCTGTTCGGATGCCAGTAATACGGAAGCAAGCATTACCATCTTGAATTTTGCTTCTGAATGAATTTATTGAGGGCTCAAAGGTCTAGAATGGGCCTCCAACCTTTTTTCAGTCAAGAAGTGATGAGAGTAGAACCCCTTGCCCCTAAACTGTGTGGGGACGTGTTCAATCGCCCCTATGTGAAAAAGGTGCTCTACTTCTTGTTGGAGAAGGATCTTGTGAGAGTGGTCCTTGAAAAGAGACAGCGAAGGGGGGTGGCAAATGGACACAAAGGTAATAAGATAGCCTTTTTCAATTATCTGCAGGAGCCATCCATCAGAGGTTATTCGTTACCAGTCGTTGAAGAAGGGCAACAATCGATGCTGGAAGAGATTTGCTTGCGTCGATGGTGTTGGAATAGGTGACAGGCTCTACAGACCCTCGATCAGATGATCGAGTTTGCTTGTTGGACTGCTGTGACTGTTGGGAATTGGTAGAGGAAGGGCGTCATCATTGGTTTCTGCCTCTGCCTTTGTTCTGTTGCTGCTGGTCTGGTCTACTGCAGTGTTGTGCAAATGGGGGGGGGGGATATCCAGGTCTGGGGCAGGGCTGATACCTACATTGCCTTCTTCTAGGTACCTGGGTGTGGATCCCCAAAGACTGAAGTGTCACTCTGGAATTTTTCATGGAGTGGAGAATTTCGTTGGTATTAGCTGCAAACAACTTCTGGCTGTCGAAAGGCAGATCTTCTACTGTAGACTGAATCTCCCTGGGGGAATGGAGTGGAGCTGAACCATGATGCCCTCCTCACTATACCGTTGTTGCTATAGAATGTGCAGCTGTGTCAGCAGCCTCTAAGGCGGCCTGTAATGCCGTTCTTGCAATCGTGTAACCCTTGGATACCAGTGCTTTGTAGTGGTGCCTCTTAGCCTCAAGGATGTCTGCAACAAAGTCATTCAGTTTGGTGTAATTTCTGTAATCAGATTTGCTCAATAAAGCTGCGTAATTCGAAACGCGAAGTTGTACAGTAGAAGAATGCATCAAACCTTTCGCTATCGCGGTCCGATAGGGTAGACCAGTATTGTTGCTGCTTGAATTTTAGTTGTCCAGCTTCCACCACGAGGGAATTTGGTGCTGGGTGAGAAAAAGAAATTCGGAACCCTTGGGTGAGACATAATATTTCTTATCAGTTCTCTTAGCTGTCGAAGAAAATGACACTGGAGTTTGCCACGCCATCTTTGCCGATTCCATTGTCAGTGGATTAATTGGCAATGGTATTTTTGATGGTGTTACTGAGTGCAGTTTGTCTGTTAGCTTGTGCTGATTTTCCACAAGCTCACAAAGAGAAATGTTTAATTCTGCAGCTACACATTTAAAAAGGTCTTGGAAATGTGCAGCATCGTCTGAAGTCATTGAAGCTGGGGCCAGAGACTCTCCCTCCACTGGAGGGAGGTTATCTGGGTCAGGAGGGGGTACTGCCTCCTATGTGAGTGAATCCCCTTCTTGTATTTGTTTGGGGGAGGAATACTACACTCTGTGGCGTTCCCACCTATGCTAATTTTCGTGATAATATTGCCATTTGTACCAGTATTGGCAGTAGGGTTACGGTTCAGGTGAGGTACCCAGAGACTGCCATAATATGAAGGCATATTCCTAATCTGGAAGAGTAAGGAGAATTCTCTGGTGAAAAAAAACCCCTAGAGAAGTCGTCATCAGATTCGGATGAATTTTTTCCCGGAGAGCGATCTCTGTGATGTGAACACAGCAGAGAGTGTTCAGCTTGTAAAAGTGGTGAGTTAAAAGTGGATGAGACTAACAAGTCTCTGTGTTGAGTGTAATGCCCCACAGGTGCTGTCGGTGCCATAGTGGGAGGCACAGAGGCTGAGGCGCTGAATCATGCCTCGGAGCCGAGGGCAGCTGTGCCACATCAGGTGCCTCTGTGGCAGCAGCTGAGATGCCTGTTAACGTGATTGGCGCCGCACTCTCGTGCTGCGTCGGCAAGACCGTATCCTTGCCGGATGGTGCTGCAGCTAGTGAGGCAGGCAACTCGAAGCCTGTCGCCTCAGAGCGCGATTTAGCGCACGCCTGCTGTTCATCTCCGTTGGGGTCACCAAAGATGCCGGCGGCATCACACGTGATGCGGCGCAGTGTCGGTGCCGCTCTCAGCACCGGCCGAGAGGGAGACAGCTGCTTCGGTGCCGTAGCCCCTTGAGGTGCTGAGGAGGCTCAAGTTTTTGGCAAGCTTTCTGGATCCCCGCTGCTTACATTCCTCGGGCTGCTGGCTCAGATCAGAGGCTGGTCTAAGCGAGTTTTCCAATAAAAATAACTGAAGCAGGAGGTCTCTGTCTCTCTGTGCCCACAGTTTTAGCTTTGCACAATGAGGGCATTTCTGAGCATAATGCTGCTCTCTGAGGCAGTGGACGTATTGCAAGTGGCCATCTGATATCGGGATAGGCTCTTTACATGAGGTAGAGCACTTAAACCCCGGTGAGCCAGGCCTGGCTGCGGAAACAGCCAGAGACTGCAGGAAGGGATTAACTGGGAGAAAAAGAAAAACAAAACAAAACACACCCTTATACTAATCGAGTTTTTTTTTTAACTAATGAAGTAATTAACTAAGTATTTAAACTCACTAATTAATTACTATTGTGTATTTTACTGTTTTAAGTAGTACAGTCATGTAGATGCGAAGACGCTAGGGAGCACTGCCGAGTCCATCGGTAGCTGGAGGCAACAGAGAAGGAACTGAGGAGTGGGGGGGAGGAGGAGCTCGCACCTGCGCAATGCCTGCAGCCTAACAGCGCACGATGGCTGGTGTGCGCCTGCGCGGCCCCAGGGACACTGCTACAAAATCTCCGCTCTGAGGCGCAGCGGCAGTGCACCGACCGAATGGGGAGCACCCACAAGAATCTCTCTGGAAGAAGAGACTATTTACAAAACACAGTCTGAACAGTCCCATAGTTACGACTTGAGATGCATGTCAACTGCTCTGAATATGTTGTGCTCCTAACCAAGGGCAGTTTCAGGGGGAGGCGGGGGGGCAGCAGCTAGCTTTCCGACCCATTCCCCGGACTGTCAGGGCATGTGGGGAAAGTGCCTGCATTCCGTGCATGCTTCTCACCCCGGCTGGTGAGCTCCCTTCATCAGCCTGGGGTGAGAGGCACGCATGGAATGCGAGTACTTCCCCTGACTAAGGCCGGGAACGCCACGTCAGAGCCTGCGGCTGCAGCCCCTCCACCCTCCCGAAACTCTGCCCGAGCTCATAACTGTATCCATTGTTGAGGCAACAAAAGTTGAAGGGCTCTCTCTTCAGGGAGATCTTACATCTCTACATGCACTGCTTATTATTTGGTAATCTATGCACAAGTTACCACGAGTTCTGACTCAAGTCTTTGAGTCAGTTTTACAAATCATTTCAAGAATACACACCTTTTTGGTTTTTAAGAAGGGAAGAGACAGAAAGCCATCTTCACCCTCTAGTGGGCACTCACTGAAAACAGAGACTGAAAATATCCCATGGACTGTAATTATCAAGTACTACGAAAATAATTAGGGCTGTCAAGCTATTTTAAAAATTAATCATGATTAACTGCACAATTCATCACACTGTTAAATAACATAATACATTTTATTTAAATAGTTTTGGATGTTTTCTACATTTTCAAATATAGTGACTGTAATTACAATACAAAGTGTTTGGTGGTCACTCTTTTTCCATACTGAAATTTTCACTGTAAAAAAGTTTTCAATTCCCCTAAGACAAATACTGTAGTGCTGTCTCTTTATCATGCAAATTGAACCTACAAACGTAGAATTATGTATAAAAAAATCTTATTAAAAAATAAAACAATGTAAAACTCTAGAGCGTATAAGTCTACTCAGTCCTATTTCTTGTTCAGCCAATCACTCAGATAAACAAATGTGTTTACATTTGCAAGAGATAATGCTGCCTGCTTCTTGTTCAGAATATCACCTGAAAGTAAGAACAGATGTTACTGTTGTAGTTGGCATCACAACATATTTACCTGCCAGATGCGCTAAAGATTCATATGTCCCTTCACATGTCAACCACCACTCCAGAGGACACGTGTGCAGGCTGATGATGGGTTCTGCTCAATAACGATCCAAAACAGTGCAGACTGAAGAGCTCATTTTCGTTATCTGAGTCAGATGCCTCCAGCAGAAGGCTGTAGGGATGTGAATGGTTTACCAGTTACAGTTAACCGGCAGGGGCTGAAGCAGCCCCCCGCAGGCAAGGGGCTACTCCAGCCCGGTGAGACCCACTGCACCACAGGCAGGGATGCTCCAGCCCAGCCAGAGCAACCACCACCCACAGTGGGCCCAGCCTGGCCAGAGCAGCACAGTGCGTGCGGGGGTGCTCCAGCTCGCCCACAGCCCCTCCTCCCCCCTGCACCTGTCCCTAGTTAAACAGTTAACTGGTTAAACATAACATTTAACCAGAGAACTGATTAAAAGGGATTTGACATCCCTAAAAGGCAGATTGCCTTTTTGGACGGTACGTGCGCTATAGTTTCTGTATCAAGAGTGTTGCTCTTTTAAGACTTCTGAAAACATGCGCTACTCCTCTTCTGAAGGGCACTTCAGACACTTGAAACTTAGGTCCAGGGCTATAGCTAGCTTTAGAAATCACACAGTGGTACCTTCGTTGCATTTTGTCAAATCTGCAGTGAAAGTGTTCTTAGAATAAACACGTGCTGAGTCATCAGGGACTACTAGAACATGAAATAAACACATGGCAGACTGTAGGTAAAACAGAGACAGAGACATACAATTCTCCTCCCAAACAGTTGTCTCAAACTTAATTAACCCATTTTATTTATTTTTAATGAGTATCATCAGCATGGAAGACTATCCTCTGGAATGGAAGCCGAAGCATGAAAAGGCATAGGAATGTTTTGCATATGTGGCCTGAAAATACCTTGCAATGGCAGCTATAAAAGTCCGATGCAAATCCTTGTTCTCACTTTCTGCTGACATTGTAAAGAAGTGGGAAGAATTAACTCCCATAAATGTAAACATACCTGTTTGTCTTAGCAATTGGCTGAACAAGATGTAGGACTGAGTGGACTACTAGGCTCCACAGTTTTACACGGTTGTTTTTCAGTGCAGTTATGTAACAAACAAACAAAAAATCACATGTGTGTGTTGTACTTTCACTATAGTAGTTGCATGAGGTGGTCAATTAGCATTCTATTGTTTAACCATGTGATTAAAACGGAGCTCAATCATGATTAATTTGAGTCAATCGTATGAGTGAACTGCGATCAAACAATATCCCTAAACGTAATCACAAGCAAAACATTGTGTCATCACAGGCAGCAATCATTAGAATAGCTGTCAGTGATTTCTTCATCTGTACTATGGAACCACTCGTTTGTTGTGATAAGCAAACAGCAATACTGGAATAAAAGACGCCTGGCATGGCTGTAGCTGGCCAAGGCTATGCAGATTTTTGGGCTCCAGCTCTAGCCCCCCGCCGCCTCCCCGTGAGGGGGATAGGATCCCAGAGCCCACCCAAGCCCAAATGTCAACACAGCAATTTTCTAGTCCTACAGCCTGCACCACACAAGCTCATCCAGAGCAGCCATGGATGAGATGGTACATTCCACACCCTAATGACATAAAAAGCTAAGCACTGGGTACTTAGAGCCCACTCCATTAGCCTCATTTAGCAATTGACAATTTTCCCACCCATTTTTTCCCCTTTTTTCTTCCCCATCCCCTGTCTTTCTCTGCTATTTATTTGTACCCTGAACCCCTTCACTCCAGTCATCTGAAGAAGTGGGTCATGCCCACGAAAGCTCATGATGCCATCTGCATGTGTTGTTAGCCTCTAAGGTGCTGCAGGACTATTCATGGTTTTTTAAGTTTTAACATCCGAGGCCTGTAGTTTAGCTTTCCCTTAGTTGAGTGGGGCTTGGGAAAGAAAACACCGAGATGAATCATTTGATTCAAATGAAAGTGCAAAACAACCTTCAGTAAAAACCTAGGATGAACCTAAGGGTTACCTTATCCTTAACGAACATGTAAGGTGGACCAGATGCAAATACCTGTATTTCTTCTATACTTTTGAGTTGGTGGTATACCTAAAAAAGAGAGAGAGAGAGAGAGACATATTAAGAGATAGATGTAGCCGTGCCAGTGTTGCTAGTGGCTCAAGGGGAGAATCTATTAACCCAAATAAAACTACATTAAAATCCCAGAAATGGGGAAAACACATGAAGGATTCCCTTAAGGAATCTAGCAACTGGAGGATGCTCAGAATTACAACATACTGCGCAGTACAATGATTTGCTGATGCTACTATGCATCCCACGTGGAGTTGGTGGATAACCCTGCATGTTGTAGGGATAGCAGACAGTCCAGAATACCAGGAATCTGGGTCTCTAGGGACACAGCTACACTGCCAGGGTTAGTAGGTCTCAAGATAGCAGATCTGTCATTTAGAGTTAGGGCTTGAAAGCCTACACTCGTTTATAGTCCCAGGGTCCCAAATTGGGGCTCCGCTTCTACACCAGATTATGAGGCCCCATATTCCAGACTTCCTTGCACCTCCCAAAATGTGGCCATTCTAGCCTTTGGTTTATGGCAGCTTGGGAAAACATAACTTTGGACCTTCAAGCTTGGCCAATAGGACACAAAGTCGGTCTGTGGGACTCTCAGAGCTTGAGTCCAGAAGGCTATCTACACAGCGAAGCAATAGGGCTTGAACTCTGGGTCCCAGCTTAACTCAGAGTCAGACCCGCCACTTCTATGGCATGCCGGGCCCCCAGATTTGAACACTGGGTTAGTGCAATTTGTGTGCAGATGGATGGTTAGGCTTGAGCCTGAACTGAAACTTTCAGCTTGTAATGCAATAGACAAATCCTCAGAGAAACAGGTGGCACTGAACAATCTCACGAGAAACCTTATTCCATTTGACTGCATAAGTCAGCCTACTTGAATCCTTCCAGGTCAGCACCAATAAACAGACTTCAGCAGAACAGCTTCTTTTTACAACTGGCCAGCCAGCAGCCACTGTCAGATACAAGACTGGGTCTGGGTATAGGCTCCACCCTTCTTTGGGAGATCCCATTGGGTGTGTCAAGGAACGTCCGGGGCTGAGGTGGCAGTTAATTGGGGCACAGTATGAGAATGCTCTGGCTGCCAACAACTGGAGGGGCGGGAGGGTGAAGACCCTCCACACTTTCTGTCTGGCTCTCCGCTGATTGTATCAATTCTGCACTAATGAAGTAGGCAAAAATAGGTAGGTAGCTGTTTAGCTGCAGGCAAAAATCCAGGACTTCCTTTGCTGAAACCTGTTTCTTCGTGGTGCTTCCAGGGATCTTTATGGATTGAAACAGTAAGTAGACAACAACTCTCAAGTAACTGTGTGACCCAGCCAGTTTTCTTCTATGAGCCATCGTACAGACTGCCAAGGACCACAGAGTGGGCAAATCCTTCAGCAAGTACAGAATGTCATTGCTTTTGGCAGCGAAGGTCACAAGCTACAAAAGGGAGAGCCTCAACTGATGTCTGGTCCTCCCTCCGTATGTCTGAATTCTGCAAACCATGCATGGATCACGCTGCCGGGTCCAACCTATCCAGTATGCCAGCAATGATCTATGGGCCATTAATTACCTGTCAGTTATAAGGAAGCCTAATGAGCACAACTAATCCAAATGTCTCAAATGAGATCTGTGTGCTAGGCTGCATCTAATAGTCCTACTTAAGTGAACCCTGGGCCACACTAAGGGTTCGATTTGCTATCCAAATTACGTGCCAGAAGAGTGTAGGGAATCTATCAGCTCCAAAGGAACGCTCACAACTTAACTTACACCTGAGCTGGTACATATCAGACATGTCAGACCCATTAATATTCATGAATTACAGTCATATATTGTGCAGTCTGTTTCATATCCAGCAACATGACTCCGTACAACCACATTAGCCCATGCTAACTCAAAGCACAACAATTGTAATACCCTTTCAAGGGATTTCAGAATATGCGTCAACCAGCCAGTTAATACACTTTCAACTCCTGCTCAGCGGAGCGTTACCAAGAACACTGGGCCATGGGGGAAGCGGTTGCAATGGAAGGTTGAGTCTCCTGACTCGAAAGCCTGTGCAAGTGGCCTACAAGAAATACCAGCAGTGCAGGGCAGCAGTTGGCGTGAGGTCCCATTTCTCCATGGACTGGGTCATGCTGTGGACTAGGGATGTTAAAATGGGTTTATTTTTGTCAACATGTAACTGGTTACATGTTTACACACGGGGGGGGGCAGGTGCGAGTGCTGCTCGCTCCTCCCCCTCCCCATGCTGCTGCCTCTGTGGGAAACAGCAGTGGGGGGCGCTGGCTCTCCATGCGCAACGTCTCCCATCTCTCCCCCATGCTGCTGCCTCTGGCACAGGGGAAGTAGCACAGGAGGGGGGAGCTGCATGTAACCGTGTAGACAGGTGCACGTTCACATCCTGACAGTGAACAGAGTATTTTGGATATTGCGCAGTTCTCTGTAGTCATCCCCAGACAAGGGCTATAACCTAACACGCTAGCCACTAGCCACGTGTGGCTAGTTGGCTGGGTTGAGTGTGGCTAGTTCACTATAGCAGTAGCACTATAGTGGCTACTAAGTCAGAACTGGTGGGACCCCACGGAGCTATAATTAGTACCTCTCTCGTGTGCTACTGGTAGAGATGATGGCATTTGTTAGCTCTGGAAGAGTAAGAATGGGGTTTCAACGTCTCTGTGGATTGGAATGGTTCTCTAGTGAAATTCCGTAAGGTGTACGTACCTGCACTTCTTGTCCAGGTTTTGTAAATCAAATTAGCTTTAGTTATTCAGCAGAAAGAGCATATGTGATTGACTGCATGCCTTGAACAAGGAATTCTGTTTAGTAATACAATCAGAGATAAGCAGAAGCTATCCACCACCTATTAACAGAAATAAGGCTCCTATCTCTAGAATACTGTCAAGTCCAATTTTATAACATGACTTTCACTTTTCACAGTAAATTTATACATGGATTTTTAAAGGAAGAAATGTTTTTCAAACTTCCTTATTTTTTTCCTAACTATGAAGTTCCCCCCTCCCTCTCAAAACCCAGTTTTGACTTGACAGCTATATAGCGATAATACTGAATTGCTGTGACCATTATCAATTCTGTAGCAATACACCTGCCAGTAACAGGATATTATGGGCTCAATTGTCAAAAATTATTCTGCACCTACAGCTTCTGTTCAAGTACGAGTGCCTGAGCACTTACTAGAAAGTCAGATCTTCTCCAATTTTAGATCAAGGAAAATGTTATTTATTCTTGAGAGAAAAACGCGTAACCCTGGACTGACAGCAAGTATTATTACAAAAGGCAGGCAGGCAGTAAAGCAGCATACCAGCAATCTGCTTAAATCTTCTATGATGGTATTCAAACTGAGCGTACGTAACCTCCTCCACCAAGACGAGGTAAGAAATAAGACACTTCTAGTTTCTGCATTTTTTAATAAAAATCCAGTCAATTAATTCATTGTTTTTGGTATTTTACCAAAACAAATTGTGAAAACTAAAGCTTCACTGGAATACTGTACATTGTTCCACTCATTGTTAAAATAGCCCAGTAATAACTGACCTGACACTTATCTCTAATGCCTTTTGATCCCACCGCTAATGGAGTCTAATAAAAATAAGACACCTGCAGAAAGGAGGAAAAGTGTTCGTCTTGGGACAGTTGCAGAAGAGAATGTTCAAGGTCAGAACATTCCCTCTCCATTTCTGTACTCATTCGTGCTTTGCTGATGCAGTAACCGGTGTTCTTTGCAAAAGCGTCGAGAGGTTCTATTTTCTCAAATAAATAAAAGGCTGTTGGCATAAACTGTGAGGGGGGTTTTGTATGTGAAGAAAAAAAGGTTAGAAGGGGTCCTGCAAAGTTTTAAAACAAGCAAATGAATCAGAAGGAACACTTAGATTTTGAGTGATCCCCATGTCAATTTCCAGAGGCCTAATTTTAAATAAGGTAAGCCACTCTAAGAAGTTATCCTTAAACCGAGTATAGAAATTTAAGCAGTAGAGATTGCAAGGGATCTCCAGTACTTAGATGATCATGAAAATCCAAAATTCAACGAGAAATACAAGACTTACTCTACACTACTGGCATAAAAAGCAAAGGAATGTGATGAAATTTTTTAGGTACAACTATAAAAAAAAAGCACAGCCCTGTGTTGCATTAAAATATAAGTGACAAAAAAGGATTTTATGGAAAAATATAGGTCCACTGCTGTCTGCCGAAAACAGATTCTGAACCCTAATACTTGAAATGGGAACCTAAATCTAATTTTCCTAAGATTTAGGCCTTTAGAAGCGTAAAATTCCATCACCAATGGAATTTAGACTCCTAAGTACCTAAAAGGCTTTGAAAAATTATTTAATTTCCTAAATTAGTTTGTCACCAAAAATGGGGGTATGTCGCGACTCTTATGTCACAATGGGAATGGTTTTTGTCACCAGAAAGGGTTTTCTGGTGACAAAAAACACTTTCCAAGTTTTGTCGCTAGAAAGGGTTTTTTGGTGACAAAACTTGCAAGTGTAGACAAGGTCTAAGTCACATTCATAATTCTCTCCCCGTGGTTGTGCCATGTACACTCTGTTACTAGCAGGTAGGGATGTAAATGGGTAACCAGTTACGCAGTAAGCATCACCCTTACTAGGGATGTAAGCAACTAGTCAAGTAGTCGACTACCCAATAAGCCTAGACTGTGCAGAGCTGGTTCCCCCAGCACCATCTCTGCGAGGGGTAGGGGGAGGCAGAGCCACAGCGGGGAACCCAGTGCAAGCCAGGACTCAGCTGTTCCAGCTCACACCTGGTCCCAAACCACAGAGGCTCTGCTTTTTTAAATGTAGTAAGAGTAAGCATTGAAAAAGCAGAGGTGCAGCAGTCTGGGACCTGGCGCAAGCCAGGACCCCCACTGAGGCTCTGCCTTTTAAATGCAGTAAGAGCCTAATGGCTCTTACTACATTTAAAAAGCAGAGCCGCAGTGGTCCTGGAGCCAGCGCAAGTCGGGACTGTTCAATCCCGACTTGTGCCACCCTAGCAGCTAACCCCCTTATCAACTAATCAATGGAAATTCCATCAACTACTCTATTAGCTTACAAATCATTATTTAACATCCCTAACCCTTACTGGGTGATGCTTACCAGTAACCGGTGCCCAACCCAAATGGAGCACCCCCCAGTTGCTGTCCCTGGCGCAGGGCCGGCAGCCCAAGCCCTGCGGTTAACCATGTAACAGATAGCATTTTGATCTGTTACATGGCTTTACATCCCTACTAACAGGTATCATTCTTCTGATGGGGTAAAAAGCTGGAACTGAGTTTCTGTTAGGTACTGGACTATTTCAGAGCTGCAAGCAGACTACCACCATGGTAACATGGTACAAAGCCTTATTCTCGGCTTTGTAAGTTATTTAACAAAGGAAGTAACTTTTCCTCAATTAAACTCCTGATTTTTATCTTACTATACAACAACATGAAAGAGGAAACATTTCAGCATACAGTTTTAAATATTCAAACTAACAACTATCTAAGAAAAGATTATTAGGTAACTAGCTACCAAATCAACAGGTTTTAGTTTTGGGCAAGGTTATTTAAACTTTTAAGACTCACCATGTCAAGTGCATATCCAAATTCATGCTCTATTTGAACTGCATGCCTTATTTTCAACAGTGGAAGAACATATGCCATGCTTATTTGTACTACCAGGTGCCTGGAGGCATAAACCATCTCAAGGAACAGCTGTACACAGCGCCCCACATATCTGTAGTAAGAAACAGTCACCCTCCCAAAGAACTCACAATCTGAAGCCCAGACCCTCCAAATACAGTTGAAGCAGCGTTTTCTGGCACCTTACCCCCAGAGAGAACCTGGCATTTCTGATCTCTCCCAGTACAAATCTTCAATCTAGTAACCAAGACCAATGCCAGGGCTAACTGGAGTCAATGCCAAAGCTATTTGAGACCCAAGCAGGGATGCAGCCATGGGTAGGCCTGGATCAGCCACAGCCCATTCACTTAGCATCCAGGCCCAGCCATCATAGGCCCCACTCTCCTCTGGTCCCAGAGTTGTCCCTCCCTGCCTGCCCATCTGCCCAGTTCTCCAGCAGGCAGTGAAGTCTGGAGCTAACCCGTTCCTGCCTGGCACTCCAGCCAGGGAGCAAGGTCATGGGCTTGCCCTGCTCCACCTACCCCATGTACTCCCCCCACAGAAACAATGGGCAGGGAGACTGAGGGTGTGAGGGTGCAGGGCACTGGGCACATCCCTTGACTCAATGACTAATCCACCACTGGGAGGAGAGCAGATGAGGGAGGGGTGGCACAGTGGCAGCAGAGGGATTCTCAAAACAGATAAGCCTCCCAACTGGGGACCCAGCACAGGGCGGGTAATTGGTAAGAAGAACATAAGCACAGCCAGACTGGGTCAGACCAAAGGTCCATCCGGCCCAGTGTCCTGTCTGCAGGCAGCGGCCAATGCCAGGTGCCCCAGAGGGAGGGAACACAACAGGGAATCACCACGTGATCCCTCTCATCACCCACCTCCAGACAAACAAAGGCCAGGGACACCAAGTTAACAGAATTGTTGACTGGCTAGCACTCCTCATTCCCCCAACGTGCCGGATAACCGAGCTTTCCTGTATTTAGGAATGGTCTGCGCTTAAAAATGAGAGCAACCGAGCTATGTCAATCAGCACTGTGAAAATTGTTGAGCCTTGAGCACTGCAGTCAAGTAGCCACAGCTAAGTCAATGGAAGTCTTCCAATCTGTGGCCTCTCGGAGAGATGGATTAACTACATCAATGGAAAGCCCCTCCAGCCAACGTCTGCAGCATCTCCCCTACAGTACTACAGCAGCACAGCTGCATCGTTTAGCACCTGTAATGTAGGTACGCCCGCACACGCCTGCTTAACTGACTGCTGGGGACAGTTCAAATATCTGAATGACTGCGGCCTCAGAGACTTCTTTTAAGAGTGTAGTGGGTACATAAGCAGCAGCTACATAATGTGTGTCTTGGGGTGGAGCACTGGAAAGAAATCACATTTCCTCATGGAAATGAAAGTAAATTTTTAGAAAATTCTTCATGAAAGTGGCTTCAGCTTTAAAAAGTGCCTCCGTTTACAGCGTACTGAGGAATGTACTGTTCTGCTTTCCTCCAGCATAAAGGAAGTCGAAGCAGACTGACATTTAGCAAGGAAAATTTTAGACCATTCCCCCTGTTGGTTTTCTTTAACTCTGTTAAGGCACAAGTTATTGAATTCAATGGTTCTAGCAAGAACAGTATATGTCCACTTCCTAAAACGAACCTTAGCCAAGCAAAAGGGGGAAATCTTATTCTTTTTGTATTTGACAAAGATGCAGGTTCTGAAGTCCTCTAGAAAAGGAAGGATGGTCCCGTCATTAGGTTTCTAGCACAGAACTTGCATGTCCCATGTTCAATTCTTTGCTCAGCCATGGACTTCCTATGTGTCCTTGGACAAGTCATTTGAGCCCAGATATTTGAAGAAGTATTTAGGCACCTAAATACATTTCCATATTTGGGCCTTAGTGTGTTTGCGCTTCAGTTCCCCATCTATAAAATGGGGATAAGAGCATTTTTCCAGCTCATAGGGATGTTGGGGGGTAAATGTAGTAAAAGATTCTGAGGCACTCAGATACTAATACAAGAGCCATACAAGAACCTAAGAAAGTCAAAACCTGAGCAATATGAGTCCACAAAATATAGATATGATTAATCACTATTCCGCTTGAAAAAAAATTGTAACTCGCCTTGCAGTCTCATGTTCTAGAAATTCATTTATTCGTTGCTGAGATAGACATTGGAAAAGTCAAAAATACTTAGTGATAACTGAAATACCAAAGAGCAGAAATGGATGAGGTGTGAGAGTTAGAAACATTTAGAATGGAACTAGAGTGGAAGGAAGGGTATTTTGGAAAGTGACATTTCCCATAAACAAACCATTTCCAGAACAGCAGGCGCTGGAACACTTATGACTGGCTACAAAAATGAACAATTCAGCACTTCTGGCTTTTACGGCACTGTGCTGGCTATGTGCTCTGGTTCCTACTTCACACACTGTAATTTCTACTACT
>JANRFK010004149.1:121115716-121136973 GCA_030068395.1 Apalone spinifera | reverse complement strand
TCTTCTCCTTTCCAGAGTAAACCAGCCCAGTTCTTTCAGTCTGCCCTCCAAGTCCTGTTCTCTGGACCTTCTCCAGTTTCTCCACATCTGTTCTGAACTGGACCCCGTACTCCAGCTGAGGCCAACCAGCGCAGAGCAGAGCCGAGCGGCGCGGAGGAATGGCTCCTCGTGTCTTGCTCAACACTCCTGCTCATGCGTCCCAGAAGCAGCTTTGCTTTTTTTGCACGTGTCACATTGTTGCCTCAGATTTGGCTTGTGGTCCACTCTGGCCCCTACATCCCTTTCTGCAGGACTCCTTCCTGGCCAGTTGCTTCCCCTGGACGCTTTGACCGTGACAAGCTCTGTGCCCTACAGCCGCGCTGGGCTGAGCTCCACATGTGCTACAGGGTAAATGCAGAGCCGCTCTGCTCAGGGCGGGTGGAGTCACTGCAGACAGCCTGCGAGCAGAACCTCCCCCGGCCCGCCCTGAGGACAAAGCACGCCCACTGCAGTTTTAACCTGCCGCGGGGCTGCGTGTTGCTCTGCAGGTCTTGTGGGGCCTCCTGCGTGTAACCCACAAGGACTCCAGGTGCAATGCGGACCCACTGCCAGAACAAAGCCCGGCAGACAAGTGCTGGTCCCGGCCTCCCCCGTGCGGCCCGGCCCCAAGCAGGGACCTGCTCTGAGCTGACTGCCTCCCAGCACTTGTGCTGAGAAGGAAAACAAAGGTCAAGAGAAGAGCTGGGCGAGAGCAGCCGTCACCTCCGAGCCAGCCTGGCCCCTTCTCTTCCTCGCCACAGAGGGGAGAGGCGAGCGGCGGCTGGCAAGCAGCTCCCGAGAGCAGGGCAGGAGCACCGCGCCGCGGCCCGGGAACCTCCCCCGCAAGCCAGGGCATGCATCGCCTGCAGGAAAAGGGCCTGCCAAGGGGCGCGAGGCACTCAAAGCCACGGTCCCTTCGCCCGGGCCGGCGTGCCACACACAAGCAGAAGCCATTTCCCTGTGGCAGGCCGGGGCAGCTGCCAGGGCCCAGAACGCCAGCGGGACACAGGGGAAGGCTGCTCTGGTCTGACTCTCGCATGCTGCAGCCAGGGCTGTGCCGGTCTGTAGCGTGGGAATATTGCCCCCTGGCTGCCAGGAGCGCAGCAGGGAGCCGGGAACAGGCACCGCACTCACCCCTCGGGGAGGCCTTGGAGTTGGCTGCAGCGTGGGACCAGGTCCTGCTGGGGGTGCTCAGCAGCCCAGAACCACCACAAAGTTCTATAGGGCTGCAATGGCAGGTGCTGTCAAAGCCCGTCTGCCATCTCCTGCCGCCAGCCCCTCCGTTCCCCCTGCCGCACCAGGGAACCGGTGAGAACGGGCCTGGGCCAGAACCGGGGGGCGGGGGAAGAGCCCCGCATGGAGCCAGGGGGCAGGCCGAGGTCCCTGCTCTCGCCGTCCTGCCTGGCTGAGGGGCAGTAAGAGCAGTGGGCCAGCCCTCTGCCCCTGCCCCCCGGAGCGCCCAGGGTGCAGATGGGCTGGTCAATGGCACAGCCGTGCCGAGCAGTCGCATTCTGGAGCAGTTTGGAGCCGAGCAAAACAATCCCGTTGGCTCCCAGCCCCATTCCCCTCCTGCACGTGGCCGGTGAGCTCCTATCGCCCCACCTCCAGAGTCAGGAACGGCCCCCACGGCTGGGCCAGGCTTTGCAGCCTGCCGAACGCCCCGCCTGCAAAGGGAGGCGCAGGGCGAGCCGCCTGGCCCCGGCATTGCAGCCCTCCGCCACCTGCCTCCCGGGCTCCCCACGGCCTTCTGCTCTGGGTGGCTCCTGGAGTCCCTCTTGCGGGCTCAGGCCGCAGGCACCTGCCCGTCTTCCGTGCCCTGCAGCAGGGCAGCCGCCTGGACGCCACTTCAGGGCCTGGCAAAGGAGTCCAGCCGGCCCCTGTGGAGCGCTTCTGGGGTGCAGCTGCCAGCACCAGCAGGGCGGGATGGCCCCTTGCACTGAGCCACGACTGGAGAGTGCCCCGCGCATGCAACAAACCCACGCCGGTACTTGCAGGTTCTCCATGACGTGTGGCTCCCAAACCTGCCCAGGTGCAGGCTGGGGCCAGAAGAGCTACGGCTGTCCCTGCACCACCGACGCACTCCCCCCCGCCCCGCCCCACTGCCCAGGGGCCTGGCGGCCCTGCCGCTCCCCTCCATTCCCACAGGACTCTGCCCTCGGCAGGGGAATTCCCACACTAAAGCCGGCGCGGCTGGGATGGCAGCCTCAGGTGTGAAGAGCCATCAAACAGCGTCCAATGTCCTACCCCATTGCTCAGAGCCCAAGGGAAACGTCTCCAGTTCCCTGGCCCAGAGCCCTGACAGACGGACACAGCCCTCGCCTTGCCTCAGACGCACTCCTGGGGACTTGGGTTCTCTCAGCTGTGGCCCTGCCCCTGAAGGGTGCTGAACTCCGGAAGAGCGGCCTACGGCCTCAGGGCTGGTTTCACACGCACCATTCCCATTGCTGCGTATCTTAGCTCCCCATCTGCACGGGGAGACGCAACGTCCTGGCCACACGCAGATCGCTGTGGGCCGAGCTGGGCGCCAGCGCCACTAGCACTCAGTCAGGGGGGACGGCTTTAGGAGGCCAATGGGAAGTGTCAAGCCGAAAGCCAAGGGGACCGCAGGGACAGAAAAGCTGCATTCCCCTCCCCCGGCACGGCCAGGCCCAGCTGCACCTCTAGCTCTGCACTTGGCCGGTGCACTGGCAGAAGCGTTTCCCGAGGCAAAGCCCGTGAATGCTGCAGCGCCCAAGCAGCTGGCAGGGAGTGGCTTCCCCACAGGGCCGGAGGCGGAGGGCAAGCCCCCGTCAGTGTCTGACGCAATATACCGGCCAGGTGAGAAAGGAGACGGGAAAGTGTCTCACCAGGACAAGCTTTATCCGGGACGGGTCAATCGTTCCACTTCTTCCCCGGCTGCCGGGTTCCCGCGCCCCCTCCGCGGCGCCAGAGCGGGGTTTGCGTGGGAGCTGGGCCCAGCCAAGCTCTGCGAACGACGGACTTCGCAGCAGTCACAAGCCTGGCCTGCTTCAGAAGGGACCAATGGCGAGTTCTTTGAGGGCTGCTTCCTCCGCGGGCAGACACGCCAGCTCCAGGCAGTCTCAGCCCAGCCAGATCTGTCGCGGATGCTCCCATGCCGGTCTCTCCAGCCTGCGTCAGCATGCGCCGAACGTCCAGGATACATGGGATCTCTGGCCTGGCGCCAGCACTCGGCGCTACCGCTGCAGCTAGGCATCTAGGTGCTTGGTGACCCTGCGCACCTTCTCCTTCTTGTTCCGGTTCCCGTGCTTTTTCCAGGGCTTTCCTCGGCCGTTCTCGGAGCTGGACGCAGCCTGGGACACAGGCCCACTGCCAGGTTTGTAACCCATCACAGGCTGGACACCTTTCGTCAGGGCCCGGACGCTCTCCTGGAAAACACACATTGGCACACCTGTGAGCCAGAGCACGCGATAAATGACAGCAGATGACGTCTGACGCCACATGCAAGCCCCTCCAGACGCATCCATCGCTGCAAAGGGGCAGCAGTGCCACGCAGCACAGCACAGCCAGAGCATGCCAGAATCCCTGCCCAGCAGTGCAAGGGGCAGAGGCCCAGAGGCCACGGCGCTGCCGAGGGCAATGACTTTTGATGGGGGGGCCATCTGAAGAATTGAGAAAGTGGTCGAGGGCCGCACTCTTTCGTATCAATGGAGGAGCAGGGTCTGAGATGGAGGTTGGGTGCAGGAGGAGCTTGCAGTAAGGGACTGGGGTGCAGGAGGCAGTTGTGACCTGGGGCAGGGGACTAAGGTGAGGAGGTTGGGTGCAGGATCCGGGAGGGGATATGGATGCAGAAGGGGTGGGGGGCAGGGTTAGGTTGTGACCCGGGGCAGGGGACTGGATGCAGGATCTGGGAGGGGATATGGATGCAGAAGGGCGGGGGGCAGGGGGTTGGGTTGTGACCCGGGGCAGGAGACTGGGTGCAGGATCCGGGAGGGGATATGGCAGCAGAGGGTTGGGGTTATGTGGGGTAGGGGGACAAAGGGTGGGGTGCCAGAGGCAGGCTCTGGCTGGGAGACTTACCTGCTTGACTCCAGCCAGCAGCCTTCTAAAGCAGACTCCCTGCTTGCCCTCCCTGGCACTGGCTGCAGGGGTCACATGGTTTTTGAGCAGCTACAACCCTGAGGGAGGGGGGAGGAGGGTGCTGCCCAAGCTGCCTGTTGGAAACCAGCCAATGGGATTGTGCTGGGGGCAGGGGCAGCCCTTTCCTCCCTCTCCCAGCTGTCCAAACAGCCCCACAAGGGCTGCATTTCTCAGCTGGGGGGGGGGGGAAGAGGGGCAGGGAGAGAGTCTGTGGGCCGGACCCGGAGGCTTGGTGGGCCAGATTTGGCCCACAGAGGGTGTTTTGCCCAGGTCTGGCCTCGGGGTATGTTGGGATTGCAGTGCTCTACCTCAGTCATTGGGCTGTGCTAGGCTAAGTGCAACGCCCAGCACCTGGGCAGCTCCGTTTGGGCCTAACTGGGACCCTCCCCTGTGCTGGACTGACGAGAAGGGAGCTTGGAGCCAGGTGTGAAAAGAAACCTTGTGTTGTTAGCAGGGGCAGCATATTTTTTAACCACTCACTTGCAGGTGGGAGCAATGGACTCTTGGATCCGCTGGATCACCCTGCCAGGGCCCAGCCAGGCCTGGGTGATCAGAACCAAGGTTCCCTCTAATTTTTTCCAATCAGATGCAGAACACATTTTGTTCTGTGCACGGAAGCATGTGCCAATGTGCACCGTCAAGAGAAACACAGGCTGCCAGCTGTGGGCACTCTGCTGATCAGCCGGGCGGCACTGGACTCTCCTGGAGGGCTGCCCAAGGGCTGCCTGTGCTCTTTGCAGCTGTGGAGGCTTGCAAGATGTGGTCCGACTTCCTCCCAAAGAGCCCCGCGGAGAAGTCCCTGGAATTGGTAAAATCGCCTGCCAACGGTGGAGCTGGCGGAGGGACAACCTCATCCTTGGGGGGTGAGAAGTGAGCTGGTGGGGGAGCCTCTTCCTCCTGAACCTCTAGCCCTTTCTGCTCCCTCTCCGGTGGCCTAGAGATGGAGGAGGCAGAGGTCTCACTTGTCTTTGCTTCGCTCGTGTTGGGCAAAGGGCGCTCTCTATGCAGCCCTGGGGCCCAGCAGGACTCACCTGGGGGACTATCCCAGGCACTGGTTCACTTCTGCTCTCCAGCTGAGGATGCTCTGTGGGCCTGCATGGAGCAAGGGGATACTCCGTCCTCCTCTCCAGAGAAGGTGGCGAAGGAGAGAGGCGTTCTCCGGGGAAGAGGCAGGAGGTGCAGACAGGTCAGCATGGAGAAGCAACAACTCTGGGATGCCAGAGGCTCTCTGGGTTGCTGGGAACCTAAGCTCCCGTGGTACCGGCAGAGCATCATTGGCACCAGTGAGTTTGGGGGCACTGTTGGCGAGGAAGGTGCAGCGCAGTCTCTCCAGCAGCCAGTAGATGGAGCCGAGGGTCACATCGTTGAGGGCCTGCTCCGCGATGAAGCACTCCACCTTGTTCTTGTTGAAGCAGGTGGTACCGATTTTGAAATTCTGGTTGAGTCCTTCTCGGTGCAGACGGACAGTGGCTGTCTGTGGCCCTGCCCGTGTAGGGTCCATGGTGCGGGAGGCACTCAGATGGCCACGGGAGCTAAGTCTCACCCCGAAAATGCTGAGGCTACGGACCTCGTGGAGACGCCTTTCTCCGAGGTGGCTCCTTGGAGGATTGCCAGTGGCCCACTTCTTTAACCTGGGCAGGACAGAGTGGATTCTCTTTCGGTGGTGCGTGGCCAATGTGGGTTGGCTTACAACCGTGCCGGTGGTGACCCCCACATAGAAAGGGCCAAGCCTTTAACGAGGCAGCGGGTTCGCTTCTGAGCGACACGTCCCTCACCAAGGCAGCACAGGGACCAGGAGTGACCATCAGTGGCAGGGAGAGTCCATGGCAAGAGGCATCTCTTCAACCCAGGGCATCCCGGCATAACACCCAGAAGGGAGAGCGTCCCAACTGGGAAGGGCGTGGAAAAGGAAGCTATGCTAAGCTAAAGAACAGCCGGGAAAGGGGGTGGGAAGCAGCAGGTTTTTTAATCAGGAGCCAGAAAAAAATAAAGGCAACAGTTAAGCCATGGAGAGGTATGCCGGAAACACTTCAGTAATGGTGGCTCCAGATGTCTGAAGGGCTCTGCTCCGGATCCCAGAGCTGAGGCTGAGGAGGAACGGAGCAAGGGCAGCTGGACTACACTGCCCCATACAGACCGGGCTCAAGGTGCAATGTGGGAGGACCACACATGCCGCCCAACGGGCATTGCTACTCCAGCAGCGCTCCACACCTGCAGGGGCACACCCCTTGGAAACTACTCGAAGAAGAACCTCCAAAGTTCCAAGAGACTAAAAGGCAGCACTAACAGCCCTCACTGCTCCTTCCCCACGGATTGTAAGATCCTTGGACGCTATCTGAGCCTGCTGATTTACAGCTGTCCCCCTTCAGCAGCTGCTGGTAACTTCCTCCTTGGTTACAGTCTAAAGAAGCTCACCCTTTGGGCATGTCTGCACTGCCACCCTAGTTCCAACTCCCTGCCCACGGCTACACGCGGCACGGACTAGGTAGTTCCAATTAAAGCTCCTAATTTGAACGACCGTTATTCCTCCTGCGAGGTGGCAGCACAGACATACCCTTTGCTACTAGCACGCGTGCCTGTAAGGCAACAACTCCAGAACTCACCTGCTGGAAAAATGTTTTGTCCACCACATTTTCGATCTGTTTTGCTTTCTGATTCCTTTCTGGCTGCATTTTGGCCTCGGCCTGCGTAGGTCTGTGTGGGGTATATCTGTCATGCTGGTACTGGAAGTCTCCCGGGTCAATGCCAGGAGGAGGATGGCAATACAGCAGCTTACCCTATAAAAAACAAAGCCTTCACGCTCATGGCACAAACCTCCCAGCCAGTCCCTGGGAGGGCAAGAGTGGATTGCAACGTGGAGAGCAAAACTACGGCTAGTGGCTGGAAGCAGCAGGCTGCCAGGACTCCCCGACTGTTCCAACTCTTCCAGAGACGCGCTCGAACTCTTGGCAAGTCCCTTATGCACAATTCCTTTTGCCCGGCTGCCACATGGGCACAGAACTGAGCTCCCAAGTGTGCCAGGAGGGGGAAGGCAGGCAGGCACCCTGGGATCATGCAGTGAGGGGGACTGGAACAGTGCAAAGGAGCACTGTGGTCACAGTTGGGAAGGTGGCTAGTGCCTGGCCCACTAAGCAAGGGGAGTGCTCTGTCTAACTATGTGCCGCGTTCTTTACAGATCCACTTTCCTGCTCAGCGAGCCTGGCGGTCTAGGTCGCTGCTGTCTGCCATCTCCCCCGGACAGGGGCAGGGCCCGCTCCTCTCTTAGTCCCTCTGGCTCAAACAGCAAGCACAGCAGACGCAGCACCTCACTGCATGGGCGGAGCAGCTTAGCAGGGCAGTGAGAACTTACACTGACGTAATCTTTCAGCACGTAACGAGAGGATCTTGGCTGGTCTGGCTGCCCGTGGGCTGTCATGAACCCTCGCATGCCTGGGAGGGAGGCAGAAGGTTACAATTCAGAGTCATGGTGGAGCAGGCTCTCGGAACAGTCAACCAAGGGCAGAGACCACCAGCTACGCAGCACACGCAGCTCTCTAGCGCAGGCCTTCCTCTGCGGAGAAAGCCCCAGATTGCGCTGTGACGCCGGGCGCCGGGGGAAGACGGGAGCGCCAGCTGAAGGCTGCCCCCAGGTGTGGGGAATGCTGCTGACTGCGAGGGGCATCTAGTCCGTTGTGGTCAGAAGGGCATGACAAGATTTGACAACCCTGACCCCAATCCCCGCCGGGCAGAGAGCGGCCCCCGCCAGACAGCGCGCGCCGAGAGCAGGGGGGCAGCCCCCGCCAGACAGCGCGCTCCGCGCCGCGCCGAGAGCGGCCCCCGCCAGACAGCGCGCTCCGCGCCAAGGGCAGGGGGGCAGCCCCCGCCAGACAGCGCGCTCCGCACCGAGGGCAGGGGGGCAGCCCCCGCCAGACAGCGCGCGCCGCGCCGAGAGCGGCCCCCGCCAGACAGCGCGCGCCACGCCGAGAGCAGGGGGGCAGCAGCGGTAGCACTTAGCACCGACTGACTCAAGGAAGTCTGGCATCAGGCACCTCCCAGGAGGACCGTCCCAAACCGGATCATTGGCAGGAACCATTCAGCCGGGCATGCTTTATGCACAGGCCCTCCACTGGGGTCACTTCATCCGCAGGAAGCAGCCTTGCGGAGCAGCACACGCTCCGGGCCCCATGCAGTGCGTCGGTGGCGGCAGAGCTGCTAGCTGCCTGCAGGGGCTGCTGGACGCAGCGGAGCTCGGCTCTCCAGCCACAAACCCTGGGCAGTGCCAAAGGAAAGGGACGCTGGGAGGCTGCGGGTTTCCGTGCAGGAAATTCCATGCAAGCCTGGGACTCGGTGTCAAGCTGTTTCTCCCTTTGGATGGGGGCGGGGGGAGGGGGTGCGTTTGAGCTGTGAGGGAGGCCACCTACAGCTGGGCTCTGGGAGGCGAGGGGGGGGGGAGTGTCTGAAATCAGAGGGGCAACGTTTTGCCCCAGGATGGGCCCAGCTGGTCCATGTGACACTCACGTACCAAGGCCCCCAACAAAAGCAGAACAGAGAAGCAGGAGTTGGGCTGTGGGGGCGGGCGGGTCTTTAACCCTCTGCTCCCAGGGGACGTGTTTGTTGTCTGGATTGTTCCAGACATACTTGCTGATGGGTATTTTAAAAAAAAGTTACCCGACCAACTGAAACTTGATTACACTAACTGGACAAGAGGACGAATTTTAAAATGCGGGGCACACAATTCCCCGGCACATAATTCCCCAGGAGTCAAACACACAGAGGTTAGCCAGCCACACAGGCTCCAGCAAAGGTTTCAGAGGCTGACACTGAATGCAGTCCTGCAAGCATTTCAAGGCATGGTCACTCACATCCATACGCAGTGAGCAGCTCTTCCGAGGTTGGCTGGCGATCCGGCTCTTCATCTTCTCTGGGTCTTATGATATTTATTCCGTAGGTTCCTTCTAGAACATGCCGCGGGATACGCTGGCAGACGTGAGCTAGTGAAGGAAGCCGTGCGTTGAGTGCTGTTACACAGGGAGACCGCGTCGCTTTTAAGAGCAAAGAATGACAGAGAGGCTGCGACATATGAGCCTCCACGCCGAGGCCTGTCTTAAAAGAGCAAAAGCAGAAGAGGAGAGACACACGGGTCTATTTCATCCCTTGGCAATGCCACTGAGGCACTAAGCACGGCCAGCCAGCCTCAGACCCTGCTAGCACACGGTATTGCTCCCACCCAGCTGCTCCCACATGCAAAAACTCAGGTGCGAGTTCACTGCCCAACCGCAAGCAAAGGATATTAGAGAGATGGGAGGAACATGGTCCCGCATCTGGTCTATTGGCAGAACTCCGCAGCACACCATCTCTGCCTTGGTAGAGACGAAGGACGGCATCACCAGGCCGGGACAATCACAGAGACACAGGCCAGGCTCCACATACAGCGTCTGCAAGGAACAGAAAAGCAGAGGACACTTGGACGAGGAACGGGAATGCAAGGCAGAAAAATCACAGCCGGAAAGTCAGGAAGGAGACGAAAATCCGGGCAAAAGCTCCACACCACCACAGTGGCACAGGGATGGCCAGGTGGCGCTTGCTCTGTTGATCACGGTGGCAGCTGACGGAAGAAGAGAAAGTCACGAGAGCCCAGCTTTGTGCCTGTGCCCCCCAGGGGAAGGAAGAGCAGCAGCACTGAAGGCTTTTCCTTGGCGGCTGGAAAGATTCTATTATCCCAAAGCAGGGGGCAAAGCACGACAGACACGCCTGTGCTCTTCCAGGGGCTTCCTGACCTTCAAACCCAGCAAACCTAACTGTGACTGAGGACCCCTCCTTGCCAGGCACTGAGGGGTAGGGGACGGCCAAGCCCCACGTTACCAGGGCACATGGAAACCAGCAGCACCACAACACACGCTCTCATGCCTTACTCTAATCTCTAGTCACCACTCGGAGAGCCCCGCCAGCCAGCAAGCTCGGCCCCTCCCAAGCCACACGGCACAGGCCAAACCAACATGGGCTTTCCCATCAGAGATCTGAGCCCCCGGCGTCTGCCACATGGCCATTCAGCCAGCGCCCCAAGATACCTGGAAGTGCTTTGTGTGCCCCGGGGTGGCAGAGACCGACACTTTCTTGTTCCCAAGGATTGTGTTGATCGTTGAGCTCTTGCCAACGTTGGGGTAACCCACCTAGAAGGAAGGAAGTGGAATGACAACATGATCATCCCAGGTCAGTATTAAGCTACTTGTCAGGGTCTGGCCCAGGGGCTGCCAGCCAGCCAAGCACCATCTGAGAGTTGTACCGCAGAGAGTGCGTCAAGCAAAGCCACCCCCCAGCTTTCGCTGACTTCACTTGCCTGGCGCGTGCCCTCTTGGGGCCTCTAGACAAGCGTCACGCTGCAAGGCGCTCGGACCGTGCTAGTTTGTTGTAAGTACAAGCACCAACTTACCAGCCCTACCGTGACCTCTCCCTCCTTCACCTTCTTCCCCGCGTGCATCGTCCTGAAAAGCTGCAGCAGCTCGTGTCTCTGAACCAGGTGGCTGAAGTTACGCACGGGCCTGCTCTGCAAGGGCGCAGGGCGTTGCACTAAAGCTCCGTCCGTCCTGTTTTCCCCGCAGCCTGGGTCACTGGGATTTCCTCCTTCCTCACCACCATCTTCAGAACAGGTCTGCCACGCCTCCTCCTCCTCCTCACAGTCCTCGTAGGCCTCACTCTCGTCGGTGCTGTCCGGCGCGTTCCCCAGGCTCTGCAGGGCTCCGTCGTCCTCCTCGCTGGACCTGCCATCCTCAGAGCCTCTCGCCGCCTCCGCAGCTGCCTCCATTTCTAGTCCCTGGCGGGGAGCGGGAGACCCATGAAGCAGCAGAGAAAAGGCTGAACGTCACCAGAAGCGCTGCTGTGGGGCAATCATCACTGTCCCACACACCTCCCCAGAGACACCCCCGTCTGCACGTCACATGGCTACTGCGGACCGCCAGCAAGTTATGCAACGCTCCCGAGTCAGCAGCCGGAGGGCTTGGAGCGCAGTACCTGCCTTCCTTTGCTCAGTGCCTCCTCCCCTTGTCTCGAGAGCGCTGCAAGAGCCGTGCTAAGCGAACCGAAGGGCTGTATGATGCCACTACATACAGCTTTCCTGCGTGGCTCTGCCTGCTGCTGCAATGCTACTTGGTAACCGCAGCGGTTTTTTTCTCAGTGCCCACCCCCTTCTCTTTACGGATTCGCTGCTGGTTTTTCTTAAAGCTAGCTTTTCCAAGCCATCTGTCCACGTACAGCTATAGCTACAGCGCGATTTATACAGCCAGCCTGCCCACCCCGTGGCCTGAACTCGCTTAGACTGGACAGCTGCTGGGCCCCAGGTGGTACGGGGGCTGGAGGCGAGGCTCTGTACTTCAGCATCTCTGTATCAGTGTGCTCACTGCACACCCTGAAGTAGAGTAACTATCGTATTTTCATAACGCCAGTTCCCAGGTTTACAGCGTCCTCCGAGGAGCCGACTATGAAAATGCAACAAATAAAATCCAATTGAACCATTTCTGCCACGTGCCCCCAGAGACGTTTTGTGCACCACATTGTGGGGACCACACTCTGCTCTAGAGTGGGGCCTGGCACACACCCTTCCCCAAGGAAGAGGGTATTATCCCTCTCTCGGGAGTTCAGTGACACTGCTGCAAGCACAGTGACAAGGCAAACACAATTCCCCCCCACCCCAGCAGAGCTACCTTAGCTGCAGCACTCAGCCGCACGCCTTCCGCCAGGGCTGACCAGAACACCACTGTGACGCCTTCTCTCTCAAAGAACTGCGCCCACGCCCGGCGCTGCTCCGTGCTCAGCAGGTCTGCCTTGTTTATCAGAATGACGTTCTCTTTGTCGCTGCTGATTTCCTTCACGTAGCATTCCTGCAGAGCACACAAGGACCAGACAGGACCCTGACTTGGGAACCACTGCAGTCCAATACCAAGTACAGGAAAATCAGGCCGGTTAGGTAGGCTCACCACAATTCCACTGCTAGGGCCTGATTTACAAAGCTGTGTGTCTGGTTTGCAAAGGCAGTCACGGAACTGCGTGCACAAAGGCCAGCTCTACAGTGGAGAAAACTGAGGCAGGATACCCATTCCAGCTAGTGCGTACCTGCAGACGATGTACCGTGCATCGATTTTCTGGGGTGACCCCCAGGGGGAGGTCAATGGGAGAAATCCTCCCATCAACTTTCCTTGCTCCTTGGGACAGCAAGTACAATGATTGACAGCAGCGCCCTCAGTCTTCGATTTAGCAGGTCTTTACTAGACCTGCTAAATCGAACCCCGGAAGATCCATTGCTGGAGCGTGGATCCTGGGGCAAGTGGAGACAAGGCCAAAGGGGATATTTGCAATACAAAGGTCCAGACGCATACAAAGACAGCCTAGTTATCCAGGCAGGAGTGGCACAGCAGGGCTGCAGACCGTGGAGTATGTCTCAAGTTTGGCATTTTGCTGCTGCAGGACATTTTACTGCAGAGGCTTCCGTTAAATGGCTGCTGTTTCTGTATCCCCAGTATCACACTGGTTTGATTGCACACTGCTGAGAGGAATATGACATGCACACACCCTTGCATGCCCCGTAGCCCGGACAATTATACTGTATCTAAAAGGAGAGACTGTCAGAGCGAGGGCCGGGACGAGGACAGCCGTCTAAACGCAGCAAATCTCCTTTGAACTTACCAGATCTTGGCATCTGAACAGGAGAGGGTTCCTGGCATCTACTATCTGAACCACAATGTCACTGCAAAGGAAAAGGACGGTAAGCACCTGCCGCCTCGTTAGCACAAGGGGGCCCAGCACAGGCTGGTTACTGCTTCTCTTCAGGGCAACCTACGAGATGGAATTTCCCCGCCAACGGTGTGACTCACCCCACAGAGCTGCTATTGCCGGGCAGCACCTCAGCGTCTCCCAGCCGAGTGTTCTCATCCCTCTTGGGCGAGCACACCCATCGACCTGCCCTTTGGAAATATTCCCCAGCCAACGCCAGCGTTCCCCTTACAGCAAACTTGTATGGCCCTTTCCCCTGCTCACGCCCTCGCACTGCAGCAGAAGTGCTGGGGACAGAGAAACGGGGGGGCTTGCAACACACTGAGGCCCCCCAGGGACCACGTTCAGGGTCCCCTTTGTACTCAGAAGAGAAAGAGCAGGAGATGCTCCTGGAGCCACCTGCCGAGGGACACAGAGCGATTTGCTGGGACTCAATGTAATTCTTGCCAACACCCTAATCATGCCCCTCGCTGTAGGTCTGCTAGCACAGCCCGCTGCCTGCTCTCTGCATGGGGGGGAAGGGAAAGCCCCAGGGGATCCCCGAGTCCCAACTGCCCCGAGCCCCAAGTGAAATGGTCCCTCCATGCACTGTCCGTGCCAGTGTGCCGAGAAACACGCCTCCAAGCGAGCAGTGACCGTACTGAGCACGAGAAAGACCACTACCCTGTTCAATGTGAATCCCATTTACATCAGAGAGCCCACAGGTATCCAGTTCTCCCTCCTCCCTCCCTCCCCTCTTGCACCCCAACAGCGGGATCGAGCTCAACCCTCCCGGAGCAGACCCTTCCAATTCCTGGGCGGGATGGCCGGTGCCACTGATGAATTGCGGTTGGTATTAGGAAGTGGTTACTATGAGATTGCTGAACCCTGGGGTTCCTAGATTCCAAGGCTAGAAGGGACCATTGTGATTGTCCACTCTGAGCTCCTGTACAGGGCAGGACAGAAAACATCCAGTCCAGTGACAGGGAATCCAGCGCAATCTTGGTAAACTATTCTAATAGTTCATTACGGTCTCTGCTAACAGTGGGAACCTTAGTTCTAGTCTGAATTTGTCTAGCTTCTAATTCCAGCCACTGGATTGCACGAGACCTTTCTCTGATAGGCTGAAGAGCCCATTTCACGTAGGTGTTACACTCTCTAGTCAACTCACCGCTCAGTCTTCTCCGTGCTAGGCTAAAGAGACTGAGCCCTTTGAGTCTAGAACTAGGAGGCAGGTTTTCTAAGCTTTTAAATTGTTTTACGGCTCTCACCCCCTTCGATTTATCAACATCCTGCTTGAATTCTGAGCACCAGAACTGGACCCAGGATTCCAGCAGCAGCTGCATCAATGCCAGATCCAGAGGAAAAAAAATCACCTTTGCATCCTACTTAAAGTTCCCTGAGTCTGCGTCCCGCAGACCATGTCAGCGCCCCAGCATCTGCGCCCCCCTGACCACATCAGCAGCCCGTGTCTGCATCCCCCTGGACCACGTCGGCACCTCACATCTGCGTCCCCCCCGACCACGTCGGCACCTCATGTCTACGCCTCCCCGACTACATCGGTGCCCCGAGTCTGCATCCCCCCCAAACCATGTCGGTGCCTCAGCGTCTGCGTTCCCCCCCCCCCACCAACCACGTCAGTGCCCCACGTCTGCATCCCTCCCGACCATGTCAGCTCCCCAGCACCACACTGGAAGCTCAGGGGCAGCTGATTATCTACCCCACCCCCAAATTACCGGTGCCAGGAAATGCGCTGGAGGAACCATGGCAGCCTGCAGGGACCAGGGGAGCTTACAAGAGTTTGGTGTCTGGATCCCAGCAGAGCACTCTGGTGAGCCAGCAGAAGAGGGAGCAGAGCCTTGTGTGCACACACAATTGGTACCCACAGCCTCATCTGTATCTGCAAAAATGAGCCACGGATACTCGCACCCACAGCCGCAGGTACCCACCGACGGGCAGGGTGTGGGGGAGCCTGCACTCCCCAGCCTTGGCAATAAGTGGTGATGTCGGCCTTGTCCAACGTATGGATCTCTGGCCTGTCTCAAGTCTGGTGCGCCAAAGCACGCAGGCAGGGCCCGAGAGTCAGGAACTGTTCTGCATAACAATGCAGATTCAGCCTGGTACGTGAGAACACAGGACAAGCGGCCTGGTCCTGGTACCTGTTTCTGAGAAGCAAAAAGTACAGCTGCAGCCATAGAACTGTCAACTGCACACAGAGCAGCAACGTCCCGAGCAGCGGGATGCACCCCTACTAGGGCACTGGGCATTTGACGTATCCTGCACAATACGTATCAATTGGTAAATAGGATTAGAACGACCAAGTCTCGCTTTGCTATAAACTGGGTTTAGTAAGAACAATCAATGGGAGGGAACGGGCAGGGTTGACCCACAGGTCCTGCTCGATGTAACTAGAAGTAATTAGGCCCTTCACACCGGCGGCCCAGTGCCTGGCGTTCCAATGCGTGGGAAGAGACGGACCCACGACCGCCTGCCTGGCACTGTAGGTAGCATACGGGTGAAGTGTAAGTGAATTAGGTTTTGTTACTGTATAAAGTAGATCTGATAGTAATTGCTTTGCATTGCTTTGTGCTGTATTAATTGCTTTAGAATGTATAATATTTAAAGTTTAAATTGTATAGTCATTGTTATTAAGGGTTGTAAAACTTAAAACAACTGTATTAACCGCTTAAAGCTTGCAATAAATCAGAAAGTGGTTAAGTAGCCCTGGCGTATCCTGGTTTCCCTTGGATCTAAATAAATCAAATCACATGACACAGGGCTCTACGACGTGACAGCAAGATCAGAGCTGCAGGGAGGGCCTGCACGTGGGTTAAACCTCATCGCTGAAACTCTTTGCTGGGGAATTTCATGACTCGAGAGAGAGTTACAAAATGATGTGGAGAGAGTCCATTACACATCACACAGAGAAAAACCACCATTGCCAGCTACGTCTGAAGGGAGTGAACATCAGACGCAGAGGAATCATATAATGTGTCACATGGGGATGGGATACAATTAATCAAGCTGACTGTCACCCTGACAGCAGGGTACTAGGGCAGTGTGCAATCCGGAGAAGGAAGTGGCAACTTTTGGAACTAGACTGAACCAAACGCTTCTAGAAAATGCCCAGTAGCGCGAAAACCTCTTTTGCCAGGGAGGTGGACTGGATGGTGTGACTGGTTGCTCCCATCTATGAGTTCCAGGATTGGATCGCAGAAATGAGCTCCAAAGAGAGCAGGCAGGTTTATGCAGTCCAGCACCACTGTGTGACGCGCACGAAAGGCAGCTGGGTACCAGGCATAAGGGTGCATCCAAAGGAGGATGTTTCTGACAGCCTAGGCACTCCCCAACCAAAGCCCTTCCCAACACTGAGACAGTACAAAGAGGCTCTTCATAAAACGCTGTGACCTCGCTGGTGAAGTATTTTTCAATTTCAGAAAAATCAGTAGAGATTCAATCTCCAAGTTAATTACTAATGAAATTAAATCCCCGGCGAGATTAAGCAGGCAGATGGCTTAGCTCTTCTGTTCCAGCTAAGCAGAGCAAGCAGCAAGATCCTTTCCCTGGCACGCCAAGTTGGGGCTAATGCCCCCAATAATATTCTGAACAGCAAGAGACCCTAGACCAGGACCCCACTCTCCACCTCCCCATGGCTTTCAAAGGCTCCCCCATCCCAGGGCACAACATCCCCTGCCTGCCAGGCCGGTGCATGGAATGACCATGTGGGCGGGGCAGAGGTGGTGGGTCAAGAAGATTTGGAAGGGGCAGCCGAGAAGGGAATCCACAGAAAAAGGGCCAGGGCTGTTGCTGATATCAGTGGGTGTGCTTGTGCTGCAAGCTAAGCACATGCACACATCTGAGGTGGAGGGTTACAGAAAATCTTTGTCACTTCAAAACAAAATCCAGGCAGTGCTCACAGTGAAACTTCACTGGGCCTTCAACATGCTCCCAATCGCTTTGTTCCTGTTTTTTAAACACACATAGGCCAAGATATTAAAAAACAGGAACCTCAAGTTAGATTTCCAAGTCCATATTTAGACATTTAAGGGTGGGGCTTTCAAATGCACTGACGTGACTTCAAAGACAAGCCACTGACTTCAGACCGCAAACTAGGATATTTCAGATTTTATGCCGCATGGAAGTTCAATATATCCGAAAGCGGAGTTGCCTGCAAACGCAGCATAGGCTATCTGCTTATCGCTCACGTTCCAGCTGTGCTGTACTCAGAGTGAGGATGCTAATGAAATCCTGGATGTGTCTTCTGCACAGATGAGCATTTTAGGTCTGAGGCTTCATAATTACAAAGAGTCCACGTTAGTCACTTAAGATTATGAAGTGGGAATGCAGGAAATCACTAGCAATGTGACTAAAATCATCTAACTTTTTAATGTCATGATTTTTATGCTCCTTGACACAGAAACTGACAAATGTTACCTTCTTTCAATGACTCTCCAGAGCTGGCGCCAAAAGTCTAAATTGCGTTCAAATGGGGTCAAAATCAGTTTCTGTTCTTCCTCTAACCTACAGAGAAACAGAGAGGATACCCTGCATGCTGATTATGTCAGACAGCAAACAGAGCAGGAAGTCTCTGGAACTACAACACATACACCTCTCCCAGAGGGATCGACCAACTCCATCAGAGCTAAGGTACTGGAAGAGATCAAAGTTATTACTCCTTTGAGTTATTACTCCCAGCAGCTACACAGCTCATTGGCATGTGGAAAACATGCTTTTGGGGCCATTTCTGGTAGCTTAATGTCTGGGCCAGCAGAGCACTCGGCTCCCATGGAGCTATGCTCACTTGAGCAGCACTTTCCTGTAGAAACCAGAAGTGGCACTGGCATTCTCTGGAGACACAAGCTCCTCGAAAGGGCTGTGGATAAGACATCACACCTCAGCTGAGGGGATTCTAAATTAGCCTCCTTTTTGGCAAAGCATGTAAACATGAGTTTCAGGTTTACTTGGTCCTGCCCCAAAGCATGGGACTGGACACTACCACTTTGCGAACTCCCAGCCAGCCCCACCTCACTAGGATTCTATGATATATGGTCCAAACTTTTAACCTCATAATGACCAGCACACACAATGGTACTTTTTGGAAGCTCACCACAAGGATGGGCCAGAATCATAAAGGGTTTTTTTCTTGCATTTTCTCCCATTTACCAGGAGCAAGAGACATGATCCTTGTGTCCCTAGGGATAACTCTCTCTTCCCCAAATCTCATTGGCTGTGTTAAGCACAAGTAGCACACTCACCGAGCAAGCTGTCGTCTCCACTCCAGAAAGCTCTCTCTCTCTGCTTGCTTTAAGCTCTCAGCGCTGGTTCTCCTATCCCAGTAAGGTCTAGAATGATCAAGTATTGAAAGAAACGGAACAGCATTTGAGAATGTTTTCTGTTCCATCTGTCCAATAAAAGAAAGATCAGAAAGAACACTTGCTCTGGACAGTTAAGAGGCCTTTTATTGGTGGTTGTTCTTATGTACAGGTACGTATTTTAGCAGCCTTATAAGTGCCATTTTGTTCTCCTTACATATTTCAAAAAGGGACGAGTATATTAAACAGAAAAATTCATTTCATGCTACTTTATTATCTCTCACACAAAAAGCCAGTTTCCTCAGCTGTGAAGCTTAAGATATTTAAGCACGTGAGTGTCATCTCTCCCTCTAGATCTTTTTGAGTTTACGAGGCTCGTCTATCTGGCTGGTCTCAAATAGAGTGGCTGAGACTAACAGTCCTCTTTAAAGGAGGCTTGCCTTCTGACTATAATCAGTCCCTGCATCTACCTCAGCATTAAAACTCCTTTAATATTCTGTTCAATTATCTGGAAAGTGAATTCCCATGATGCTCAGCTGTACTTGGGCAGTGAGACCATCCCACCAGTTATGCAGCCACGGCTACTCCACCCATTTTAGCACAATAGCTTCACTGAAGCTAGCACCGTATGTTCACCCAAGCTGGAAGTTACAGCTTCCGGCTCCAGTGTGGACACTCTCAAAGGGCATCTGGAGTTCTGAGCTGTCCGGTGCCGGACATTATTTGAAAAAGGAGCACTAACTGCTCTGCTGGGCTGCTGTGCTCCAGCACCAGCACCAACCCCAACTCCGGTGTGTCACACTTACAGTGCACTGCTGCCCAATGGACATCATGAGGTGCATGTTTTCCAGGACATAACTGATACCTTCAGGTCAAAGATTCAGGCAACAGGACAAAACGTCAGTTAGGTGCAAATGTTAGAAAAAACGCGACAAAGGATAATGGATGAACTGTGTCTCTCCATAAAGGAAACTTGTGTTGGAAATGCCAGTAGACTCCACTGAGGAGACACCACAGTATTGCCCCAAGTCAGATCTTACCTTCTTGGTATACACAAAAACTGTCTGTTTTCCTCATGGAGTTTCTTGATATTTCTGGCCTCTTCTGCTGTCAGCAGGCCAGTCCTCGCCTCAGCAGGAACAAATTTGATATTCAACTTCTCTGTTTATAAAGAAAAAACCCACCATTAACTTTCATGCTCAGCAAGTGCAGACCTTAGCATCTGAGCTAGAACAAAAGAACACCCACAGGAAGGTGGCGGGATTACATGCCAAGCTGGCAAACCGCTGATCCTCATACCATTCAACTGTTACTGGGCTCACTTGAAACCAATATGCAAATTCCGACTGTCTGTGTGCACACACAGTGTATGTTGCTTCCCTTTACGGAAGCTATTCCAGTTGTGAACCATTACAAAAAACACAGCTTTAGTCCTTTGGGGGAGATTTTAACACTATCATCAAAATGGTTTTTTAATGCTAATTTATGTTGGGAAAGATAGTAAATGAATAGTATCTGGAAACTGAAGTCCTCCAACAACAGAGCAGAAAGCAGAGATGGCAGCTGTGTTAAAGCTTTAAACCCACTGCTCCACTAGTATGCCTCAACTATCATTGAAGGGACAAGGGATTAGTCCTCAGTCAATCTTTCAGCTTCTTTGCAGAGAATGCAAAGCAACCTTCCATAGGTGGTGTGTATTTGTGCAATGTGCATCTTGTTCCATTAGAAGAAAGACTAATACTAGGAGACATGTCACATGAGGCCTGTTTACACACAAACTAGATGGCTAGGTGGACCCTGGGTCTGATTCAATAAGGCCATTCTTATGACTGACATTAATTATAGTCCCGTTTTTTCATCTTTTACCAACTGAATTCCAAAGGCAGTTTGTCCATTAGTGTGCTTTGCATTGATGTCATTTTATGTCAGAACATTAGCTGGGTCACCTCATTTGCTCTTTTTGAACATTATCATATTAGTACTTTTCTCTTCTGGAATTTCTCCTGGAAAACTCACTGGCTTATATGTAAAGTGGCAACCTAGAAAAGAAAAGCTCTTGCACCCCCAAAACTATTCTTATGAGCCAACCAATGCCTCCCCCACATCCAAAATAACATGTTTAAGCATACAAAATACTGTATTACCAAAAAAAATAAGTAATGGTAGTATGGCAACTTTTTACTAATTTAAGATATTCCCCACTTGTTTGTTTTCTTTAATGTAGTTTTCTTTTTCTGCAATTTAAACATCATATGCCTGTATTATTTAAAAGTGACAGGGAGTCCTGTGGCACCTTATAGACTAACAGATGTATTGGACCATAAGCTTTCGTGGGCAAAGACCCACTTCATCAGATCATGACAAAGTGGGTCTTTGCCCATGAAAGCTTATGGTCCAGTACATCTGTTAGTCTATAAGGTGCTACATGACTCCTTGTCACTTTTGCAGATCCAGACTAACATGGCTACCCCTTTGATACTTGTATTATTTAATGCACTGAGAAGAGGTTCGGGTTAAAATTCAGTTTACAGTCCCATTTGAGTCCCTTACTTTAAATTGCTTACAACATTCACAAAACGTGTATTATGTACAAAAGCTTGAAATGCGCACACACTCTACATGCCTAGCAGAACCCTACAGCAGCTTGTGGGAAAATTTAGGGAGAGCTCAGAAACTGCAGGCTCCAGCTTTTAACATACCTGTCTAGTCATACACAACCTATTTTACATTTCAAATCACCATATCAGGAGGAGTCTCTACTATGGCAAAAACCTTACCAGCCACAAATTCGGTCCCTGCAAGCTCTGCTGTGGCCAGGAACTCCTCAAGTGAGCTTTGCTCTGTAACCGACTGCAGGTTGAGGCGGCCCCAGTCGTACCCATCCTGTAACTCGCTTGTGTGTAACTGCGGGGAAAAGCAGCAGTGTGGTCAGGCTGCTCCCTGCTGCTGGAAGCACCAGTCACAGGCAGCCCCCCAGGGGTGGGGGCCCAGGCCTGGCAGGAGGGACCTGCGCTGCGGACCCCTAGGAGAGCCCCGACTTCCCCAGGGCACCCCAGAGCCTTCGGCTGGGCTGGGCACCCGTGGGGAGGGGGGGCTCAGGGAGAGCCC
>JANRFK010004149.1:121104303-121115616 GCA_030068395.1 Apalone spinifera | reverse complement strand
TTTGTTTTGCGCAAAAAAGCCCCGATGGGTAAAACGGCGATCGGGGCTTTCTTGTGCAAAACCCCGTCTAGGCTGGCACGGACGCGTTTCCGCAAAAAGTGCTTTTGAGCAAAAGCGTCCGTGCCAGTCTAGACGCTCTTTTGCGGAAATACTTTGAACAGAAAATCTTTTCCGTTAAAAGGATTGCCGCAAAATCATGCCAGTCTAGACGCAGCCGATGGTGATAGGTCCTAGGTAGCTTTGTATGGTGATGAATACAAATATATTCATCTTTGCAATGAGCAGTGTGAGGTCCTCGTGCCAATCATGAGTGCTGTAGAAGACCAAATATTCAATTTCTTTAATATTTTCATTAAAAAATACATTCTGCCCTGTTTCATGTTCGGCAGCCAGAAGGCTGACCCACCTTCAGTGATTGCTTCCCTGCTTTCACCTGGCAGCTCTTGTAACTCAAACATCCAAGGCATGGACAATACAGCGTATGTCTTCACTACCCATTAGAGTGACAGGCAGTGATCAATCCAGCAGAGGGTTAATTTATTGTGTCTAGTCCCTCCTGTTGACTCTGAAACTCCACTAAAACAAGAAGAGCTGATGGAGTTGGGACAGGGTCAGTTGTCAACTTACCACTGTGAAGCTACCGTGGTAAGCAGACCTAAATACATCAACTTCACCTACGTTATTCACGTAGCTGAAGTTCCATAACGGGTGGATGACCCACGGTAATATAGACAAGTCCTGAGATTGCAGGAAATGGTGGAACTCTACCCCTTGCCGTGTAAGGACAATGCATCACCCACTTCTTGGGTTCTTCCTTTAACAGTATAGGAAGCCACACAGAAGATTCCTGGCCACCTAGAACTTCATGGTTGCTATTATGCTGAACACTATGTTCACACCAGGATAGAATCAGAACTGGAAGGAACCTTGAGAGGTCAACGAGTCCAGTCCCCTGCCCTCATGGCAGGACCAAGTACTGTCTAGATCATCTCTGATAGATGTTTATCCAATCTGCTCTTAAGTATCTCCAAAGATGGGGATTCTACAACCTCCGTAGGCAATTTAGTCCAGTGTTTAACCACCCTGACAGGAAGTTTTTCCTAATGTCCAACCTAAACTTCCCTTGCTGCAATTTCAGCCCATTGCTTCTTGTCTGTCCTCAGAGGTTAAAAGAATACCCAGGTGACAAAATTTGCAGATGATACTAAACTGCTCACGATAGTTAAGAATGGCCATACTGGGTCAGAGCGAAGGCCTTATTCTCTAGGGATAGACAATAAAAGGAAGATCAAAAAGATCTCACCAAACTAAGTGACTGGGCAACAAAATGGCCAATGAAATTTAATGTTGGTAAATGTAAAGTAATGTACTTTGGAAAAAATAATCCCAACTAGACATACAATATGAGGGGGACTAATTTAGCTACAACTACTCAAGAGATCTTGGGAGTCATTGTGGATAGTTCTCTGAAAACATCCACTCAGTGTGCAGCAGCAGTCAAAAAAGCAAATAGAATGTTAGGAATCATTACAAAAGGGGTAGAGAATAAAACAGAATATCTTATTGCCTCTATATAAATCCATGGTACGCTCACATCTTGAATACTGCGTACAGATGTGGTTGCCTCATCTCAAAAAAGATATATTGACATTGGAAATGCTTCAGAAAAGGGCAACAAAATGATTAGGGGTTTGGAATGGGTGCCATATGAAGAGAGATTAAAAAGACTGGAACTTTTCATCTTAGAAAAGAGGAGACTAAGGGGGGATATGATAGAGATCTATGAAATCATGACTGGAATGGAAAAAGCGAGTAAGGAAAAGTTATTTACTTGTTCCGATAACATAAGAACTAGGGGTCACCAAATGAAATTAATAGGTAGCAGGTTTAAAACAAACAAAAGCAATTTTTTCTTCACGCAGTGCACAGTCAACCTGTGGAACTCCTTGCCAGAGGATATTGTGAAGACCAGGTCTTTAACAGGGTTCAAAAAAGAGCTAGATAAATTAATGGAAGATATGTCTATCAATGGCTATTAGCCAGGGTGGGTGGGAATGGTGTCCCTAGCCTCCGTTTCTCTGGAGGTGGGTGATAGGGTAGAAATCACATGAGGATTCCCTGTTGTGTTCCCTCCCTGTAGGGCATCTGCTATTGGCCACTGTTGGCAGACAGGGCACTGGGCTGGATGCACCTTTAGTCTGACCCAGTCTGGCCTCTCTTATGTTCTTACCATCTGGGGACTTCTCTTCCCTTCGCAGTGGATTGATGCTGCAGTCATTGATCCACCAGCTCTCGATTTTTATTGCATCTGGTTGGGCGCAATAAATCGAGCTGCAAGTGCTCTCCCATCGATGCCGGTACTCCACCCAGTCAAAGTCAATGGGAAAGGAGCCCCCGCTGACATTACCGTGTGGAAAATGCCACAGTATTGCCCGTGAGAGGTGCTGACTGGCAAAGAACAGATGCTGCCCTGAGAGCTGTACACCGAGCAGTGACTGTATCTATGAGGGTGCGGTGACACCCAGGGCAGCTAGTGACGAGATTTAGAGTTTTGTTCCTAGGTGGATAGGTTCAACACAGTTGTTACATTCCAATGGCCAGCAGGCCGACTAGCTGTTAGCACGCTGCTAGAAGTGACCAGTAATTTAATGCTGGACCCCATTTTGACAGCTCACTGAGCAGATGGCCTCGCCCCCTTTAACGCTGGACTGGGGTTCAGTTTGATGCTGACCTCCAAGGAACAGCGCCCCCTACTGAATCACAAGCCCCATGCCTCACAGCATCTTTCCCTAGCTGTGTATTTCTATGGCTCCTTTCTCTAACTCAGCAGCCATGCCTCTCACTTTGCAGAAGTAACCATAGCAAACGGCACTTGCAAACTCTGCTCGTGGTAGAGGGAGAACAAGTCTGATTCTCTTGTACCGCAGTGCGATCATCTACCCTCTCTGCTTGCGTCACTTTCCAACTTACTTGCCTTGGAGCAAAACCACTGTTCCAGTTTTTAGGGAAACCCTGAGAACTCTCGAGCAGCAGCAGCTCATTTTCAAAAGCCAAGGACACCAGGGCGTTTTGCCTAAAGGAAACATTGTTCTTTGCAGCCAAGTGTTCTTCCATTCGCCTCTTGGGTAGTGGGGGGAGCTCAGTTCTGTGCTTCCAAAATATCCCTGCAGTGGCTTGTGGAGTTGTGCAGTGTCGCAGGCCTGAGTCAGTGGCCTCCCGGGCGTGTTAGTTACAAAGGAACACACCAGAATTCCACAGGGTCATTCGGCGCTAAGCAAAAAGGCTGTTTTAGTCCCAGCCTCCGCAGCACCTTTCGGAGATAATCAGCGAGGGGTTTCGACGACAGGCTATTCTGTGTGGACAGGCAGGAACTGAGCCCCACCGCACAGGGTAACAGAGACCAGATTTTGCCACAAAGGGTTTCTCGGAGGGAGGAATGTGCTTTGATGGCAAATATGGGCTCCAGTTATTCCTCCCGGGCCTTTAGCCCTGAGCAGCCCCTGGGTAGAACATCACTGCTCATTCAAATGGCTCCTCCATAGAAAGGGAACTATACAAATCCCACAGGTGACAGCGAACTGTTATAAAGCTGCTTGTCACACACTCAGCTGGGGTGACCAGAGCCCCGAACCCGGCTTGTAATCCACAGCACCCATCTGCAGCCCAGCTCTCTGGCAGCCCTCGTGCCCAGGCAGCCCCGGAGTTCAACCCCATCTTCCCAGCAGGGACCCCCGAGCCTCACTCTGCCCAGCCCTGCCTGCTGCCCCCAGGTAACATAAAAGGAAGGTGGTGGGGGGAAGGGGAACAGGCTCTGGGCATTCTGAGCACCACCAACATTTCTGCAAACCTGCCACCCCTGTTCCTATGCCTCACAAAGCCCACATGCATGGAAAATTACTGGCCCAAGATGGAGTCCAGGGTCACATGTCCTTAGACACTTTGCTGACTCACCTTCCTTCTGAGGTGTCTGCAGGAAAGGCTTACAGGACAGGATGGCCCATTGTGCACTGAGTGTCCTTAATAAGCCATCAGCACGCAGCTGTGTGGCCTTGAAGTAACTCTGTGCAGAGAATGCCTCCCAAGAACAAAACACATGCTTCCCGTACACGTACAAACCTGGTGTTCATACCTTCAGGCACAAATATGCTACACGTAGTCTTATGGCACCTTAGAGCAGTGTTTCTTAAACTTTTTGAGACCTAGCAACACCAAACAATTTTTTTTTATAAGGAACACCAAGGATTTTTTGTTGAGCAAAAAAAAAGGGGGAGGGTTGGGGGGGAAGTTACTGAGCAAAAAAAAAAAGGTCTCCTGCCCCTTTAAGGGAGGCCATTTTTGAACTCTGTTCTCTGGGGCACGCTGGTGTTCCTTGGAACGCAGTTTAAGAAACACGGCCTTAGAGACTAACAAAAATATAGAGGCTCACAAGCTTTTGTGAGTACAACCCACTTCATCAGCTAGGTAGGGCGGATTGTCCGACTCGTCGGAGGAAGTGGGCTGTGCCCGCGGCGGCTCATGCTACTATCTGTGTATATCGGTTAGTGCCACAGGAATGCCGGTTGTTTTTAAAGTGACAGACCAGCACAGCCCCTCCCCCCGAGACTTTAAAGCTGCTACCGGCATTTAAACAGGGCAATCATACTGAACAATTCCTAGCGCTTCTCTGGATGCCGCACACGATACGCTTTCAATAAGAGTTATGGCATTTGGGTAACAACAGTGATGTATCCACACACCTAACTAGCCAAATGGCAGCCCCTGTCCTGGCACAGGGAAGCAGGGCCCCCCAGCCTGTCACATCCCTCAGGAAGGAGCAGCGTTGTGTGCTCGGACTAGCAGGGACTCCCTTGTGAGGGGCTGGGAGATACTCTTTATTGTTTGTATCACTGCAGTGCCTCGGAGCCCCAGCCAGGGCCCTACGCGCCTGGCGCTGCATGGACACACTGTGCCTAGGGCAGTAGAGGGGAGGAAAGATGCAGGAGCCCCTCTCTCTGAGGGCAGTTTGTAACCCTTGCTTTAAAGATGACGTAGCAACTGACCCAGAACTGGTGTGTGTGAATCAGCAGGGCACAGGGCAGTCACGTGGTCTGTTTAGAGGCTCCCATGAGCTCACAAGGAAGCCAGGTCCCAAGGAGTAAGCACAGGGCTCTGCCACTGACTCGACAGAGCCCTCGGGCAAGTTACTTAAACTTCCTGTTTGCCCCTTAAACCCCGGGGGGTGATGAAGGTTTCCTGCTGGCGGGTGGTGCAGGCTGAGGAGACATGTTCGTATGGGGCTTTGGAGAAGCAAACAAATTCACGTTTTTGCTCTACCTATTAGACCTGCCAGCTCTCCCTGGGCTCAGAGAGCCAAGCTCTGCTGCTTCTTTCTACCTCCCCCATCGTTCCCAGCAAGGCAGGGCCTGTAACCTATCTGGCAGACACCCTGCTGCTAGAATCCAGCCTGCTGCCCAGAGCCGCAAACGCCGCAGGGCTCACGGGAGTGGGGGTGTTTGTCGGCGCAGTGAGCGAGTGTGAGTCAGCAACACAGGCAGGCTGGGTTGGGCAGCAGCGTAAATCAGCAGGGCCACATTCGCCCCTTGCCGTTTCCTCATGGCAATGTGGCTCGAGGAGGGGCCCCGGAACGTGGCTTGCGCTGACGCTGAGCGGCGCCCGTCTCTCGGCGTGAGGGGCCAGCCAGCGTGGGGACAAGGTTGTCTAGCAGCTGTTGTAATTACAGCTGTCAGTACAGGAAACGCCGCTTGGACGACTCGAAAGACTCCATCCCGCACAGGAAGCAGGGTGTGCCTGCACTTGGCTCATGTAAAACAACCCTGGGTGGATGCGGGCAGCCAAGCTCACAGATTGTGTCTGATCTTACAAAACAGCACAGTCATGCACTCTAGAGACTGTGTGTACCACAACGGCACGCCTGTGTGTGCCACCGACTGTATGTACCAAAACAGCACCCCTGTATGTGCCCCATAGACTGTGTGTACCACAACAGCACCCCGTATGTGCCCCATAGACTGTGTACCACAACAGCACCCCGTATGTGCCCCAAAGACTGTATGTACCAAAACAGCACCCCGTATGTGCCCCAAAGACTGTATGTACCACAACAGCACCCCTGTATGTGCCCCATAGACTGTGTGTACCACAACAGCACCCCTGTATGTGCCCCATAGACTGTGTGTACCACAACAGCATGCCTGTATGTGCTCCAGAGACTATGTGTACCACAATGGCATGCCTGTGTGTGCCACTGATCGTATGTACTACAACAGCACCCCTGTGTGTGCCCCAGAGATGCACATACCACAACGGAACGCCTGTGTTTTCCACCAACTATCCGCACAACAATGGTGCTACCGATTGTACCTATCACAATGGCACCCCTGTATGTGCTAGTGGCTTTACGTACAATGGCACCACTGTGTGTGTGCCCCACAGGCTGTGCGTACCACAACCGCACCTCGGCGTGTGCCAGGGGCTGTAAGTGCCACAGCAGCCCGATGTGGCTGAGGTTACACAGTCCAGTGAGCACAGCTGGTCACAACTGACAATTTCCATTCCGGGGGAAATCGACATTTTGAAACTTCCTTTTGTTCTGAGCGAGGACGGAGCCGGGCGCTTTCTGATGCGAAGCCAGTGGAGCTGCCGGGAGTGGAAGCCAAGGCCTCTGGCCCACGGAGCTGTCATGGCCGAGGGGGTTTCACAGTATGGGGACAGTCTCTCCACAGTCCTGTTGCTGGGGGTGGACCTGAGAGCCCCCCCGACACCTAGTCATTACCCAGGGTGGCTGCTCCAGCAAATGCCCCACTGCACAGCCCCCACCCTCTAGCCTCAGCTGTCTGCCAGGCCTGGCACCCCCTGGGACTCCGTGTTTAATAACAGCTGCTCCCGCAGGAGGGTTAAATGCAACACTAAAACCCCAGCACGTAAGGGCAGCTTTTCCCCAGAGCACCCCCAGGGTTTCCTTTGCCCCGGACGCCCGGCTGGCTCTTGCCAAGTGAGGCCCTGCGAGGAGCTGGAAACACCTGTTAGTCACTACAGACCCGGGGGCCGGAGGCGGGGGGGCCTTGCCCATGCCTGGCCTGACCCCTGGGCGCAGCCCAGAATTTCCCGTCCATGGAAAATTTCCCTTCGACTTGAGTCCGGACAAAGAGTCGAGATGTCCAAGCCGAGCCCAAAGCCCCAGAACGTTTTCATTTTAGCAGCATCACACATGCCGCCCGGGTGCCCCTCGGCCTGCGCGTCTGGCCCAAAGTGCTGGCGCGGGGCCGAGTGCTTCCAGCTGGTGCCAGGCTCCGAGTTCTCTTGGTTGGAGAGTGCCAATGGCACCGTGCTCCCTGGAGCCCTCGGTTCGCTCACCGCAGCGTTTTCCCAGAGAACCGCTCGCTGGGACCTTTGGCAGCGGCTCCCCCGCTGGGCAACCCCCGGCGCCTCCTTTGCGGGCGGCAGCTGTGAAAGCTCCACCTGCCCTGGGCAGCCTGGCTCCCGCTCCGTTCGCTCTTCTCTGGTCGGCGCAGGCTGGGGTGCTGTCTCCTGCTTTGTGTGGGCGAGCGCCACAGAGAGCCGGGCGGGTCCCCGCTTTGGCCCATCCCCCAGGCGCCTTTGTCCCCATCTCAAGTCACGCGCTAGGCAGTAACTTCAGTCCCACCCAAGGCCCATGGACACCACCAGGAGCATTTCCACGGGCCTCTGCCAAGTGTCTGCTGTGGGAAGGCAGCTGTCAGCAGGAGGGGAACAGAGGCAGCGGGAGGGGGGAGGAGGGAGTGGGAATGGGGAGGAGGCAGCAGGAAGGGGGAGGAGTTAGGGGGTCAGAGGAGGAGTTTGGGGGCGCAAGCGCCTGGGCTGAGAACTGCAGCACAGGGCCCTGGGGTGAGAGGCGGCGCAGGGCCCTGCAGCTACAGGCGGCCTAGGCGGGAGGCGGCGCAGGCCAGAGCAGGGGATCTGGGGAGGGTTTGGCTCACGCAGCAGAGCGTGGGCGGGCGGAGCTGCGCAATGCAGGGCCCAGGGCCGCAGATCTGTCAAGCGCAGAGGAGAGGAGGGGGCAGGATGGCACCAGGACTTGCCTGCCCGTCTTCCCTGTGCGTGAAGGCAAAGCCAAGGCAGGTCGCCAGGCTCTGGAGACAGCTGGTGGCTTCTCTCCATTAGGCCTAGCTCTGCCAGGGGCGCCGCAGGGCGAGTGGGTCAGCCTGGGGGAGTGGCCGGACCATCCCCATTCGGCGCTAGGAAGGGATTTCTTCTTCACACAGCGTGTAGTCAACCTGTGGAACTCCTTGCCAGAGGAGGCTGTGAAGACGAGGACTATAATAGAATTTAAAGAGAAGCTAGATAATTTCATGGAGGTTAGGTCCATAAAAGGCTATTAGCCAGGGGATGAAATGGTGTCCCTGGCCTCTGTATGTCAGAGGCTGGAGAGGGATGGCAGGAGACAAATTCTTGATCATTGTCTTCGGTCCACCCCCTCCGGGGCACCTGGTGCTGGCCGCTGTCGGCAGACAGGATACTGGGCTAGAGGGACCTTTGGTCTGACCCGGTCCGGCCGTTCTTATGTTCTTATTGACACAAATGGATCTGAACGTGAGTAGCACGTGAGCCAGGAGCCTTCGTCCATAGCAAGGGGGAGGCAAAGGCCGTGGCCGGGCACGGCTGGGCAGTACAGGACAACACAGGGAGAGCTTCCCACCCCAGGCTGCTGGTTCTGGGTGGGAGAGGACCGTCTGCTGCACCCCTCTACATTCACACCCGGCCCTTCCAGCCCTGCTGCCAAGAATCTCGGCCTCGGCGGCACGTCTGTGCTGGCCACAGGTCAGACGTTGGTCCTTGGGGAGAAACGGGCAGTTCTCCAGGCCGGAAGCAGGCTCTGCCCGGGGATCTCTCGGGCATTGGGGGGTCATGTGGGCCAGGCAGGCGACTGACGCCGGCTGGGAGGGAGCCTGGTTGTCAGGCAGGTGGCTCAGCAGCGAGTCGAAGCAGGGCTGGAAGGCAGCAGCGCTGCCGGATGCCCTGTCTAGCAAGGCGCGGTCAGACCATCAGCACAGGCTGCTGCCAGGGCCCGTGGCTGGATTCTCCTCGGGGCAGGTGCTAGCTTGTGCCATGGGCTGCGGGACGACACACCCCTGGCAATGTGGGGCAGCGCTCCTACCAGAGAGAGACCTTGCAGCAACAACAGGGGAAGAGGGAGAGTGGGAGCCCACAAGGGAGCCCAGGAGAGCTCTGATCCGGCCTCCCTCAGCCCAGCGGGAGCAGAGCGCTGAACGCCTCCAGCCAAGGGAGCGGGTGGGCGTGTGGGGCTTGGAGCACAGGCCAGACACCGGCCACCGGCTCCCGGTGTGACCCTGAGGGCTCAGTCCTGCACAGCGCTGAGCTCTGGGAGCCCATGGATGAGCGAGGAGCCCCCGGGACTTGGGTGGCGCGATGCGTGTGCTGCCGTGTCCCGCTGGGCCAGGCCCGCGGACGCAGAACCTCCGGCCCTAGGGCCCTGCCTGGGAACCGGGGTGGGACCCTTAGTCCCGGGGACCCTGCAAAGCTCTGTTATGGTCGCTGGGCTGGGCTGGGCGCGGCCAGGTGAGGGCTCTGCGCTGCCAGTCCGTGCCCATTGCTATCAGCCCCAGACAGCCTCCCTGGGCACTGCCCCGCCTGTGACAGCAGCGCTAGGCCCAGCCGCGCCCACGATGGCCGGGCTGTGCTAGAGGGTCTGCTGACAGCGCGTCAGGCCCGCAGGGCCCTGCAGTTCCAGGGAGAGCTAGCAGGTGGCGCCGAGCAACGGGAACGGTTTGTTTTCAGGTAAAACCGAACGGCACGTCTGGCAAGCGTGGGCCGGGTTCCTGTCTGGGCGCTGCCTCGGCGCCCGCGGGCGGTATTCACCGCGGCCTGGGGGCGGCTCTTCTGCAAGAGGCGGGTTTCAATCTTGGGATCTGACGCCTAAGACGAAAAACGGGCGGTGCAGAGCTAGGGGAGCATCTCGACCGCTTCCGTAGTAACCTCTCTCTGCAGAGTGAGTTGGGTTGGCCCTGCCTAGAGCAGGGGGCTGGACTTGACCTCCCGAGGTCTCCTCCAGCTCTAGGAGTTAACCCAGGCAAACGGTTAGAAGGCGGCTCGTCCCGCGCTGCTGCACGGAATGGAAACGAGGCTGGGCTCGTTTGGACTCGCTGCCGGGCTCCGTCAGCCCACCCCATTAAAGCAACCTGAGTCTGAGATGCTGAGTCCCAGAAACAAAAGACTCCACCGTGATGCAACGTGGGCACAGGGGCCTCTGGGAAACCAGCAGGAATCTGCAGCCTCCCCGGGAGCTGGCCTCCATGCTGGATGTCCTCCCTTGCGGCTAGGCCCGTCCTCCCCAGCCCTTGCCTGTCTCCTTGGAGCATCGTCTCCTGCAGTCGATCACCCACTGGTGCTACAAGAGATGCCCGTTTGTCTGGGGCCTGGTCGCTTCCCCTCCAAGGGCTCTGACGCCCTGAGCACACTTGGCTTACTTGGCCTGTGGGCAGGCAGCTGGGGACACAGGCTAAAGCCACCCGCTCTCGCACGTGGAGCAGCCGGCGGCAGGCGCAGCCCTGTGCCAACAGCCCGCGAGAATTAGCACGACCCAGCATCTCCAGCCTGGCACTGGGGCGCTCAGTTCTGCAGCCGGTTTGCCGCCCAGTGTCTGAACTGAGCGGACCGCGAGGGGGCGGAGGACTCCGGGCAGCATCTCTCCCAGCAAACGCTCTCAGAGGAAGCACAGGCATAAAACCACACGGTCCCTTTCCTAAGCGCCCGCTTGGGGTGGGGAGAAAAGCCAGTCCCCGGGAAGAGCCTGCACTCCCCCCGCACGGGACCGTTCTCCTCCCGCCCCTCACTTCCCACCAGCAGCGCTGCAGGGAGCGCCCGCGGGGAACCCAGGGCCAGCTGCTGGCTCTCACCCCCCAGTGCTCCCAAGGAGGATGGCCAGCTGGGGAGTAAATACGGCCTGTCCGGCTCCCCTCCTCCCAGGCCCCGTGCTAGGCCCAGCAGATCCCGTCCCACACAGGGCGATCGGCTGGGCGCTGGAACGGGCCTGTGGTGTTCTGACCTCAGGGAGCAATGCACCCCGGGGCCGGCGCACGTCATGCTGGATGCTGTCAGCTATGGCTCCCTCATGGAGCCGTGGGCACAGGCACACCCCTGCCACGAGACCTGCCCACGGGCAGGGTGAGGCAGCCTCTGGTGCGCACTTCCCTGGCACGCATCAGCTTGCGGCCCCTTTCCAGCTCCTCCACGTCGTCCTGCTCTTAGCTTCTATCCACGTCATCCCTGCACCCCCTGATCCCCGCACGCCCGGTCCCTGGCCACATCGTCCCTGCA
>JANRFK010004149.1:121024076-121035080 GCA_030068395.1 Apalone spinifera | reverse complement strand
GCTCATGGAGCAGACAGAAGAAAGGCTCCCAGTACCCAACCCCTCCTGGTTCAGAGAAGCCACAACACAGGAGTCGTGCTGACCCCTTCCACTCAGGCCAGAGCCTAATTGGGACACGCATGCCGTGGGGCACACACCCTGGTCACTACTGGAGGCTGACATACTCCAGCATGCTCGGAAGGAGCACCATCTTCACAAGGTTCAGTTTGATCTTTTTTCACAAGACATCAAGCCTTATAACTTGGCCAAATTTGGGTGGACTTTGATGGGGAAGGCCAGAGGCACATCTCTCACACCAAGACCTACTCCCCCATCAAATTCCAAAGCAAAAAAGAAAAGAAAACACCTGCAAAATGCCTAAGCTCTGAAGGACAGGCTCCTCGTCCCCCCACTCAGCAAGCGGAAGCTTTCTTCTGGCACAGCTTACCTTTGACTCTCAGGCAAACTGGGAATAGACAGCTGCTTGCTTTCAAGCTGTAGTGGCTTGTAGGCCCGAGACTGTGGAAGAGCCTGGACAGATGCAGACGTTTCAGCAGGGTTTGCAGCATACAAAGTCTTTATTCAAGTATATTATTTACAATTCTTACACAATGTACATAGAGTAACTAGAAAGATATGCCTTTCTCTCCATTTACAATGAAACTACAATAGAACTACATTCAAGTTTTTGATACAAAGTCTGTAGACTTACTAAATGGAAGTCGGGCTGGTTATACATTCTTTACAATTATGCATTTAGAAAACAAAAAAAAAATCACAAGTGACTATAAGCATTTACTGGAATGGTTCAAAACACTGTAAGAGTTACTCAGGGATAGGTACAGAAAGTCATTTATCACTCCAAACAGACTAACCTTCCAGCCTGAGAAAACCTAGGTTGACTCCTCGGTAATTACTATCATAACACAGGGAAAAGTCAGATCTTCAGTTAAAAATCAGGTGGGAATTTTCCTCCCTTACAATCTCCATCCACGGGTGGAGAGAAGAAATACAGTACATAGACAAGTAAAGAAAGAATGGGGGAGGGGGAGTGCAAATAAGTACATTCATCTCTTTCCCCCACCAGATCCATACATAGTTGAGTGACTGTTTTAGAAGGGTCTATTTGTACAAACAGATATTATACCGAGACATCTGTGCGTGTCAGGCAGAACTCTGTGCAAAGGAATATCAACCATAGCATTGTATTTAACAGAGGAAATATTCCTTACCTATGTGTAGGTGGATGGATTCTGGATGTTTTCAGAATTCGCTTTTAAAATGCTTTTGGTGTCTTACTCAGTTTGATCTTTTTGATGTTACAACTTTCATGCCTTGGATTCAAGGCATTTGAATGTTGTTTTAATTTTATGAAATGGTCCTTTTGTGGTTCTTGGCACCATTCAGAGATATTAAAATGCATACTGCACATGCACGTTTGTTAAAAACAGGATTTCAGTGCTTCCCAGTAGCTGTCTATACACACCGAGACATGATAGCACGATACCTTTCTTTTAGGTCTCATGTATTGCACCAATGCTTACAGATAACTGCTACACATCAGAGGGATTTCTAATAATTCAGACAATATGCTGTGGGTACAAGTCAGGGTTCAGAGCAAAAGAGACTCCACTTTATATGGAGAATTTACTGACAAAGCAAGAGGACTGGGAGGGGTTTGTTCACATGGAGACAGGGCTGACAATGAATCCCTACCCGGGAAAGATACAGAGATTATCTTCCAACATACCATGAACTTATAAATCATGACGAGCACAAACTGAAGCCCAGCACATAGGGTTTCGATGAGGTTGAGATTAGGTCCCATATGTACAGAGGAGGGAACTAAATTCTCCCATGTATCAATGAACTGAAGTGCCTGTTCCACCAGCAGCAGGAGTGAAAGCAAAGCAAGACTTCTACTGGATTCACTAGCTCCCAGAAAAGGAGAATGATTGTAATGTGTCAAATGGAATAAAATTCCGCAGAGTACAGAAATACCTGAATGTACACGCATTGCACCGACAGTAACTGAAAACAGGAAGTCATCAAAATAAGTATAGACTGCAATGAAATATCACAGACACCGTTTGAACCAGCAGGCACCCTAAGCAAATCATAACAAAACAAAGTGTGCTACTGCATGATGTGCTTTTTCATAGTTACTGATTCCAGAAATCTTTCTGCACATCTGGCCTACCTGAACCAGAGTAAAGATAATAAAAGCCTTCAGTAGCGGAGCCAATACTAGTTTCACATCATTTCACAATGATAAATCAATTTAAAGCTGTGCTAAGAAAATATGTGCTGCCTTCTTCACAGATTAAGGTCACTTGTATTCCATAGCTATATGAAAGCATGAACTGCAACTAAAATCCCCCATGACTTGGCACGTGGTTCAGCCGATATTAAAGCACAATGCAATCTTAATGCATGAACACAATTCAAGTTATAGTCAGATTCACCTCAAAGCCGGAGTGGAAATTTCTTAATACAATTGGTCATAAAAGCAGCCTGCAAGGCACAGATTTGCCCATCAAGCACTGTCTCAGTAGCCAGGGGTCAATTGTACTCTGTCCTGCTAACTGGAGACTCGATCGTGCTAGACACCACAAACCTTCACGGCATGTCAGCAGGCCAGTGGTCACAACAATGCTCTTCTGGCGCGCACAGGCCAAGGAACAAACTGCCAAAACACTTCCCAGTTTTTACCATCTCTCGGGCGCCTGTCGGAGCTCTTGCAGACAATCCACAGACCAGCATAAAGGCCGAAGCAAAAGCTAGGTCACCAATCCCCGCCTAGCGAGGGTGAGTAACGCTGCAGGGGCTCCACGCAGCCACGGAACAAGGGAGCCGGACTTCAGGCAGCTTTGCTCCAGTCTCTTACTGAGCAGCATTTGTTAGGGAAGAGGACAAGGCAGCTCTAGTCAGACCTGTGATCTAAAATGTGTACTCGGTATTGGACACATCCTACCCAGCATTCCAGCTACAGACACGGAAGCTTCCTCTCCCTACGCGCTACTAATGACCAAGACAGAATAGAATGCTGTTCATGACAGATCGGGGTGCCTGCAAGCCTTCTCCAGGAAGCCATTCCTGTTAAAGCTTTTGAGACTCATTTGTAAGCAGCAACCTCAAACTTATTCCTGTCCAAAAAATGCAGTTAAAAAGGGCCCCAATTTACTTGGTTTAAAGTAAGTAGGCTACAAATGAGTCAATGATAAGACTGTAAAATGTATCAATTTACCACAGAAATCTCCTGGACACTTTCTGCAGCACGAAGATCTTGTTCTGGTATCAAAGATCTTCCGTGTATTTTATTTTGATTAGATATTTACTGCACAAGAATAAATCTCTGAAACAGCTGTCTGAAATTCAACATGCCAGGAAAAGCCTGATTTGATCACACATGTACACAGATTTAGAAAACCTTTTCTGTATTTGCACTGTTACAAGCCAGTTTTTAAAAATCTCACTTATTGCTAAAGTAAATATTAGCAGCACTATAGCACATTGTTTGGAACAGCGGAGGCAGATTACAGGAAGCATGCAGTAGTTTGGAAGAACTACCTAGAAATCCTTCTTACACTACTCAAAGTGCCAGCTAATGGAGAATCAATAACTAAGTAAGCCTGGGATACTTTGGGGAATTCTCTCTCTATATGCTATGAGCTATAAACACACAGATCATCCTTCCTGTACATCACGTACATGTGCAGACAGACAGACTGCGGTGTGGAGCCCACTGCAGAGTTCTGTGGCTGCCAACAGAGTGCAGAGCAGCGGTACAGTGAAATTTCTGGGGTTTCTACTACGTGGCCTACATTAGTGAGCGTAGGTGCACAGACTATTCTGGCAGGCTCTGGCCAGATGGCTGCATCACATGTGTGTGTTTTATTGGGAACAATACATACTGACAGCTGGTTGGTGAGCAAGGCAACCTTCAATACTATGCCTGTCCTGTAATAATGTTCTGCTTAGCTCACTTAGTTATTCTCCCCTCCCTAATCCCAGAGTTTGCGATGCATTCTGAGGCCAGTCAGTGTAATGCATTAGACACAAATCTTGATGGCATTAGATCAAGAATCTGTTCACAGCAAGTATTAATGTAAACAGGGAAGTGCCTGCTCTTCTGACAGTAGGGCCTCTAGGATGCAGCGGTCACTGGGCTAGCGGCAGGCATGGGTTGGGCATAGTCAGCTGGGAAGGAGCCTGCAACAATGTCATTCCCTGCTGCTGGCAGCCATGGGGCGTGTGTCGTGGGCAGGTCTACTGAAGGGGAGTTCAGGCAGGTGACCCATGCAAAGACACTGGAGGGAAGGGCAGGCTGGTCCTCGCCTGCTCTCAAGAGACAGAGGCTGCAGATCACAGCTAGGCAGAAGTGGAGATGCGGAGCGACTGTGCTGGGCCATCCCACAGCACACACAGGTTATGAGTTCTGCAACCGTCCCAGCCTCTGCCAGCAACCAAATCCCGCTTCCCCAGGGGAACCCCCCCACTCGAGGCATCACCCGCTGGTGAGGGATTCATGCTGAAACACAGGCGGCACATTCCTGCCCAGCCTAAGGCTGCACTGCAGTGGCCACTCAACCCAGACTGCCCAAGAGCTAACCGCAAGCACGGTGACAGGAGCTTAACAAAAGGAAAGGCTGCTGCTCTGTAAGCATTAGAGAAGAACCAGGTTTTGTTCTTTTCCTTCTTAGACACTCAAGACTTCTGTGAATCTGATTGCTGAAAACGGTTTAGCTTCTCTGGATTATTGGACGCCATTTGGGAAAAATCACGAAAAATGTCCTGGTAAGTTTCATCTCCTGGGTAGAAGAAAAAATAAATTAGGAAAATGTTTCTAAAACATTTCTCACGACGACTCACACCATGCATCATCTCACAAATGTCCCAGCGATTGCGGCAGAACACTTACATGTTTGTATAACAGATTGTTTGTTCATATACGGCATAACATTGATTGGTGACATCAACTCTCTCAGACTGGTTAGCTCCATGCACATTTTGTAAAAGCAAATTAAACAAAACCAAACTATACCTGAAAACAGTGCCTCAAAGGCAGCCACACAGAGGAAAGTTCAAAGTTAGAAAGAGAGACGCAAGCATTTTAAAGCAATGTAAAAAAAAAACATGTTTAAAACAGAAAGAATAAAATCATTATTTTAAAAAGGAAATAGTCAGAGGTTCTCTTGAAAACAGATCTATGGCAGAAATAAAGGGTGAAGAAAAAGTCCATAACCAGCACGTACATAATATAACGATTATTAGCTAGTACATAATAGAACAATTAGCAGCAAGTAGGGCCCTACCAAATTTACAGCCATGAAAAATGTGTCACGGCCCATGAAATCTGGTCTTGTGTGTGGCTTTAACCTATTCTCTAAAGCTTTCCTAGAGGGGACCCGCATTGCTCAAACTGGGGTCCTGCCCCAAAAAGGAGCAATGGGCGGGCTGAAGGTTCTGGGGAGTGGGGGAGATCACAGCATTGCCACCTTACTTCTGCACGGCCTTCAGAGCGCAGCGGCCAGCATAGCAGCTCTTGGCTGGGCGCCCCACTCTGCAGGCAGCCCTGCCCATAGCAGTGCAGCAGCAAGGGTGGCAATCCCATACCGGGCTATCCTTACGTCCGTACGGCCATGGGTGGCAGCTCTGCCGTCAGAGCCAGGCTCCCAGCTAGTAGCCGCCAACCTCCAGCTGCCCAACACTGAAGTTGCCAGTAAGGGTAACAGTACCACAACCCTCCTTGGAACACTCCTCCTTGCCTCAAACTCCTCTCTGGGTCAGGTCCCCTACAATTACACCAACAGGACATTTCAGATTGAAATAGCTGAAATAATAAAACTGATGATGCTTAAAATCCTATGACTGTGAAATTGTCAGGGCCCTAAGTATAAGAGCAGAGCAGCTTCCAATATTACTGAGGAATAAAGTTTGCAAGTGCTGGTGCTTTCGTATCTGAGTAGGTAAAATGGCATTTTGTTTTATTTTTCAATGCAATATTTAACATGCACGTGCCTTACACCTGGGAGCCTCGCTAGTCTGCACTAAGACAATGACCCATTGCTGACCATGGTTTTTCACCCAGGCCCCTTCATTTGAACAGACACTCTCAGAAGTGACATTGGCCAGAACAAAATAGAAATAGCGGCAGGGCTTACATAAAAAAATGTAGCCATACAGCAATTGCCCCAGCTCTAAAAGCAAGCACAATTACTAGCACATTTTAAAAAGGGAACTTCCTTTCAGTTTTTGGGTTTAGCTCCAAGCACTTTTGAAGATCTGAACCCACACACAGCATGTTTGCTCATTGCGGCTTCTAATTACTTCTACTGAGAAGCAAGCAAACACTAAAACTGGAGTCATGATCATTCATCAGGAGAACTACACTAAAGAACACAAGTCAGAACTGACCACATCTAATGCATGTACTCAATTACAGCACAGTAGAAATAAAAGGAAATCAATTCCATTGGTAAACTAGTGCTGCATTGCAGTTAACACTTCTGGTTCTTTGATGTTCCACCTCAAGAAAAACTGTTTCTGCAAGAAGCTAGGAGGCTGCACTCCCGGCTCACTATGCCTGCCAACCCCCCTCTCTGGGGGTAGGGCAGGGAACGGGCCAAGGCCTCCCCAGCCGCCAGAGGAGGAAGGAGGCCGGGTCAAGGCCTTGCCAGCTCAGCTCTCTCCCTCTGGCTGCTGGGATGGGGGCAGCCCTGGCTCCCCGCTGAGCACCGGGGAGGAGGGAGGCTGCAGCACGGTGGGGCTGGCTCCCCAGCACCGGGGAAAGCGGAGGGGGGAGGAAGAGAGAAGGCAGGCAGGATGCAGAGAGACGTGATGACAACGTTCTGTCATCCTGCAGGAACATTTTTTAGAGAGATAGATATTTTGGGCTATTCTGGATTTTTAAAAGTATCTCATACAAAAATAGACAAGTAAAATAAAGTGTCCCTTAGGTTGGCATGCTGCTTGAAAATACTTAATGTTGCCCATCTTGTAAATATTATTGTCAAACGCTATTTAACATTGAACTCTGGAAAGCCCCTTTCCAAGCCAATTGTCGCTAAAGTGCAGATTTGTAATACAAAAATACGATATCACTGCTTAACCATTCCAAGCAGAACAACATAGAAGGCACACGCCGCACAGTTCAGAAGAGGCAGACGCCCAGTAACAGACTTTCTGTAGCACCGAACGGTGAGTACTCTCAAGTATTACACCAGGCATTACAGATGGTAAGGGTTAGTGACTATCCAACGAGCATTTGCTTCTCAGATAGGGCTCATCTAGACTACAGGGAACGGTCGAAAGGAGATATGCAAATCCTGCGGGAATCTGCATCTCTTCTTCCGATTGCACTTCCAAAAGCAGAGCCTCAGCATTTCCAAGGGGCAGTGCCATCAAGCCTGGGGCCAGCTGGGGCCTCGTGTGCATTTCAAAGCAGGCACCTGCAGCCCAGGGTCAGCAGAACTTCCCGCTGGCCCGGGTTGTACACGGAGTTCTTTGGACGTACAGAAGCCCCTGCTGACCCCGGGATGCGGAAGTGCCTGTCGACTACTCGACTGGTCAATTAACTGCAATTTAACACCCTTGCAAGGAAGGGTACCATGGAGCATATGGCTTCCACCGCCAGCAATGTGTATTTTGTGTATCAAGTACATTTTGAAGACCCATTGTACCACGCAAAGTAATACAGATGTTCCTTCAATAGTTCAAACCAACTGTACGTGTTCACACCAGAAATATGGTGCTTAGAGAAGCTAATCGGTGGTTTCACTGACTTCATGGCTTGGGTAAGTGGATACTGCAGTTGGAGGCGCGGCTGCAGCTCAGATCAGCACATCAGCAGTAACTATAATCTAGCTGGTACAGCTAAAAGGAGCCGACACAACCTGGCCACACGGCTCTTTGATGCAGGCCAGCAACACCAGTGGGCACCGCGGGTTCCAGGCAGGTTGGTACAGTCTGTGCTGAAGTCTGTGCCACCGTGCGGTCATTATTTTTAGCCACAGTCTCATCACAGCTTGCACAGCTATGGCTCCCTGAGCACACTCACACCTTAGAATACACACATGGCCATTTCTTTCTTTCCCTTTAAAATGAAAATGGAATTGAGAACTAGATAGGGAGGCTGTTCCCCACAGCCTACCAATGAAATAGCACGCATCTCGCTGGCAGTTAATGCCTCTGGCTAACTGTTGGGCAGTCAAAGGGGTGGACTTCCCTTTACTCAGCAGAAGCACCTGCACTATTTTTGATTTATAGTTTCTTCCAAGTTTAACGTCAAAGCCTTTTATATGAATTTAAACCACAATTCCAAGAAAATACACAGGTTGAAAATCCACCCCGAGAGGTCTGTTAACCCTAGGTTTCTGAATACTGGATTATGCTGCAGTATTTATGGGCATACTTACGGGATATTGGTATATGGTTTGATCTGCTGGCAAGGCACTTATTCACAAGCAATTACTTCGAAGTGAACGGCATAAGCATTTTGCTAGATCAACACTAGAGTGTTCAGCACTTTGCAGGAATAAGCCCTTGAAGCAGGATGGTTTTCCTTTAACTAAATTCCCTGACTGGTGGCTATTTAAGTCAGATTTAACCAAAACCAGCCAACCAACTTCAGTTCTATTATTGCTTTCCTTTAACATGAGTTTCAATAAGTCCCCCGTAATATAAGTGGTTTGTCCAGATACAAGTTTAGACATGAGGCGTAAGAGGTAAGATTTGCCCATGAATTATTTGGACATACTTGCCATGTGGGATTTTTTGCTTCTTAACACCAATTGGAACAGATGCACATCAATGTTTTCTAATGTCCTGGGTGAGTTCTATAGTACAAAAATGTCTCTATAAAAGTGAATGTTTGGTCTAACTTCTGTATGACATAAACATTTTTAAAAATGATTTATGCAAAAAGCCCTCCTGATCCTGGTCCTGTTCCTGCCCATAGCGATTCTGTAGGATTGTTTTGTGTGGGCCTCAGGAAAAGGGGTTGTAATGCTAAACATTCCTCCTGTAGTAAGGTTAATTCCCTGACTGCTGCTGAACTATCCATCTAAAAGGCTGCAGCTGAACACTGCCTGGCGTTTGGCCGAATGTAACTAGAAGGCTGCACAGCAGAAGACATGGAGGGCCAGCAAATATTAGTGCTACAATTATGAGTTTCAAACACTCTCCATGCTCAGCCTGTGAACACTTGACTGTTTAGAGCGTAAACTGCACTTCAGTCAAACGTCATATGAATATACGTTAATTATGAAAACACTGCGGTATGCAGAGACTTGAGTTTTCTTTGGGTGAAAAATCATGAGTCACCTAGCTGCAAACTAATAAATTCCTGAATGCATTTCTTATATTGCATCTCAGTATGGTTGTTACTAGAGAATTGACCTGGCTGTCCATAAAGTCCTTCTGATTCACGCATTTCTTCATTCATTCTTGCCAAGCGTAACCTGTGGTGTGGAAAAGACAGGAATGTCATTGTGACTGCACTGAAAACACTCCCGGATAAAACTTTAAAGCATTTCTGAGCTTTATCAGTAAAAAAACAACAACATAGGGCTTATTTCAGTTCCTCCAGTGAATACTATGCCTTTCCCACTGGATTGATTCTCGCAGAAATCCATCCAAGTATTTCTTAACTGCTTACAGGACTCAGAATAAAGCAACACAGGAAAAGTCTGAAATTCAGCCTAATCAAACACACTTACAGTGTTACAATATCCGCATTTGCAGCTTCTACAGCTATACTCAATGGGTCTTTCCCTTCTTCGTCAGCTGCATGCTGATTTGCGCCTCGTTTTAGAAAGAGACACACTTGCCTGTTAAAGAAATGTCATTATTGCTTAATTTCCACCAGAAAAAACAAATCAAATATTTTTACAGATAAGCTGGATCCAAAACAGTTGAGTATAAAATAATCTGAACATCTCAAATCCCTTCCAAGTGCATTTTACAAAAGCCCCAGCAACACACTTGAATCCATCTGATCAATTCAATGGAAACGATGCCACGGTCTCACTAGTGCAGAAAATCATTTCTTGGTCAAAGCTAAGCTGGTGGTATGGGATAACCATTGAAGAATATCACAGGTGCACCTTGCTGAGCAGGTTGAGGGAATGGCAACTTACAATCCCCGCTCCCTACACACAGTAGGGCCAAAGGCACGAACAAAAGAATGACCATATGGGCCACAGCAGGCCAAGGGTCTAGCTAGTGAAGTATCCTGTCTTCTGATGGTGGCTGCTGCCAGATGCTCTAGGATAGTGGTTCTCAGCCCGCACTGCTCAACACGGACCTTTCTGTGGACCACCAGCCAACCATCCACGATGACAAAATGGATGTGGGGGCCGGGAGGGTGCAAAGTCTGGGCAGGAGGGAGGGAGCAGGCTCGGGGGGTGACATTTTCTACTTATTTTATTGTAGTAGCATGTAGAGCTGCACCACACTGCACTAGGCAATGTCTGAATACGCCGGCAGAGCAGCGTGCGCTGGCAGGAAGGAGCCAGGGACCGTTCTGGCCACTAGAATCACAGCGCAGCGCCCCTCAGGAGGTAGCAGCAATGGGTAACGCCAGAGTGCGAGGGGGCATATTCAAAAGATCACTGAACAGAGGCTATTGCAGGAAGGACGCTGGGTTTTCAGCCTGACTATGAATGATAACACTGCTCTACAATCTTTTAGAAGTCGTCTGCTTCAGAGATAAAATGTGCGATTTATTCTGTATTTTGATGTGCTGAATTCAAATATGACAATTAAAACAACTGATTGGCTACTGTTTCCAAGATATTTAAGTTTTTACATTTTACGTCTAGGTATATTGTGTAGATAGTAGAGTTTTAATCGTAAATTGTAAACCTAGGTCTTTTCATGTGTTTATGGTTGCTTTACATGATAATATTTCACCTGTCCTGTTTATGTAACACTTTAAAATCAGCAAAAGGGCTATAGAAATAAAATTTAATTATGAAACAAAAGGCAAAAAACTATTATGTACAGTTTAGTCCTATTCAGTGT
>JANRFK010004149.1:120998849-121015405 GCA_030068395.1 Apalone spinifera | reverse complement strand
AAAGTGAGGGAGGATGGAGTGAGCAGGGGCGGGGCCTCGGAGAAGGGGCAAAAGGAAGCGGGACAAGGGTATTTGGGTCTGAGGTAGTTCTTCGATTGCACTTACATTCAAAAAGTCATCTTGTGCTTAAGAAGCTTGGAGTCCCCTGACCTACAAGGATTCCAAGATCTCTTTCTTGAGTGCTAAATGATTTTAGACTCCATCAGTTTTGTATCTGTAGTTGGGATTATATTTTCCCATGTGCATTGCTTTGCATTTATCAACACTGACTTCCATCTGCCCTTGTGTTGCCCAGTCACCCCGTTCTGCGAGATCCCTTTGTAACTCTTGGCGTCAGCTTTGGATTAGTCCCCGTTCGCCCCTTTTTCGAGAACATTTATGAGACGTTTAATAGCAGTGTTTCAAATGCAGATCCCTGAAGCACAACACTCATTCCTACACTCCCCCCATCTTTTAAGCAGCTTGCCTACAATGTTTTCCTTCAATTACCTGAATAACCAGCCTTTTGTTACTCCGAGGCCCCCTGCCCTCCTCTCCTCTCTGTGGACAACAAACGCCCTGCCCCCAAGGCAAAGCTGCAAGCAGCCCAAACTGTTGCATATACAAACTCTCTCTCGAGTCAGGGCACAGGCTTTAAGCAGAGCTCAAGCATGAAACAAGGGGTTCAAACTTGCGGGGGGGGGGGGGGGGCGCAACTGGCTCCCTTCCCCCTCAAACAGCACCCGGAAGTAGTGGAGGGTCAAGAACAAAGCAGCACTGAGGACAGTGCATGAACTCACAGTAAGATTTTCCACAAGACTTCCACAAGTGGCACTCTGCAGAGTGAGAGCAGAGGCAAGGAGGACGTGAGAGCAAGGAAAGTTCCAGTGCTGATGTTTGGTTTGGCAGCCAGCGCCACGGAGCCAGGAGAGGGGAGGGAGATCTGAGCAGCAGAGACACATCACCATGCCTGCAGACTGACTGCCCAGGAGAGCGGGGGAAGGGGACCAGCAAGGTGGTGATCAGAGAAGGAAGGAACCCTGACCAGTGTTCCCTCTAAGCTGTACAGGGGCAGCACAGCTTCACAGGTGATTCATCAGCCCCGCCCAGCCAGAGGCTCAAGGCTCCGTGCACTGGGCGGGCATGGCTCATAGGGAACACTGGCCCTGACGCGGCCTGCTCAGGACGGAGCACTGTGTTGTGAAGAGGACTGGCAGAGGTAACTAGCCCAGGTGTATTTCTTAGCTGCAGGCGAGGAAGCGAGTAGCTCTGGAGTCAGACAGGACTGGGAAAAAGGGAAAACCAGGGAATCCGCATCAGTGCAGGAGAAGGGAGAGCATTGGGACAGGGCAAAGAGCTAGAGTATACCAGAAAGGGCCAAAGGAAGGTCACAGTGTCCTTGGCAGGGGGAGAAAATGAGAAGGCACCCGGAGGGATCTGTGCAAACTGTGTCCAAGGGACCAAGTATGTTCACGAGGGCAGAAGCAGGAGGGATGGGATAATGGCAGCTTTGCTGGAGACGGAGAGCGCGCTCCAGAAGCGAACAAGGGAAGAGATGTGGGGAGGGAGGCAGGGGAAGATAAAGGGTGGTAAATCCTGCCAGAGCAAAGAGGAGGAGCTGGAAGAGAAGTGAAGGTGCATGCCAAGTGATGGGCAAAGAAGCAGCTGAACAGAAAGAGGCAGGCTTTGCGGACACAGAGGAGGGTAAAGTCCGGCTTTGCTGACATTAGCACTTTTGTCAGCAAAACTCTTGCTGGTGAGGGGTGTGAAAAAACCCAGCCCCTGCCCAACATGAACTTGACAGACAGAAGCGCCGCTGTGGACAGTGCTCTGGTGGTGGGAGATGCTTTCCTGCCGCTCACTGGGGGTAGTTTAGTGATGCTGGCAGGAAAGCTCTCTTCCAGCAGCACAGAGCAGCAATACAGGAGAACTGGCAGCAGGTGCAGAGGTCCTGCTGTGTTGCTGTAAGAGCTGCAGTGGAGACACAGCCTACGGCTGGAGAAGAGACAGACGGGCGAGAGGGAGGAAAGAGGCATTTAGGAAAGGCTGGAAGACTAAAAGGGAGGAGCTGATGAGAACACAGAAGCGTTATTCTCCACCACAAGTAGTTTCTATGCACCAGGTTCAATTTGAGAATTTCCTGGCAAAAGGATGTCAGAAAACGCAGACTTTTCACCACTTGCCCCAGTTAATGCTGGGCTGCTGAATGGCAGCACAGAGAAATAGGCTGTTCTACAGGGGTTTCCACAGTGGAGATGGAAGGGAACCTGAAAGCCACGAGGCACTTATCCTCAAGGAGCGATGGTGCCAAATGGGCAAAAGTCAGTTGCTTGTGCTAAGTGATAGTGAGGAGTTTAAATGGAGAATATTTACGGTACTAGTTAAAGGAAGATCAATAAAACCAAAGTAAATCACTACCTTTGGCTTCCAGGCTGTGGCTTCTTAACTCCCATTCTTTCAACTTTTGCTTCATATATTCTATTGATGACACCATTCCCCAATTCACACATCAGCTGTAAGACAAGAAAATATCAGCATGTTATAAAAGGCATTCTCTCATAGGCCTTGTCATCAAATCCTGCCTTTTAATGACAAAACAGCAAAAGTGTTTAACGCTACAATGTGACTTTTGTTGGGGAAAACACCCAGTCTTGGCAACAAAAAGCTTCCAGCTCTGCAAGAGACTTTTCGTCTTTCCCCCTCCCTTTACTGTCAACAAAAAGCCAGCATGGACTCTGCTGTTTGTTTTGTGGAGAGAACTGGCTTCCGCCTGTATCCCACAATGCCTGCCCTGCTGGCTGTGCTCAGTGTGTTGTGATCTCTGCTGCCCTGCAGGCATGCGCCCCTCCCCTTTTCAAAGCTCCAGGGAGTGTCTGACAGCTGAGTGGGCAGCTCCATTTGGGAAACAAACAAAGATCAAATCATCGGAGTGTTCCTGTTCTGCCCGGCTAGGAACCCAGCAGCAGGCAAGCTGCTGCTGCAGGGGGAGGGCTGGAGAGACTGCAGTGCTGCTTTGCCATTCCTCAGCACCAAGAGCTCACAGAGCAGCTCTGCCTTCCCACAACATTGCACTGTGGGATGCTTACCCACAATGCTTTGCTCTGTCGACAGGGGGCTAACAACGAAATGTCAACAAGGGGAAGCAGAAAAACCAGTTTGACCTGTTTTCACTTTTGGTGACTTCTGCATGTTGACAGCACTCTTGTTGCCAAACAGTCCCAGTGTGCACATAGCCAGCGTGAAAAGTATATCTCGCCCCTCTCCACAATGCTTGGGTCTCTCAACATCTCTCATTTACAATAGTTCCGTGACAAACCTTGTAAGGAGAGAGCTAATTTTGTGCAGATGAAACAAGAATGCTGAATAAGAGGAAACAGATTTCCAAATGAGGGGATGAAAAAAGTTATTTGGGCTGGTAACGGACCAGAACCAAAAAACAAACAAAAGAAGCACACTGCTCTACCACAGGACTAGTAAGAGTTTCAAGTGTGATTCCATTCTGAAAAGAGATCATGTTCTTGCTCCACCATTCTTCTCCTTTTATTCACTCAGCCATACAAAATGTCATACCCTGGTAAGAGGCAGGGCGCTGCATTCTAGTCCATCTCATACACCCGCTCCAGACACTTACACCTGTCCAAGCCCCTAGACAGCACAGGGGCTGCACAGGTGTCACTGCAAGCAGAATTTCACTTGCAGAACTGTTATTGGCGGGGGAAAATGCAGCTTGGACTGCAAGCCTGGCTTTCCAAGGGGCAGGGACTATTTAGTTATAAAATGGACACAACTGAGGTTGAAATTGGAGACACACACACAATGAAATCCACCTTCCTCTCTGCTGCCATTTTTACCTGGTCAGTCATTAGTAGCAGAAACGCAGTAAAGCCCAATAACTTGTGAACCATCCTAGCTAGAAACAAATGCTTTGGACCAGCTACCCAACTGCACAAAAGTAAAAAGCACTTTTTTCTGTTCATGTCACATGGCACTGGATCTTAATCACACCATTCTGATAAACACGTACATACACATCACCACCACCCTCAGCGCACACACACACAGGATATCTGAAGCAACTATAGTAATGTCTCGAAAATATCAATTGTCTATACCAAGAGAAGCCTGGGAATAATTTTTTCAGCTAATATTGGGCTTGGGTTCGTTACTCACATTTCATTAGCTATTGTGCTTAAATCAGGTTGAAAATGCTGTGAATACAAAAAAAATACAATAATCTTCTTTCACTTTCCAAGGCTACTCGGCCCTCTACTAACTGTTCAGTGCCAATACTCTTTTCCAGGTACTAGTTCTAGGCCAACAATTAGATAGAAAATTCAATTCCTGTTACAAACTTATCACTATCATGTAGAGAAAACCCTTGTCTCAAAGGATTACCATACCTTTAGAAGTTCAGGCTCCCATGTATCTAGCGTTAAGGATCTAACTTTTGAAAAGTGGACTCCTAGACTCCTAGACAGACAAAAAACAACCCCACATTAATACATAACTAATGTATGTTAACATAGTGTCTTATGATAGACAGGCTTACTAGTCCCTCTTGCAGATTAAGCTGTTACCTTAATTCTATCTGTGTGCAGGGGTCTCTAAACCCTTGCCCCGAGCACGTGACAAGAGCGGAAACACCTCATAACACAGTAATGCCTGGGCCATGCTGTGTGAAATGAAGCATGGGAAGGGCTTCTTACCTGTGTATCCCAGAACACTCAATACACAATGTGATTCCAAGGTTGATACTGGCCCAGCGAGGATCTGCCAGGCCACAATCACAACAGGTGATGTTACCAGCAATACACTGAACCCGCTGTAGAGCACTTTCTCCTTTTAATAACTTCTCTTTTGGCTCACTGCCAGATTCCAGGCTTCCTGTAGAAGGAGATGATGATTTCTTCTCCAGTTTCTACAATGAAGCAAAAAGTGAAGAATTAGCAGCACAGCAGTTAATGCGGCTTTGGCCCTGGAGGAAGCCTCCACATTTATCAATACCATTTTATTGCTGAACAACTGAAAGGAAAGACGTTAACTGAAAACATACCCTTAACTGCTCAGCAGATCTTGAGGCCCCAAAACAGCAGTAGCCAGTTAGGCTGGACATTTCAATCACACTATAAGAACAGAAGTTACTCTCCTGTAAGAGAAGTTCTTTGAGGCCTCTGGTCCCTAGCTGTATTCCACATGCAATATGTATGTGCCCCAGACACCGGATATCGGGACATTCTGCATGCAGTGTCTGTTGGTCTGTGCCTGTGTCCTGCAGCTGCTTGTATTCAGCACTGAGGGTTGTCAAGGGAGCCTTGGACCATCTGCCTCTCCCGTCCTTTTACTACTCTGACTCCACTCCAAAGCAGAGAGGAAAGCGAGCAGGTGGATGACGACAGCAAGGGATCATGTATCTCAAAGAACCACCAGTTACAAGGAACCAACCTGTCTTTCTTCTCTGAGCACAATCCTTGTGTATTCCACACCAAGGTGGCTGATAAGCCGCAGTCAAATAGGAGGGGGCACAGGGATGCAGGTGTACAAATGTTTCAAAAGCTGCATCTGCAGAAGAGACTTGGACTACAGTTTAATGCTTCCTATGACAGCGTAGCTGGAACTCCAGGCTGCTGGTAGTGGAACGGGCCCTTACGCTGTCCTGGGGAGGGGGATGCATTGACAGTGAAGGAGGACTGAAAACCAGGTAGAGAGTCTCTGAGTGGGTATCACTTGTTCCTGTGATCACTCTGCTATAGCAACAAACAATCAATGCATTTTTCTAATCGGTGTCACTCTGTGCTGGCCAAGTGCCAGAGCTCATCCAACACCGTGAGTGAAACCTCCTCTCCTCACTGGAGTTCTGAGCCTGTAGGAAGAATACCAGTGAGCTGACTGAGTTATGGGGACTCAGAAATTACTACAGGGATGAATTTTGGGTTGAGGCAAGCGCTACCTTTTCTTTAAAAGTTCCATATGGCTGGCTGGCCATGTCCTGGCTGATGGGAGGGTGACAAGGAAGTGACCTTTGTATGGAAGTGGAACATTGAGTGCATGGCCAGCAGTCCAGAAGGGTGGCTTAGTAAACACTGAGCACAAGACTGAAGTTAGCTGTTGGCTTCACATGTGGGGAAAGACCTAGTGAGATCCTGCAGAAACTGACTGTTATGGCAGGAGTAAAAATAGACTAGATCCCTACCCGCAGGTGCAAGGCACTGACTGCTGCTAGGTGAACCATCAGCAAGTTAATAGGAATGTCCAACTTCAAGAGCGAGGAGGAATTCAGAATAGCAGGAGCATTTGTCGTCTCTGGGGAGAAATGATTTTGTTGCGCCCAGATAGAGAAGTGCCTCCCCTTAGCAAAACAGCATTTTCTGGTAGTCTTGCCTGCTGTGACACAGCCTCTACACATGAACGCTCTAGGTTTGATCCCCTTCCACATATCAGGCTTTGAGATGGGAAACAGGATGGACTGGGCTGTCTGGTCCGGCCACTAGCTAGTGACTGATCCAGGCAGTGTCAGATGGGAGGAGTAGACATTCATAGGCCTGGAAACCAGAACAGCCTGGGCCAGTTGACTGCAGGAAGAACCACTTGTACTTCATCATGATGACTCTTCCATAGTTACGCTTGCAGCCAGCAGCAAAACATGGGGAAAGCGTAACTTAAGAAGGTTGGCCTGCAGAAACAGAGGGGCAGGCTATGAACTCTTGATCCCCCTAGAATAGGGTGTGTGGGGTAAACCATCCAAAGGCAGTAGGTAATAGCACTAGAAAAAGGATTTTGTCTAATACAGAAGAACAAAGCCTGATGTTGCATTCATGCTCATTGTCCGTGTAACCGGAATGCTTACTTTCCCTTACCATTCCCTCTCTCTATTAAGCAACCCTTTCATTTATCGCCCTACCCCCCTCCCCGGCAGTAGCTGTATGTTTGCAAAGTGTGTGGCATGCAGGTTCCAACATGCCGAGGGGCTGACGAGCCAGTGGGGGAACAGCAGCAAGAGAGAGGGGGAAGGTGGGTCCACGGAGCCAGCTTGCATATAGAGCAGTGGGTGGAGAGGAGAATGTGTGTAGTTGACAGGATTAACTAGTAAACCCAGGCTCTTGATTAATCGTGTAGTCGTCTACACAGTGACATCCCTACAACCTATGTTAAGGACTACCCTTAGAATAATCTATTGAAATCAGATACACTAAGCAGTACATATTTGCCATCAAGTTTCAAAGCTAGTCAAACCACTGAACAGGTGGATGTCTCTGGTTAGGCCCCTGCACCCAAAGTTTGCAGAAGAGCTAACCCAGCGTACGACACCAGTAATCTTTTCTACAGGGGCAGGGTGAATATTTTCCTCAATCTCACTTTATTAAATCAGTTCAGTTCAAAAACTAGTTCATTCATTAGAAAATATTTGGGAGCTAAAACAGCCAGAAAGCTTGTTATTTTATTTAACTAAGGAACAATTTAAATGTTTGTGTATTTTGTGTTTAACTTTCCATCCAAGTACCATTTGGCACAAATCACAAGTACAAAAAATGAACAGTTTTACTAAACATGAAGTGCCTCATTCACCAATTTCTCACAAAAAAAATGGAAAAATTAAGAAAAAAAGATCAGAAATGGATTAGTGTATGACTGGGTCCTGCAGGATAAGTGTACTTGCCTCAGATTCATCCCCCTTCTCTCTATATGCTGTAGCAATACTGGTCTGAACAGCCTTAATCCATGCCTGTCGCAGCTTTTCAGAATCAGCCTGGAGCATGCAGCTTCTTTGAGAGGAAAGACAAACTTTGAGATTCACACAAACTGCCCAATTGGCTCAAAGTACAGACTCACTCATTAAAAGCCAGATTATTAAGCAAGTTTTATAGTAACTTTGGTGCACTGTACTGTACAGTTACTGGCCCTTTACACACACAGAATGAAGATGTTTCCTGCCTCAGACATACTCAGACATAAATGGACACTTTAATAGGATACCCGAAAAATGCAAGGTGAATCAGCTGGCCTTACACCACAGGACACTCATCTGACATGAACGCCCAGTTCTTGCACATGCAGAACTCTCTAAACACACCAACCAGGCAGTATTTTATACTACATGGCACTGCTTGGGCTAGTACTGACTTGTTAAAAATTCAGCATTGTCCTTTTAGTTACTGGGAGCTGGCGTATAATTAACCATTGCAGAAGCAGCTATTACATCTACGTTGTGCTTTATTCCGATGATAAATTCAGGAAGTAACTGGGAACCATTTTCTGAACTAAGCTGCAGCCTGACAGTACTGCCTGCAACCGATGCATACAGCAGCAATCTCTCTACCAATAGTACAAATGTTTAAAGAGCACAAAGATGCATATTTATTATTACAAGTGCAAAAAGCAGGGCAAATAGTCATTACCAGGGCTCAACAAATTAGTCAATCTACTCGCCCAGAGTGAGTAGATTTTAAGCCAGCACGGCGCCGCAGTGCGGTCCTCGCATGCGCAGCGTGCCAAACCGTGCGGCTGGTGAGCAGGGCTCACCACCGCTTGTCAAGCCCTGGTCATTACTACTGCCCAGAACCTCGCCTGCTCCAGGTCCCAGCATTTAAAGAACAAAGCTGTCAAGATTCGTTCCCCCCTTGTGACTGCTCCTAAGACATAGTCCCCTCCGTGTCATTTTGAGATGTGAAACTCAAGGTGGCCAAGTAAAACTCATGTTGTGTATGAGTTTTTACAAAAGTTACCCCTTACTTGGTTGGAGAGACCACCTCGAAGCAGAAACGTCTTTCTATGTCTTCACAATGCTTAACTGTGCAAAGCCTCAGGTCTTCAACAACTACTGTGGGATTATCCTAGAAAAAGGGAAAATGAACAAAACAAGTCAAGTTTATGAGACGGGGAGAAACTTATTGATACTACTGCTACTCTCAATTGGCCTCCATTTTTTCCACTTCATCAAGTCAGAGGGCATGGGATAGCGAAAGTTGGAATTAAGCATTCATGTGTATGAAAACTGAATACAGACTTCGGAAAAAAACCCTTTTCCTATAAAAACTGACGGGTGATCGACACCTGAAATTTAAACAGCACAGTGGCTCAACTGTGTTTTTCTGAGAAGAAAATAATTAGCTTGCAAATCAGACAGAGGTTACGATTAAATGTGCCCACATTTTACTGCAAGTACAAGATACTAGAATGAAACTGCTTTAAAAATTTGATCCATTAAAAAAAACTGATGCTACTTTAAAGATTGTGTTAAAGTATCTGTTAAGGGTTCTACAGTGTGATCTTGGAAGAGCAACAATAATACCGCCCACACAACACTGTCATGAAGTAGTAGTTAGTTGCCACACACTCCCACACCTGAGAAATGGGAGGGGGAGGGAAAGTTAAGCCTCCAAATCAGGACATTGCTTTTTTCTGTCCATCCACAAGCATATACTGACCCTCTACCAGAGGTACCTTACGCAACAGGTCACACCACACCCAGCTGCTGGCAAGATGACAACAGACCAGAAGGACCTCAGTTCTGATCCAGTATGGTAATTCCTAACTTCAACTGTGCCCTCCTCCCCTACCATTTTCTACCCTTCAGTGCACAATCTTTTAATTGGCTTGGCTTCCCCACTACTAGTGTAGGCACTCGGTGTACACATGAGTTAGGTGGGGAGTGGATAATTTGGTACCATCATATTTGCTGAAGGGGATGATGAAGGCTGGCATCCCTGGGCTACAGGAGGGGCAGAGTTAAGGATGCTGTATGGTCTTCAAACCAAAACTTTTATCTGTTTTATAGATCTGATTCATTTGCATAGCATGAAACCTAAACACTCCCCAGAGAAAGCGTATAAGCCTGAGTGAATGCCTTTCACTCTCCTTTCCAGTGTCAGTAAATCTTGCATTAATATTTTCAAGGAGAGCATGACTATTTCTAGTTGACTCATTGATTTGTTTGGCATCTTAAAGATGCATATTTTTTAGACTTTTACTTAATGGCCATGCTTATTTATTGATATGGCTATTTGCAGTATGCCCCATTTTGGTGTGTTTACTAGCTTGAGTTATTAGAAAGGACAATACTACATGCACTCCAAGGGTAGTGTTAGTTTTCTTTATTTGATTTCATATTAAACAAACATCTTAAGCATTGCTCCTTGTTAATTATACCTTGTTTTAGTATATTGTCTTCCATACCTACGGACTGTTTCAAGTATATAGTTATACCTAGGTTTTTGTTTGTACTGGGACACACTGTACATTCACACACAACCTCAATATCGGTGTTGCACATAAGAAATGTCAACGCGCCCAAGGATGGAAAACGTTAGAGGGAACACTGGCAGCAACCCTAAGTGGTTCCCAGCAAAGCTTTCCATGTATTTGTTCCCTAGGATTATTTTAAATTAGGGGTGGGACATGGATAAGTAGGCAGGGAGCAGACCTTTAGAGGTAGAAATGAAGCGGAGGAAGAAGCACAGAATACTTGGTCCAGCAGCAACTCCCTCATGGACCTTCTCTTGTAGGATAAATCTGACCAAACTGTAGCTCTTGACAAAGACATTTTTATGTGGACCCACCCACCTGCACCTCCCAATCAACCGATCAGGACTGCATGTTGCCGGCTCCAATCAGGTTTACGTGAGTACAAAAAATGTTTCCGTTAGAAGAGGAATAAATCAAACTACATACTGCACTAGCATTGCCCAGGTGCTGTATTTCCCCCAGCGTCTATATACCCAGACCATGATTTTAAGTGCAGTGTCAGCCAGCACTGAAAAGCAAAACTGCCAGTGACAAATTAAAACTAAAGCTCAAATTAAAAGACTTTCTACTAAAATGTTCTGAATGAAAGGAAGACTGTACAGAAAATTCAAGGGCCAGAAAAACTAATCCTGTATGAAACTTAGCAGAAATCAGATGCTTACTTCCAAGAAAAACAAGTTTATGCTCTTGTTAGAATGCATCCCTAGCCACAGAATCACTATCAGAAGCCCTAATGATAACACTGCACATTCACAAATCACCTACCAGTCAGGGATCTTGGAGATTTACAAAGCTGATATTGCCTCATTTTATACATGGGGAAACTGAGGCAGGAAAATTAAGTGGCTGCTCACTGTCATGGTGCAAGTTAGCAGCAGTATCTCTCAACTTTCATTGCTCTGCTCTAATCAACAGGCCACCCATATTCCCATTAGATAATATTCTTGGGTATTGGAAGTACAGTACCTACCTTAAATTTTTTCTGGTACACAAGCTGATTATTCTGTATTGAAAACCAGCGTCTATATAAATAAAAAGAACCAAACATTTAACAGCTTTCACTGTGCTTACCAGTTGCAATAAACACACTCAATATCTATGGACTCGCACTGAATAAAAGAGCTCACAAAAGTTATGCTTCAGTAAATCTTGACAAGTATGCACAAGCTGTGGTTTCATTAATACGACAAAAGAAAAATCAAAGACAAAACAAATGAAATAAGCAAGGTTCACAAGTTAAATTTTACAGAACTTCATGCACATTATCACTGTTAATGAATTATTCATTCCAAAACATCTATATCCCAGTGTCTGGTCACTTACGTTTTTATTAAAAGCTAAATGTTTAACATTATTTATCAATCTATATTAGTTCATTTACCAATACTACTTATATGATGGAGTGGCTGGAAGTTGAGAGGCTAGACATTCTGATTGAAATTAAGGTGTGCATTTTTAACCAAGAAGATAATTAAGCTTGGAATAATATACCAAGGATTGTGATAGACTTTCCATTTCAGGCAATTTTAAAATCAAGATGTGAGGAGTCTCAAGATCTGCACAGGGAATTATTTCGCGGAAGTTCCAGGAACTGGTCTAGGAGTTTGGACCAGGTGATCACCGTAGTCACTTCCAACCTTAGAATCTAGCAATTCCTCACTCACATACCATTAAGAGAGAGGTTTTACAAAGTAATTCAGCAGGTTGCCAAAACCACTGCAAGTCTTTTACTGCAAGTCTTCTTCTATCTGGTGTTTGTTAAAGCCTTACATGCTAGAATCAAGAGACTGCATGAGAATCAACTTAAAAAAAACCCAAACACCCTCCCCCCAAAGTTCCTAGCCCCCATTTTTTGAGGAAAAAAAAACAACCCTTGCAAGCATGAAGTAAATGTACCCTTTAAACTCAAACAGCAGAAGGCAAATAAAAAAGCTCCCAAACTGCCAATCTTATTTTGGGGGGGTGCTGACTCATGGTTTGGAGGGCTTGGGTCTAGAAATACTGCTACTACATTGGAAAAATACTCTGCCTACAGGACTCTGGTCCAAAACATCTGATTCACCACCAGATCAGGTCACCATACACGGAACATGGCCAACAATGATTAATTCCCACTCAATTTTCTTGGGATGCAATCACAAAACTGGGTTCATTGTGATTAACGGGCTACAGATTATAGGAAAAAAACCCTAATTCTGTACTATAGTCCAAGTTGGACATTCTTGTTTGATGGTTTATTTTAATACAAGCCTGTGTTTTAGATCTTATCATACTGAAGTGGTTATTACATGCACTCATACAGTATGTGTCAGTTATTTTGTACTACCTGTTAAGATGAGGAACAATATTGTGCAAAGTACCCATAAAACATTTAGTCACGTTGTGCTTGAAATTGTTTAATACTGAACTCTACTTCACTAGAAATACTAATAAAACACTCCTACTTATTCAACCACTACAAGCTATTAATGAAAAGCAGCACAAAAATATTTAAGGAAAAATAAAGAGAGAAATAGGGTACAAAACCAAATAAGACTCATTCCAGGAAATTTAAAAGAGTTAGTACTTAGCCTGTAGACAAATGAGATTCTACCTTTTAACAATTATATTTCCAAATGTTGGAGGCCTATATTTAGTCACAAAAAAAGATTTCCATTTATAACATTATAAAGGTTAACTCTAAATGTGACTGCAATACTTAGACCAAATATGGAATTTTTTTTCAAGTTATTTACTATAGTATATTTCAGTCACAGCAATTTAAAAGGTATCACCTGCACCATTGAAAAAGAACATATTAATCAAGCCTGTAACACAACCATGGTGTAGATTATTACTAAGGTAAAAATAAAACAAGATAATTCAGCTATAAAGCAGGCTGGAAAAGGAACATAAATTCAGTCTTATTCTTTGCTTTTGTACATACAACCAGTTAGATACATAAAAAGCCAACCCTACACAAAGCAAAGCGCAGCCCTGTCACAAGAGATAACATGCAATGGAGCAAAATTCTAATAATCACCACACTTTCTTAATGGTGAGCTTTATGAAGCCAACATATTCCACTTATACAGTTAACATTTAGTCATCTCACAGCGAATAAATGTACAGTATGGGTATGGCACTTTTGACGTCTTTTCTTGGAGGTTTTCACACTGCTCTATCTACCTTTTACAAAAAGAAGTACAATTAAAGAAGTCTGCTTGTTTAAATTTTTAGAGACGGGGAAAATTGACTGAAAATTTAACCCTTTATTTGATACACAGTATATGCTATAGTGAATACTCATTAACTTCTGACTTGACTTTAGCCACAGATCTATGCCAAATGTGTGAGTGAATGCATTATTACAGCATTTTTAAATGACAGTTACACATTACACTCCATTAAGGGGACTAGTAGCACAACACTGATTTCATGATTAAAGACTGACAAGATTTTTTAGGCCCAGATTTTGGCCTACCTGAATTATGTCCAATCAGAGTACTTCTCTGGTTTCTAAACCACAGGGAGAAGGGAGCGGTCCAACGACAAAACTGAGGCCTAGCACCTCATGCTTCTCTCCCCACTTTATTTGGATGCAGCATCCCTACAGAGTTCCTACGACTGACTGTAAATGGTTCGGAGACAAGTGATGGTGTAAGTGCTGAGCATTATCAACTATTTGCTCGAAATGCACCATTCGCTCACAAGAAAGGGGGGGTGGGGAAGGACGTTTTTTGTGGGAGCCTAAAAAATGTTGCTCCTGCTATGTCTCTAGTAGTACGTAACACATTATGCTGGTTCACAAGGCAGAATATTTTGACATTAAATGCTTCTATATTATTCAAAGTTGCCTTTTAACAGAACAGCTAATTGCGCTTTAACTTTATCCAAAAGAAAGAAAAATAAACATTTGCCAGTTAGAAAAGAATAAAAATGAGTGAAGAGTATTTTTAATCTAAGAACTACAAAATAGAAAAAATATGAGCAGTAAAAAAATTTTTTAAATGGCTTTAGTGTCTTTACACAAAACTTTAAATCAGCTTTGTTGACATTCAAGAGGGAGTCATTTTGTTTATCGACAGACAATGCAGCACACCGAATCATCTAAACCAAACGATTAAGAGAGAAACATTTAAAGGCCCAATCCTGCTCTCATTGAAATCAGCAGCATAATTCCCTTTGACTGAAATGGGAGTGAGATAGCACTTTTAATATACATTCTGGAAGAGTCAGACAGCACAGACTAAGTTTAAGAGGGGAAGAGAGGTTTAAACTCTGACTATAAAGGCAGCAAACCTTTTTAAAAGATTTAGAAAATCAGGTGTGCTGTCAATCCACAGAAAATCCTTCTGTAGTCTTAGACTGAAACTTAGTCTTAGACTTTATATCCATTGCAAGTAATCAAAATGAAATGCAGGGTTAATAATGAGCTTTTACGTGCCAAAGAACATGGGGAAGATACGAAAAGCTGATTGGTACCTGATGTGATCTGGCTTTTTCCTGTCATGTGAAAAAAATGGGGTAGGATTAAAACATAAGGGAAAGGAGGGAAAGGAATAAAAATGCAAAATGAGCAAAATAAGTGAAGAATTAGCATGATATGAAAACCCAGCAGAGTTCAAAGATAAAGCTTACAGAGTCCAATCTGAAAAACTGCTGGGAACACAGCGTACTACTTCCTAAGGCTTTGTTTCCACCTACCATGCTGACTCACAAAGAAATTTTGTAAGATACAGAATTTCCAGGAACCCAACTTATTTTCCAGAGAGTATAATCACACTAGGGACCGACTGTGAGTTCCTTTTATGAACCACCGAGGAGACCCATGTGTATCTGATAGCATACTCCTCCTTGTAAGCTTTCCATTATAAAAATATTGCATTTTAGCATCTATTGCCGGATATCTACTACCACACAGGTGAATACTCACAGTAAGTAGTATACAAGCCTTCAAAATTGTTGGCACCCAGTGCTCCTCTTTAAAGTATTTGGGAGCTATCCTCCCTCCCTCTCTCGCCGCCGCCCCCCACCCCATAAGGTACAATTACACAACATTTCAATGAAGGGAGGAACACTCAAGTAATCATTTTATCTAGATTGAAAAAATAAGTTACAAAGCAATAATGTCCCACTGTGTCTCGATTCCATGGTACACTTGTAACCTGCCCACAAGCTTATTTATATGCCAAGACATGCACCATCATCAGTATTTGTCAGTCTCAGAGGGGCAGTCATGTTAGTCGGTAACTGAAAAAACTTCAAAACAATTAACAGTTCTGCAGCACCTTAGAGACTAACGAAATCCTGTAACAAATTCTGTCCAGCAACCACACAGCACACCTCCATCATGCTCACCCAGGAACCCACCTCTGCAATCAACCCCAATGCCAACTTTGTCCACAGATCTACACAAGCGACACCATCACAGGACCTAACCCCATCAGGGGCTCCTAAAACTGCACATCCACCAATGTGATCTATGCCATCAAGTGCCAGCCATGCCCCTCTGCCGTGGACACTGGCCAAACTGAAAAATCTCTACGGCAAAAGATTAATGGACACAAATCAGATATTCGACAAGGTAACATACTGAAACCTGTTGGGGAACATTTTAACTTGCCCAGGCACTCACTAATAGATCTAAAAGTGACTCAAAAACCAGCCTGAGAGAGAAGCTGCAGAACTTTTTTAATTTACAAGGGTGACACCTGGAATCAAGGCGTGGACGAAGACCTAACCTGGATGGGCCACTACATTCCACATGCTAATGACATAAAAAGCTAAGCACCAGGTATGTGGAGCCCACTCTGTTAGCCTCATTTAGCATGGACACTCTAATTGACAATATTTTTTCCCCTTCTCTTTCCTTTCCCATCCCCGCTCTTTCTTTGCTATTTGTACCCTGGATTCCTTACTCCATTTATCTGAAGAAGTGGGTTTTGCCCACAAAAGCTCATGATACCATCTACATTTTTTCTTAGTCTCTAAGGTGCTGCAAAACTATTTGTTGTTTTTTATTTTTTTTCAGTATTTCTCAGCTATCATTGCCTGATCTGCTCCACACCCAATGAAAAACTTTAAAAGCAAGTTCTTACAGTTGTATCATCACTGGCCTTGAAAATGTAAATAATTACCTTATTGGGAGGAGGAGGGTTTGCCTATTAGCAGATAATTTCTCCAAAGAATCTCCAAAATTGTAATTTTCTCTTACATTTCTATACCATGTCTTCATCAAAGGTAACAGAAACCTATTGAATTATGACAGCGTCCCCTTCTATGTCTATACTGCACCTCTTCCACAAAAGCTTATGCAAATGAAGCACAGATTAGCATATTGCTGCACTTCATTTGCA
>JANRFK010004149.1:120977298-120998749 GCA_030068395.1 Apalone spinifera | reverse complement strand
AAGAGGGCTTCTTCCTGAGCAGGAGCGTCAGAGTTCTGGCACAAGCAGCCCTGATTTTCTACAGTACAACGTCAGTTTACTTGTGCAAGAACGCATGGCCAGTGTAGACAGGCAGCCTGTTTTTGCGCAAGAGCAGCCGTTTTCGTGCAAGAACGCGCCAGTGTAGACATAGCCCTAGTGTTTCCTTAACTATCAAAGGCTATGTCAGCCTGACAAAACATCTTGGAGTCTGGTGGCACTTTAAAGACTAACAAATTTATGCTTATGCTCTAATACCCTAATCAATTTTGAAGTGTCACCAGACTCCTTTTTGCTGAAATAGACTAACCCAGCCACGTCTCTATAAAACATCTTGGAAAGTTTAGAAAAAAAAATTAAGTGCTATGATATTTACTACAACGTATTTTTAGAAAATAAGTTACAAAGAAGTATTTTAAAATACTGAAAAGTTAAAGTGCTAATTGATATGAACTGGATGGAACTGGCAGTTACCTTTTCAAATCATTCCGACTGGAAGTGCCGCCTGCCCTTAGAAGATCAGTATTGCAGAAGATGACTCAGAAAAGTACACTGCAACAGCCCTTTGTAAGCTAATTCTAGATTTTTTCCTGAGCATTTTTTTTTCCATTTCACAACTGGCTATCTGGGTGCAGGACTGCCTTCTCCCACCTCAGCCCAACCTGCTTCTGGGGAAGAGGGAGGGCTATAGTGGCTCTCTGGGGGAGGACGGACGGGGCTGAGCTCCCGCTGCTCACGCCACTGAAAATCAGCTCATGTGATACTTTTGGCACACATACCGTAGGTTGCCAACCCCAGATCTATACTGATGATATTCTAATTATATTTTAGTGAGATGTTCAATTTCTGAATGTAAATAATGCATTTTGTGATCTCTCATTTTAGACTTAAACAGATCAATTACTGCAATTATTCCTAAGAATGCAGCAAACTATGAAGTTAGGAAAGTATTTGCAAATAAAAGTAAAGAAAAAATAACAAATGGGAAAAAGGGCAAGTTGATAGTAATCAGGACAAATCAGAAGTTAGGAATTTTAGAAAATTGATAAGGGAAGCAAAGGAATACAAGGACCCTCCACAGGCAGAAGAGTTAAGAAAAGTAAAGGCGATATTAAAGTTTATATTAGGAGCAAAAAGAATCCTCATAAGGGTACTGGCCCATTACTAGGTGCCAATGGTACAATTACTATTAATAATGCACCAATTGTAGATGTATTCTATAAATATTTCCAGTCTATATTTGGGGAATACACATGATGTAATTATGTGGTATGACAACACACTTTCCATTCCACTAGTAGCTTAGAAACATATTTAAAACAGCAGCTACTAAAGTCAGACATTTTTTAAATCAGGAAGACCACGTAACTTGCATACAAGAATTTTAAAAGAGCACTTGAGATGCTTGCTGGACCATTAACATTGATTTTCAATAAGTCTTGCAGCTCTGACGAAGTTCCAGAAGAAAGCCAATGTTGTGCCAATATTTAAAAAGGGTTAACGGATGGATACAAGTAATTATAGGTCTGTCTTTCTGACAACTGATCCCATGCAAAATGATGGAGTGTTTGATACAGGACTTGATTAATAAAGAAGTAAAATGGGTTAATATAATGCCAATCAACATGGTTTATTTGGAAAATAGATCCTACTGCCCTAATCTGATTTTTTTTTACTGGCATTACAAGTCTGGTTGTTAAAGATAATAGTATGAACATAATATTCCTAAGACTTCGGGGAGGCATTTGAATTGGTTGGTATGCCATAACATTTTAATTAAATAACTAGAAAATATAAAATTAACAGGGCACACATTCAATGGATTTAAAATAGTCTCAAAATGTAGTAATAAACATGGAAGCATCATTCAGAAGGTGTGTTTCTACTGGGATCCTGCAGAGGTTTGTTATTGGTCAAATGCTATTTAACATTTTTATTAATGACCTGGAAGAACACACAAAACCAGCACTGGTAAAAACTGTTGATGACACAAAAATGAAGGGAGTGATAAATAATGCACAGGACGGGTCACTGACACGTGGCTATCTGTATAACCTGGCAAGCTGGGGGCAAGCAAACTCTGCATTTTAACATGGCTAAGTGTAAATATGTTCATCGAGGAACAAAGAGTGGAGACCATGCTCACAGGATGGGGGATTCTCTCTTGTAAAGCAGAGACACTGAAGAAGATTTGGGGGCAGTAGTGGAGATCAACTGAACAGAGGTTCACAGTGCAGTGCTGTGGGCAAAAGGGGTAATGCAGTCCTTGGAGGTATCAACAGGGAAGAGACGTTATCGGACCTCCCTAGTTGTCACTGGTGCAACCCCTGCTGAATACTCTGCCTAGTTCTGGAGTCCTCAATTCTGGAAGGATGCTGATAAACTGGAAAGTGTTCAGAGGGGAGATAAAAGTAGCGAAAGCGAAAGTAGCAAAAGTAGCTTAGATGCTGCTTTTTCAGCAAACCCCCCCCTTGCTGAAAAGCTGCTTTTCCTCAAAAAATGAGGTTTACGCAGCTTTTCGACAAGGGGAGGGGGTTTGCCGAAAAAGCCACGTCTAAACTACTTTCACTTTCGAAAGCTCTGCTTTTGAAAGTGAGATCAGAAGAAGATCCTCTTTCGAATCTTCCCCGTAGTCTAGACGAGCCCTGGCTGGCAGTGTTCAGGTTACATGTTCCCTGGCTGGGGCCGAAAGCCTTGGGCTTGACCCTTCCCTCTCTAGGCAGTGGGGCTCAGGCTTTGGGGCTCTCCCTTTCCCCAGGTGTCATATAGTAAATATTGTTCTCAGGAGGGAATCACGGGTGCAATGAAGTTTGAGGATCCCTGCTTTACAGTGATAAACCAAAGAGACAGAGCTCCTCCAGGCAAACAGAGGTCAAGAGGTGACTCAATTACAGTCTGTACATTATTTACATGTATGAGCCAGGGCTCATCAGTCAGCACCCAAGGGTCTAACACAATGCTACGGCTGGAAGCTGATGCTAGCCAAATTCAGTGAGATTAACCACTTGAACAATCTACCAAGGGTCACGCTCAACTCTCCATCACTGACAATTTCTGTATCAAGAATGGACGTTTATTTTGGGGCAGTTTTCTGGAGGTCAGATCAGAGTGTCACACTGGTCCCTTCTAGCCTTCGAATCCACAACTGAACCAATAACCTTCTTTTCCAAAGACTCAGATTCAAGGCCAGAAGGGCTCACTGTGATCGTGTAGTCCGACTTGCTGATTGGATTCATTAAGAAAGGAGAAAATGTAGCTTGTTGTGAACACTGACCAAAGTAGACACATTATTTCTCTATACAGCCCATAAAGATCGTTTTTAATAATTATATCTTAGCGTCGTACTTCAGTAATAAATTATACAGTTATCAGATAGATTATAGAAGAGAAAGAATTCCATCAGTGAAAAGCACAAATACAAAGAATGTGCAATTCCCACAACATACTCACATAAGCACTCTCACTCTGATGCACAACAGCACATGAATGGCTTAACATAGGCACTGGGGCGATGTTAAAGGAGCATGAAAGCACAGGGGAGCACTGAATGATCATGGACATTATTTAAAACTGCAGAGCAAAAGTCTATAGTGTAGCGTACATGCTGGAGGTTTTACCATTTCCTTCTAGAACTGCTCTCCCTTGAAACCACAACTGAGGAGCTCCAACAGCTGAGACGAGTGTGTAAGTAGATTGTAAAATATTAAGAAGAAGATTTAATTCACAACTTAATTCGAGGAGATTAAGTTACAGCAAACTAAGTCCATTTTACTTGTCAATGAGAGCACGGGGAAGGCAGGAGAACACACTAACTTGTGTACACTGACTTCACACTTGTCATTGATTCACCTTGGCTTTCAAGTGTCCACATAAAACAAGGCCCCTAGAATCACTCATGGTCTCTCCACCACTGCCTGTGTGTTTCCATTTAGCTAGAGGCCTTTCTGCGGTTTTGTTTCCAGGGTGTATATGTTTAGATAATGACGCTGTGTACACAGTCACAAGTGATTCTGTTCCACCCAAAGAGCAAGGCAAAGTTCCCATGGGCTCAATCCAACAAGCCCTCTGTGGACAGCATCTCTTGTAAGTGCCAACTTAGCGGGCGCTCTAGGACCAGAAAACCTGCAGAGAAAAATTAGCAACCACTGGCAGCCAAGCACCCCACCCCTTGTACTCCCCCACTAGCTGATCCTGCTCATCAACTTCTCCCCCCACTGCCTTGTGCCTCCTGCACACCACAGAACAGCTGTTCAGCAGCATTCCAAAAGGGTCAGGGGAGAGGAGGAGCAGGGATGGGATGTACTCAGTGGAGGGGGCAGGAAGAGGTGGGTCAAGGGTAGTGGGTAGGCAGGAAGAAGCAGGGCAGGGGTTGAGCACCCCCCAGGGAAAATTAACAGCTAGCACCCGTGGCATCTATGGATTTCAATAGACGCTCCGAGAAGAGCTTTTGCAAAGATCAGGCTCTAGGCTTGCCAACAAGCAAGGAAGACAAGACGAATTTCCTTTAATTCTATACTGTCTTTGCAATAAATAAAACAGGCCAAATGGTGCACCAATTTATACCTCACACAACTCTGTGGACTTAATGGGTTTCCCAGAGTTATAAATCAGCCCAGAATTTACCCCAATCATCAGTATGGTTACATACCACAACAAGAAGAGGTTTTGAAGTCTTACCTGTTCCAAGTCTTGAAGGCATTGCTGGCTCGCTTAAAGAGATATCCTTCCATAACAATGCCATTGGCTGCGTCGACATTGTATTCTAGCTTAGTGTCATCATTGGAGAAATCCTGCTATTAAAAACAATAGTTTAAGTTTCAAATGCAGCTCAAAATATTAACTTTAAACTGTGCAGATATTTGGCAATGGCATTGTGCTTGCAATACCTATTGATTATTGTGCAACTATCAGGCCCATACACCACATTAAGGTGGTGACTTTTCACAAAAGGTTTTAAGGCACTAGAGTCAATTTTATTGAATCTATGTCTGTCATAATTGCTTTGTGTAATTAATAAGAGCCAGGGAATTTTACCAGCCACAATTCAGACACTGGTGGAAAAGAGCAGCATTCTATAGCTCAATAACCTGCACATCTGCAATGGGCAAGGGGAAACAAAGCCAAGAAACTGAAAATCATAAACTAAAAGGAAATATGAAAACTTCTGTAATGTTAAGAGCAGAGCAATCAACTGTCTCGATGTAAAAGAGTGACATTGTAATAATGCCTGCAATGAGTATATTTTCAGAAAGGTGCAATTAATCAGAAATTGTAGTAATCACCATGTTGTTATTGGACACTGTATTTTACAGCTACAACATGCCCAACCTAAGATACTTCTGCTTTGCACAGAAGCCCCACCCAAGATCCTATTTCTTTTATTATCCCACTGCTTCGAGTACATCTGAATTGTGTATGTTCAGAATTTTACATCTGCTATTTCATTAATAAGGTGAACTTTTTCAAAGATGTCTAAAGGATATGAACACTAATCCCAATAAAATGACTAGTAAATCAGCATCCAAATACAACAGATAGCTGAGAAATTCATACTCCAAGCTGCCCTTGGGACTCACTTGCTATTAAGAGAAATTATTCAATAAGTGTACGACAGAGAAAACACAGAGAGCTAAGGAAAGCAATATCTGGCTGACAAGCCGATAGGACTTTCCCTCCTCAACCTTGCCGAAAACACAAAGCTAATGGAAGCTGAACATCCAGAGCACAAGACAAATAATTCATAGGGTCCACCAAACAAAAAGATGGGCACAGCCGTCAAAGTTACAGCCAATGGATTTCAGAATAAGCAGAGCACGTCCCCAAACCATTTCTGCAACAACATAAAATGCACCTTCATTTGAAAGGGAAGACTTTTTTTCCCTCTGCTGACCATCAGCCCTTCAGCCTTGCTTGCACTGATGTAGCTAGCTGCTCTTCATCCAGGAATTCATCACCGGTAGACACTGCAACATCCTGGTGCAGATGTTGGCTGACTTTTTGGAAAAGGAAAGAGACCGCTGAGTCTCCTCAATCTATCACTGGAACCCAGATGCCTCACCTCCCGAAATGGTCTGCGTGCATTCTGAAGAGGGAGACTAGGATAGAAGCAGCCGTCTCCTCTCAGCCTCTGGCTGGAGATAAAGGAGGGAATCCATTGTACAGTAATAGCACCTTCTCCTGCCATACCAGCTCAACAGGCAGCTATGTCCGAAGTGCACAGAGCAGCTGAGTGTCAAATATTAACGGGTATCCTCCACCCATTGCGAATGCTCTCAGTGCTGGCTGTATGACGGGCACATGCAGCTCTTTTACAGCTGAAGCGCGGCTCTCAAAGCAGGGATGTTAAGTGCCTGTTAATTAGCCAATCGAGTAGTTGATGGAATTTCCATCAACAACTCGATTCATCCACAGGGATGGGGGGCACTACCGCTGCTGCAGTCCAGAGTCACAGCAGGAATGAGCAGTCCCGGCTCGCACCAGCTCCAGGACAGCTGCAGCTCTACCTCCCTTGCCCTGCCGAGATGGTCCTGGGGGGCACCGGCTCCTGCCTCCTCCTTGCTGCCTCTGATACAGAAGAAGAGGGCGGGGTGGGGGGTAGCTGAGTAGTGCTCATCAGGTAGTTGACTACTCGACTAGCCGCTCACATCCCTAATAGCTAATTTATCCACATTTCAATGAATAAGCTAGGCTTCAGCAAGCATCTTTATATCAGCGTAACTGTCTCGTACAGGGTGGCTGTACTGCAGTAACACACATCTGATACAGTTATAAGCAATACAGAAAGTGTTGGTAGATTAGCCCTTATGGAGCACAGCTCAAATCAGAGTTAAATGGAGATGCCCCATTAACTGTAAAAAACTGCAAAAAATGAGTCAGGTCTGACCTTGCTCTCTGTGCAAGTGTGTCACCCTTTCCTCCTCTCACGCCCCTCAGCGTGCCCAAAGGCTAAAACTTAGCACTTGTCTACACAGCCCTGTTGCGTAGGGTAGCTTCAAACCCCAACTGAGAACTAAACATTGTAGCAGAAAGGCCCTCAGTTTATTTAATTCATTTACAAAGTGAGTTCAAATAATGTTGAATTGAGGTCACTTGAATTCTCAATAATCGTGACTACAAAGTGGTTTCATGCAGTATAAACTACTTGGAAAGTAAATTCAGTTGAACTTTCCTAGGTTTGCCCATTTAGCCAAGCCCTAAATACATTTCTTACCCTTTGGGCCACAAGTGAAGGTTCCTCAGTGCATGTATGTACACAATGTCGCTCTGCGTGCATGCAAACCCCTGGCAGGCTTTAGCCACATCCATGCCATGAAGATCTAGAGGTTCTTAGGGCAAGGAACAGGTCTCTGCATCTCCATGAATATGAGATGAGCCAACAGTGACTCTGCATCCCACTTACAGATCTGCACCTCCTTCAGAGACGCGCCCCTCTCAGCCTCCCTGAAGATTGTAATAGCTGATCCCATCCTGGAGATACTCTCTTGCCCTCTCTCTGGCACCACATTCTGCAGCAAAAAAGCCACAGCCAAGCTCCAGCCTTGTGTGACACAATCACAAAAACAGTGGCAGCAATAGCTTATTGGTTAATGCTACAGACTGCACACATTCCCACCAGTAAATTTTTTAGCAGGCTGCCAGCAACCTGGCTCGGTCCTGGCTTGCACTGGGTCCAGGACCGAGCCACCGCTGTGGCTCTGCATTTAAAGAGTATTAGGAGCCAAGCAGGCTGGCAGCCTGGCTCAGTTCCGGCTTGTGCCAGGTCCGGAAGCTCAGCTTCCACACCCCCCTCCAAGACCGAGGCTGCTACCACCCTGCGTGGCTGCCTCTGTATCCGAGGCCACAGCACAGGGCGACAGGCAGGGTATCCGTGAGGGGAGCTGGTTTTTAAACTGGCTCCCCTCACGAACCAGCTCCCACCTGCTACAAAGGCAGCAGCACAGAGTGGCAGGGAGCTCCTCAGGACTGGGGCCGGAGCACAGTGGCTGCCAGCCCAACCATCAGGGACTACAGAGTAGTCGACTAATCTATAAGAATTTGGGAGGTTCATCAACTATTCAATTAACTGATATTTAACATCCCTAGAGGGGCCCTGAGCCTCGGGGGCCAGATCCAGGGAAGCCAGGGGCCACATCCACCCCCAGGGCCTTATATTCCACTCCTGTAAAAGACAATCAGCCAAGCAGGGCAATAGCGTGGCTACACCTTTCTACGGGCTTTTAACAAATGGCTGCAGGCAATGAGGATTGCACGTACCTTCACCCGGGATAGTATGTTACTCAATAAAATGGTCACACAGATCTTACACACAGAATATCATCAGCCATTCCCAATTTTTTAAAGAGGTAACTATATCACGGTCAGAACATTAATCTTGGCTAATCATTCAGAATCTGATAGGAGGCAGTCACTATAAAAGTAAAAGCTATCATTTCAATGTTAGCAGTCACTAGTGATTGTATAGGCTTATGTGTTACAAATAACACAAAAACATAACAGTTTATAACCAAGCGCTCATAAAACCCAAAATTCAGATACTTTTCTTTATTCCTCAACACTTCATAAGCCTAACTACTTTGGGACCTAGTCTCTAATTCAGAAATGCTAAATTTTACAAAAATTGCATATCAAAATGCATACTCAGTATAAATATTACAGTACCATTTCAGTATACTATAAGAACGCATACATTACAGATATTTTAAAAGACAAGTGTTTTACAAACTATTTTCAGAATTTCTTTTCCCATATTGTGCCCTTTTCAAAAAGGTCAAAATGCAATTAATTAATATTTTATTATTATTATTATTAATTTCTCTTTCACACTTACCAACTCCCAAACATAATGAAACCTGCTAAAGATTTGCATCTTACTCTCCTTAATGATTTCTTATTTGAGGAAAACGGGTATATTCCCCAGATTCTTTTTGCCCATGCAAGAGTGCCTCGTGATCATCACATTCTGTGTTAAGTTCACAAAATTATTTCTGACATTGCAATAGTCTTGTTAAAAGAAACATGATCCACGAATTTAAGTTCTCTTTGTAGCCTTGTGTGAATGTCTCATCATGCAGCTCCTGTTTCAATTCAAGTTGACTGAAACTATGATTTTCTCTTCAAGCATGGACAACATTGCTGATCTTAGCTCAACTGACTAGCAGCCTCTCTCCATTAAGAGTAACTGCACAGAGTAGTTTCATATTTTCCTAACTACACACAACTCACAACTGACTAAGTGTTTTAATGTTTGTACTTTTCAGCAGATCATTACATATGAGTCAAAGCTCAAACCAGAAGAGAAAGCCAAACAATTAAAGGTCTCTACACTGGTGGAATTCTGATGGGGAGGCAAATTTTCCATAACAGCAGCAGAATAATTGTTGAAAAAGAAACTGGGAAACCGAGTATGGTCTTTAGCATCTTTGTATTTCAGAATATTAACAAGAGGGGCAAGCCAGTCATTATTATAATGTATTTTTATCCTGGCATATGGAAAAAAAGTTTAATGAATCACAAAAATAATCAAAGGGAAAAAATTCTTCTAGCTCTTTCCAGAGAACTCTATAGGAAATAAACCCAGTCATTTCACATGATTTAGATTTTTATATTTTTAAACAAACATACTTGCTCAAGACTGTTAAAAACTTCTTTCCACATTGTTTCATTTAAACAGAAATGATGTTTCAGCTAACCAGCACAGACAAAACCAAAGTGCTACCATTATATTTATTCCTAATTCAAACTCAATTTTCTACTTTGGCATTCATTCATTCCTTGAGACTTGCCAATAACGGAGGGAGTGGCATGTAGAAGCAGCAAGCTAGACAAACAATTAAAATATACAGTATCATCTTATTTTTCTTATCTGTGAAAGTGAAGTTACCCCAAGGCACCTTTAGCATGTGTCACTAATTTAGTAGGTCACAGCTCAGCGGCTCAACCCCCTTTTTGATGGGTGCGAGAGGTTCTCAGCAACCTCAGCTGTTCAGCCATTCGGCAGCTGGGGGAGGTGACTTGGAGAACTTTGAGTAGGAGTTGGAGCAGAAGCAAGCATGGAATGGGGCTGGAAGAGGCTGTGCAAGGGTGGGAAAGAGGCATAAGGAAGAGGTGGAACGGAGGACCCTGGGGGAAAAATAAAAGCCAGTGCCTGTGCAACATCACAGTATGTCTTACTAAACTTGACAATGTTACATACATGACCATATTTCTCAGAAATTCTTGAAAAAAAATGTTGCCTTTCCGATGCCCTGGACTTGTCTTATAGCTTACTATGCAGCATGTATTTTTTTTTACACTTTTATTTTAAGGTATTTTTCTTGTGACTATTGTAAATAATTCTATTCTTCAGCAATTGCAGTTCTATATCCTTCTTGTAATATCCAAAATTAGTGACTGGTTATAAGACCTTCATTCAAGTCTAGAGAAAAGAAGAATGATCATCTTGACTGACTCTGAAGGCACTCAAAGTTCAAATATAAGATCTGTATTTTGCTTAAGTGAAACTGTGAAAAAGGATCAGGAAAAAAACTCCAATGAATGAATGATCATCAAATAAAGTGAAAGACAAAAGCAGAGCTGGGGAGGGGGGAAGAAACATGAACACAGAACACTGCATATTCCATGGGGGTAGGGATAGCTCAGTGGTTTGAGCATTGGCCTGCTAAACCCAGGGTTGTGAGTTTAATTCTTGTGGAGGCCGTTTAGGGATTTGGGGCAAAAATTTGTCAGGGGTGGTACTTGGTCCTGCTGTGAAGGCAGGGGACTGGACTCAGTGACCTTCAAGGTCCCTTCCAGTTCTAGGAGATAGGCAATCTCCATTAATTTAAAATTTAATTTAAATATTCAAGATCCATTGCGCAAACCCAGCTTTTGAGAGGACCTTGTATCCCCCTTACACAATGCCAGCATCACAGAACAATATCTGTGGTTTTGAAACAATCATCATTGGAAAAAACCAAACCAACACAGGGTTAAAATACAGGGAGAAGTTCACACACTTGAGATATTTTGGCAAAACCCAAACGTGTTTGAGAAGTTAGCAAAAGCTGGGACAACACAAGGTTTTCTTATCCCTGTTTTAGTACCAAGCAGTAACTCTTATTTTTCCACCAACAGTTCTGTTCTAGAGGCTCGAGAGGTCAGTAGCAAAGGGCCAGAATGCTTGTGCTCCAGCAACCATGGAAGGAATCTACTCCTGGCCTATAGACATGGCACCATCTGGCCTCTCACCTTGGCTGGATTAGACCGATAATTTTTCTCATCCATCTCCCCTCAATCCAGCTGCCTTCTGATCATTACTCTAGGTGGTCACTTTACATGGAGGAAGAATGTTTGAACGCAATGAAAAACATACTCTGAACACAGTACAAGCATATTTTACCAAACTATTGTCTGTGTTCACAGCGTAACACAAGCTATATCACAAAACCAAAAGTCATTATGGCCTTGACAGATAAGGATTAACTGAGAGGTTCCAAATTTATTGAATAGTTCAACAAGTTGTTATTGCAACACACGGCTGCATCAGACGTCCAAGTAAACGAGCTCTGGCAGGCTCACATTAGACTGACAATACTATTCACTGAAGGCTGCTTATACCCCTTTTGGCCTTTAAAATACTTGGTTTTCCCTCTGTGGACGTATAGCAAAAGGACCCTAGAATATACTTGGTGTTATCTAATTCCACCAGCCACCGTGTATCCAATCATCGGAGAGAAAAGTTCATTTTTATACATATGGATTGCCTGCAGCATCCCTGTCAGGTTCATGTGCATACTACAGCCAATAAACTAAACAAGAACTTAATAGAGAGCATCTTATCTTTAAAAAAAAAAAAAAAAAAAAAAAAAAAAAAAAATCAGACAACCCAGCATATCAAACTCAGCAACACCACGTTTACAGCAACCTCTCAAGAAAAGCCAGAATTACAAGATACAACTTTCACCACACTGAAGATCAACAAAACCACGTCTTTGTTGAACCAGTGGAGAAATGAGTTATTTAATTACTATTATTACTATATACACACAGACAATTCTTTCCCTAAAGAACTTGCCTCTGGTTACGGCCCTTCCGTTACTGTTCTTTGCTATGGGCTGCTCTTGCCCATTCCCCGTTAAGCATGCATGCACCGTGTGCAATATTGCTGGTGACTTTTCCCTTAGTGGTATCCATTAGGCTGGCTCTCGCACTCTCCGGAGTTAGGAGTTCCTCAATTTCCCACTTGAGTTCTTTCAGAATTCGTGAATGCCATCTGGTCCCAGTGACTTGTTACTGTTCAGTTTATCAATTTGTTCCAAAATCTCCTCTATTGACACCTCAATCTAGACAATTCCGCAAAGCTGTCACCTCAAAAGAATGGCTCAGGTTGGGAATCTCCCGAACATCCTCTGCCATGAAGACTGAAACAATCAATCCATATAGTTTTTCCCCAATGACCTTATCGTCTTTGAGTGCTCCTTTAGCAACCTGATCGTCCAGTGGCTTCACTGGTTGTTTAGCAGGCTTCTTGCTTCTGATGTACTTAAGAGGGTTTCTGCCTTGAGTCACAAAGTCTTTATATTTGGGTGAGAAGTCCCACAGATTGGGAGAAACATATATTCAACAAACAGATCAAGTTTCTTTGCACCCAGTTTGGGAGTAGCACTTGCTTTAGCACTGCTCATCCCCTCATTGACCACAGATACAAATAGGGACCAAGGAGGGGAGTGAGAGTACAGATACCCATCCCATCCCCTATCTCTTCTCTGCCCTCTGTGAAGTGGCAGGGAGAGCAGACAGTCTCTGACTGCACCCATTACAGCCCTGTTAATGGTTAGGGACCCCTTAGATCAGTGGTGAGTAACCAGCAGTCTGCATGCAGCCCATAGGGTTCCAGGTGTGGCCCACATATCCCCCCTCTGCCCTCTTTCCCCGTACCTCTCACTCACCGTAGGCCCCACACTTACCTACTATTCCCCCTCCCTTCCAGCACTTCTGGAGCGCCATAAATCAAGCTCGGAGAGGGAGAGGGGGACGGGGCGCGAATCATCATGCTCCAGAAGTGCTGGGAGGGAGAGGGAGAGGCGGTGGGGAAGAGGCCGGACAGGGATTTGATACTGTCAAGTGTAAATGTTTCTTTTTGATTATTTGAAGTTGATGACAGTTCTATTAATATGGGAGTGATTACATTTTTCTTTTGACACATGCAGCTGCCATATATTCACGTACTTAATCTTAGTTTTCGGGTCATGGTTGGTGCACATAACCAATTTCAATCCTGTGGCCCACAGACAAAGAAGGGCCACTCCTGCGGCCCACCCAGTAGCCTGGGTTCCCCATGCCTGCCTTAGACGTTGCTGTTCCAGCCACAGTGTCAATCAATGAAGCTGTAGGACAACTCCTTGAGCCCCTCGAGCTCCAGCCGCAGGGTAGCTGCTCGTGGGCTCTCAAGTCATTTTGTGGCAGAGAGCCACTGGATCTCGAGACATCTCATCTGGGAGTCAGGAGGCAGAAGAGGCCTGGAACGGGGCGGGAGGCAGCCTTCTTCCCCCCTTCGGCCTCAGCTATCCTCAGTGGGCCCCACGTGCTGCGTGTCAGGAGCCGGTGCTGAATGGAGCAGTGCAGTGGCCCTCCTCTTCGAAGCAACTGAGTAAGACCAGTGAGGAGATGGACCCAGTACCAAGGGAAAACCCCCCCACGTTCCAGAATGGCCACTGCATAGGCCACTGTCCATCTTGCCAACACACGGTACCAGACCCGGTGGCAGTTCTCGGGATGGGTGTAGGGCTCCACCTCAGACTCAGACAAGGAGTGCTCCCAAAGTGACCACAGGAAAGTGGTACATCTCACTTGTGCCATTCAGCGTCGAGGGTCCAGGAACCAATGCCAGACCGGGGACAATTGTAGAAGAAAGCAGAGTTGGCTTGCCCCTGGAAGGTATCAACGTTTCCAGTACCAAGGAGCTGGGAGCACCAGGCTCCCTCCTGCTCACACTCATCGGCAGTTGTCCCACTAGTGTTGATGGTACGAGAAATGATAAGTCCTTGGTGGCGGCAAAGGCCCCCAGGGTTGAAGGTGCCATGATGGTATTGGAAGAACGCTTAACACCCAAGTTCTCAGCACCAAATCTAAGCAGCTTCACTATGAAGCCAGTGTAAGAGACACTTCTATTAGGCTAGGCAATCTAGCCTCTCAGTCCTCCTTCATGCAAGCTTGAAGTCCATACAAACTTTAGAGCATTCGTCTATACAAACCTCTTCCAGACACGTCATACAGCTGGACTATAGGTTTCTCAAAGAGGTATAGGCTTGCCCCAAGAGGCAGAAAGAGGGGTTTCAATGATCCAGACTAGTATTATTCACAATAGTTACACGATTAGAATATTGGTATGAAGGGTCCAGCTTACTCAAGAAGGATAGGTGGGGGAAAAAGGGAGGTGTTGCCTTGTATATTAAAAATGGACTGAGGTGGAGATGGACATAGGAAACAGATGTGTTGAGAGTCTCTGGGTTAGGTTAAAAGGAGTAAAAAACAAGGGCGATGTCATGATAGGGTCTACTGCAGACCACCTACCCAGGCAGAAGAGATGGATGAGGCTTTTTCTAAACAACTCACAAAATCATCCAAAGCGCAAGATTTGGTGGTGATGGGGGCCTTCAACTATCCAGACACCTTTTGCAAAACTAAAACAGCAGGGCACAGGCTATCCAATAAGTTCTTGGACTGCACTGAAAACAATTTTTTATTTCAGAAGATTGAAAAAACTACTGGGGGAGGGGGGAAGCTGTTCTAGATCTAGTTTTAACAAATAGGGAGGAGCTGGTTGAGAATTTGAAAGTGGAAGTAAGCTTGGGTGAAAGTGATCATGAAATCACAGAGTTCATGATTCTAAGGAATGGTGGAAGGGAGAACAGCAAAATGGAGACAATGGATTTCAGGAAGGCAGAGTTTGGTAAGTTCTGAGAGCTAGCAGGTAAGGTTCCAGGAGAAAAACAAATTAAGAGAGTTGGCAGTTTTTCAAAGGGACATTATGAAAGGCCCAAAAGCAAGCTATTCTGCTGCTCAGGAAAGATAGAAAGTATGGCAAAAGACAACATTGGCTTAGCCAGGAAATCTTGCATGATCTAAAAATCAAAAAGGAGTCATATAAAGAGTGAAAACTAAGACAAATTACAAATGATGAATATAAGCAAACAATACAGGAATGCAAGGGCAACATTAGAAAGGCAAAGGCACAAAACAAGCTCAAACTAGCTAGAGACACAAAGGGTAACAAGACGACTTAACAGGGTAGGCCCATTGCTCAGTGAGGAGGGAGAAACAGTAACCAGAAATTTGGAAATGGCAGAGGTGCTTAATGACGTCTTTGTTTCGGTCTTCACCAAGAAGCCTGATGATGAAGGAATACCTAACATAGTGAATGCTAGTGGGAATGGGGTACTTAGAAAAGTTAGATGTCTGCTAGTCACCAGGGCCTGATGAAATGCATCCTAGAATACTCAAGGAGCAGATAGAGGAGGTATCTGAGCCTCTAGCTATCATCTTTGGAAAGTCATGGAAGACAGGAGAGATTCCAGAAGACTGGAAAAGGGCAAATATAGTGCCCATCTATAAAAAGGGAAATAAGAACAACCCAGGAAACTACAGACCAGTCAATTTAGCGTCTGTGCTAGGAAAGATAATGGAGCAAGTAATTAAGGAAATCATCTGCAAATATCTGGAAGAAAATAAGGTAATAGATAACAGCCAACATGGATTTGTAAAGAACAAATCATGTCAAACCAATCTGATAGCTTTCTTTGATAGGATAACAAGTTTTGTAGATAAGTGAGAAGCGGTGAACATAGTATACCTAGACTTAAGGCAGGCATTTGATAGGGTCTTGCATGATCTTATCATTGATTAACTAGGCAAATACAACTTAGATAAGGTGGGTGCATAATTGGCTAGATAACTGTTCTCACAGAGTAGATATTAACGCTTCACAATTATGTTGGAAGGGCATAACAAGTGGGGTACCGCAGGGGTCAGTTTTGGACCGGTTCTGTTCATATCTTCACCAACAATTTAGATATTGCAATAGAGAGTATGCTTATTAAGTTTGCAGATGATCCCAAGCTGGGAGGGGTTGTAAGTGTTTTGGAGGATAGGGTCATAATTTAAAATGTTCTTGACAAGCTGGAGAAATGGCCTGAGGAAAATAGGATGAAGTTTAATAAGGACAAATGCAGAGCACTGCACGTAGGAAAGAACAATTCATTTCATATACAAAGAAGCGACTGTCTAGGAAGGATACCACAGAAAGGGACCTAGGGGTCACAGTGGATCACAAGCTAAATATGAGTCAACAGTGTGACGCTGTTGCAAAAAAAGCAAACATGATTCTGGGGTGTATTAGCAGGTGTGTTGTGAGCAAGACATGAGAAGTCATTCTTCCGCTCTACTCTGCGCTGATCAGGCATCAATTGGAGTACTGTGTCCAGTTTTGGGCACCACATTTCAAGAAAGATGTGGAGAAACTGGAGAGGGTCCAGAGAAGAGCAACAAGAAGGATTAAAGGTCTAGAGAACATGAGCTGTGAAGGAAGAATGAAAGAATTGGGCTTGTTTAGTTTGGAAAGGAGAAGACTGAGGGGGGACATGATAGCCATTTTCAGGTATCTAAAAGGGTGTCACGAGAAGGAGGGAGAAAAATTATTCTCCTTGGCCTCTGAGGACAGGACAAGCAGCAATGGGCTTAAACTGCAGCAAGGGAGGTTTAGGTTGGACATTAGAAAAAATTTCCTACCTGTCAGGGTGGTTACACACTGGAATAAATTGCCATGGGGGGGCTGTAGAATCTCCATCTCTGGAGATATTTAAGAGCAGGTTAGATAGACACCTGGCAGGGATTATCTAGATCGGGGTGGCCAACCTGTTAGAGACGAAGAGCCAAAATAATGGTGAATACAGCGCAAAGAGCCAAAAAAAGTTGAGCCAAAAAACAAAACAAAACAAAACAAACCCCAACACACACACACACACGGCCACCGCCCTTGTAAGAGCAGAGCAGGCATTGACCTTTTAAGGTAGCCATTTTTAAGTCTGCACGGGACACTGCGACTCCGGCTCTGTCTTTTACAGACAGAAACACGCTACCCCTTGAAGAGCCGCGAGTGCGGGAGCCACAATTTTTTCTTTGAAGAGCCTGCGGGTTGGCCACCCCTAATCTAGATGGTGCTTGGTCCTGCCATGACAGCAGGGGACTGGACTCAATGACCTCTCAAGGTCCCTTCCAGTCCTAGTGTTCTAGGATACCAAGACTAAACCTAATATGTAGAGAAGAAACTACTATAAAGTGCCTTGCCAAAGCAGGAGTTGTTCTAGCAACCATCACAGCCAGGAAGAAGGACCTTAGAAGGGGGTTGAGGCTTATACCAATGCATAAGCATGCTGCACCAAAGGGTGCTAGAGCCAACCCAACAGCTACTACTGAGGGAAAGTCTCCAGCAGTGGTGAACGCGCAGCATGGAATGGACATGAGCAAGAATCCAAAGAAGAGACACACCCTGAAAGATCTAAATAGGATGTCAAGTCAAAACCTTTGAATGATGTGCACGCACACACTTTTTACGGAGGGCTATTGTCTGTGGGAATAAGGGAACCTTTAGGAGGGATATGACTACTGGAGGGGAGGGGAGTGCTTGGCTCACCAACATTGCGGGGGCTCGTGCCTATGGGGAAGCATGGAAGAAGATAGATGATGGGAATAGGCGAAGGGAAGAAATGGGACAGCAAGGCTGGCATCCCAGGCATAGTGACAGGGCAATGAGATGAAAAGCAGCAAGATCAGGCTTTAAGCCAATTGAGAGCTGTGGAGGCCCTGGGAGACAAGAGGCTGAAACCTGGTACATTGGAAGGACCTGAAGAGGGGAGAGACAAGGAAAGCACGGGCAGCTGCAATTCAAGATAAAAGTTCCACCAAAAATGGTCTTCCCTCAAGCCCCAGAATTATGAATTTAGGGACTCGCATCACAGCACATGGGGTGATCTTGACTGATGAGATGAGGACCAACAGAAACAGGACCTAAACCAGAGAGCGTTTCCAAACAGCAAAAGCACCACAACTGGCATCTGGAAATCAGTGTGGATGGTATAATATTATGAAGCAGCTAACATAATTGATTACAGGTGACTTGATTAATGAAATTATTTCCATACTGTCTGCTACCCTAACTCACAAGCAGTCCTTGAGCAGCAACAAGGAGGAAGCTTCAGTAAGTGGCTTTAAAGTTCTAACTGATCAGGTTTTCACAAAGCCTGGATTTCGTTACAAAAAGCTCCATAACAAACACTCAGCCTATTAGAAACAGTTTACCCGTAACACAGCCTTATGCAGCATTTAAGGACAAAACAACATCAATGGAGGACAAGAGGCCTACAGCAATCATTATAGCTCATAGTAACAAGTCATTTAATTTATTCCTTCGGTGGCCTATTGATAGTATGTAATCTAAGAGTCGGCTTACCCTTGTGCCAAATTATCTAACAGCCTATTACTTTCCAGCTATAGCTTTCCCCCAAAATAGAACCTCTACCCTATTCCCAACTTCTTTTTGCAACTGAATGTTCTTTGTATTCAATTCCAGTAGTACAATAGCAAAATGAATATTGACTCAGATCTTCACAGCTATCCATGCCACTGAAGAGGTTTTGTTCCACTTGAAATGGCTGAATCTTCCCAACATGCATTTTCTTTATTGGCAAATTTGGATATATACTTTTTTTGCTTTCACATTCACATACCTTTAAATAAGAAACATAAGCCAAGCTTCTCCGCAGGTTTTTTAACTTTTTGTCTACAAGGCAACACAAACACTCGATCCAAAACACTGGGGCCAAATACAGGTACAATTCAGGAAGAAAGTAAATAGAAAATACATGTACAAGGCCATATGGAGGATCTATAGATTTTACACAAAATTACAGCAAACAACAGGTTAACTTCATGGCAATGAAGACTCCAAAATACTATATTCAGAGCCATCTCTCTCAGCATTCAAATATATTCATTCAGCAGAACAGTGAAACTGATATTTTAGCTAGCACACAGAAATATTGTGACCTTGTTTTGGCAATACAATCTGAATGTCTGCAAACCTCTCTCGCTCCATGTAGTGACCTGTGGTTCTATTTTACTGCACTGCAAGGACAATGCAGTTCTAATACAGTGACGCTCTGTTCCAGAGATGCACCAAAAAGATGTTCAAAATGTGTGCACAGTTTCTATTTCACATTCCTTCCAGTACCTTTTGTTGAATAGTGGAGTGCTTTTGCTCCATATCTCTCTTCTCCTTTGCAGCATCTACACCCAACCGATCCAGCTGTAAAGAGAAAAAGAAATTTGGCTCTTCAGACTTTATAATGCACATTAAAAAATACATTACGTCTAGACATTGCATGACTTTTGTCTTATCTACACAGGAAAGTCACTTCCTTGCTCAAAGAGCTTTACCTTTACAATCAACTGAAGTCCCATTTAAAGCTTTTTATTATCATTCCGAATTAGCAAGACATTTTTCTGACAAAAGCTCTGTGATAGGTGCACATTCCCTTTAGGCTCTAAAGAAAACGTTTCCAAGAATAGCATGGTGCCAGGGATATGCGACTGGTACGCTGCACTGATGACATGTGCAACGAAAGGAATGACTCATGCTTTAGCTGCTCTTGCTGGCTGACAGTCCATTCAGCAGCAGCGGCATTAGCAGAGAAAGCCAGACAGAAGGGAGGTTGGTGTCTTTCCCCCACAAAGAAAAGAAGTTGAGGGCCCCAGGGGAGCTCTCATCTACCCAGCTCCCAAGTTCTCCCTGAAGCAGCATTAAATGAGACCTGGTTCTATTGCTAGTCAGGCTGTCTGCAGCTTCCAAGGGAGTGTACAGAACTCATTGCTGCACGAACACCGCATACAGGAGATAGTCATTAAAACAATTCAGCATGTCTTGAGATTTAAAATGTTGCTATTTAAAACTTGTCTTGCAATAAAGTATCAGTACAATTATGATAATCCTGTTACTGATGTCAGTGCTTTTAATCAGAATGACTTAGGAGAGGTCTCTGGGTATTCGGATATGGGGGATGGAAGCAGACGGAGATTGTTTGATAGGATACAGTCTGTGCTGATATTTTGTATACTGTGGCAAACTTTAGCCTCTCTCAGCATCCTGTAACAATTAAGGGCAGTAATTTGGTCCTTCTACCCCAAACCCTATTATATTCCCTCAGCCCCAACATTGTTACAAGAGCACTGAATGTGATGCCGATAAATTAGTAGTTATGGCTTCAGAACTAATGGAGTTGGCACTAAATAGGCTGATAGACCAGCAGTTCTGCATGAGACAGCTAGGCCTGCCCCACTGTCTAGTCTAGTCTAGTCACAAATCCAAACTCCGCCTTTCTGAGGCCCTGCCCCACTCACTCCATGACCCCCCTTGGTCGCTCATTCTGCCCCACCCGTTCACAGGGCTGGGGCAAGGGGTTGGTGGGATCATGGGCTCTAGGCTGGGGCTGAGGGATTCAGAGTATGACAGGGTGCTCCAGGCTGAGCCTGATGTACAGGAGGGCTCAAGGGGTGCAACGTCTGGTAAGGAGTTAGGGTGCTGTAGGTGGCTCAGGATGGGGGCAAGAGGGTTGGGAGCAGACTGAGGGCCCAGAGGTGGAGCAGGAGATTGGGGCAGATGAGGGGGTGCAGGAGGGGATTCAGGGTGCGGGGTTGGGGTGCAGGGTTCTGGCTCCAGGAATGGACTCAGGGCTGGGCCAGGAGTGAAGGTTGCAAGCAGCAGTCGGATGGCACTTACCACAGACAGCTCCTGGTGGGAGGCACAGCTGGCACATCTCTAAGGCTCAGGGCTCTGCACACTGCCTTTACCTGCAGTGCCTGCCCCCACAGATCCCACTGGCTGCAGCTCCTGGCCAATGGCAGCTGCAGCATTGATGCACAGGCTGCGGGCAGTGCAAGAGATCCCCTGGCTCCTTCCCCAGGAGCTGCAGGGATAAGCCAGCTACTCCAAGGGCCAGGGCAGGCAGGGATCTTGCCTTAGCTCTGCTATGCCACCGGACTTTGGGCCATTTTAGATGGCTAAGTTTGGCTTAGCTTGCAAACAGGTGAGTGCTAACAGGGAGTTCTCCAAGTAAAGGAGAAGCAGATACAGGACTCTTGAGGGAAGTGTGTGTTGTGTTTGGGGCTTTCTTGCTGTGTGCTGAGCTTGTGTTTGTGAGTCAGGGTTGGTGTGTGGTTTTTTTTGTTTGTTTGTTTTTCCCCCTGTGTTTGTGAGTGAGGCTTCCTCCCCCCTTCTTTTTTTTCACTTCCCCTTTGCCCTCCCCCCCGCTTCATGGAGTGTGTGCTATGACTGGCTGTGATTGGCAGATGGAAATTGTTGGCTTCTAATTAAAGTTTGAATTCTAGAAGCCTCTGCTGATTG
>JANRFK010004149.1:120953770-120975964 GCA_030068395.1 Apalone spinifera | reverse complement strand
CCAAGCCCTGGCTGGATTGATTTAGTTAGGATTGGTCCTGCCTAGAGCAGGGGGATGCACTTGATGACCTTCTGAGGTCTCTTCTAGCTCTATGGTTCTACGGCTTTGGTAGCCTGCGGGAGACAGAGCCTGATTCCGGGAGACTCCCAGTGAAACCAGGTAACCCTGTTACAACCGTTGCCCTACTTCTGAACTGGGTAGCGAGCTGTACGTGTCAGTGCACAGAGAGGGGCACAGGATCTGACCTACACGATCCCTCGCTGCGAAAGCCAGGGCATAAACTAACAGCTGTGCCCTGCCTGGCTCACTGCTACCACAATGGCAACGCACAAGGCCTGGAGACTGGCCCCATTTCCCTGTCAGCCATGTCCCCAGGAGGCAGAGTCATGCTGTCCTGGCTCCTAGGCTAACACCCCGGCACACACTAGACAGTGGGTACCCAGAGCATGCTTCAAGCCAGCTATCCTTAGGTACCTTGACTACCTGGCTGTGTCTAGAACAGGCCTTCAGCTGCTGCAAGCTTCACAGGAGTAGGGCTGGCACAAAACTGGCCTCACAATCAGAAGCCAGCCCGTCGTCTTGCCAGCACACAGTGGAAGAGGGCTGCAGCACTAAATCCAGCCCTACATCTCCGCGACCCTGGCTTTTCCTACACACGTTTGGTAAGATGTCCACCGTTAGCAGTAGGCTCGGTGGCAAGCTGATGAAAGCACTGAAAGGCATTTGTTCAAAACAGTCATTGCCCACAGCTCCCACTGGCTGGGAACGTCCAAGTGAGGCCCCCCAAGAGCTGTGAGGGGCTGTGCCTGTCGATGTGCAATGTAAGCAACTGTGTCACGGCCCACCGGCGAATTACCCCTACGAGCTGCGTGCTGAAGGCTGCTGACCCAGTGATAATGTGTTCTGCAGAACCTAATGAATCCCTGCCCATCGTGAATGTCACAGCACACCCTTCTCTTGATGGTCCAATGGCTGGGCTGCTAGCAGTGTAAATTATAGAGCACGTGTAACTCTCTCTTGGAAACTCAACATTCCTCACAACAGAAAAGAGATATTACCTTAACATCAAAGATAAAGTACAGACCTCAGCTCTGCGCCTTGGCTGGGGAAACCAGGGAGCCGGCCCAGTAGGACAGGGTAGTGAAAAACCTCAGAGAGCAGGAAGGCGAGTGGTAGTGGCCTTGTCAGCACTTCAGGAAGCATCACCAAGGGGTCATCTGCGACCACACTGTCATAAGCGCCTCCTAACTGGAGCTTGCACCTAGCACCCCATCCCCTCCAGCACACCAACTCCCTGCTTCAGGATAGAAACCAAACCCTCTGCCTCCCAGGTCACAATCTCCTCCCAGACCTTGCACCCACTCCTCCTCCAGGTCTAAAACCTCTCCTGCACCCCCTCCACACCCTAATTCCTTGCCTCATGTCACAACCCCCTCCTTTACCTAAATCCCTCCCAGACCCCACACACCCTCCTGTACTCCACTCCCCTGCCCCAAACTCCCTTCTGCACCAAACCTCCATCCTACACCTCCACCATTAAATATCATAGAAGAGTGCAGCCCTTGACCACTTTCCAAATTCCTGAAGTATCTCTCCACGAAAAATGATTGCCTACCCCTGATGTAAAACAACCCTAATGCAGAGATTGGGAAAAATAGTTGTATTTTATCAGAGCACATCTTACACTTTTTTCCTGAATCACCACAGCTGCAAACCTCTTGTGTACATGTTTGAAACCATCTGAAGGCACTCTGCTGCAAGTCACTTTTAATATCAGTGCAATGCATCTGTAGTAGTGGCTTGCAAATACAACATACGTGCATGTGGCACTCCCAACCACAAACCACTTATTGTAGCAAGCATGGGTGTGGGTGTGTGCGTGTGCCCTGTCCATTTGGCAGTGCTTTATGAATATGTCAGTTTAAGTGGTTTCTCTTCATTCAATTATAGTTAGTTCCCCTGTTTGGGTGAGTCTCATACAAATAGAGAGAAATATTTAAAAAATCTTCAGGAGGAGTTGATACCGGAAATCAATTTGACCTTAATTATTAAAACAAGAAACATAGGGTAGGTAAGACAATATCTTTTCTTGGACCATCTTCTGTTGGTGAAGCTTTAAAGCTTACTCATTCATAGCTTTCTTCAGGTCAGGGAAAGGTATTCAGAGCATCACAGCTAAATACAAGGTAGAAATGATTGTTTAGCATAAAGTATTACACTGAACTGTTTCATCTATTATTTGTGACACTAACCAGCACGGCAGCAACACGGCAAATGTTATGCAAATTAAATTGTTTTGAAGTTCAAAGTATACCTTTTAAATTTCCAGCAGCATTATTGACTGACACACTGCATAACCTGTACATTTATAGCGTATACGTACCAGCATACACATAAAATAGGGACAGATTTTACTACATACGTGAACTATAGATACATTAATTTTGCTTTAGGAAATCTGAAAAAATTCAAAGAAATATAAAAACGTATTTTTATGTGTAGCCTTAATGCTACATTAACTTTTTTGCATTTAATTAGTGATACATTTTTAAATGTATGATGTTCATGCTGAAAACATGCATTCATCATAGCTATGCCCCAAAGTTCCCACTTTCACTGAATACATGTACAGTGACTCTGGTACGTACAAAGTTCTCTTCAACAGTTTTCCCAACTGCTCATTAGGATGTACATTTGAATTCAGGAATTGTATTGTAACATACCTGTGCTCCGAGATCAATCATATATGGCTTAAGCTCACTAAACAGATCATAGCCTTGATGAAAGAAGGTCAGATGGGCAGACATAAAGGACAGCATCTAGAAGGAAGACAGAATAAAAGTGTACATTAGAAAGGAGCATTATCAGCGCTCTCACACATAACTTGCACTGAATTAGCTTTGCAAACAAGCTTGAAGTGTAGGTCTTAACTCTCCACTACCCTGCACCTCGGGGAGATGCACAAGTAGAAAGTGAGTACAAGGTGGCTGTAAAATGTTACCATTCTGACTAGTTAGTGGCCTATACCTGCTTTGGGGTCACTCTGCCTTCTAGTAAATGACTATACGAGAGTCAAGATAGAAAAGAATCACCCACCAAGTCAAATCTTTCATAAATATGTTACTGAAATTAACCTGTACAACCTGATTGACAGGTGAGGTCATGTTTTGGTCAGATAGTTTATAACTTTTGTTAAAATCTATGCAGCTCAAACACCTAAGAAACCAGCTGGAAGGTACAGAATTGGTTGGTTAAGAATTCGTATCTTGGATAATTACAGCTGAAATTGCTCAGAGTCTGCTTCCTGGAATTCTAAAAAGATTCACAAAAAACGAGAGACGAAACCATTGAGGAATTAAGGAGAGAGAAAGACTTCCAGTATTCCAAATGGCACAGGGAAAACCCCTCAGTTTAAATGGGCTGTACACTCTCAAGAAAAAAGGATGCGGAGGAATGTACTGTGTATTAGCTTAAAATGGTCCATCTGTTTTCACGTAAAAATGTACTATTTTAAAGGAACGAGAGACTCAGCCTAGAAGTTGTTAATATTTTAAGTGAATGCTGTCTTCAAATGGTGCCTTATTGAAAGCACTGGAGGCCGAACTAGAGGCGGCCCCTGACTTGCAACGCGATCAGTTCCTGGGGAAGTGTTGCAAGTCAGGGGGAGGGAGGGGTTCGTAACTCGAACCCTCATTTACGATAGGCATCATGCGCCATCAGAAATGGACGCCAAGGACGTAAGTCGGGGGGTTTTGGCCCCTTCTGCACTTACAAAAATGGCTGTGAGCACGGGGGGGAGGGGGGGGGTCGCATCCCGGGGGTTTCCTGTACTCAAATGTCATTACAAAGCATATACACCATGCACCACAGCAGTACAACCCCTAGTGATTCATTCCTCCCCCATGTCGGAAGGGGATGGCAACTAAGCGCACGTCTACACTGCAGCCAGAGTTGCGAGTGCAGCTCAGGGGGGCAGCCCTGGGCACACCCGACTCTAGACAGCACAGGGAAGATGCGGGGATGTGGATCTTGGCGCAGGACAGCACAACGAAGACACATCCACAATTCCAGGGCATATCTGTAAAACCTGCATTGAAGCCCAAGCCATCGGCTCTTCACCCAAGTCCTCAGTAAGGATACGATCCAGGGCCACGCAGGCGACTATCCAAGGCTACGCAGGCCCCTCCCCCAGCCCTGTCTCACCACAGCTCCCTTGGCACGCAGGGAGAGATGCCTCTCACCGGGTTCCAAGCTGCTGGGGGGGCAAGGTCAGCCCTATAGGTGAGTGGGCAATCTGAGCAGCAGCCCAGGACAGCCTGCCAAGGGGGACACCCTATGCAGGGGATGCCCGATTCCTACCGGACCTGCTGCTGACGGAGGCGTCAGGCAGGCAGAGCAGCAGCATCTGGAGCAGAGGGGAAGGGACAAGCACTGCAGGAGGCAGCTAGAGAATCAGCCAACCTATGTGACTTCTCTGAACCAGGGGTGCTGCTCTTCCCCCTGCTCCACTGGCTTTTGGCAGCTGCCACTGCTCCTGTCCCCCTCCTCCTCAGAGCACTGGGAGCGCCCTCCTGCCTGCTGCGCAGGAGGCCGACGGTGAGGTATCCTCTCATTTCCTCACCCATGTTGTCAGCTTCCACTGAGCCAGGCTGATGGGACCAGGGATTCTGACAGTGCCTCTGCTTCTCTGGGTCTGGAGTCAGCTGCTTGAGCCCAATGCTGAAGAGTCTCAGAGGAACAGCCGTGCTAGTTAAACACAACGAGCAGCCCTCTGGCCCTTAGGGTATGTCTACACTGCCACCCTAGTTCGAACTGCCGTTATTCCTCCTGCAAGGAGGAGTAATGGTACTTCCAATTAGGAGCTTTAATTCGAACTACCTAGTCCGTGCCGCGTGTAGCCACGGGCAGGGAGTTCCAACTACGGGGCATTTACAAATGGCAGCGCCCGGGAACATGCAAATGAAGCCCGGGATATTTAAATATGTAAATATCCCAGGCTTCATTTGCAAGTTCAAATGCCTACACTAGCCACCCTAGTTCGAACTAGGGTGGCAGTGTAGATATACCCTTAGAGACTAACTAATATACAGCATCATGAGCTTTCTGGGCATAACCCACTTCCTCAGACCAGGAGCAAAACAATACACAATCATACTCCTACTTTGTTACACACTCCCCAGGGCTTCTCGCATCTAGATATGTAATAGTGTAGTCAGTTAATCAATTAACCGATAAGCGGCTGCTTATTGGTTAACCCTGTCAGCTACGTGCACACCCCCACGCACCATGCCTCTGCATTTAAAATATTTTGGGGCACACTGGCTCAGCCAGGTCACGGCAGTCACCGCCGCTAGAGGGACACTGGTCTTCATTGCTATTGTTATCTGCACTAGCTAAACTCACGTTAGCAGTGGTGCATCTACATGAGCTACAATCCCACCTCCAATTGCAGTATTGGCATGTTGATAGAGCGTAGTTCACATGGCCTTTCTTGCTACCATCAGCCTGCATGTCACTTGTGAGGGGGGTTTTTGTCACACAAACCAATGAAGAAATTCATTTTACATAGGTCCTTGATCAGAGGGTAACAACTTGCAGTCTCAATTTTTTTTATATATATAGATTTCAGACTGTCAGACTTTTTATATATGAAATGTACAAATCTTACCGATTTTAAGATCTCTGATCGCCTCTTAGATTGAAGTACATTAATCTAGGGGAAAAAAAATTTGCTTTATTCACCAATCCCCATGCACATTTGTGTGTCAGAAGCAAATTGCAGTAATCCAGGTTATGTCCACATGTAAATGAAGTCACCTTAAAATACAAACTCAAAACTCAAACATCTGACACTTCATAGCAATTTTTTCTACTATTACAGAGAAGACTGCAACTAATCGTATTTAATGTCACCATTATAGTCAGAGAAAAAAGCTTGCAATACCTAGAATTCCCAAAAGATGCTCACCTTCTTCTGATATTTATTTTTTTTTAAACTATGTATACATGTAATGCCAGAGCATGTCAGAGACTATGAAGCCAAGTAAGAAGACTGGGTCCCCAGAGAGCTGAGTCTAAAAGTCTTTACAAGAACTCAATTTTACTAATTACATTTTATCTTCTCCACTTCTATAATGTTATTCGATTAGGAGAAATCACTGTGTGTGTTCATCTGTTATCCAAAAAGTATCATTCATGCTTCTTGTTTTCTTTTATGTGCAATATCTGATTTTTTTACACGTACATAGTCCTCTCTTTTTGCCTTCTAATCAGTGGCTTTAATCATGTTCCATAACATACGAGTTTCTCAAAAAACCCTTACTTAACGGAGACACGTGTTAATGTGGAATTCACTTCTTTGGCATGTCTGTTTAATGCTAACAAGTAAAATACATTTACAAAAACTGTATGTTAAATCAGATACTCTACACACTCAATGCTTTGGAAAGCATCCTGCAACAAACATACACTTAAAAAAAATCTTTTGTGGATAAAAATATAGTAAGGAACTCAAACACTGAAACACAAATTAATCCCAAATAAATATAACCACAAAGACACTCCAGTAGAGGCCTTTCATTTTGAAGTTATATTTTCCACAGAAGAAAAGCTTCATTGTAAGCAGAAAGGTCAATCTAGAACCTGAACTATTTGCATGATGGACTACATGGGAAAACTGGGAATTTCCTTCACTTTAAATGCAGTTTTATTAAGTTGACTATAGTGTACGCAAGAATAGACTAACTCCAAAGGAACATAAATTCCAATATATTCAAAACTGGCTTAATGCATGTGATCATTTCTCCTAAGCCAGTTCCAAAATATTGAAAGCCTGCTACTGACAAGTTACAGTAGAACCTCAGTGTTACAAACCCCTCAGGAATGAAAATGAGTTTTCAAAGTTTACATCTGGAACTTGATATAACAGCAGCTCTGAAACTTTACTATCTAGAAGAAAAATGTTCCTTTAAACATCTTAATTTAAATCCAAACAGCACAGATCCGTTGCCTTGTCAATTCCTCCGTGCCCCCCCCCCTTTGAGTAGTTTACATTTAACACGATATGGTTCTATACAGTATTTGCTTTTGGGGGAAGTGGTGTGGAGAGATGTTTGCTGCCTGGCTGCATAGTTCCAGTTCCAAATGAAGCATGTGGTTGGCCACTTCATAACTCTAGTTTTTATCATGAGAGATAAAGCAGTACAGTAGAGTTATGAACACTGAAGTCACTGCTCTATTGACCATTATGAACCTCTTACGTTCATTTACACATCTTCTGAAAACTCTGCTGCAGTCTGAGGGGGGAAGGATCATGGGGATTATGGCAGAGCAATCACAACATGTCTTCCATTCTTCTCATAGCCTGACCATGTCAAGTGAGCCGCACTATATGCCCGACCCATCACATTTTACTGTACCTGCTCCCAACATCATCATCCTGCATTCAATTCTGCTGTCTGATGACTTCACTGGGAACCCATGAAATTCCCAGAAGTCTTCTTTCCATCTCCCTCCTGCTCCTCTGTCTTCATGAGTGCCCATGTTTTGCTGCTGTACAACACTGCTGGCAGTACTATTGAGTTGAAGAGGCTGGCACATGTTGCCTTGTTGATTTCTCTTGAAGGACATCCTTGAAAGAATTGAACGTACCCCAACTTCTCTCCTTCTTCGCTAGAGTTCACCTTCCTGATCATGGCACGTGATCAGACATATTAATCCCAACTTCTATGTGTTCGCCCAAACAGACATATTGCTCAACTTCTATGTGTTTTCCCTTGGTTGTTATGTGGGCTTTTTGCAAGATATCAGACCAGATAAATTTCATTTTGGAGCAGTTCCAGTTTAGATTCTGTTTGTGTTGAGTTCTCACATAATTTTCTATATTTTGATAGTATTTTCAGTGATCACCACAATATCATCCACAAATCTGAGATGGTTTAATTGTTCTCTGATTATGCATATTCCACCATTCCAATTCATCCATCTCATCACTTTGAGGAGCGTTGTGAAGAGTTTTAGTGAAACCATGTCTCCTTGTTTCTTATCTTTCTCAGCTGCGATGCGAAGCCAAGGATCAAATAAAGTTATATATGTAGAGAAGTCAGAATTTGCTTCCTTTGTTTGATATAGTTTGTGCCAATACCTTGTTCTGCAAGAGCCTTCCACAGTGCACTGATCTCTACACCATCTAAGGCTTTTTCATAGTCAACAAAGGCAATACATAAAGGGAATCTGTATTCCTTTGAGTGTTCCAATAGCTGGCTTAACGTGAAAATATGGTTAATTGTTCTGAAATGCTTCAAAATTCCTACCTACTCGCTCAGCTGTTGCTCATCCAGACTCAGAGAGTCAGTTTGTTGTTATTTTGGTGAACACCTTGGAGACATACGAGAGCTGCATATCCAAGTAACTGCTAACCCTCTAATCAAGAGTTTCTGAGAGGTCTTGACCACCTGCTCTTTTAAATGTCAGTCCATCTTTAACTGGGGCTTTTCCTACCTTCATTTGGAAAACTGCATGTTGACCTTCACTGACAAGGACTGGGAATATGTGCTTGTTAGTCCATTGAAGTGTTGGTACTAGGACATTTATTTGGTTTGCAAAGATTTCTACAGTGTCTCACTTCCAACCCTGTTCTGTCAATTACTGGTATTCCATCCCTGTTCTTCAGTGCCATTATTGACGACCAGTATAGTGTGAATTCCCTTTTGCTTTTTTTGAGGCTTCTGAGATCTTCAGCTGTCTGTAAGACCCTTTAATTCCAATGCTTCTTGAAGTCTTCCTTTAGTCTTCTTACCAACTTGCCGAGAAGAGAGTATTCTAGAGAGTGTCACTCTCACATCACCTCAAATGTCTCCATTTCGCTAGCAGGTTCCATGTTTCTTCCAAGATTCTACCCTTAACTCTTTTTGGTCTTTCTTTCTTGGTTAACATGTCAAACATTACACCAACTTATCAGTGAAGTTTTTTATAATCCTCATCACAGTATCTATAAGGATCTATAAGACTCAAGTTTTTCCTTGGAAATGTTCACTTTCAAGATTGCCTCATCAAATATTTTTGGCCACTCTCTGATTTGCCATCTGTAGCGCTCTCTTCTCCATCTTTTTGTTGAACCTGAGCCATGCTCTGAGCAAGCGATGGTCACCACCTGTGTTAAAATGATGGACTACTAAGGTGTCTTGTACAATGTACCACTATCAATCAGAATATAATCGATCTCATTCTTTTAAGTTCTTCACATTGGGCGTAATCCATGTCTGCCTCCTCTTGGCCTTCTTCTTCAACCAGGTGCTACCAGTGAACATTTCTTTCATCTCCAGCAGAGTTGCCAATTGCTATCCTTGTGGATTCCATTTGCTGATTACATAACTTCCAACAAACTTTTCACCTTCTCTTCCTCTTCCAGTTTTGGCGTTGAAATCTCCCATTGCAATTGTATATATGGATTTTTGAATTAGGATTTCTTTGAGCGCCTAATAGATTTCTTCTATATCCTTCCTTGTGCTTATTGGGGCACAGAACTGAATAGTCTTGAGGGTGTTGTTCTTGTTGAGTTGGAGGTGTAGCACTCTGGTGTGCTATAACTTGAATTTACAGAAGATGGTTTTTGAAAAGTGTGACAGTCCCCCCCCCCCCTTGCTTTATGAAATGGACTTATGGACATGAATATACATAACTCAAAGGTGCTTTGAGCAAATTATTTTGTGTAGTCCATCAATCTTCATGTCACGATCTGCGGGTTCTGTTTATCTTTCTTTGATGTATGTATCACTTTTGTGTGTAAAATTAGACACATGGAGTGGGGAATACTTTGTGGGTTTCAAATGTGTGAATAAGACACATGGAGGGTGTTACCCGCAACTGTTAAACAATCTCTTTTCTCCTGCAATCTGAGCAGTGGTTGGTAGGAAGTGGCCTCAACTCCTTAACAAAAAGAAAAGGAAAGGAGAGGTCTTGGTTTTTTGGCTGGGCTGCACATGAAAGAAGGAGCCAAAGACTCCAGGGTGGGGAGACAGCCCTGGTTTGGAGGGGCAGCTGGAAAAGAGGTTTTAGGGTGAGTTTGAAGAGTTTGTACTGAAGTGTCAGTGTAGAATTAGCCAAGCGTTTGTTTCTTTTTATTTGTAACTTACTTTGCTCTGTCTGTTCTCACTTATTACCCCTTAAACCCTACTGCTTCCACTGAATAAAATCATTTTTATTTTCTATCACACCCAGTGTAAGTAACTGTTACCGGGGTGGGGAGGGGCAACCAGTGCACATTCCCCCTTTCATTGTTAAAGGGGGCTTACCTAATTCTTTGGGGTTTGATCCCATCTGGGGAGTGCCCTCTCAGGAGGCTGGGCCCCAACCTGCACTCTCCTTGGACCTGAAGTGATTCAGTGTCTGAACTGCTTCTCGGAGCTGGTCCAGCAGGTAGGGTTGCCGGATAGTTTGGCCAAAAATACCAAAAACCCCTTCTCCCCCCACCCCACCCACACAAAAAAAAAAAACAAAAAAAAACCCTGAAAGTTATTAAGCAAAAAAATAAAATAATAAAACACCATTAAAACAACATGGCCCCTTTAAGTGCGAGAGGCGAGAGGCTGAGCACTAAGACCCATTGCTTCAGGTCTTTTTTGCCAGCAGCCATCTTGTTTTCTTGATCAAGGCGTGGCCCCCCCAGGTACGAGGCGGCAGGGGATCCCTTGGGGCGGGGCGGGGGGAGAAAGGATGGGACACAGGGGGCCAGGCCCAGTTGCCAAGTGTGCCTGAGGGTTGCCAGGTGTCCACTATTTTCGCCTCCTGGCAGGGGAAAAAAACCCCAGAAAATACCGGACATTTCAGGTGTCCAGTATTTTCTGAAATTTTTTATTGGCCAGGTGGCAAAAATACTGGACTGTCTGGGTCAATACTGGACACCTGGCCACCCTACCAGCAGGACTGGGCGGTAAGGAGCCCCAGAGAATGGGAAGGCGAGTGGCAGTGGCTGTGTCAGCACCCCGGAAGGCACCCCCGATTGGTCGTCTGTAACCGCACCCCATCACAAACACCATTCCTTGTTGGTGAAGCCGCCGATTCCTCCAATGGTTCTCACTCCTTTTCTCAACATGATGGTGTTTTTGTCTCCTCACTTCACTTCCATCTCCTTTCTTCATGAGGTTTCACAGAGTCCAAGAATGTCAAAGGAATGAATTTAACCCTCAATGCTGAACGTTTCAGATTTAATCTCTTCTGATGACAACAGGGTCTGTATTCACCCATGGATAAATACACCACATTTGATAGGCAGCTTCCTCTTATCGTAACTTACAGCAAGGTCAGGGTTTGGTTGTGCCAGGACAATGGGATGCGTGTGGAATGTGATTGTTTTGCATCGAACAGAAAGGGAAGGGTGTGAGAGTAGAAGCAGCTATACTCATTAATTACTACAGGGGGCAGCAAGTGCCCCAGCCCTGGAGGGCAGCCACTGGCTGATCTCACGGCCCCTGCTACCCAGCCCTGTCCCAGGGAGAAGCTGCTAGTCACTGATGTGCCTCCATCCAAGCCATGGGGAAAAGCCAGCAGGAAGGCCACATGGGCCCCCTGTCCTCGGAAAAAGTTGCCCAGCGGGTTGCGTGGCCCTCCACTACCCCAGAGAGAAAAGTCATACCTGGCAGGCCATGCAGCCCCCCAACAGCCTTGGCGCAGACCCAGACAACACTGGGCAAATCTTCTAGTGTAATATATATGATTGAAATAACTTCCTGGTAAGATAGGCTTCAAGTAGCCAGGATATTTGTTTACCAGATTAGGTTTGAAGACATTATAAACAACAACAGTGTTTCTTTGCACTGAACATTACGGGAATATTACCCTCTCTTTGACTCAAGTAGGAGAGACAGAACTGTAACAGCAACCAGAATTTCAGACTGGAATTATTCAGTTAATTTCCAATTGGCAGACTGATGCTAATCCTTGGCAGTGAATGTGTACAATGCATTACTGCAAAGTCAAAATACACTACATTACATCCTGTATGATTTACCTGATATTAATCCAATTAACTCTAGTTTGTTTGTAAATGAAGACTTGAAATGAAAGTCAACATTAAATGCTACTATATCAATAGCATCACACTTCAAAAAACCAACCAGCAAACACACACAGACATGCCTAACAAAACTATAATCTGAAAAATCAAAATCATTCAGGAACACAAATATATTATTTCTAAGCTCGTGATGCCCATCGGTTACTACATGGACCAAAGATTTCCAAAATGAAAAGTGCCTTAACAATCAACCTTCAAAACACATTGGTCTTGAAAACCGTACAGTGACTGTTGCCCTTACCTGAAGAACATAATCCAGAGCGATGTGCCGAAAGCATTTTCGTGTTGCAGTGAGAATGTTGGTGGCCTCTTCTACTTCATGTTGTTTGTTTCTTTGAACTTGTGCATTTTTTGCTAGTGCATTTTCTTTTTCCTCACTGACTTTTTCAAACTGCTTCTTTGCATCTTTAAATTTTCTAATATCTCTAAACAAAAGAGGAGATGAATTGCAAGATCCTTGGAAAGCTCATTTTGTCAATCAGGAAATATTTTTTAAAAACACCAAATTTTGATGCTTCCATTTTCAGGTATGATATTTGATTTTTTATTTGTTTGTTTCACTTTTCCACACTAAACACATGGATCAGATGCTAGTTACAGTTCAAGTATGATAGAAGTATGCCTCTTGGCTACTCATTTCTTTTGAACAAGCAAGGCAGTGAAATTTCAAAGAAACACCTTGTGGACACTGCTGTATTCATTTAGTCCCAACTCAGGGCAGATAAAAATCATGATTAAAAAAACCAATTTAAACAAAAAAGGTGGAATGTTGTGTGTTTTCTTTAACTAGTTTATAATTGTTACAGGTCGAACCTCCCTGGTCTGGTATCTTGGGACCAGAACCAAACCAGGGAATTTGCTGGACTGAGGGAGGGTAATGCCAGCACCTCTGTTCCCAGCTGCTGGTCCCTGGGACACTGGCCCCTCCCCTTTCCAAGGGCACTGGGGCTCCACTGCCAGCCCTTGGGTCTCTGCACACCAGGGGCCTGAGGCTCCCCTCTGCTGCCATTCCCCAGGGAGTCGGAGTTCCGCTTCTAGCTGCTGGTCTCCAGAGTGTCGGGGCTCCCATCCCACTGACCTCCACTCTTCTTCCCTGGTCCCGTGACACTGCTGGCCCCAGTGGGTGCTCCAGTCCAAGTACCCACTGGTCACTGACGGTGCCGGACCAGGAGTGTTGCTGAACTAGGGAAGTCTAGGTTAGGGAGGTTCAACCCGTGGTAGAATTTCACGTTTTATGTGATTTTTCTGCTGAATTTCAAATTAAATGTTCATCTACCCTGAAAAAGACAATCAGTGATCTCATTCAACAGCTTTTCTGTGATGCCATTATAGAGTCAAACATCTTCTGACAGCTCAAACTGCCAAAGGTTTAGAAAGCTGAACTGCTTCAACGAAATCATAGTCTAGAGAGCTTGTAATCTGAAGTTAATGAGACCTGTCTCCCCAGTGGCTTAGGTGCTTTTGATATTCCAACCTCAGGTGTCTAAACATGAATCTTTGTTGTAAACTCTGAAGCACTGTTTTAAAGTGAAAAAAATGGAATGACACTAAGGAATGGAATGACACTAAGTCTCCGAATTCTTCAAAGACTTAGACTTGCTTACATAAGAACAGCCAGATTGGGTCAGACCAAAGATCCATTTAGCCCAGTATCCTGTCTTCTGACAGTGGCCAATGCTAGGTGTCCCCAGGGGGAATCAACAGGACAGGGAATCATTAAGCGATCCCACCCTGTTACCCATTCCCAGATTCTGGCAAACAGAGGCCACCATTCCTGCTCATCTGGGCTACTAGCGATTGATGGACCTAACCTCCATGAACTTACCGAGTTCTTTTTTGAACCTGTTAAAGTTCTGGTCTTCAGAACATCCTCTGGCAAGGAGTTCCACAGGTTGACTGTGTGCAGCATAAAGTAGTACTTCCTTTTGTTTGTTTTAAACTTGTTACCTATTCATTTCCTTTGGTGACCCCTAGTTCTTATGTTATGGGAACAAGAATTTTTTCTTATTAACTTTCTGCACATCTGTCATGATTTTACAGACCTCTATCATATCCCCTCTTAGTCTCCTCTTTTCTAGAATGAAAAGTCCCAGCCTTTTTAATCTCTATTCATATGGCACCCACTCCAAACCTGTAATTACTTTTGTTGCCCTTTTTTGAACCTTTTCCAATGCTAAGATATCTTTTCTGAGATAAGGCGATTTGCATCTGTACACAGTATTCAAGATGTGGGTGTACTATGGATTTATAGAGAGGTAATTAGATATTCTCTGTCCTATTCTCTATCCCTTTTTTAATGATTCCCAACATTGTTTGCTTTTTTGACTGCCACTGCACATTGAGTGGATGTTTTCGGAGATCTATCATGACTCCAAGAGCCCTCTCTTGAGTGGCAAAAGCTAAGTTAGTCCCCATCATGTATGCTGGGATTATGTTTTCCAATGCGCATTACTTAGCTTTGCAATTATCAGTTTAACGTGATGCACTGTGAGCACAGTCCCACTGAAATCACTAAGACTACTCCCAGTGCACAGAGTTAAGCAGATGAGTAATTGTTGCAGGATCAAGGTCTACCAGAGAAGTTTTTACTATAAAAGCTCCTAATGTGGCAAACACACTCATGCTTAACATTCAACATATTGACAGTTCATTGAAGTCAATGGGACAACTCAGGTGAGTAAAGTTACATATCTCTGAGTGCCTACAGGTGCTCAGGACAGTTATTTTCAATATTTTCTCTTTTGCCCATTGTAGTTTTTTAAATTAAAATAAGATATCGCCTCAATAGTGACATCTATAATTAAGTTCACTCTTAATAGGATGCTACCAAATTCATGGCCAGGGAGAACACTCTATAGACTGTGTAAGCTGACCTTTTGCATCCTTTTACCCTATATTAAATTGATTTCATGGGGGAGAGCAGGCTTTCCCTAACTGGGGGTTCTGACCCAAAAGGAAGTTTCGGAGAGGATCCACAAGGATATTTTAGGGGTGAGGGTCATGGTATTGCCACTTTTACCTCTGCACTCCCTTCAGAGATGAACAGCAGCTGTTGGCCAGGTGCCCAGCTCCAAAGGCAACACCCTACCAATAGCTGCACCAAAGTACGAGTTGCAATACCTTACCCCACCACCCTCACTTCCCTGCCACTGCTTTCAAAGCTGGGCAGCAGGAGAGTAGTGGCTGCTGACTGAGAGCCTAACAGTGCAGAAGTAAGGGGGCCAATGCCATACCAGCCCATCCTTACTTCTGTGCTGTTGCTGGAAGCAGCTCTGCCTTCAGAGCTGGATACCTGGTCAGCCACCGCCGCTCTCCAGCTGCACAGCTCTAAGACAGCAGTGCAGAAATAAGGGTAGCAATACCGCAAGCTTAATAGGTGCTGGTCAAGCTGTGGCTTGATCATTTCCAAATATCTTCCATTTCTCTCAGAAGCTGATTTCACTTCCTAATTGGCCCTAGCAGAGACATTTTTCCTTACAGGTTTATTAAAAGTGAATGTCTTTGAAGTGAAAATTAACTTACTCTTTAACAAATGTCTGAAGCTGTGCTTTAATTGATCTTTGGGTTTGGTCAAACAGGGTCTGAAAGAGAACACACACAAACACTTAGTTCAATAAAGAATTTGGAAGTTCCAGAATTCTTTTAGAGAGACAAAAAAACCCCTAAAAACCTTTTAATTCTGTCTAAGCCGTGGCTCTCCTTATTCCATCTCTCTGACGTCTTCAGTGCTAACAGTAGATTCTGCATTGAAAGTGCATTTCTCTTTTTTTTTTTAATTAGTAGCATTTCAAAGTAAAAGTTTCTTTCACTTAAAAAGTCTTAGTAGAATCCCACTATGCAGCAAAACAAAGGAAAGATAAAGCTACTTCAATAGCGAACACTAAATAGAAGAATATGTGGCTTCGCTAGTGCTCCCATCAACATGAGCACTACATTTAAGCACCTCAGAAATCCTGATGTGACTCTCAATTCCCACTCTCTCAGGGACCAGAAAGCTGTGTGTGACTAAGTACACAATATTTACTTCACAAACTTGTGCCTAATCCCAAGTGCTGACATTTAAACCTACTAGTGTCTGAGAAGCGACTATGCCAATCAGAAACCAACATAAGAAGCAAGTAACCAGAACCAGGCTTTCCCAATAAATAGACACATGTAGAAAACCAGTGTGCAAGTCCACCTAATAATCCCAAAAATGTTTTGCAAGAAAAAAAGTCATGAGACATCCCCCTATGTTCCTGAAAGAATTGAAGAATTGCCTTCAGGTAGATCGGCTTAGACTTACAGTCTTCAGTGATGAGATGCCAGGTGCCTTTTGAGCAAACAGCAGTTCACAATGCTAGTCTGAGAACAGTGCTATTTGCCAGAAGCTGCAAGAACTGCTCTCCCACCGTTGGGTTTGGGCCAATGCTTTATTCCATTTGCCAGGCCTCGGCAAAGAAATCAAGAATGTTTCCAAGGAGAACAAGGGCAGTCAGAACCAAAGATTTAACCAAGTGAGTGCCTCCCCCCTTTCGGGAGGAGAACAGCAGCATCCCTCATCACCTTCAGCTTACAAAATGTCTGTCTTCCTGTTGGCATACTGCTGCTTTCCCTCCTGACTGCAGCAGAGCCGGACTCTGCACCACCCAGAAAAGTCTAGTCTCCCTATGGACATGTTTACACAGTAAAAGGTGCACTCAGGCTAACTACCCAAGCTAGCGCAAACCCAGCTGTGCTGGGAACAGCACAGCAAAGCTTCAGAGGGGCTAGTGAACCGAGTTCAGAATCTCGGTCTGCGCCAGGCTCACAACAAAGCCTGGACAGCACTGTCTGTGCCACTCATCACTTGCATTAACTGATGTGAGGCACGCCCTGTGCAGACATACTCAGTGCACAGGGTCAGGGCTGGAACCGAGTTCCCAACAGAACTATGAACCCTCGGCACAGGGCAATCCTGGCTTCCCCTGGCAGCGAGCCTGTTCCAGCCCGAGGGCATGTTGGGTTTCCTGCCCAACATGCGGAGACATGCCACGGGCTGGATGAAATACGCCGCGGGACAGACGCAGCCTATGGGCCGTAGGCTCCCCACTCCTGTCCTACACACTGCAACTTAACAGATGTTTAGATTCCAAAGCCAGCATGGATGACTGTGATCGTTCAGTCTGACCCCCCGTCAAACACAAGCCACTGATCTTCCCCAAAGTAATTCCTAGAGCAAATCTTTTAGAAAAACATCCAATCTTGGTTTTGAAATGGTCAGTAGCAGAGAACAGTCCACAACCCTTGGCAAGTTTCCCAATGGTTACTTACTCTTCCAATTAAAAATGTATACCTTAGTTCCAATCTGAATTTGTCTAGCGTCAGCTTCCAGCCACTGTATCACAATATACCTATTCAATACTTGTTCCCCATGTACACATCCCTGAAAATCCACAGATACCTGCTTTATATCCACAGGTCTCCACATCCATGGACGTCAATGAGCAGGGCTTGACAATTAGTGTAATCTACTCGCCCTGGGCAAGTAGATCACAAGCCGGCACAGCTGCGCAGCATGGTAAGTGCATGCACAGCGTGCCGAACCGTGCAGCTGGTGAGCGGGGCTCACCGCCACTTGGCGAGCCCTGTCAATGAGAATATCCACAGCTCATTTCTGCAGATACAGATGGTTTGTCTGTGCAGAGCTCTACCTATGCAGGCCCTTACAGACTTCAGGTCACCCCAATTTTCCAAACTAAACAGATTGAACTCCTTAAATCTATCAACATAAAGCACATTTTCTACTCATTCTCATGGCACTTTTCTGAGCCCTTTCCAATTTATTAACATCCTTCATAAACTTGTGAACACCACTGGACACAAAATTTCAGCAGTGGTTGTACCCGTGCCAAGCAGAGAGAAAATTCATCTCTCTTCTCAAACTCAAGCTTCCAGATGGAATCCACAATGGTACAAACTACTGCTGTGTTTAAACTTGGCGTTTTCTCTACTTTCCGTTCTTGACTGAATCGGTTACAGCTCCAAGGAAAGAAACTGCACAAAGAACAGATGCTTATGCTGTTGTATCTCATGTCTGGTGGGGGAGAAAAGTTGAGCAAACAATGGAGAGGGGAAGCAAGACTCAGTCTGGCAAAGAACTCTGCCTACAAATTGGTTTTGCTGCCCAAGTTTCCAAATCTGCAATGAATGGTGCACAGTTCCAGCAAGATCTGCACTATCAAGGCATACACATTTCAAATGCATTCAGATTTAAAGGCCATAAACATTATAATACGCCATTATCTAGCATAATCTGTTTGTTTAGGTGAACTGGTCACAATCATCCACCATTTAGCGACACTTACTGTGTGGTAACTGATCATTTCCTGGAGGTTGTCAGAAAACTTTGTTAAGCTGGTCTGCAAGGAAAGAAAGCAAGTAGTTAAAGCTAAATCCCAGCAGAAAGGAACACAAAAAGGTAAACCTTAAAAAAGGCTATAAATGTTGTTACACTTAGAACATATGTATTTATAGAAACAGCTTCCTAGACACTTATTTTCATTACTTTAGTTTAGTGATGAAGACAATACTAACTCTTGGAGATAACATACATTTCTCATCATAATCTATTACTAACACTACAAACAAAAAAGTTACTGTTGTCAAACAAAAAAGAATGATTCCCCAGTTACTGCAAAACAGCATAGCTCAACAGAGCTACATTTCAGGAGAACATCTGTAACCTTTATGTTTCCATGAAAAGTGCTATAAAGCAACAGTCCTTAACCTTTTTAGGCAGCTGCATTGAAAGTTAGCAAACCACAAAAAGCTACTTGGAATTTAAAACTTTTCAAATCTCATTATTAGCTACAAACAGTCCAGATTTTCCATGGGAAACCTTGCTACTCTTTGTGAATTTTTCAGTAAAATCATTTTCAAACAAACAAAGAGAATTTTTCAGTAATATGTGAACTTCAGACTGAAAACATCAGAAGAGTCACCTCTTCGCAAGCTGTCAAGAAAAGTATGTAGGCCAGGCCTAGACTACAAACTGGCATCAGTATAACTAGGCTGCCCAGGTGTGTGAAAAAAAAATCCAGATTCCTGAGCCACGTGGTTACACAGTCATAACTATCTCCCTCCCCAGCATAGACAGCACCACCTCAAAGGGAGAACTTCCCCTTCAACATGACTCCTGCCTCTTGCAGAGGTAGACTGACTACACCAGCTGGAGAAGCTCTCTGTCAGCCTAATAGCATCTTCACAGAAGTTGCCACTGCAGCACTGTGTGTGTAATCAAACCCGTTAGTTGAAATAGCAAGTCAATAATAAAGAAGGTGCACGAATAAAAACAAAAATCACAAAACAAAATGAAAGAGTTTATGCAAAATTCTGTAGAACAAAATCTGTCCATTGGTATAACCAGCCTCAGATAAAAAACTTAGCTGTACCAAACATCATCTGAATTTGAGTTTACGTCTCTACAGAAACGGGCCCAATGCAGTGAAAAGGTAGGCCAGAAAAGGATTTTATTTACAAAATTTGCTCTACCTCAGACTAGGGATGCGATGGTGTAGCTGATTAACCAATAAACCGATAAGCAAAAGCGTATAGGTTACTGCTCTAGACTACATGCATTTCCCCCCCATCCTCACCTGCCAGTACATTTTTAGCAGGCTGGCCAGCAGCCCAGCTCAGTCCTGGCTCACACCAGGTCCGGGACCTGCCCTCACTGTGGCTCTGCATTTAAAGTGTATTAGGAGGAAGGTCAGCACACAGCCCGGTTCAGTTCTGGCACATGCTTTGTCCAGGAGCTCAGCCCGCCTCACCACCTCTCCAGACAGGGGCTGCTGCCACCCTGTGCTGCTGTCTGTATCAGAGGCAGCAGCGCAGGCCAACAGGTATCCAATCCGTGAGGGGAGCTGGTTTTTAAAACTGGCTCCCTTCATGGACCAGCTTCCAACTGATACAGAGGCAGCAGCGTGGAGTGGCAGAGGTCTCCTCAGGAGAAAGGCCGGAGCACACTGGCTGCTGGCCTTGCCCCGGGGACTATAGAATAGTCGACTAACTGGTAAGAATTCATCAGGTTAATAGACTAGTCAATTAACCAATATTTAACATCCCAACCTCAGAGCCATGAGCTAAATTGATGCTACCTGTTTTGTGGTTTATTGTAGTCAGACCTAGACCAATGGTATTCAAGCTTTTCCATACCAGTACCACCATCCCGCCACAGGAAGGGGCACAGTCATGCCTGTTCAGAACCCCCCTAGTTAAGAACCTCTCCTAGAATATTTTGGCAGGTAAGGATATAGTATAATCCAACCTCCATTGCAGATCGGAACCCAAAACCGAATGGGAGGTTATGCCATGATCCAGAAAGGAACCCTCTTTTTCAAGACAGGCGTGTCAGAGACTTCATACCGAATAAAATTGTAAATGAAAGATTTCTCCCACATTTGTTCCCACTTAAATTACTACGTTTCCACTTTTACTAGTTATATTGTTCCTTGAAAATGTTTAACCCTCGAACACTTACCTCAACTAGCATATCCTTATTGGAATACTGGGCAAGGTCTCGAATTCCGTTCATGAACTGCTTGTTGGCAGCACAAAAAGCTTTACCGGTATCAATCATTGAAATGCAAAGCTTTACTAGCTAAAGGGGAAAAAATGATCATAGTAAATAAACTTGCAAATCACTGTATTCCATGGAATTTCAAAGTTAATGTCCTGTGAAAAACGACTTAGATAACCTTTATACATACATAGCGAGTGATCAGATGTGGGTGCAACGATTGCTTATCTAATTAGTCAAAGTAACAAAACTGTTATAGCAGATTTAAGTCCAGGCAGAGGAGAGAGCCTGAACTAATACTAATACTATAGAAACCAGTGATTGGGCTCAAATATTTCAGAAATTGTTGCTTAATTTTGCCCAATCTGTAAAAACACTTAACCACAATCGGTTACAGGCTGATCTCACCAGCATGCCAAGAGATTGGTTAGAGCAGTGGTCACCAACCAAGAGACTGGGATCTACTGGTAGATCTCGGAGCCTCTGACAGGGGATCCTAACTGGTCTGGCCAAGAGGTTATCAAGCACTGGCACCTGAGCTGCCTCTCCCCCCACTGCTGCACATCACCTGGCCTTTGCCTTGGAGCTGCCCCTCAGGAGCTTCCTGCTTACTGTGCAGGGCAGGGCAAGGAGAGGAGGGGACTGATGTCAAGGTGTCCCCTTCTCCCACACTATATCCCATCTCCACGGGGGGGGGGGAAGGAGGGGGCGCCACAACAGGACTTGGGAGGGAGTTTGCTGGCTGCTTTTGGGAGTAGTGTAGAACCAGGGCAGGGGTGAGCTTGCTTTAGCCTCACTGCATCCCCACCCAGAAGTCACCTGAGGTACGCAGGACCCAGCTGGAGCCCACATCCTGAAGCCCTGCCCCGTCATGAATTTCCTCCTGCACCCCAAGCTCCTGTCTTAGACCTGAGCACCCCTGCATCCAAATGCCCTCCCAGAGCCTGCACCTAGAACCCCATCCAGCACCCCAACTGCCTGCCCCAAGCTCAGCTCAGAGCCCCTCTCACGCTCCAGATCCCTTGATCCAAGACCAAAGCCTGCACCCCAACCTGGTGAAAGTGAGGGAGAATGGGGGAGGGAGGGAGGACAGAGTGAGCAGGGGTGGGGCCCTGGAGAAGGCACACAAAAGAGGCAGAGCAACGGTATTTGGATTTGAAGTAGATCTTGGATTGCACTTGAATTCAAAAAGGTTGTAGACCACTGGGTTAGAGTGCTTGTGACATTCCGAGGTTAATTCTTCTCTCCATCGGTGACCATAATTCCCTTACAGAGATCACTAACACACACACACACACACACACACACACACACACACACACACACACACACTTCAAAAAGAGAAGGGAATTCCAAGTCATCACCATCCGTATGGTTCAGCAGTAGCATTTTCACTTCTTCACCAGAGGAGTTTGGCTTTAGTCCTATTTTATTGCTGAGTTATTATTTAATATTGTCCTATCAATGAAGTACTGAACCGCCATCCTGCTTCTGGTTCTCTAGATAAAAAAGAACGGACTTAACTTCTAGAAAGATGTGGAGAAACTGGAGAGGGTCCAGAGAAGAGCAACGAGAATGATTA
>JANRFK010004149.1:120935226-120950944 GCA_030068395.1 Apalone spinifera | reverse complement strand
ACTCCTCTTCTGGAGCCGACGCCCCCTCCCCCAGCACGTGACAGACCTGTGGGAGGGGACCAGCCTGCACACTTCCGGAGCCCCGCAAGTGACATGGGCTTCACCCAGGACTTCCATCCACCCTGTAGGAAGCAGGCACTACACTAGAGGTAGGTAGTGGGGCTTCCCGGGGGTGGGGGGGCAGTGGCGTGCCCGAACGCCTCGCGATCGAAGGGTTGGTGACCACGGCCATATAGCATATGTTTTTGTAGTAAAATACCAGATGATGCATTTTTAAGTCCTTTGCATCAAGTTTACTCAGAGTTTAATCTCCCATATTTGTGTGCGCTTGTACAAGCTGCTTGAAGAGTGCATTTGTAAAACCTAAGCTACAACTGGAATGGCTTGTGTGGTGGTCCTAGCTCCCCTTTGAGAGGTTTAAAATTTAAATTTAGAAGTAGGTCACTGGCATCAGCTCCCCTTGTAGACTGGCGGCCTGTCGTTCCAAATAGCTGGTTTTTAAACCAACTCCCCTCACAGACCAGCACCCTGCACTGATACAGAGGCAGCAGTGTGGAGTGTCAGGGGGCTCCTCAGGAGTGAGACCAGAGCGCAATATCCGTCAGCCTCACTCCCTGGAGACTATAGACTAGTCGACTAATCAATAGGAATTCACGAGGTTACTCGACTATTCAATTAACCGATATTTAACATCCCTAAACCATATTAGAGTTGCTCAGCCCTAATACTTGGGACTTCAAATCCTTCCACTTCTAGCAATAAATGCTGCCTCATGAAAATCTGTTCATTGACTTCTCTCATCCTTGCCCGTCTGCGAATAATAAACGTACACTGCACCATTGTCTGCTGTGATCCTCAGCCAGATAAAATCAAGTGCTTTCCTTCAGGTATTGGTGTAAGAAAAAAAATCAAGCACCAGTATTGGTCTTACAGCAATAAGGCTCAAGCTACACAATGATCTATCATCCTGTCTCACTCCGTCTGGGCCCCATTTATAAAGTGTACTATAGATTTCACTTACCACCTAAAGAGCCAATCTTCTGCTCTGTTTTAATAGCCTGGAATTTTCCACTTGTTTACAAATTTTATTAGCTCTTCTCTAATTCATGCTCATTCACAGAAACCCAAGCAATACAGAATTAAACATTCTGGATCAGGTTCTAAACCCTTGTAAGTTTATTAGGGCCCATTCTGGTATTGCCAATTGCCTTTAGTAATGAGTAGCCTCAGTGGGAGGCTTTGAACACATTATAGGATTTGGTATGTATACACAGAGCTGTCCTGTCCACTGGCTGGTTCGGGGCAGCCCCACAGGACCCAAAGATGCCTGGTGCCAATAGCAGGGGTCAGGCCTTCTGCACTCTGCCATCTCAGTTGACACCAGGCCTCCTCCTAGTCCCCTGGGCCATGCTGCTCAGGAGAGAAGGCTTGGGAGAAAGGGCAGAATGGGGGTGGAGAGGGAGCAGACCAAGGACAGGCCCTGCATACCTCCAGAGATAGCGCTAAACATAGAGCACTACTCACGCTAAATCTAAATGTGCTCTCCGACATCAGAATGTGCAGGATTTCCGGTTTAATAGTCAATAGTCCCCCTGCTGCTCAAAATGATACATTTCCAGCTGGTCTCTATAGCAGGTACTTGTTTTTCAAAGGAGAAAGGGATCAGGTGCTAACACAAAGGAGGAATGGAACAGGTATTTGCATGTTTATGTTTGTTCTTATGAGATAGAAAGCACTAGCATTTTCCCCGCAGCACTCTGAACAGCGCTGTAACTGCAGCTGTGTGTTCACACACTGCTCCATGTGATGGTGAAGCATGTCCACGTTACCAGCTCTTGCACCTCCCCAGAGCATAGTACACTGCTGTGCTATCTCCCTATGCAGCTGACCACAGGGGGCTTTGGGAAGGCTTTGCAATGCCACATGATGCAGGTTCCCAATCCCATTACTTCATGGTCATCCTGCTACACTGACAGCTGCTTTTCAACAGAAGTCAGGAGAGAGAGAGTATGCAGGACAGCAGTCTGTTTTGGGGGATGTCAGCATGCTGTCTTGTAAGTTTAGACAGCAGCAAGGCACAACCCCTCCCCCCAGGCAGGGGGAGTGGGAAACCCCCGACATTTCAACCCCCTTCCCACAGCTCTTTGCACAGCAATCTCTCTCTCACAAATGCAGACACCTGCCTGTGTGTTCAACAGCATGAGCAATCTGACTGGCTTGCGCTGTGTCCAGGAACAAATCAGCACAGCATGGAGGCTGTCCCAAGCAGAGCTCTTAAAGAGGAGATGTGTCTGCCTGCAGGGCAGAGAGACTAAGTTCCAAACAAAGAGCAGCAGGTACTTGAGGGATTATGGGCCATTTCCAGAGCCCAGTCAGAATGCAACAATCAATTCAAGTGCCCACACTGGCATAACATAAGAACTGTCAGACCAAAGGTCCACTGCTGACAGTGGCCAATGCCAGGTGCTCCAGAGGGAGTGAATCGAACAGGCAATGATCAAGCGATCTCTCTCCTGCCATCCATCTCTCCCCTCTGACAAACAGAGGCTGGGGACACCATTCCTTACCCAGACTGGCTAATAGCCATTTATGGACTTAACCTCCATGAATTTATCTAGTTCTCTTTTAAACCCTGAAACAAAAAACAGGACTATGTAGCACTTTAAAGACTAACAAGATGCTTTATTAGGTGATAAATAATAAATTTTTTATTATTTATCACCTAATAAATAGCACTTTAAAGTGCTACATAGTCCTGTTTTTTGTTTCAGTTACACCAGACTACATTTTTATCACTCTTTTAAACCCTGTTATAGTCCTAGCCTTCACAGCCTCCTCAGGCAAGGAGTTCCACAGATTCACTATGGCCCCTCAGCACTGTATCCGAGCACAGCAAGCTCTATGATTCTCATCAAGGTGATTTACCTAAAGTACAAGAACTGCAGAGCTATTGCCACTGAGGACCCCTCAGGAGTGACAGCGTGGGAGATGATTTGTTCCATAATGCCAGTCAGGTGTGATAAGAGTCAAACCTGACTATCAACTCCAGCTATGGAACACGTAGCTATCTTTTCTTCAAATGCTTGCTCACGTCCATTCCACACTAAGTGATTTCAAGCAGTACCCCTAGAGGCAGGTATTAGTTCACATCCACACAGACTGTAACACAACTCTGCCGAACCTAGCGTCATCTCTGGCCTGCTGAGTAATGGCATAATGAGACACAAACGCGTGAACAGAAGACCACATCACGGCTCTACACATGTCCTGGACTGGGATGTGTGCCAGGAAAGCTACTGAAGACACCTGCACTCTAGTCAAAAGGGCTCTAACAATGGACGGCAGCAGGATCCCTGCCACTTTGTGACAGGATTTTTTTTCATGCAAGAGATGATGCAGTTGGAAATCCTCTGCGAGGAAACCGGGAAGCCCTTCATTCTATACTCTGTAGTGATGAAGAGCTGGCTCAATTTAGGCAAAGACTTGGTATGTTCCAGGTAAAACCCAAGGCCCTCCAGACATCTAGCGTGTGCAGATGCCTCTCAGCGGTATGGTGCAGCTTGGGACAGAACACTGGCGGGAACATGTCCCGGTTCATATGAAAACAACATACCAGCTTTGGCAGAAAGGTTGGATGGGGCCGCAGCTGGAGCTTATGTTTATAAAAGACCATCTAAGGCATTCCAAGGTCAAGGCCTTAATCTCCAAGGCTCACCTCAACATCCCTGCCACCAAGGAAACAACCTTCCTGGACAAGTAGAAAAGGAGGGAGGAACCTAGTGACTCAAAGGGCAGATGAGTTTGGACTGGACTCCTTTTCAGTGGCTAGAGGGTCTGGACTCCATGACCTCCTGAGCTCTCTTCCAGCCCTATGATCCTATGAGTTTGAGATCCCACTGTGGGATAAGGTCCTGCACCCATGGGAAAAACTTTGCAAGGCCCCTCAGGCATCTGTCACAACAAGAGAAAACACCAACTGACCCTGGATTGGCTGGTGAAAAGCAGAGATGGCCACAAGGTGCATTGTGAGGGTGGAGGGAGACAGCAGTGCCTATTATACCATAGTATGCAGGTGCCACTATACAAGGCACCAGACCCACTCCCCTATGGATACTGCTATGGGAAACGCTTCTGGCATAGGTCTACGTGGAATGGACATGAGCAAGCACTCCAGGAATGTCCACATTGCATTTTATGCACTGCTCACAACACTGACTGAAGGTAGCCTTTGAAGGTCCCCAAACTTACAGTTTCCCTGAGTCCAAAGGTCCTCCCTGCCTAAAAACCACAGATGAAATTCCCTCAACGAAAGCTACTTCTCTTTTTGCAGAAAAAAGATACTACTGAAATCTTCACATTCTACCATCACTGCACAAAATGAAAAATGTCCTGGACAGACAACCCATTACCTCGGTATCAGAGGCCGCAGGCTGGAAGGAACAGGAGCCAGTGCTGGGGGGAGAAGGCTTTTAAGCACCGTCTTTGCAGTACTGTCTCCGTTGGGGGCGGGGGTAGCAAGGGAGGCAAAGACTCAGCAGGGAGCCCAGGGGGAGCGGGGACTGCTTGAGTCCGCTCTTGACCTGGGTTCCTGCTGCACTGCCTCTGCAATAGCAAGAGCCCCACAGGGCTCCATTCCTGTCATGATGATCTCTCGAGGTCCCTTCTAGTTCTCGTATTCTATGATTTTATCTGTTATTTTACTAGTCAAGTAGTTGATGGAATTTCCATCAACTACTCAACTAGTTGATAGGCACTTCCGTATTCCTCCTCTGAAATGGCCCAGTGGGGGCTCTTATGCATTTCAAAGCAGAAGCGCAGCATGGAGCCCGCGTTCAGCAGGGGATTCAGAGTCCCACACTGACGCTGCACTCCATTCTGCACCGCATTTGAAATGCTGCCCAGGGTCACCTGGGGACTCCCCAGCCGACCTTGGGTTCCACACAGCATTTCCCCAGAACCTGGGGTCAGCTGGGAACTGAGGGATCAGCTGTGTGGCGCTGCCCCTTGGAACACAACCTCAGGGTTTCAAAGCGGCAGCGCCCCACAGCTGATCCTGAGATAATCATCGTACTCTCTATGCCATCAATTAAATCACTGATGAAGATATTGAACAGAATCCATTCCAAGACAGTGTTTCTCTGGCAACAGGGGAGGGATCCCGTGAGGATTACCTGTTGTTTTCCCTCCCTCTGGGGCATCTGGTATTGGCCATTGTCAGCAGACAGGACACTGGGCTGGACTGACGGCTGGTCTGCCCCAGTATGGCCTTTCTTATGGTTATCCAGTCAGTTATGCACCCACCTTATAGTAGCCCCATCTAAGTTGTATTTGCCTAGTTTATTGATAAGAAGATCATGCAAGACTATATCAAACGCCTTACTAAAGTCTAGGTATACCACGTCCTCCGCTTCTCCCTTAGCCACAAGACTCATTAGCCTATCAAAGAAAGCTATCAGATTGGTTTAACATGATTTGTTCTTTACAAATCCATGCTGGCTATTCCCTATCACCTTATTTTCTTCCAGATATTTGCAGATGATTTCCTTAATTACTTGCTCCATTATCTTCCCTGGCACAGAACTTAACTGACTGGTCTGTAGTTTCCTGGGTTGTTCTTATTGATAGGCACTATGTTTGCCCTTCTCCACTAGCATTCACTGTTAGGCGTCCCCTTCACCATCAATCTTCTTGACAAAAACAAACAGAAATTGTTAAGCACCTCTGCCATTTCCAAGTTTCCTGTTAATGTTTCTCCCTCTCCACTGAGCAATGGGCCCACCCTGTCCCTCGTCTTCCTCTTGCTTCCAATATCATCTTCTTATCTTTTAAGTCTCCAGCTAGATTGAGCTTATTTTGTACCTTTGCCTTTCTAATCTTGCCCCTGCATACTTGTTTGCTTATATTCATCCTTTGAAATTTGACCTAGTTCCCGCTTTTTATATTATTCCTTTACATGATCTAAAAATCAATAGATCTCCTGATTATGCCAAGGTGGCCTCTTACCATACTCTCCATCATTCCTGAGCAGTGATATATTTTGCTTTTGAAAGCAAAATAATGTCCCTTTGAAAAACTTCCAACTCTCTTCAGTTGTTTTTCCTCTTTGGGTGCGTATACACTGCAGGGCTTAACTCAAAATAAGCTACACAAATTGAGCTACATCAATTGCATATCTTATTTTAAAATAGGGAGCACTTACACAGCACTTATTTTGAAATAGAGCACTCTTTCTCCGACTTCCCTTATTCCTCATACAATGAGGGTTACAGGAGTCGGAGTAAGTCGTCCTCCAGCTTGACAGTATTTTGACACGATTTCAAAATAATTACCTGCTGTGTAGACACGGACTAAGTTATTTCAGAATAGTACTAGTTATTTCAAAATAACGTTGCAGTGTAGACGTACTCTTAGTCTTGCTTCCCATAGGACCTTACCTATCAACTCTGAATTTACTAAAATCTGCCTTCCTGAAATCCACTGTCTCTATTTTACTGTTCTGCCTTCTACCATTCCTTAGAATCAATAACTCTTTCACTCAAGTTGCCTTCCACTTTCAAATTCTTAACCAGTTCCTCTCTCTCTGTTACAATCAAATCTAGAACATCTTTACCCCAGTAGCTTTCTCAACCTTCTGAAATAAAAAATTGTCTCCAATGCAGCCCAAGAACTTACTCGATAATCTGCGTCCCGCTGTGTGAGTTTCCCAACATGTCTGGATAACTGAAGTTCCCCATCACCACAAATCTTGAGCTTTGGATGATTTTGTTAGTTGTTTAAAAAAGCCTCATCCACCTCTTCTGCTTGGGTAGGTGGTCTGCAGTAGACCCCTAGCATGACATCACCCTTGTTTTTTACCCCTTTTAGTCTTGACCTCTGAGGATAGAACAAGAAGCAAAGGGCTTATACTGCAGCAAGGGAGGTTTAGATTGGACATGAGGAAAAGCTTCCTAAATGTCAGAGTGGGTAAACACTAGAATAAACTGCCTAGAGAGATTGTGGAACCTCCAACACCGGAGACAGATGTCTATCCAACCTGTTCTTATATATCACAGATAATCTAGACAGTGCTAGGTCCTGCCATGAGAACAGGGCACTGGACTTGATGACTTCTCAAGGCCCCTTCTAGGGATGTTAAATTTCAATTAATCAGCTAATGTAGTCGATGGAATTTCCATTGACTATTTGATAGTCGATAAGGGGTGGGGCAGGTCGCTCATTATCCCAGCTGTGCCTCCCCTCTCCCCCATGGAGATGTTGCTGGGGGAAATCAGCTTTTAAGCTGGCTCCTCCCAGCATCCGCTCCTGCTTCTTCCTCTCTCCCCCGCTGCCTCTGATACAGAAGCAGCAAAGGGGGGGGGGGGGGGGGGGGGGGGGAAAGAGTAGTCGGTTACAGCACTAGTCCCTTCCCGTTTTGTTATTCTATGTCTGTGTCTCATCCTTCAGAGTGAAATAAACAGATTTAAAATATGTGATTATATGCCTGTTTTATTATTTCCTGAGCTAGATGGCTTTATTCTGATCTAATAACCAAAATCACACACACACACACGAACACCCACATATTACATGAGAGAATAGTTACAGAAGAGTGAGCTCAGATTACAATTTTTCCTATTCACTCTCAGGTAAGGTACCCTGTTAAAAAGACATAATTCTCTAAGCTTTACTTAGTCTTACTCAGAATATTTACTGAGTATACTGAAATAACTGGGTTTGCAAACTGAGCACAAGGATGTTAAACACATCAGTATCCTCTTGTATTACTTCCAGTTAAACATCTGCTTCACACACACAATTGATAAAAATGCAAGCTGATTTTGAGAGAAATATCTGTTCATTTCTGTACTGTATTTTGTGTTAAATATTACCGGCACTGTATTCCAATCTGAGGATTCTTCTGACATTTTTTTGAAACAAGAATATATAAGAATTTTGTATTACTCACTTAGAACATATACAAGTGACTTAACTGTACACTTATGACATGTGTACAATTCATGTAATGAATTATAAGGCAACAAGATAAAAAAAGATCTTGGCACGTGATCTATCCAAAATAGAAAGTTAAACAGCTCTCTCTTAAATTGCATGGATTTCAAATTAACAGATGTGCATCCTGTTATTTTGGTCAGGGGAACTTAACTAAATTTTGATTTAGAGCACTGAGAGAAAAATGTTTAAAGTTCCCAGAAGGTTTGCCAAGAAGAGAGATCTAGAGTAACAGCCAAGACTATCCCATTTATATGCAAAGTGTTTACAAGAAAGCCTGTTTAAAAAAATGCAGTACTCTAGTTCTAAAATGACAAAAAGATAAAGGAACATTTCACAACCCCATGAGGAGAGAAATAAATGCAAATTAAATATAGGGCACAGACATATACATGATTAGTTATCTTTTTAATCTCTCAAATAAGAACATTACAGTTAACAGAACAACTAGTTTTTAACATAGTGGCAAGACTAATCAAGTCACCATCTATAAAATATTTGGCTGCAAAAAAAGCTACAAGTATTATTTTCATCTGTTCAGGAGAGAGTTTGAGAAAATTAATTTAGAGGACTTGATGAAGTACACCACAAGAACTTATGATCCTTACATTGGACCATACTTTATATGAATCCCAGGGAAGGGAAGGAGAGGCGGTTCCCCAAGAGTCGGTGGCCACAGGGAGTCACCTTTTAAATCAGCTCCCCGCACTTACCAGGAGCCTGCATGTAACCAAGAAGGTTAACCAATGAGCCTCATCAGTTAACTGTGTACACGGTTACACTTCCACATCCCTAACAACCAAACACTTGGAAGGTGGCAAGGTGATAGGGAACAGCCAGCATGGATTTGTAAAGAACAAATCATGTCAAACCAATCTGATAGCTTTCTTTGATAGGATAATGAATCTTGTGGATAAGGGAGAAGCGGTGGATGTGGTATACCTAGACTTTAGTAAGGCGTTTGATAAGGTCTCACATGATATTCTTATCAATAAACTAGGTAAATACAACTTAGATGGGGCTACTATAAGGTGGGTACATAACTGGCTGGATAACCATACTCAGAGAGTAGATATTAATGGTTCACAATCCTGCTGGAAAGGCATAACAAGTGGGGTTTCGCTGGGGTCTGTTTTGGGACCGGCTCTGTTCAATATCTTCATCAACAATTTAGATATTGACACAGATAGTAAGCTTATTAAGTTTGCAGATGATACCAAGCTGGGAGGGGTTGCGACTGCTCTGGAGGACAGAGTCATAATTCAAAATGATCTGGACAAATAGGAGAAATGGTCTGAGGTAAACAGGATGAAGTTTAATAAAGACAAACGCAAAGAGCTCCACTTAGGAAGGAACAATCAGTTTCACACTTACAGAATGGGAAGCGACTGTCTAGGAAGGAGTACAGCAGAAAGGGATCTAAGGGTTATAGTGGACCACAAGCTGAATATGAGTCAGCAGTGTGATGCTGTTGCAAAAAAAGCAAACATGATTCCGGGATGCATTAACGGGTGTGTTGTGAGCAAGACATAAGAGAAGTCATTCTTCCGCTCTGCTCTGCGCTGGTTAGGCCTCAGTTGGAGTATTGTGTCCAGTTCTGGGCACTGCATTTCAAGAAAGATGTGGAGAAACTGGAGAGGGTCCAGAGAGGAGCAAGGAGAATGATTAAAGGTCTAGAGAACATGACCTATGAAGGAAGGCTGAAGGAATTGGGTTTGTTTTGTTTAGAAAAGAGAAGATTGAGGGGGGACATGATAGCTGTTTTCAGATATCCAAAAGGGTGTCATAAGGAGGAGGGAGAGAACTTGTTCATCTTGCCCTCTGAGGATAGAACAAGAAGCAATGGGCTTAAACTGCAGCAAGGGAGGTTCAGGTTGGACATTAGGAAAAAGTTCCTAACTGTCAGGGTGGTCAGACGCTGGAATAAATTGCCCAGGGAGGTTGTGGAATCTCCATCTCTGGAGATATTTAAGAGTAGGTTAGATAAATGTCTATCAGGGATGGTCTAGACAGTGCTGGGTCCTGCCATGAGGGCAGGGGACTGGACTCGACCTCTCGAGATCCCTTCCAGTCCTAGTATTCTATGATTCTATCAGCAGGACATGTGCACAGTTGTTGCTCTAGCAACAACAGAGAGAACAGTACACTTTAGGTAGCTTCCCACTGTGATATTCCTCATCTCCTGCAACTAGGTGTAATGGGAAGGCAGAGTGGATTCAGAACATCATAGATGCGCGGGCTCAACTTCCCATGATTCAGTTCTTTCTGTCCCAGCATTTCATGACTTTTTCAAGACTCCCTATTTAGTACGTGTCCATCCATCTCTGAAAAGATGGATCCGGCACTGCTCTCTACATGAGCAATGAGGGAGGGCTGAAGGAATTGGGCTTGTTCTATTTGGAAAAGAGAAGACTGAGCGGGGACATGATAGTGGTTTTCAATTCTCTAAAAGGGTGTCACAGAGAGGAGAGGGGAAAATTGTTCTCGTTGACCTGTGAGTACAGGACAAGAAGCAATGGGCTGAAATTGCAGCAAGGGAGGCTTAGGTTGGACATTAAGAAAAACTTCCTACTTGTCGGAAGTTAAACACTGGAATAAATTGTCTGGGAAGGTTGTAGAATCTCTATCCCTGGAGATATTTAAGAGCAGGTTGGACAGACATCTGTCTGGGATGGCTTAGACGGTACTGGGTCCTGCCATGAGGGCAGGGGACTGGACTTCTCTAGGTCTCTTCCAGTTCTAGTGCTTTGTGATTCTATAACTGTGGACACAGTTTATGAACATCCAGCAGCTGGTCACACAGCACATCACGAGCACCCAATCTGAACAGCAAATTACTTTAGGCATTCAGGCAGCAGCAGAACATGGTGGATCATCACTGGTGGGCTTGGGGAACAAGGCCTGAATGGTGGGGTTATATGGTTGTGCAGGTCTGGAGTGACTAGCAATGGCTGCAGAACTTCCAAATGGGGAAAGCCACCTTCCTGGAACTGTGTGAAAAGATTACCCCAGTGGTGAATGAGAGCTTCGCTCAGTGGAGAAGCACACAGGGACGCCAGACTGCTCTCAGTTGGTCACAACTCAGTCTGGAGTTGGAAAGTCCACTGGGACTGTGGCACTGCAAGTGTGCAGGGCCATTAACTGCATCCTGCTATAAAGAACAGACAATGTGCATCAAATATGAGATGGCTTTGCAGCAATGCAATTCCCTGACTGTGCCAAGGCCATTGATAGAACCCACATTCCATTTTTGACTCTGGACCACTTTGCAACAGAGGGTATCAATACAAAGTGGTACTTCTCTATTTTACTGCAGATGTTTGAGAGTCACCACAGGCACTCGCTGACATCAACACAGGGAGCCCAGGAAAGGTGCATGGCACATGCATCTTCAGGAACACTAGCCCATGCCAAGAACACCAAGCAGAGACTTCCATTTCAGACCAGAGGAGCCCAGTGGGGAATGTTGAAATGCCATTAGTGATCCTGAAAGACCCAAACTACCCCTTAACTCCCATGGTTCCCTTAACACAAGAAACCAGTACAACAGCAAGGAACGCTTAAACAATAGCCGAGCAGGTACAGAAAAAAAACAAACCAACCACACACAGATACTGCATTTATGGCAGGTTAGTCCTCAACAAGGAAGATACTCCTATAACCATAGGAAATTGATGAGCACTAGGAATGTGACCAATTAGTTGACTATCTGATAAGCAAATGCTTATCGGATAGTTGACAGGCTAGTCGCTTCCCTTTGTTTGCTGCCTCTATCAGAAAGAGGCAACAAGGTGGTGGGAAGAAGATGGGGTGCTTCAAAGTGTAAGAGTCCTCAGCTGGCCTGGGCTGCATGTGGCATTTCAAGCGGAAGCGCCACATGAAGTCCCCAGCTGACTCCAAACTCCATGAGGCACTGCCGCTTTGAAACCATGGGGAGCACACGGACTACTTAAGTTCCCCCCCACTGGCCCCATGCTCCCTGCAGTGCAACAGCTCTGGGAGTGTTGCTACACTTCAAAGGTGGATGCGCCCTTATCAATCAATTGAATAGTCAATGTAAACTGCATCAACTAGTCGATTAGCCGATTAATCTAAATGTAACATCCCTAAGGCGAGCACAGACACTCACAACAACGTGTGGTAAGTTAGAGCTAGGAGAACCTGGGAGGGGAAATAACTTGTGTGTTAACTGTCTGCTTCAAATGCTGTTTGGATTTTAGCCAAACTGTTTTCATTCACTCTCTCAGTCAGTGGGATTCTTCAGCTCCTCTGTAGACGTATCAATGGGGAAAGAGTCGTTTCTGTTTTGTTAGTCTCCATTTTTGTATTTTCTTGTAACAGGGTTTCTTTAAGCCTGTTCACTTGTGAGCTAACTGACTAGTTAATCAGTGAGCTGGCTGCCTAGCAGTGACCACAGCAGAGGAAGTGTCTGCCTGGACTCCAACTGAGGAATCCCTATAAGCAAGTGGAGAGAGAATTCAGATTCAGCATATAGTGCAGACTTGATGATCAGAGGCACAAACTGAGACTCTAGTGAACTAAATCTAAGCTCTTTTTAAAAGATCTTTTCTTTTCTTTTCTTACCGTGTTTGTGTGGACTGAACGGTTCAAATTTCACTTTTCTCTATACTGATGTTTACTGTAACTATGGGCATTATTTGTGGGTTATAAATAGCTGTGTTCTGTTGTAAGAATTCGATTATTTGTCTCTTCATAAGATTTTATCAAGTTCTTTAATTAAATTTGTTTCTTCAGTTTCTTTTGGAACTTGAATGTAGGGAGGCTGGCACTGGGCAATCCTTGCTGAAATTCCTTACAGACTGAACTCTGGGTCTCCAGTACTGCTGTTGGAGTGGAGGTTTCTTTTCGACACTGGAGAAGGGCAGTGAAGTCTAGCCCACCCAAGGTTACACTACATGGGTTTTGCTTGGAGCACATTTAGGGAATTCCACATGTGCTTGCTCCCCATCACTTATCTGCTCCTTTACAAACAAGCACCTCACTCTCCTTTCTCTCCTGCCTTTCTATTTTTTCCTTCAGCCTCTCTCGCTGCTCCCTGTGTTTTAGTTTTTTGGTTGTTGGGTTTTTATTGGGGGGGGAAGGGGGAGAAGGGAATTAGGCCCTCTGAGGATTGGAGCACCTCTTGGAACATGCTCTCCTTGCTCCACTTTGGTTGCTTCCTTATCTAGCCAAGGTGCTCGCCTGTGTGTAGGGGGTTCCCCAAAGGCCACATCTGCAGAAGCACAACAAATAATACATAGATGCGTGATTGTTAACTTATGCACAACACTGAATCAAATCATTAACTATTTAACACACAAATCACTTTCTCTCTGTCACTTGGCAAGCTCACATCTGTCAGCCCACGGGTGAAGGTTCTGTGATCAACAGGCAGCAAATAGGTCTAGATGGCTCAGAAGCGGATCACTGCTGATGATTAAGGAAAATATAAATCATTCCACCATTTTTCCACAGGTGGGGGGGGGATATATTAAGTTGGCACATTACTCCTAAGGGTAAGAAACGGTGCATCTCCTAGCTAGGGTGACCCTTTCTCCAATAGAGGCAGCATATGCTTATTGGGGACTAGTCACTTATATCCCTACTTTTGGCACAACATTAGAGCAACAGCTTGCCTCCCTGCCTCCTGGTATGCATGGCTCAGCTCCTTTATCTTTTACCCAGCACTGACACACATCCCGTTCATATCCCTTATCCAATAAGCCATGAGAAATCTGATTCCTGTTGTCAACTGTGACGTAGTGGAGGTACCTGGCTGGTTGCTGTGCTGGGCAGTGGGCTGTGAGTGGCCTCTACAGTCTGCTGTCTGCAGCACGGCCCAGCAGGTCAGCTACTGAGTCAGTATACAAACAACCCCCAAACCTGTTTGACTTGTTGCCGCCCATGGAGTGGGACAAAGAGAAGGCAGAGCCCAACCCCTGGCTGGAGGGCAGGGCTGAAAGTGAGTTGGTTAGTTTTCTGTCTGGGTACCATGGAGGAAGCAGCCGAGCCAGGGGTTGGGATTTAGGGCAGGCCTAGGAGACTGGGACCCTGTAATTGGATTGCATCTATGCTGTGCTGTATCCTGGAGAAGCAATAAACTCCCTCTATTCTACTGGCTGGTGGTGTCTGTCCATGCCATTACGGGGGTGCAGGAGACGGGAAAAACCCAACTCGCCGTCACATCAACGTTCCTACAGCCGGAGCAAAGCTGGGACTTCACAAAACCATCTCCCACCATTCAAGCTGGTCCAAAAAACTCAGTATGCTCCAAGGGGACAACGTTTGTTGAGTGGAGATGCCATCGTCAACTGGAAAATGCAATGTGAGCTGTCCATGCCAAGCAAACAAGAAGTGGAATTTCAAAAAATTCCTGGGCCTTCAGAGGAAGAGGGGTGGATGATGCCTATGTACCTGCATGCAGAGAAGTGGCGTTTGAACTGCTGACCAGAACAGTGAGGACACCTCCTAGAGGCCAATTACAGCAACATGACCAAGCATGGTTCCTACACTAGGGATGTAAAAGAATAACCAGTGAGCCAGTAGTGCAAGTATGGAAACATTTGCACCTGATATCTGTGGAGGAAGGCAGCAACCACTGCTATGCCTTTCATGAATACACAGGGGCGGTGGAAGGACGGACTGAGGACAGGTGGAAGGGGAGCACTGAATTGGTAGTGCTTGTAGTCTATTATGAATCTCGAGTACTTCCTGTGAGGTTGATAAATCAAGATGTGGAAGTATGAATCCCTCAAATCAAGGGTGTGTACCAGTTGTATGCATCCAAAGAGGAAATCATGGATGCCTGGGAAACTACACAGAACTTGAGTTTCCTAATGAATTCGTTGAGTTCTCACAGTCCAGAATGGGCCGAAGCCTGCCGTTGGCTTTCGAGATTAGGAAATAGCAAGAGCATAAACCAGTGGCCTCCAACCTTTTTACATTCAAAATCCCTTTTTGAATGACAGAGCAAGCCAAGATCTACCACCCTGCCCCTTCCTTGAAGCCCCGCCCTCTCTGTTCACCTCCTCTCCATCACTTGCTACTCCCAACCCTTACACTGCTGCTTCTCCCCTCCCCCTCACCCCCAATTCTTCTGTAGGAAGAAGTTTTTCCAACATTTGGCCTGTCTAGACTTGACCAAATGTCAGAAAAAACCCTTCTTTTGGAAGCCCCCTTATTCCTTGTGGAAAGAGGAATATAGGGGTGACCGAAAGATCATGTTTGCTCTTCCACTAAAAGAAGTGGAAGAACAAACGCATCCCTGGATGCAGAAGAGTTTTTCTGGGGTATCTCCAGAATCCTGAAAAACTCCTGCAATCTAGCCGGACCCTCGCTGGGTTGAGACAGGATGTGTAGGCTCTGGGGCGGGAACGAGGGATTTGGGTGCAGGAAGGGGTGAGAGGTGCAAGCTCTGGGAGGAAATCTGGATGCAGTAGGAAGTAGATAAGGGGATGCTGGCTTGGGGAGGGAGTTCCAGGCTGGGCAGTGTTGGGGTCAGATGTAGGGTTAGGGTACTAAGGAAGCCACAGACTTCTGGATGTGAAGGTTCAGGAATTTGGGTTGGGGTATGTGAGGGCTCAGGGCAGGGGTTCCAGTGTATGACAGGCTCAGATGTACGGTCTGGGGGAAGGGGAGTACAGGAGTGTTCTGATACTGTGGGCAGATGGGGGCGTGGCCCCAACTGGGGGTTTGTTGGCCAGGCTTCATTTTTAAATAAAATACTATG
>JANRFK010004149.1:120916412-120927999 GCA_030068395.1 Apalone spinifera | reverse complement strand
CAGCCCCAGGGCGGGGCCCCACGTGCACACGAGCGGCCCTTGTGCGCGCCCAACGGGCCGGGTCGAGGTAGTTGGGACGGGTCCTGCCCCGGCTGAGCACGGTCTGTCTGTGGCTCGGTCCGCGCACCTGCCCGCATGGCCCCTCCACTGGGGCCGGCTCACGCCCTCTGGCCGCCTGCAGCCCTGGCACAGAAATGGGGTCACAGCCCCTGGCAGTGTAATAGAGCCGTTCAGCTCCAGAAACGCTCAGCCACAACATGCCAGTGCACAGGGCCAGTGGGGCCTGACACCCCCATAAATCTGTCTTCATACAGAACAATCTCACCTCTGGCATGAGCTGCCCTCTTTCTTACATGGAGGGATGCAGGGCTGTTAGCTTCCACCCACGAAAATTATTTATACTGGGTTTATTAGTAAACAAACATATTTAACTGGCATTGCTCCTATTAACTAAGGGCTCAGGACTGGAGGCTGCAGGGTCAGTGCAGGGGCCTAGGAATGTGGGAGGCTGAGGATGTGTAGGAATAAGGGGCTCAGGAGGCTGGCCAATCCACAGGGCTGACTGCGGCCACACTGCCCAGGCACCGGATCCCTGAGGCGAGAGGGTCTGTGCGGCCTGGCCAGCGGCTCACTAGCACAGGAACCTTACCTACATACAGTAACATCCACAGTCCCACTCCTAGACAGCCACTCTCTTACCAGTGTTCATTCTGCAGTGTTCATTCTGCAGTATAACAGTCCTTGCAAACATTTTATGAGAAATAATCATAAAGCCCTTTGCCTTTCATGAGAAATAATTGAATTCCACGCAAATCTCATTGTCCTGGCACAAAACCCCTGACCTTGCTTTAAGTTACGCTAAGAGGAAGGTGCATATCAAGTTTAGTGATCCTTGCTCTTACCCTTTAGGAGTTGTTCCTGGACAGACTGACCAGACACACAAACTCTCTCATATATACAAAAGCATAAAACGGCTGTAAGTGGTTGTAAGTAATAGCACTCAGAACAAAGTAAGTTTCTAAGCAAAATAAACATGCCAGGTAAGCTCAGTACACTAAGAAACTGGCTACATGGAATCTCTCACCTTCATTCTGAAAAGCTTCGTTCACAAACTGGACAGCCTCCCAGTCTGGGCTTTATCCTTCCCCCGTTCAGTCTTAGAGGTTTCCAGCAGTCATCTCGGGGTGCAAGCAGTGGTGTCCTGCCATCTGGCCCCCGTAACTCTAGGGGCTCCCCTCTGAAATGGGTTGTGCAGAAGGTGGGAAGGCTTTGTTTGCTGGCAAGCCTCCCTCCACGTGAAAAAATACTACATTGAAGATGGACACCCGTATCAAATGACCTAATACACGTTCTGTGGACTTCCAGCCCCTACTATGGGCAGGCCCATTTACAGATCAATGACCGTATCAATTATCCATCACGTTTCTGAATACCCTTATGGCCCTCACTCTCATCTATATTAGTAACACAGGTTTATACGTCCTATTTCTAACTTCCAACACAGGAATGTTACATGCATACAAGTGGGAAAATCATATTCAGTAAATTATCATTATTCAAATGACACCTTGCATAAAGTATTTTGTATTTAACATTTTCCAGTTGTGCACACTGATAAGCATGCACATGGACAGAGCAAACCAGTCAGATGAGAAGCTCATACTGTTAAACACAGGGGCAGACGTGTAAGTGAATGAGAGACACAGAGATCGCCCTGCAAAGGGGGCTGAGATGTCAAGGTTCCCCTTCCCACTGCCTCAGGAGGGGCTGTTTCCTTCCACTGTCCAAACTTACTAGATAGCGTGCTGACTCTCACTCTCACTCTCTCATTTGTGGAAAAAGCAGCCATCACAAGCAGTACAGTGTGGGGACACAACAGCAATTTCCCAGCATCGCTCTGGGAGCAGCACTGAACCTGCAAGCACTTTACACCTGCCAGTGCAGACATGGCCAACAACTGGCAGAGTGGCCAATACTGCAGAGGCTCTGGACTGCCTGGTAAGATGGGCCCATTCAAACAAAATGAGTTTTAGTACTGCAAAAAGTGAAAGGTTATAACATCTAGGACCAAGAAATGCAGGTAACCACTACAGAACACAGGTGTGGAAAGCACTGATTCTGGAAAGGATTCAGGGGTCACAGCAGACAAGCAATTGAATATCAACTGCCAGCACCACGCTGTGGCAAAAAGGATTCATGCAATTCTTGGATGCACACAAACAGGAAGACGGGGTGGTATTTCCTTGGAATAAGGCATTGCGGACACACTGGAATGCTGCATGCAGTTCTGGTGTCCGTGTTTTAGAAAAGACATTGAAAAACTGGAGAAGGTACAGAAGAGAGCCACTAAAATGATTCCAGAATGAAGAAAATGCCTTCCAGGGAAAGATTTGAAACAGAACTCCACCTGGTCAGTTTATTAGAGATCAAGAGGTGACAACTTTTACAGGGAAAAGTCTGAGTATTGAGAGTTCTTTAATCTAGCATAGTAAGTCATAACAAGAACCAAGGACTGGAAACTGGAGCCAAATTGCAATGAGAAATACAACAGTGACAGTGACTAACCATTGGAACAAAACGAGCATGGAAAAGGTTGGATTCTTCATCTCTAGCTGTCTTCAAATCAGGACCAGATGCCTTTCTGAAACAGGCTTTAGCTAAACAAGTTATGGGCTCAACACAGCAACGTATGGGTGAAATTTAATGACCTGGGCTGTATGGGGGTCAGATGAGATTTCCTAAAGCAGCCCCCAGGCAGGCCAGGAGCTGATTTCAGGGGGTCCCTGAGCCCCAGTGCCCCCACCTGAGCCCAGGGGCAGAGTTAGGAGGGCATGAGCGGACATCGCTCCCCAAACTGCAGTGCCATAATGAGAGTGGGGCAGTCCCACAGGAAGCTCCCACCTCAGGTCCTGCACCCGGGCCAAGTTAGAGGACAGGAAGTGTAGGGCAGCTACTGCTCTGGCTGTTGCCCAGGAGCAGACAGTCATAGCATTCCCCCATCTCCTCCTTCAGCTGCTGGCACCCAAGGGCTACAGCTACTCTTTCCTCCCAAGCACCACTTCTTCTCAGGATCGCTTCCTCCCCATGGCGCACGTGTATGCCGGGTGTATGCGCACGTATCAGACCTTTCAGAAGCTTCCATGGCCATGTGACAAGTGGGACTGACACACATGGGACGAACTATTCTGCCACATGCTTTACCCCACAAGTACCAAAGATTAGAGATTAGGCTAAGGCAGCAGCTCCAGGCCAGTTCTGGGGGCTGCGACTGGGGTACACCGCTCTCAGCATGGCTGTTGGGAGAGGCGTGTCCTGCCTCGCTTCTCAGCCAGTCTCCTCCCAGGCACAGAAGAGCACTTCCCTGCACTCTGGAGGCTGAGCTAGCAGTGGGGCGGGGGGTGCTATGGATGCTGAGAGAGTGCTGGGTACAGGGCTAATACTGGGGGTTGGCACTGAGGGAGGTTGGGTGCAGTCGGGCTCTGGAAACAGGAGGCTCGTGGTACTGGGAGGTGATGGAGAACTAAGGGGTGGAGGGCTGGCACTGAAGGGGTTGGATGCAGTGGGGCACTGGAAACCAGGGGCTCATACGGGGGGTCTGGTAGTGAGGGATGTCACAGGCATTTGGGATGGGCAGCTGGCACTGGGTGGCTCAGAGTGGGAGGCTGGCACTAGGAGGCTTGGGTGCAGGGGACTCTGCGGTCAGGGCTGGCGCTGGGGAGCAGTGGAAGGGTGGGGGGCTCTGGAGTTAGGACTGGCACTGAGGGTTGAGCTTTTGGTGGACTAGTAATATTTTATTTGCATATTCATCATTTATATAATGAATATGCAAATACAATTATACCAGCCCACTGAAAGTTTGTGAATGGATTTGCCCATTCCCAGTATCAAAAAGGTTGGGAACCACTGGCCTAAGGACAGAATCCAATATGGCAGTAGAAGGGCACACTCCATCATGCTGGCAGCAGCAGTTGTAATGCTACAGGGTAACCAAGCAGATCCCACACCTGCTCCTAGATGGCTATAGAGTAGCATGCTAGGTGCAGCTGTACATACGTACGCTACCATATTGTTGGGGTGGCAGAGAAGCTGCCATACAGAGCATAACTCCCCCAGGTTTGGAGTCACACTGTGCCACACCGTATCAACAGAGGGTTTTTAAATATGATGCTACCATGCAATTATAAAGTAGGACTCAGTAACCCCTCATTTGTGGAGCTGGGGGAGCACCAACACTAATTTCAGTAGCCAGTTGTGATATAAAACTGCCTATTTCCCCTTTTAAAAAACCTTTGAAGTCAGAATCTGATCAGAAAAGACAGAAAATGTGAAATTACTATCAAATAGCAACTATAAAAACCACCTGAGAATATTTTGAGGAAGAGATCAAAAATTAATAATTCAACACAAGAAATTTAGTTTTCAATACACAATTCCATCGGGGCATTAAACTCATGAGAATTTTCTTAATGAACAATTTAAATGATACTATTTGCAAATGAGAGTATAATATAAACTTTATTTACCAAAACTTATTTCTCCAGTAAGCAACATCATCTTGTATTCATTTTACAAACAAAAGGCTTAAGAGACAAATGTAGTAAAAAACTTACCATGCAAAGTTTGCAGAACAGACTCTTAGGAGCTCAATTCCCAAATTTCTAAGGAAACAGTGGTAGCAGACTACCTCCATTTTTATACATCACATTCAGTACTCAGCATCTGATAACCATCATGCTATTACAAGCTCATAAGCAATCTTACTACCTTCTTCCTACTAGATGAGCCAGAGACTTATTCCTGTTCCTCTCCTTTTCCCCAAAAGGTGGACTATTTTTCAATACGGCACACTTACAAAGTACACGTGGCTCCTTTTACAATTTTTTTTTAAACTATATACTGAACTGTAATAATCCCAAGCTTTGAAACAAATGTATCTAACTTTAGCCTTTAAAATGTCTAGAGGTAGTGGTGTGGATAAAGTGAACTAATCCCAGCTTCCATACTGAAACGACTTTTAACGTACATCATGTTATGCCAAAAGCAAATTAAATGAACCAACCACCATCAATAAACAAACATACACACAATAATATTGTTATAGTGATGGCAAGGGCTAAAGATGATCCTCGATCTTGTATTTTCCGTACCAATTAAAACCCACTTAAGAAAAAGATATTTATAGTCCAACTGTATTTAATGTATCTCTAATGAGGTATCAGGAAGATCATGCATAGCATGCAGGGCCAATGTACTCAAAAACAACAAATTGCTCAAAGTTGATGGAAGCTAGGGGTGCTCCATGAACTTGAGATGACTCCTTCGTCAAGGTCGTACAGCCCAGCCTAACTTGGTGTTTTGTGGTTTGCAATGCAAAACATTATTTTTAAAATCTACCTTCATTTACTGAAAAATAAGAGTGTCTGTACATATATAAAATCCTTCCCAGGTAGCACTAGGGATACTAACAGCAGCACCTCCTTGGAGCACTGGCTGTAAATCAGATTATGTACAAATTAGAAGAGGAAAGGAGGTGGCAAAGAGAGATCCAAGTGGGTTAAACTGCTCGCTCTTTGGCCCAAGCTAGTCTACAGAAATTGCTATGTTTGGCACTGAGTGACAGCACATGCAAGATTGAAACTGGAGCTTCACTGCGATGGATGGACCAACACCATTCGGCAGATGTTTAACTCTTGCCTTGTAACTGGACAGTTTATTCGGAAGTAATGTCAACCCATCCAAAGAGCAGCCCTGAGTATCTAACAAACCAGCAAAATAAATTGGAAAATGTAAGACAAGCACAGCAAAGAACTCCAATACACACATGCTGGCTCGTTTTGGCAGGGGAGGAAAGAGGAGGAAGAGAATGCCATCCTTCAGACAGGCACAGGATGTGTAGCAGCTCCTGTTTTCTCTCTCTCCATCAAGAAAACCAGACAGGGTCTAATCCTTGAGTACACTACAGCTCCAGTAATTAATCAAGCCAATGGATGTCAGCTCCCATTAATTACCTCACCTCTCATGGGAGCCCAGCATCTTTCAGGACACAGCCAAAAGTGACCAGAATCAAGTTTCAATCAAGATTTTTGCAATTCTAACATGATTTCTTTAAAAGCTTGACTGGAAAAATAGCAGGAAATAAAGCACTTATTTTTCATATAATCAAGCAAAAACAGATGCATTGCACAATCTCTCCTTCCAATTAATGGATAAGAGAATTTTAGTCAGAAATAAAATCAGGCCTCCACAAAAATTATGAGATCATGTTTGCCTTTTGATGTTTAAGCCTTTAGGATTCACATTACAAGTTTTTACTCCATAATCATGAGGGTCAGACTTTTTTTTTTATTAATCAATGAAGTTGAGATCCCCGCTAATCACACAAATCCAGGACCTGGGACTAAGATAAACTCTAAATACTACAAGACCTGGAAACACCTCTATCTACAAAATGGGAAACTAACTAAAGACTAAGGAATCCACGCACTAATTGGTGCAGCTCACCCCCACAATTCTGGCAAAAGACTGTCTCCTGAAACACTCCATAAGATTATTCTTCCAGGGACAAACATGGCATTCTGGTGTTTCAAAAAGCTCACGCATGAGTTCAAAATAATTGTAAAACAACTTTTTCATTATTTTATTCAGACTTCACAAATACAGTGGACAGGAAGTCATTTTAAAATAGGCCCTCACAATTATAGACTTATGCAACCATTCAAATGTAGTTCAAATTTAAGAGAAACAGACTTAATTGAATACAAAATATTCCATGACCAAACCCCAGCTTAAAGTGTACTTCATTTGCAGAATAAAACCAAGTGCTACCCTGAACATTGTTACATTCACACCATAGTCAAGATCTTTTGAGAGGGAGGTTGTTTAGTCATCTGCAGGTTCAGTGCTCTCCTCCATCGCAGCTACAGAACCACGCTGTTAATAGCACATAAATTATACATTAGATGGCAATCTCCCTTTTAGTCTTCCAAATAGCTTTCATCTTACAAACGCAGTTGCTGCACATTATACTGGACCAGAAAACTTCTATACCAGTGGTTTTCAATACACAGATTACACCTGGCGGGAGCAGAAGGCTGGCATGATACAGAGCTATGCCATTCACTCTCCTCAGCATTGTAGTAGATTTGCTCAGACAACTACTTATCCTCAGATGCTAGCAGCATGAGTTCACATCACAGCAAGTCAGAAGGTGCAAAGGATTCTAAGGAAGGTCTTAAGGGAATCAGTTGAGAGTGATGGATAGGGGGCCTGAAGTGGAAAAAATTGGAGAAACTTATTTGTTCAGCTCTTAAAAGTTAAGGGAAGTTCCCAAAGCAATCCATCCCCAAGGGAAGAGATTATCACAATTCGATGTGAACTTTAGGTCTGCACATCTCTAATGTATAAATATCCCACCAGGTGTCAGTGGTGTCTCAGCCAGGAACTAGTAACCAAATCCGAAGAGATTTATTTTTAAACCACAAAAATAATACCGTTCTTCTCTTATAAAGATTGAGAAAACAGGAATCACGACATACTGACATCTACCACGTCAGAAAAAATTTACAAAAAGTTACACTACTAAAATAATCCCTTTTTCAACTGCTAAATTTACCTGATAGTAATATCAACCTGTTTGCTATTCTGTTTGGCTCTTTAATTCCAAAACCCTTCTACTACAAGAAATACCACATCTAGAACAGTGTCAAATAAATAAACAACAAACCCAAAGATACTGGTTTTTTGTATGTTTTAAAGCATTAGTGTGACAATATGCTATGCAAGTTAATGTGTTTCGTATATACAAGGAATGCCTTTCTGGCTGGATGGATTATGAAGCCGTACGCTCCATGAGATACTAGGCACAAGAATAACCAGGTTAGGCAGCTTTTCTGCCTAACATAGGAGTCTCTAAAGTTCTTAACGTTCTTGGCAATACATCACTATAACTGATATGCTTCTCAATACTTAAGAGTTGCAAAACCACGTAGCACTGGATAAGTTTTTATCTTTGACAAGCAGTTACAGTTCTGGACAAATCTCTTCCACGCTGTGCACTCTGTTCTCCAGCTGGTCACTAGTAGTATGTGCTGTGTAACAGAAAAAAGGAGAGATTAGGAAACTGTTTGAATATTCATGGCTTGAATCACACGCATTCACAAGTCCTCCCTTTGTTGCCTCAAAGACCAGAAGTAACATTTGGCAACCCTGAAGCACACTTGACTCAGGGTATTTCTACACTGCAATGTAAGCCCAGACTCAGCCCATCACTTTTTAGCTCAATCTTTAATCCTGGGTGCACCCACTACAACACAGAGTTTTGCAACAAAGTAGCACAGTGCTATGGTGAAAGGTCACATAAGTATAGTTAGTTACATTCAACACACGCCCTCGATTGCTACTTCAGCCCACCATGCTATGTGAATTAAAGAAACTAGCACATCACCCTTCACTTCCAAAATTTTCCTTAAAAGAATTCAGAATCAGACACACAACCTTCAGGTCCATACAATATTACGGAAGAAACTTTTACCTTAAACACACACAATGCAATAAAAGAAAGATGTTATGCCAACTCCAAAAAACAATGCTTCTCACTTACCAACTTGGCAGAATGCAGTCCTAAGGAAGTATTAATTGGTCCAAGATTAACTGTCTAATGGCCAGAATAAAGAAGGAACTTAGAACCAAGAGTAAGGACTGATGTCTTTGATAGCTGATTTGAAGAACCCTATTTAAAAGGTATTAGGACACTGTTAACTGCCTCCAAATGCCAAAGGAGTCTGAGATAGAAGGATCAAATTAGGGAGTGATGATATCCTTAGTGGAGCAGATATGGCTTCAAAAAGAAAGGCTCCCTTTCCTGACCCCTTACTATAAGGCAGGGCTACTCCACCTGTGGCCTATGGCCCATTTGTTTGCTGCCCATGGTGTGGTTTGGGTTTACGTGGGGCTCAACACACAGCCTGCAGGTGGGATCCTTTGAACATGACCTCCACTGGGAACAAGTTCCACAATGGCGAGGCATCTCCCAGGCGGAGTGAGCACTGAAAGACGCAAGTGGACTGGCTGGCTGGAACAGACTGGTACAGGGTATCGGCGTTTCTAGCCCCCAGGAGGAGGTGCCAGGAGTACCACGGCATTGTGGGAAGTGCTGGCTGCTTAGCCTTGAGGGCAGAGCCTGAGAGGTGCTGACTGGCTCCCACTGGCCACGTTTGGGTCTGGCACCATGGCTTTAGGCTTAATCTTGGTATTCATGCCCGTCAGTGTGAAAGCAGCTATTTGCATATATTCGCATGTATATGCAACCACACTTCAGTTGCGGCCCTCCACATGTGCGGTGAGTATCATTGTGGCCCCTGGACTTCCAAAGTTGAGTTGCCCTGCTATAAGGCAAAGTTCTATAGTCAGACAATTTTCATGAATAGTGCTGAGAAAAATAAAGAAAGAACAGTCATTTACTTATTCCTATAACACGAGAACTAGGAGTCATTAAAGGAAATTAATGGGTAGCAAGTTTAAAACAAACAAAAAAGTATTTCTTCATGTAACACAGTCAACCTGTGGAACTCCTTGTCAGAGGACGCTGTGAAGACCAGGACTTTAACAGAGTTCAAAAAATAACTTGATACATTCATAGAGGATAAGTCCATCAATGGCCATTAGCCAGGAGGGGTAGGAATGGCGTCCCTAGCCTCTGTTTCTCAGAAGCTGGGAATGAGTGCCGGGGGATGGATCACTTGGTGATTACCTTGTTCAGTACATTCTTTCTGAAGCACCCTGGCATTGGCCACTGTCGAATACGACACTGGGCTAGATGGATCTTTGATCTGACCCAGTCTGGCTGCTCTTACGTTCTTACTAATACTTCCCCTAAAGAAAGTGGGGGAAAGGGAGAATCAAGACTGAGCTCAGACGCAGTATAAGATGGATGCAACAGAAGAATCTTAACAGAATAATGGGAAATAGGACAAAGGCAATAATGTATGTTTTACACCGTCTGCAATTATAACCTGAGAGGAGAAAGTGACCATGACCTGGCTCAATTAACACCTTCTGTATGAAAAATCTAAGGTAGTTGTTACAATGAATCAGTATTCCCCATTCTAGCTGGAAAACTGGTCTCCTTGGAACATCTTTTACTGATAATTATGGGGAGGGATAAGACCCATTTTGGATGCGAATTACACAAAAACATGCCCCCACTGGATTCTGTGCATACTTAACATTTCCCTCAGTAGGAACTATCAGAGCCTCACAAAAGGATAAAAAAAATCTCCAGAAGCAGCATCCTGATGAGAACCCAAACAAGCATTAAAAGTTACCATCTATACTCTGTGGGGCTAACAGACCATAAGGTAGACATTCTCTCCTACAGATGACCCCAGAAGGGATTTGTCTCTGGAAGCAGACTCAAGTCTACTGAGATCCACTCACCTCATCTGAGGACCTTAATCAGCAAACAGAAATACTGAGTAAATAGGGCAATTCAGAAGTAATGCAGTATATAATCCTGAGATAAGTCTACACAACAACTTTAATACCAGGGTTTTCACTTAAAAAAACTTGACAAGGGTAATCAGATACCGGACACAAAGCAAGCTCACCTGAGGCCAGAAAGGAATGATTTATCAACGGTTGCCCCACAAATGCACAGTGAAGAACAGAATGGGAAGGCACAAATGCACATGAGGTGGTCTGGCTGCTACTGAACTAGAGTGACTACCTTCACCTCTGCCAAACAGTGCATGAGCTCTCTCACTGCTTGTAACTGACAAGGGGCACTCTTCACTAAGCAGGATGGAGACGGAGCCTGGGTCTGGCAATATACTTTCCTCACCTTCTGACAATGCAGGAGGACACTAGACAAAAGTAATGCACATTATTGTCCAGATAAAACAGAAAGACAGGTAGCTGTAGGCATGAGCAAGCTGTTGTCCATGAACAGGATTTACGATTTCCAGGCAGACACTATGGACCGAACCTTGTCCACACGAGATAAGCTATGGAGGCTGGAGTGTGAAGGACTGCTCTCTGTGCTGATGGCCTACACAACAAAGCAGTTGTCTCACGACCAGTATGCATTACTCCTGGGGGAGCTCTGCGCTACTGAGCATGCACATAATTCATGTGCAGTGCATTTTCCCCCTGCAGAAAATAACTTCTGCTAGAAATTGCTTCCCACCAGCAGCCACTGCGGCACTGACCAGAGTCGCTATCTTGGGCAGGAACAGGCCAAGCTCCTGACAGGGAAGAGAAGCCGAACCTTCCCGCTGCACCCTGCTGGTTTGGGCTAGGTCAAAAGAGGAAGTAGCGAGGCTCAGACTTCAGTGGAGGCACTGGGCCACAGGGGGACCACATAAGGCAAAGGGGGTAGCTAGATGGGAGCTTAGACACACGACAGGGGAAGTGTCTGATTGGTGTCTCAGGGATACCTGGATGGTGCAAGGAGGGGGCTCAATGCAAACACAAACACAGGGATGAAGGAGGGGTACAGGGCCACAGGGGGGAAGGTAGTGCCTGAGTGGGGGCACAGATACACATTGGGACGGGGGAGGGAGTGCAGGGACACGTGAAATGGGGGGGGGGA
>JANRFK010004149.1:120899777-120916402 GCA_030068395.1 Apalone spinifera | reverse complement strand
AAGGGATACATGGGATGGGGGAAGTGATGCAAGGACACATGGGGATAGGGCAGATGTGCCTGATTGAATGAGAGAGGCTAGGGAGCAGCCTGGGTCTGCATGGGGAATGCTTCATAAGAACCCTTCCCTGCCCCCTCCCCCCCCGGAAACCTGTTCAGTATTTCTCACCCACACCCAACAGCCCTCCAGGTACACTCCCAGGCTCCTTCCCTCTCCCTCCGCTCCTCCAATACCCCGGACTCCCCCAAGCCTTTGCACGGCTTGCGAGCCAGTGGGGGGGGGGAAGGCGCCGAGAAGGAGGAAGAGGGCAGGAAATACAGTTCTGTATTGCAGTTTCAATGAATTATTCAAAGCTCTGTATTAATATGCTTAGTAAGGAATCTATTTGTCAAACAACACTTCCTGAGTCTTTCTCCGGGTCAGTATTACTACAGACAGAATGCTGGGAGGGGTTGGCCAGGCCCAGCAAGGCTTTATTAATGGAAAGGGTGGCCCCTCTCTGGGCACAGGTGTCAATTACCTTGTGCTAGCTCTGCCTGCATTACAAGAGAGGTGGCCACCCTTCTCACAAGGGTCTGGAACACTAAGATCCCCCAGAAAAGAAGCAGATGTTGATTCCTGGGTGACAGCCTCACCTGGAGAAGATAAAATATTTGGAGCAGGAATAGATCAGCTAGCAGTTCCTCCATTACTGCTCTCTCTTTTGTAGACTCCAACAAGGGAAGCAGCCATGGGCCCACAGAAGGGGCTTCCTTAAGGGTCCCTGGTATGAATGAAAGCAACCTCCTAGACCCTATAGCACTAGTTCAAGATGCCCAGTAAGGCTACTCCCTTGGAGATATTCCCCTCTTCATATGGCCCAAAGTGATGGGTGCCACCCGGGGCCTCCTTGAAAAAAGCCAATCATAGCGTTTAGATTTGGTATCCCTGAAGAGACAAGAACCAGCTTCCTCAGTAAATAGAACAGCAGTCCTAGCTAGTGTTCATGAAGGTCTTAGGTGTCACCCTAATGACTGACAAGAGGAAATGCCCAAGGGAGCTCACGGAAGTGAGCGAGGCAGCTGAAATGTAGACAGGTATACTGGTGTCAGTGGTGCTGGCAGAAAATGAAGCAGCCAGTGCAAGAGATGGAGCCGTGCTGATGCATGTTGATTGTGCAGACATGGACACCACTGGTGATGGATGCTGTAACAAGGAAGAGTGGTACCCGCAAACATAAGAGGGTCCACCACTGCAATGAAGGACCCCAAAGTTGACTGCACCAGAGGTAACTGTTCAGCCACCTGGGCCAACAACATCAGTCAATGACAATAGTGCAGATACCAATCTTGATGGTCCCGGTGAACATTGGTGTCAGCAGCCAGATTCCAACTCACCAGAGGATTTACTGGAAGCCCTTTTGTGAGGCAAATAGAGTGGGACTTTGAACATCCCTGAGACTCAGATGACAGAAGCTTAGAGCACTTGGAGGAAATCACTGTGGATGAGGAGTGGCGTGTCTGTCTGTGTCTCAAAGTCAGGGCACTTTTTGTAGCTGGAGAGTCCGTCCTCTTGTGGTCAGGATCCAATTCAGAAAACCACCTGTTTCTTTGTTGTGATACTGAAGGAGGTATAAACTAAATGCCCCTCTCAGCTCCCCACCTAAATAAATTAAGCAGATTTTGTGCTACCTGCGACAGGGGTCACAGTCTGGCATGTGGCACACTGCTTAAACCCTGGGTATTTCTTAATATTAAACCCATCAATTCTCGTAACACACAATCTAACTCTCCTAAACTATATGAAAATTAAGTGGAACTCTAGACAGCGAGAAAACTCTTTAGAGAAGCTGGTGAACCAAAGCTGAATAGTGCAGGGAGCTTCAACTCTCACCACAGGCAGGAAGGTGGAACAGAGAGAAGTGGTGACAATGCTCTTCTATGTCCTCAGCTCAACACAAGAGGAGAGTTCGGGCACCGCACCACCTCACGGCACTGCTGGAAAAGTCGCCAACTCAAATACAGTGAGTGTTTACTGTCAGCTGAATGTATACGTGCACAATCACCTGAAGAACCACCAAGAGTTGTGGCCTATTACATCTGTAAGCCTCACTGAGGGCTATCCGTTCTCCTAGCATTAGCCTAATTGCAGATGACGTTCAGAAGGATGGTAGGAATTGAAGATATGGACAAGACGTTTACTAATGCAGGTTTGCTTAAAGTTCATTCCCCTTTTATCACTCCTGGCCCCAAACACTGTATGTATAATCAGTTGCTCAAGGAAGAGCTTTCAGTCCACCAGCCAAGATAAAACTGGAGAGTTATTGGATTTTCCAAAGAAAAATAAATTATGCAAATGGAGCAAAAGTGAACCAGATAGTCACCTATTACTTAGAGATTAAAAGGTGGTGAACTATTTCACCAATTAGGCAAAGTGATACAAATGAAAAAATTAACAGCGGGATGTTAAGCAACAAGTCCACTAAAAAGAATCCGTTAGGCCGGGAAAACTCAAGCTGAACTAATTAGGAGAGTTACTGGGACTGGTGGGCTGGTAAATAAAGCGTTAGAAAATTGTACAATCAGTCGGGCATGAGCAGTCACTCAAGAACGGATAATTACCGGGTGCAGCTCAGAAGTCCGACTATGAAGCAGAATGAAGTGACGTCAAACAGCAGAGATGCAAAAATGCTGCAAAGGCGTGCTCTTCTTTCCCTGGGAGAAGGCAGCTGGGGAGCGGAGCCAAGCCCCTGCTTTATAGCAGGGAGCAGAAAGGCGGTGCTATCTTGAAGCCATGCAGAAAGGCCGCAAAGATGCCTACTGGAGTCCTCCTTTCCCCTAGAGAGTGAAGCTCTAGTAAATGCCATTATATGATTTAGGATTATGTATTACCATCGAAAGCTAAACAAACAGCGGGTCTGGGAAAGATAAGACGACTCCCCAGGAGCAATTATTGTGAGCTTTAGCCTCCCCCCTGCCCCCAGTAATACACACTGTACTCAATTCTACACACAATATTTGAAAATTCTGCAAAATTCTCTATTTTATTTGTCAAAATAACATAATATAAATCATGCCAGTTTCAATTATCTCAAAATATCTTTCAGCAAGGGTGTCTATAACTATACAGATCCAAAAAATAAAGATCCTGGTACTGTTTTTACAACCTAGAATTCTTTCCTAGGCATATTAATACAGAACGTTGAGTAATTTGTTTAAATCATGATACAGAATTGTATTTCCTGCACCTGACAGAAGCAGTGAAAAGCTTGGGAAACTTAGGGATAACAAAGAAGCCTCCGTGCTCCTGAAGGGCATTGGTCTGGATGGGGAGTAGACTGGTAGGAAGTTGGGAAGTCTCCCCCATGAAACTCTGGCTGACCCCAGGCTTCTCCCAGTCAGGCTCATCTGCCCCTGTCCCCACAGTTCCCACATCCCCATGGGTCCTGAAGCCTTGCTCCCACAACACCAGGCTCAAAGTTATCACCCCAGTAGCTCCTGAGAGCAAGTTCTAGTCCGTGCCCCCCACTAGCCATTTTGAACCCCAATCTGTGACCCCACAGGAGTCCTGTGTGGCCTAACGGTCCCTGAACAGGGTGCTATGATAAACTTCTACTCCTGGAATTCTGCAGCACTGAGCATGCACAGAATTTTCTTTTTCCTGAGTAAAATATATTCTTGCCCAAGGTGCAGCAGTTCTGCTTTTTGCTCACAGCTGGCTGTTTTGGTGCTATAGCAGCCTCTAGTGGGCAAAACGTGGAACTGAAGTACTTGGCCAGAATGATTTTTCTGGCACCAAAATACAAAGCTATGCTGGGCAGATGAATTCTGTGCACCCTGGGATGCGGATAATAGCGGCACCAAGTCTGTGATTTATAGCCAAGGACTGAAAATAGCAGTTGGGAGCCTAGACCATTTCTGTAGAATTTCTCATTTTACAAAAGACCTGTTCATACGAGGGGCGTTAGCGACTAGTCAGCTATCGGATAAGCAAATGCTTATCGGACAGCCGAGTAGTGACTTGACTAGTCACTTCCCTCCCCCCTTGCTGCTTCTGTCAGAGAGAGGCAGCAAGGGGCAGGAAGCAGGAGCCGGTGTTAAAGCCAGCTCCCCCCCAGCACCACCTCCGTGGGAGGCAGAGGCACAGTGGGGAAATGGTGTGAGCAGGGACTGTTCCGTCCCCCTTAGGCATTTCTGCTTTTGAAACATACAAAAGCCCTCTGGGGATCGTGTACATTTCAAAAACAGAAGTGCTGCAGGGAGCATGGGACAAGCGAGGACTCAAACAATCCTCGCTCGCCCCGTGCTCTCTGCGGTGGCACCCCCCCTTCCCGTTGCCTTTATAAGACCGGGGGGGGGAGGGGGGGAGCCAAGAACTGGTGCTGGGGAGAGCCAGCTTAAAAGCCTGTTTCCCCCCTTCCCCCCACCAAGCACAATCTCCAGGGTGTCACCTGCCTATCAGAGGCAGCAGGGCAGGGATAAGGGACACTGCTGCAAAGCAGCCCCTATCTGCAAGGATCCCGTGGATAGAGGCTGTTGCCACGAAGCAACCCTTGTTTGTGGTGGCCAGGACTGTCCGCTGAGCAAAGGAGCTGCTTGAGTCAGCGTGAGCCAGGACCGAGCAGTCATGGCAAGCGCCGATTGCTGCATCTCTGCATTTTAAATGTAGTAAGAGCCCTGCGGTTCTAAGTTACTACATTTAAAATGCAGAGCCACAGCACAGTGGCAGTTCCAGAGCTGGCACGGACCAGGACGGTTCATTCCTGACTAGAGTCGGCTCCTGGAGCTACCCCCACTGCGACTCTGCATAGTGGCACTTATCGACTGATCATATAGGCGATACACATTGTATTGACTAAATGATTAGGCAGATAATCCCATTTTAACACCCTTCGTTTTTACAGTTGTGAGCAAAAGCTTCCAAATATGAACTAGATGTAAACACAGGATCTTCTAGTCTGTAAGCAGCTCTGATGTTTCTGCTACAGCTTTGCCAAGCAGCAGCAGCTCAGCAACATTAAGATTTCAGAGTCACGGCTACTACAGTCTTGTTCATTTTTCTTAATGTCAGTGGTGCTCACACGTCAATTTCATGATGCCTACAAGTGTTTCAAAGAGCTGAGCTTCAGCAGAAGTAGGCACAATCGTTCTTAATGGGGAGGACACCCCAAATACAACTGGGGGAAGGAGCAGAAAAGTACAGTATTGCAGACAAGAAGCTTAGAGATGGAAAGAGAAAGCATGCTCTCTCTCTCACCCCAACAGCTTGAGGTGATATGAAACGTCACATTTATAGAAAATTGCTAGCCAGAAGCTGATACAAAGACTGGAGACTCAAAACAGATTCCATGAACAACTACCAACTAGAAATCACAGCACTCTTCTGGCAGGTGAGATGGCAAGGAGGTGCAGATATCTCCTCAGTGCAGATAGAAAACAGCTACAAGTTCTGTTCGTCTCTAGGCACTGGAGAACTACTTGTTACAGACTAACATGCCTGCCCCTCAGACAGAAACACGCCATTTTATAAAATAAAAACACAGACCAGTGTCCTAGCAGCTTAGCTGAACAGTTGCACAACTGTAAGTGGAAGATTTTGGGTCTGCTCTGCCACCCCATAGCATTCATGCAGGGTGGCTCCAGGCCACAAGGTGGTATGGCAGCAGAGTGGCAAACAAGCACAGAGGCACTCCTACATGCCATGTTGATTTCAGGGCTCGCTCTCACCTCAATAAAAGTTCTGGCACCTGCTGCAACAAGATTCCGCTTATTCAGTGGAAGTACGACTGGTGGGAGAGAACTTCTGGTCTTTGAAAGACAGGGTCTCATCCACTGCGTCACCACGAAGGAGAACCCCTGGGTCTGGGCCAACACTACCAGTTCAATGCATTTCCAAAGCTAAGGAGTGAGCAGCCCCGTGGCACCTCAGGGCATGTCTACACTGCTGGCTAAAGCAGAGCTAAGCTACACAACTTCAGCTTTGTTAACTGCATAGCTGAAGTCGAAGTAGCTTAATTTAGCTTTTGACGCTGTCTACACAGCAGGAAGTCGAAGGAGGAACACTCTTCCTTTGCCTTCCCTTATTCCTCATCAAATCAGGGTTACAGAAGTCGGAGTGAAAAGCCTCATTTCAAAACAACAGGCTTGCTATGTAGACCCACACTCTGTTATTTCGAAATAACATAAGTTAAAGTTACTATTTGTTTTTAAAGTTACAGACCAACACAGCTACCCCTCTGACTTCCAAAGCTAAGAACTAGATGTCAAGGTGGTGCCTAGACACAACAATGATGCATGCTATTTAAATTCAACATAGGGAGGAGGATACTCTCTGCCTTTGTGGCTACATAAGAAGTGGGAGAGAAAGAAACTGCTTTGCTTTTTAGCACTTTTATCAGTTCAAAGAACCACCAGGTTTAAACATGCCTTTGACTAATAGCTGCTCACCAGGTTCAGGGGTTTCTGTATTCATGTTTTCTACTTCTACAGCATCATGCATCTCCTCATCTTCATCATCCTCATCTTCAGCCTCACCATGTAGTTCTTTTGCCATTAGCTGCCTTGCCAATTTAATATTTCGTCCTTCGTTGTAGTGCATTTTTCTCTTCATTTCAAACTGCTTCCTTTTTTCTGTAGAAAGAGTGGGAAAAACCATGTTCAACACACAGATTAGGGATGTTAAATATCAAGTAATTGACTAATCAAATAGTTGAAGCATTTTGCATTGACTATTCGATTAGTCGATAGGGCGCTTCCGCCTTTGAGGTGTAGCCCTAAGGCTGTTGCTACACTTTAAATGAGAAAGCACCGCATGGAGTCCAGGGTCAGCTGGGGACTGACCCCAGGCTCCATGTGGCACTGCCACTTCTAAACGCTACGGGAAGCCCAACGTCAGGCGTCAAACGTTTCAAAGCGTCAGCACCGCACAGAGCCTGGAGTCAGCAGGGGAGTCCCCAGTTGATCTCGGGCTCCACGCGGCGCTGCCGCTTTGAAATGCTGCGTGCAGCCTGGGGACAACCCAGCTGACTCTGGGCTGCATGCGGTGTTTCAAAGTGGCAGCGCTGCATGCAGCCTGAAGCCTGACCCCAGGCTCCACATCGTGCTACCACTTTGAAGTACCCCTTCCTCTTCCCCCACCCTTGCTGCCTCTTTCTGATAGAGGCAGCAAGGGGGGGGGGGGAGGAAGCAACTAGTCAACTAGCCTGTTGACTATCCGATGAGCATTTGCTTATCCGATAGTTGATTAGTCCTTCACATCCCTTACACAGATATATTTTTACACTAGTTCTTTGGAATGATTCCAACATTGCACTGTTTGCGAGATAGGAGTTGCCTCTCCTGGAGTGGATGCAATCTTTATGTCATGTAAGTTATTGTATGTTTTGCTTTAAGTAATTAGTTTAAAGTACTCTATGGAAGGATTCTATCAAACTAACAATTAATAAGGTATCCATAAAATTTTGCCAAGTGAAAATAAATCTCAGTGGAGTGGGGCACAACTTACTCCTCATATAACTTTGCTAGGGGATCATCTGTTTTGGGAAGATTTAGAGATACAGCACCAGGACACATGGGGAAAACAATTTAAGAATTAGATTTGTTGCTACTTAATTATCTCTAAACACTTATGTTTGGTAGAGGTGATACTAATAAGGTAGAAGGAAAAGAAGGAAATCTGACTGTATTGAGGGTGTCTTATAAGACTGAGTTGTGCTCACCAAACACATGTGACTTGACAGGGACCAAATAAAAACATATGGGAATGTTTCATTCAGAGAATTAAAAGGCATAGTACCTGCCTGTTCAGCAATTCAAGACTAGCCTCATTTTAGTCCTATGCAGCGATTTGTTCAAGTTGTCCAGAGTCTAGCAGATCAAGCCCTACAGCTGGCTTAACTTGCTTGCTTGCTAACTGCCAAGAGTCAGCCACCAGAACAGTTTTACCAAATGTAGAAGAAAAGCTCTTTCCACGCACCCACCTAAGATCCTAGCCCCTGAACATACATCATAGATTTTTCCTATAAAATAGGTATCGGCTTAGACTATGGCAATTCACCACAATCATATTAATCTTTACTTCTTGACAGTCTCAAGCACAGCTTCAATTTCCTTGTTAGAATCTGAACTTTAAGTTTCATTTTTGGACATGCAGTGTGGGATCAGAAAAAACAAGAAACAGCAGTACAGGTTGACTCTCTGTGGTCTGGGACACACTGGTCCAGCAACATCTGTGGTCTAACAGGACCAGAGAGCCCCAGCCACAGAGGTTGCCAGCAGCTGGCAGCCCACAGAGTCAGTGGGTCCAGAAAAGAGACCCGCCAGCCAGGAGAAGGGCCAGCAGTCCAGAGAGGAGCCTCACCAGTGGGCTGAGGGCAATGCACTGGCCAGGGCCATAGCCAGAAGGAGAGCCCGAGGCCTGACTTCCTCTGTCTGACAAACTCCCTTGTTGGGACCAGGGAAGTCCAACCTGTATCTCTCTACAATCAACACCCAACACCTGGGTTTGTACCCCAAGATGTTTCATTGTTTGACTATTCTGTTAAAATGCTATAAGCCAAATTAATTCAGTGTCGTCTGCTTTGAAGCTGTACTGAGAGATCCTATTTAGGGATCACTATTAATAGCCTGCTAGCTCCTCTCCCAGCTGATTCATAGAATTACATTGGCTAGAAAGCATAGGTGCTTTTCCCGCCCATTAAGAGGCAGAAGTGATACATAGCTAGCAAGGGACAGTTATTTGTAATTAAGTCTAGGGCTGTAAACCACAGTTGAACTAAGCAAACTTGATTAAAATATTAATCTTGATTAATAAGCTTTAATTACAAATATCTGTAATAAAAAATAAGTGAGCTCTGTACGCACTGTATTGTAACAAATATTTGAAAAATGTGAAAAACACCCAAAAATATTTAAATAAATGGTATTCTATTAACAGTGTGATTAATCACTAACTTTTAAGGTTGAGATTAATCACTTTTTTAAATCATTTGACAAGCCCTAACGAAGTCCAACTGAAAGGTGTGCTGATTAAGGGGTAACCTTTTAAAACAGAACCATCTCTGGTTCAATAAACAAGCATTTTTAGAAACTACTTCCATGGACTCATCCTACAAAAAGAGCTCCTTTGAAACAAGAGAGTCATCTTTATGAACTTGCTCTCAGATGAATAGCAGAATGGCTGCAATTTCATCTAACCAAACTTGGAAGTATCAAAGGCAATAAGGAACCCAAGTCACCTCTAGAAAAAACTGTCCAGTATCAGAGGGGTAGCCGTGTTAGTCTGGATCTGCAAAAGCGGCTAGGAGTCCTGTGGCACCCTATAGACTAACCGAAGTGTTGGAGCATGAGCTTTCGTGGGCACAGGCCCACTTTGTCCACTACATGCATCTGCCGAAGTAGGTCTGTGCCCACGAAAGCTCATGCTCTAACACTTGGGTTAGTCTAGAAGCTGCCACAGGACTCCTCGCCGCTTTTCTAGAAAGACTGTTTCTCCAGTTTTAGATCACAGCATCTTTCTGCTGAATGGTACATTGCACCCTCCTCAGGCTTTTCTTACTGAAATGAATTAACTACTCAGAATTTAGCAGAAAAAATAAAACCTACCCCGTTCTTCAGGTGTTAACTCTTCATCCTCATCCTCATCCTCACTGTACACTTCTTGAGCTAGAATCCTGGGTCCTTTACCTTCAGCTGCCACTGCTAACCTAACCAAAAGGCACAGGAAGAAGTGCTGAAGCAGCGCATCAACGGCTCACAATTAAATACTGAGCCTGTATGTATTGTGATGAGGTCAGGCCAGATGGCTACAAGGAAGTAACAGAAAGCAGGGGATAGTAAACAAGTCCCTGTCTCCTTGGTAACCAAACAAGGTACTTCACGATAATTATGATACCTGGAGGCAATCAACAATCTGCTAGGAGGAGTTGGGACAGGTTGATTGGGACACCTGGAGCCAATCAAGGACTGGCTAAAAGCATGCTCTTCAGTCAGTTCAAGAGCTGTGGGAGGAGGACATGGTGCAGGAGAGCAGAAATAGTAAAGATACTGTCACATACCAGGAGGAACCTCTACAGGTACAGACAAAGGGAAAGAAAAGCCCTGCCCAGGAAACAGCCTTTTCAGGCCCCAAAAGTTTGAGGGAAGTAAACCCCTGCTAGAAAAGGAAAGACTGAGTTAAGAAATCCAGTGTGACTGCCTCCACCAGAGACAAAGATTGTTTCCTTCCCCATGGCATGTCCCTGAGTAGCAGCTAAATCGGACTATGGCTTGCCCCTGAAGTAAAGGGGGTAGACAGGAAACTGTAGTGAGCCATTGAGGTGAGCAATTAGACAGGGAGTTGCTGTTTTCCCCAGACAGGGAGAGGTAATACTCAGCCCACTGCTCCCTGGAAGCACAGGACCAATTGTGAGGAATTAGGAGTTTCATCACACTATACCTAAAAAACCCTCCTGGTACAGATAATAAAGATACTTAGCACTAGTATCTCAAGTTACGATTGAGCTAGAGACATGAACCTGTACCCGTGAACACAGTTAACCTTCACAGTTACAAAAGCAGCAGGGGGACTGTGTATCACAGGCAGCAGGGGAGGAGGGAGTAAACTGGTGTGCACCTAAAGTCAGATTTTAAGCCACTGCCGCCTCAGAGGAAGCAGCAGCAGGGGGCTCTGGACAGGGTGGGAGCTCATGTGTGAAGTGCAAATGCTGAAAGTGTCAGCAGTTACACATTTACAAAAACAAATGCATTTTAACATCTCTAGCTGAGTAAGTTTGTTTTCACTAGTGCTACTGACATTAGATGCTACTACTCAGCATGAGTATTCACGGAAACTTCTGGCTCTTACAGAAAACAGTAACATCTACCAGAAACCAAGAAGATACTGTAAAGACAGACTATCTTCAAACTTCGTTAACATTCTACTGCAAGCATCACTTACTTTTTAGCTAACACATCTGCTGTTACGGGTTCATTCAATTCTGAATCACTCACTGCATCTTCATCATCCTCTCCTACCATACTAGAAAGACAAAAGTGCACAAGAATTAATTCTAAAAGATCACTACTAAGCTATATTATCAGAACTTATTTTAGTTCAACTATTTCTTTAATACTTGATTCCAGGTTTTTTCTTTTTCTGGTTTAAATATTATGACGCAAATAGTAGTGTTTCCTGGTACACACAGTTTAAAGCTGTAATCTTTAGACAGAATTACAAAAAAATTGTAAAGCTTAAAACATTCAAAGCTTCTCAAAATCAATTTATTCCTATTAAAAATGGTACAAACTATTCATCATAAGCCAGTGATTCCCTAACTTTTTGGCCTGTGGCCCACCCAGCTCAATGCAAATCTTTCTATGGCTCACTAGCTGCTAATGGACACTTGACAGTAATTATGTAATTACATCTGAGCCATTTTGCTAGCACTGAAATAGGGATGTTAAATGTAGTCTAATCAAGTAGCCGTTAAGCGGGGTTAACTGCAGGCCAAGGAGCTAAACCCACTGCAGATCTTCTTTTTAAATGTATTAAGAGCCTGTTGGCTCTTAATACATTTAAAAGGCTAAAGCACAGCAGTGGGGACCCAGCATGAGCCAGGAATCATATGTCACAGTTTGCCTCGGACCTCTCCTCCCTCCGCTGCATTTCTGATGTTTAAAGGTATTAAGAGCCACTAGGCTCAATCTCTTACAGAGAACAGCCACTAGGCTCTTAATACATTCAAAAAGCAGAGGTGCAGTGTCTGGGACCAGGCACAAGCCAGGAATCAGCTGATTTCAGGCTCATGCCCAGTCTGCTGGGGGCATTTTTAAGCAGGCTTCCTCCAGCACCAGCTCCTGCTCCCCTCCCCCTCTTGCTGCCTCTGCTTTTCCTTATTGGATAATGAACTAGCTGCTTGCATCCCTATACTGCAGCTAGGGAGAATGGTTTAATTTAAATAGTAAGAAAGGCAATATTAATCAAAATTATTAAACAAATGAAGCGCTTTAACTCTCTCATGTTAGTTTACCAAATTTTATTTTAAATAAAGTAAAATATTAATTTATGTCCAGCACAAAATCTTTCAACTTTGTCTTTATTTATGGCAGGGGTGGGGAACCTTTTTTGGGTCAGGCTCTATTGACCACAGAAAAATCAGTTGGGGGCACCGCAAGTGAGAAGCAAAAATTACCCCTCCAAAAAAACCCCAACACTCACTGATATAGCCCCCAGCTGAGACACCCCACTCCTCTGACACTCCAGCCCCATTGGTGAAGGGACAGGGAGGACTGAGGTTCAGGGCTTCCCATACGGCAGATTAACTCTTTTTGGGGTTCCGGGGTGAGTGGATTTTGTAGACACCCCCCAGGCTCTTGGGTGGGGTCAATAATAAGGGGTTCAGTGTGTGGGACAGGGAGAGAGATATGGATGGGGATGCAGGATCTGGGTGGGAGGCGGAGTGCAGGAGCAGGCTGGGAGTAGGGTGTCTGGCCAGGAAGTGGGGGCAGGAGCAAGGGAGGGCACAGAGTCTGGCCAGAAGGGAGGGTGCAGGAGCAGGCCTGGGGGTGCAAGGTATTGGTGTGTGTTTGTGAGAGAGAGAGGAGCTGGGTGGCACTGACTTGCTTTCGCACCCTGCACTGCTCCCAGGCACAGCCTCCTGATGCTCTCACTGGCCAGATTCCAGTCAATGGGAGTAAAGGAGAAAGCCTCCAGGGAACGCGCCCATGCGCTGCTGTTCTCCCAGCAGCACACAGAGCCACTTCTGGCCCCACTTCTTCCCCATAAGCCGGATCCAGCAGGGAGACTCGGGACTTTCTACCCCCATCCCCAGCAGGAAGCTGGTGCTGGTGCTCCAACCTTATGAGGGGGCATGAGGCTGGAGCGACAGTGCAGGCTCCCTACTGCGGGGGGGGGGGAGGGGGGAGGAGCTGAGCTGGAGCCACAGCCCACCTGCAAGGCATCCAGGGACCACTAGTGCTCCATGGACCCCAATGTAAGAACCACTGACATAAGCCTGTGTTTAAAGCATGGAGCGTACTTCCAAAGGTACCCTACAGCTCTCATCTAATATTGTATAAGCCCATCACTTAAAGGTTCAGATGGACTACACAAAGCCTGTCATGCCACCAGCTACCATGCTAGTGGATCAAGTGGCATTTACAAGCTGACATATGCTGCTAGGCCATTAGGAAAAACCAAGTATTCTGTTATACTCAGGTCATTAAAGAAAAGATGCTTAAGTGGGTTTACCTATGGTAGGGAGTGCTTGGTTCATCTATTTTCATTAAACCATAGTCCTTGCCTGCTGGATGGTACGTAGCTAGGATATTCATTTCATCCCACTTCTGGGACTTTTTACTGAAATGAGAAAAAGAACGTCTCACCATATGCTAAAAGACGTTTTATTCTGTTTTGACAAGGAAGCAGAACGTGCAGGTCCTCCTTCAGTTTCCATTCCCTGACATGAACAAATAGTGAAAGGCCAAGACAGATGTGTGTTCCCACTCAAACATAGACCCCTCGAGCAGCTCTATAGAGCTAAACTCCAATCATAGTCACGTTTTTAAAAACCCACTATAAACGCACTAATAGAATCACAGAATCCAAGAGCTGGAGGAGACCTCAGGAGTCATCGAGTCCAGCCTCCTGCTCAAAGCAGGACCAACCCCAACTAAATCATCCCAGCCAGAACTTTATCAATGCAGTTGCATAATATAAATTACCAGCTTGCATAATATAAATCACCAGCATGCCTTTTTACTCATGCCCCAAACTAAGGATGTAAATGGGCAGGGCTCGACAAACCACTGATTCTACTCGCCCATGGCAAGTAGATTTCCGCCGGTCGCTCTGTGCGCCCCATTCACCGGCGCTGTGCACGTGCGCACTGCCGGTTTGGCGCATGTGCAGTGCGGGGTTGGCGAGTAGCTTTCACCGCGGTTTGTCAAGCCCTGTAAATGGGGGTAACCAATTACCCAGTAACCATCACACTCACTGGCTGATCAGTTAACTGGCAGACCTGGGGGAGAGGCGGGCCAGCAGCCAAGTCCAGAGGTTATTTGTGCAACTGACAAGATTTTGATCAGTTACACAGTTTTGTTTTACATTTTTTAACATCTCTACTAAACACACAACCAAGTTTGGCCAAGTGAGTTAGCCCTGCAGTTCTGTCTCCGTAGACTGAGGAGCCTATCATTCCTCTATTCAATCACCGTCTTGTTAATAACCAATCTGCATGACAGAATTCATGGAAAGCTACTCTTTCATCTCCTCTTCATTTTCTTAATAAAGTACTGCTCACAACAGTTACAGACGGCTGTTTTCACTCATCTCTTCACCTACACAGCCAGCTGCCATCAGACTCTGTTGCAGATCCATTATTAGTCATCTATCCACCAGGCAGAAACCTGCCTACCAACTCAAACAGCACCCTGGGTAATGTTTCTTTCACCAACCTAAGGAGTAGGAATTCCAGCTAGGGTTGCCCAAGGATTCATATAGTCTTTAGTACAGCAAAAATTAACATGTAGTCAACATCAAGCCTTCAAACTATGTTGGTTAGAATTTTCACAGTGTACAAGAGCATACTTTCTGTACCTGCCTAGCCATACAAGCACCAGAAAGACAGAAAAGGGGAATGACACCAGGTGGCAGACTTAAAAAAAGATGACTCTTTTAGGACTTGTCTATGCATCGAAGCTTCCTAACAGAACTATACTAGTATAACTCTACATGTAGACACTATCGGAAATATAGAACAGGGTCGTGCTAGTGGGGGAATGGCATTATATGTAAAAGAAAATGTAGAATCAAATGAAGTAAAAATCTTAAATGAAACAAAATGTTCCACAGAATCTCTATGGATAATAATTCCTTTCTCTAATAAGAATATAGCAGTATGGCTTTATTATCAACCACCTGACCAGGACAGCAATAGTGATTTAAGAATTTCCAAGGGAGATTAGAGAAGCTACAAATATAAAAAAACTCAATAATAGTGGGGGATTTCAATTATCACCTCAACACAGGATTCAGAGATAAAATCTCTTGACACCTCAAATGATTGTTTCTTGGCGCAGCTAGTTCTGGAACCCACAAGGGGAGAGGCTATTCTTGATTTAATCCTAAGTAGAGCACAGGATCTGGTCCAAGAGGTAAACATAACTGGACCACTTGGAAATAGCAACCATAATGTAATAAAATTTAACATCCCTGTGGTGAAAAAAACACCACAGAGGCCCAACACTCTGGCATTTAATTTCAGAAAGGGGAATTACACAAAAATGAGGAGAATAGTTAAACAGAAATTAAAAGGTACAATGACAAAAGTAAAACCCCTGCAAGCTGCATGGAAACTTTTCAAAGACACCATAATAGAAGCCCAGTATAAATGTATATCCCAAAATAAAATATCCAGTAAGGGAGCAAAAAAAGTGCCATCATGGCTTAACAACCAAGTAAAAGAAGCAGTGAGAGGTAACAAAAGTGGAAGTTAAATCCTTGTCAGGAAAATAAAAAGGAGCATAAACTCTGTCAAATTAAATGTAAAAATATTATAAGGAAAGCCAAAAAGAAGTTTGAAGAATAACTAGCCAAAAACTCAAAAAGTAATAGAAAAATGTTTTTAAGAACACCAGAAGGAGGAAGCCTGATAGACAGAGGGACCACTGGACAATCGAGATGCTAAAGGAGCACTCAAAGATGATAAGGTCATTGCGGAGAAACTAAATGAATTTTTGCTTTAGTCTTCATAGCGGAGGATGCTAGGGAGCTTCCCAAACCTGAGGCATTCTTTTTAGATGACAAATCAGAGGACTTGTCCCAGACTGAAGGGTCAGAAGAGTTTTCGGAACAAATTGATAAACTTAACAGTTACAAGTCACCGGGACCAGATGGCTTTAACCCAAAAGTTCTGAAAGAACCCAAATGAGAAATAGTGGAACTATTAACTATAGTTTGTAACCTATCCTTTAAATTAGCTTCTGTACATAATGACTGAAAGATAGCTAATGTGATGCCAATCTTTAAAAAGGGCTCTAGAGGTGATCCTGGCAATTACAGTCTAGTAAATCTGATGTCATTACCGGGCAAATTAGTTGAAATTAAAGTAAAGAATAGAATTGTCAGACAAATAGATCGGGGTGGGAAACCTTTTTTGGGTCAGGGGCCGCGGACCCACAGAAAAATCAGTCAGGGGCTGCATACAAGTGAGAAGCCAAAAAGACCCCAAAAACCAACCTCACTAACGTGGCCCCTGACTGAGAAGACGACACTCCCCACATTCCCCTCGCACGCCGCAGCCTAAAGGGGCCCAAGCTAGTAGCTTTTGTGTGCTGCGGTCCCACAGAAAGCGCAGACTCCCCAATGCTAGGTGGGGGAGCCCTGAGCTTCGGCCAGATCCAGGAAAGCCGGGGCCTGAGGTTCACCACCCCTGACATAGATTAACATAATTTGATTGTTCCTGTAAAGGGAAATCATGCCTTACTAGAGCTCTTTGAGGGGGTCAAAAGCATGTGGACAAGGGGGATCCAGCGGTCACAGTGTACTTAGATTTCCAGAAAGCTTTTGACAAGGTCCCTCACCAAAGGCTCTTAAGTAAAGTAAGTTAAGAACAGAAGAACAGCCGTACTGGGTCAGACTAAAGGTCCATCTAGCCCAGTATCCTGTCT
>JANRFK010004149.1:120857579-120868894 GCA_030068395.1 Apalone spinifera | reverse complement strand
AGGTGAGGAGACCACACCTGTACACAGTATTCAAGATGTGGGCGTCCCAGAGTTCTATCCAGGGGCAGGAAGATATTCTGCGGCAGGGATATGCAAACTAGCTCGCAGCTGCGCCAGGCTGCTCCCCCAGACGCCCGCGTGCTGGCTCCTGCCGCAGGGACAAGTCTGCACGAGCAGCCAGCACCTCCAGTTCCTTGCACAGCCCAGGAGGCTCAGTCCTCGCCCAGAACGGGCGTCCCACGCTCACACCCTGCCCCGCCAGCAGCCACACGTACCTGGAGAGCACCACGGCCATGGCATAGATGTCAATGGCAGCGTCGGCCACGCGCTTCAGGTGAAACTGTTGGTCTGGGAGAAGCAGCTGTGGTGAGAGGGGCCGTGCGTGCACACGCGTGTGACACTAGTGAAAACTGACACCATGGCTCAGCCAATGACTCTCCCTGCACAGACACGCTGGCAGGCCAGGCAGAGCTACCTGGATGTCAGGGCAAAGCCGCCCACCGACCGCAGAGCCTGGGGGGGTGACGCCACCGGAGCCTGGCACGGGGAGCTCCTCTGGCTACTCGGCTCTAGCACGCAGCTGGGAGCCTTCTCCTGAGCCACATGCTCAGCAGCACAGGGCTGCGTGTCCCCACCCCAAGAATCCAGCAACCAGTGACCACGTCTGCGCGCTCAGCTCCTCGTGGGGCCCGGGCACCCCAGGGCAGGATGCGAATCGTCGCAGCTGCCCAGGGCTACGCTCTGCTGGGTGCTGGGCAGAGCAGGGCACAGACCCCGGCCTGCAGACCTTGGGGAGAGCGGCGTGTGACTGGGAAGGGCGCGACACCCAGGGGCTCCGAGGGGTCGGGCTGAGGCTGAAGGGGAGAGGAGAGAGCGTGAGCGCCGCAGGACGGGACAGCCCCGCGCCGGCTTACAGGTTTCCCCACAGGCCCGGGGGCTGGGACGCACGGCGCGCCGGGGGCGGTTGGCTGGAAGCGGACGATGCTACCGCAGAGACACCCACCTATCACCTTCTCGCCGTGCTTCAGCAGCAGGCTCTCGACAGCTTCCCCAAACAGGTCGATGGCCCTCGTCACCTGCACAGGCCACAGCAGAGCAAGTCATTTCTGCGGGGCCGGGGCAGGGCCGGGAAATGCGGCTCCAGCGCAGGGCACTGGGGCCAGTCGCACTGTGCTCAGACCTGGAGGCAAGTTAAGCTCGGAGCCACTCAGCCCTTGGCACGACCTTGGGCAGCCTCCCATGTTACACCACAGCCTGGCCGGCGGCCCGGGCTCTGCTACCAAACGCACATTACTCGTGTGCGACCGAGGAGCCGGAAGGAGCGAAATGGCGCCGGGCAATGGCATCGGAAAAGGGAAACTGCCGTTCGCTTTCAGTGACTCGGGGGTTTGCGTTCAGCTAACACTGCACACAGACACCGGCTTTCCGGGTCCTTCCCAGCGGGAAGCCAGGCACATCCCTGCAGCAGACGTTGGGCGAATGCTGCAAATCGCAGAAATGTCGCCACTGCTGACTAGTCTCGACCATGAAAACGATTTGCTTTAAAATGCTCCCTGGAGCGCTGCAGCTTTAGCCACGGCTCCCCCAGCGCCAGCGCCAGGCTCAGAGCTGTCTGCCCGAACAAGCTCCCTTACCAGGTAGGCACTCTTGTCCAGGCCCGGGTGAACAACACCCTCCAGAGACAAACCCGTGGGGATCCCGACCTTCCTGCCGGGGGGAAAAGAGAAGAGCAAACAGACGGGAGGACAAAGGGTTTCAAACACAACTGCCGGGTGTAACGGCACAGCACTCCCTGGGGGCTTCTGCACCCCAAGGGCCAGTCAGCACAATGGAGATATACCACCTCATAGAGCAGGAAGGGACCTTGTGAGCTCATCGAGTCCAGTCCCTGCCCTCATGGCAGGACCAAGCACCATCCCTGGCAGGTTTGCCCCAGATGCCCCCCTCGGGGGCTGAATTCACAACCCTCAGTTTAGCAGGCCACTGCTCAAACCACCGAGCTACCCCTCGTGCAAGGCAGCTAAGCCAGCCGAGGCCTCGCTATGGCAGCGCTATGTGAGAGGGCGGCTTCTTGGCCAGCCTAGTTACTGCCTGTGGGAAGAACCCCTTGGTCACTGTAGTAGGTCCGCGCTGTGCACGGCGCTGACGCTGGCGTTCCTAGCACACACGGACCCTGAAGCCAGGATGAAACTGGCCAATGTCATTTCAGGAATCCAGCGCTAACTTTCCCGCCTACCGCGAGCGCTGGTGTTCAAACGACGGCAGGTCAGCGCAGCTCTGCACCTTCGGCACATGCCCCACACCTGCCATGCCGTGCACGGGCACTGGTCGGAGGCTGGCCTCGCCCCAGTGCAGAGCTCCCACGCAGGCAGCGAGGTGTGAACGCTTGCAGGGACTCTTGGCCAGGCCACTGGGTCTCACACTCCATCTCCGGCAAAAAGTGCTACCAGGGTTCACAACCAGGAATGCTCAGGAGCTTGGTTTTACCGCGGGGCCTGAAGGAGGCGCTGTCAGCCTCGCAGCGCCCGCTGGGGCCAAGCTGCAGGACCGGGTCTCTACTAGGCATTGGCTCCTGCATCCCCAGCATGCTTCTACCTACACAGGGTGCTGTGAGGGCCCGGCGGGGCCCTGCGCTCCAGGCGGGAAGTGGTTTCCAGTACAGACAGGGCTCACATTTGGTTCAGTGGCTCTCTGCACCCCCCATACACACGGGTCCAGCACTGGGCTCGGGATGGGCCAGTGGGAGCAGCATGTTCTCTTACCCCACTGGAACAGCGAGGCACATGGTGGCCTGTGCCCAGTGCCACTTACCGCTTTGCTCTCATCCCGATCTCTTTTAGGATGGTCTCTGTTTTCCCCGATGGATTCATGACCGTTGCTCGCAGGTTTTTTAACTGGACCCCCGCATACTGAAATATTGGTAAATGATTAAAGGGGTTGAATTATTCTCAGTCTTAGAACTACACCCGCACAGGGAAAGGTTCAATGCTCCACGATGAGACACCGGGAATTTACAGCAAGTTTGCCTGTTGCCTCTGGGCTAACAATACACTAGCAAAATATGAAACTCGGGGCTTTATTTTCTGCAAGTAACCATATCTCAGGGCCCAGCTCTGTGACATAGCTTGCTTGCATTCATGAAGGAACATTTCATATTACACAGAACACAGATCTGAGTCCATCCGACTAAGCATTTATATATACTGCACTCCCAACAAGGGCTCTATTCGCGAGGAAGAGAGCAAAGCCTACACCGCTAACAGCTGGGAAGGGGAGGTGTCTATAACAGGTGACAAATCTGCGGAACTGTCCCAGACTGAGGTGTCAACAGAGGAGGTTTGGAAACAATCTCATCAATTAAACAGTCATGAGTCACCAGGACCAGATGGAATTCACCGAGAGTTCTGTAGAAATTCAAATACAAAATGGCAGAATGACTAACTGTGGCATGTAACCTGTATTTAAATCAGACTGTACTAGATGGCTGGAAGGCAGCTAATGTAACACACTTTTTTTTAAAGAAAAGGCTCCAAAGATGATCCTAGACATTACAGGCCAGCGAGTCTATCTTCAGTGCCGGGCAAACACACTGAAACTCTGGTAAAGGGCACAACTGTCAGACACACACATGTACATAACTGGTTGGGGACGAGTCAACATGGTTTCTGTAAAGGGAAATTGGGCCTCGCCAATCTTTGAGAGGGTCAAGAAGCATGAGGACAAGAGGGAGCCAGTGGATCTAGTGCACCTGGCCTTTCAGAGAGCCTTTGACAAGGTCTTAGGCAAAGTGACGAGACCAGAGGGAAGGCCCTCTCAGAGACCAGTAGCTGATGAAAAGACAGGAAACCAAGGGTAAGAGCAAACGGTCAGTTTACGCAGGGGGGAGGTAAAGGAGAGGCCCCCGGGTTCTGCGCCAGGACCAGTCCTATGCAGCACATTGGTAAATGATCTGGAAACGGGAGAGACCGGCGAGTTTGCATTTGATACGATCTCACTCCAGTAGTAAAGTCCAGAGCCAACTGCGAGGCGTCCAAAGGGATCTCACCAAACTGGACAAGGGCACGACCAAATGGCAGATGAGAGTCAATGCTAAGTGCACCCGGGAAAACACCCCCCCAAGGACACGCGCAGACTGACGGGGTCTAACGTAGCTGGGACCGCCGGACAAAGACACGTTGGAGTCATTGTGGATAGTAGGGATGTAAAATCCGGCTTAGTCAGTTAACTGGTTAAACGTTACGTTAACCACACGTTTAACCGGCCGACTGGTTAAGTGGGATCCTAGGTGGGGTCCATTCCAGCCCAGCAGGAGCAGCCCCCAGTCCACGGGACTCCTGCCCCCAGCCCCGCGTGGGAACGGCTGCTGGCTCCCCGTCCCAGCCACCAGCAGCGTGGGGAAGGGCTGCCGTTCACGGCCCCACGCAAGGGCTTGGAGGGGCTGGGACAGCCTGTTGCAGGCTGCGGGGCAGGGCTGCTCCTGGGTAACTGGTTAACTGGTGGTGCTTACCAGGTAATGGTTAACCAGTTCCCCATTCACACCCGTAGGGGATAGTTCTCTGAAAACATCCGCTCAATGAGCAGCAGCCATCAAAAAAGCCAAGCGGAAGTTAGGACCCATTGGAAAGGGACAGAGAATAAGGAAGGGGCATTGTGATATTTTCCATCTTAGCCCCGGGCATGCCCACCCCCTTGACAACTGTGGGAAGGGTTGGTCGCCCCATCGCAAGAGAGATCGGTTAGAAGTGGGAAAGGGAGGAAGAAGGGCAGCAAAATGCACTGGGGGATGGAGGAGCCGCCATCTGAGGGGCAGGGAACAGAGGGGCTGTGGGGCTCAGATAGGGTGCACGGAGACCACGAACAAGAACCTGTTCTTTAGCCCTTCGCATGGGCAGAGCACAAGAGCTGGGCCCTCTCGTGTTACTGGAGCCAATGGGGCTGACTGGGGAGAGCAGAATTGGGCCCGTACCTTCAGCAACGGACCCTCGCCCCAAAACTCAGGTTCCCGAACATTTTCCTGCGCACCCCCCAGCCCCTGCCCAGGCCTCCGGTCACTGCCGGGGGGTGGGCGGCGGGCGTGGTTCTGCGACTTCATGCGGCTCCCTCCAGCTATGCAGCGTGGCTCTGGGGCTGGGCTGAGATTCAGTCTCCCATGCTGGGCACTTTGGACTCAGGCCCAACCCTGCGACCCAGCTCTCCTCCTGCAGGGCTTGGGCGTGGGCTCTCAGCGTGCGGGTGGGGGCACGGAGGCAGCGCTGCTGCTGCAGGGGTCCCACGGACTCCACCAACATCCCTTCCCCAGGGCTCCAGGGAACACGCTCGGCAGAGGTTGCCCCACCAGCCATTGTGCGCTCCCTCCATCCCACCAGGCACAGCCCTGCCCTCCCCGCAGCTTCCCCACCGCCCCGGGCTGTGGCTGGGGCAGGGGCTCTGCTCTCAGGCCCGGGGAGACTCTTGGCCCCTCTCCCAGCTGGGCCGTGCCAGACTGGTGCTGGAAAACGGCACGGCCTTGATAGGGTGGCCAGGGAGCCCCTCACCTCAATGCCCGTCAGTGCCACAAACAAGCGGAGAATGTCGTTGGTGCCCTCGAAAATGCGGAAAATCCTCAGGTCCCGCAGGACTCGTTCCACGCCCGTTTCCTGTCAGACAAAGAGCCCGGTAGCGCCCCCGCAAGCGGGCGAGGGAGCAGAGCCCGGCGAGCGCCTGCGTGGCTCACGGCGGGACGTGGCGCTGCTCGGCCGAGGGCTCCGAGCTCCTTTACCTTCATGTAGCCCATCCCGCCGAGGACCTGGATGCACTCGTCTGTCACGAGCCAGGCGGCCTCCTGCAATACACGGGCACAGTGCACAGAGGGCCGGGCCGCGGCGCGGGAACAAGGCGGGCAGCTGCCTCTCCGGGCAGCCCGGGGCCTGCGTCCGCGACAGCGCGGTGACGGAAAGGGGGCCCTGTCAGTTACCGGGGCTGGACCGGCCCCTGCCCGGGAGACCGTCCTGGTTCCCACAGCGGAAGGAGGCCTCTCGCATGGCCCAGTCCCCAGCCTGGGTTGCCCCTTGCTGCCCTGAGGAGAAGGGCGGACCAGGCTGCCCTGCCGACCCAGGCTGGCTCTGCCCCTTTCCCCGTAGCTGGAGACAGGTGCGACTCAAGGCACTCGCTGGGAGAAGGGCAGGGCTGACTTGTCAGACAAAGAGGGGTTGTCTGGGCTGGACTGGGACTTGTAGGGAAACCAGCGCCAGGGGACCCTGCTCAGTCCCCCGTGCTGGGGCAGCCCCCTGCATTGTCCAGGGCCAGCAATGAGTGGCTGGTTGGGCAGAGGGATCTCCCAGGACAAGGGCTGGACAGCAACTGGCAGCCAGCCGGAAGCAGGACAGGCCGATTGCGGCCGGGGGGAGCTGCTCTCCAGCTGGGGTCCCCCTAGTGCAATCCCTGAGTTGAGGAGGGGCAAAGACCCTGCAGTCCCTGCACCCTCCCTCCCTTCCGTGGGACACCGAGAGCCAGGTCCTGACCTCGCTACGCTCAGCACCGCCCCAGGCCAACAAGCCTCCCTCTCCAGCCCACTGTGGAGACGCGCCTGCGGGAATCAGACACTTACCGAGGCAAAGATCTTGCTGATGGCAGCTTCCAGCTTGTAATCCGGCACCTTCATGTCCATGTTGGCGCTCACCACGTAGGCCATCGACTGCAGGGAGCCACCATGGGCCTGTGGTGACCCTGGCGCCAGACACCGTCCCGCCCCGCTACGCTCACATCTGCTCCTCCTCCCCGCCCCAGGCCCCCTCGCAAACCCAGCGCTTCCCTGCAGGGACAAGGCCCCTCCCGGCCGACCCATAAGGGCACGGCCTTTCCTCCTCCCCCCGCCCCCATTCCCTGCTCTGCATTTGCCAAGCCAGGCGGCCGGCACGGGGCAGGCGGCTGCAGCCCTGGGCCCTTGCCATCATTAGCCTCCCCGCCCCACTCCCCACCCAGGGGCGCTGCGCCGTTTGTCCTCCCTCGCGCCAATTCGCCTGCTCATGCTGGGCCCGGGCCGGGCTTGCCAAGTGCTCGGTCAGCGCCACGCGCAGGGGCGAGGGCCAGGGCAGCTGGGCACTACGGCAAGAGCCCCGGGCCTGGCAGTGGAGCTGGCTGGCTGACACCCACGCACGCCAGCGACCCTGCACCCGCTTGGCATGGCTAGCACACAACGGCCCCCCGCACTGCCAGCCGTGGGGAGTGCTCTGCCCACGTTCCAGTGAAACCGGGGAGGCTGGCTGGGTGTGCCACAGAGGGGCATTCCTTCCCCACTGAGGTTCCCCCTCCTGCAGGGGCAGTCCCTGGCACTGTGGGACCCTGGATGGGCTGGCTGGCTGGGAGGGGGTTTTGCTGGGAGGGCTGGGGCTGCATGTTTTGTGAACCTTGGGCTGCTTCCTACCTGGGGGGCAGGAGGAATTGGACTAACGAGCTGGAATTTGGCCAGGATGTGAGGCTAACGTGGCCTCAGCTGGTCTACGGGAGTGTTGCCATGCTCCGGTCCCCATGCCACCCCAGGGCACCGCCGGGAGCCTGCTTCTTGCACACGGGTTTCATGCCAGCCTTTGTGGCTTCACTCCCACTTTGCACCAGTGTGCACAAGCACAGAATCAGGCCCAGAGAAATGAGGGCTGCCCAGTGCCGTGTCATCACCTGCTGGGCTCTCGGCCAATCATGGAGCCCAGCCAGCCCAGCGGATCAAATCCGGTCTTTAGGGTACTGGGGTTGGAGCGCCGGCATCGCCGGGCACATGCACTAAAGAACAGCTACTAGCAGCGGGGCTCACTCCTCTCCTCCACTCCCTGGGGAGAACCGGGTGGGCAGGGGGCTGCTTTGCTTTTCGCTCTGTCTGTTTATGTGACCACCCTGCTCTTATCAGGGAAGCAGGGCAGAGAATATGCCTGGGGCTTGGTGAAGAAGGGGAAGGTTTGGGTTTGTCCTTAGTCCATGGGGGATTCATTCCACACTGGGACCAGCCCTCGAGAACGCCCCTCCCCCCGACAGCTCTACCGTGCCTGAGCAACGGCGCTATTGACCACGGACGTGCTCCTGCCATTAGGAATTTCTCACCTCTGTTACATAGTGCAGCATGGCCATGCGGGCGACTTTCTCCTGAATAGCCCCATAGTTGCTGATGGTGTCTCCGAACTGCTTACGATTAGCAGCATGGTCAACCTGGTGGTACAAAAGCGCCGTGATCACAGCCGAAGCTAGTGCAGTCCAGATGGGAGCAATGATTCTGTGTCCGAGCCGAGGGTTGGGCCAACCCTCTCCATTTTCAATAACGTTAGGTTGGCTAAGGATACTATAACCACGTAGCCTGCGTCAGCAGAGCCTGCTGCTCAGCCAGGGCTCACAAACGCCCTCTAGTTCAGGGACCCACTGCGCCCCCTTCGCCACCGCGCCAGGGGCTCCTGTGTCTTCCATTTCCCACGTTCAGGTTTTCCCATTTCCCCCCAAAGGAACTGGGTTCTGTCCAGAGACGCCGCGGGAAATGTGGACTGGCTGGACACAGTGTTCCAAAGGTATCACACTGCACCCAGCTAGAATGCCGGCAAGCCGACTGTAAGGGTCTCGGGAGCTCAGCCCCAGCGCCCAGCGCCCAGCGCCCAGCCCAATCTCACCCCAGGACACAAAAAAGAGATCCAGAAGAATTTCTGTCTCAGGCCAGGTCTGCACCCGGAGGCCGACGTAAGGTACATAGCTCCAGCTATGTAAACATGCCGCTGGAGTCCACACACCTTAAGCCAAGCTTGGTGCCCTCAGCGTTTGATTTAGCGGGTCTGGTGTGTGAGAAGAGACGTGGCCTAACAGACTAACCAGCACGTGCATCTAAACTAAGCTAAGGCCCCGAATCGGGACAAGCCCGCGGAGAATCCCGCTGAATTGTCAGCACCACATAGCGCTTCAAGTTAAACACAGACATTCGGCTGCAATTCTGCCTGTTTAAATGCAGGTCTTTGACCTGCCAGCTCTTCCGGATCAGCTCCTGTCTCTCTGGGCACACACGGCCTAGAGCCTGCAAATCTGCAGATGTGCTTTAGATCCAGGGGGAGCCGCAGCCAGGGATGCCAGAGCAGATAGCCAGGGCTCATTTCTGCGGATACAGATGCGGCTGCGGATACACGGTTTGTATCTGCGCGGGGCTCCGCGCGTGGCACATGGGCCTCTAAGAGCAGGGAGCGCAAGATGGTAGAAATGTTGGTGGTGCCCAGAATGCCAGAGCCTGCACCCCTCCCCCAGGGCTCTGGGAGGGAGCGGGGCGGGAGGGAGCTTGGGGTGGAAGGACGGACAGGGCGGGAGGGGGAGAAACCCGACCCTCCCACAGGAACGGAGCCGAGTCTCACTGACTGCTGCGCGGTCGCGCCGGACGGGGGCCGCCCGTTTTCAATGCCTGCTGAAAGGACGTACAGCTTTGACGATCACGCCACGCATGGTGCCCGACAGGGCGGAGGCCATCCCAAAGCGCCCGTTGTTCAGGATGTTCATGGCGACCATGAAGCCTTTTCCGTGCTCCCCAAGCAGATTTTCCGCTGGCACCTTCACGTTATCGAAGTGCACCTCGGCCGTGTTGGAGCACTTGATGCCCATCTTCTTCTCCGGGGGGCCGCTGGCAAAGCAGAACAGAGTCGCAGAGGGCCTTCCCGGGAGCGCCGCCATCCGGCATGCACACGTGCCTGCGTGCGCACTGCTGCGTGTGTGCAGGCAAACACGCACTCGCCCCCGCTCGCTGGGAACGGCACCCCCTGGCCCTGGCCCTGCCAAGAGTCAATACCCCCAGCGCACGGCCATGGCGACTTGGCTCCTGGTGGGATCCAAGGTATGTGGTGTGCACGTGATAACGCTGGGTGTGTGCAAAGGCAGGTGCCGTTTACACGCGGCGATCCTGCGTGCAGTAACATGCTAACACGGCGTCAGAGAGAAACAGGGACCAGCTGAAAGGTGAAATAAAGTAAGTGACCGCGCCCATTTCTACAGGCTCTGGGCCTGTTACGTTGTGCCCCGGGCTGGACCGTGGAGCTGCATGACCTCAAGTACCGTGCCCCTCCTGCCCTGTGCCTGTCCCGTTCTGCCCAGCCCATCGCTCAGCAGAGGGACGTTTTAAGGAGCCTGTGTATGGGTGATGGGCAGAACCAAACCTGGGACCTCGGTGCCTGAGCCTCTACAGCATGAGCTACCAGGCTAAGGCGGCGAGCAGACGCGTGCGTGCCTGTGAGTGGTCCGGGTGCGGCTAGAGGGACAGTGCGCGGGTTACACACCGACTATTGTGGCACAAATGGGAAGCGGAAGCGGGGCGTGAGCAGAATGGTCCTGCCCCTCTCGTGGCGAGACGCTGGGAAAGTAGACGCAAGGACTTGGCGCCTGGTGACTGCGGGGCCATCATTACAGGCTCCCCAGTGCCCAGTCCCTCCACGAGCCGAGCCGCATGGCTTTTGGCACAGTGGCGGGGGGAGGGGCTTGTGCAGTTTCAGACCAGGGATGTTAAGGACTAATGGACTAGTCAACTAGTCGCTCCCCCCTCGCTGCCTCTATCTGAGGCGGGGGGGTGGGGGAGGAAGGGGGATGCTTCACAGCGGCAGACCCGCATGGAGCCCGGGCTCTGCGCGACGCTGCCATTTTAAAACGCAACGGCGGCATTTCAAAGGGGCTGCGCCGCCCTACCGACTAATCGAATAGTTGATGTGAAAATGTATCGAGTATTCGATTAGTCAATTACACGACACTTCACAGCCTTGTTTCACACAAGCTGCAATTCCGGGTCACTGGGAGGGCCCCCCACTGAATCGCCCACCTGCTACCGTCCCTCGTCCCCTCCCTGCAGGCCTGCCAAGGTGCATCAGTCCAAGAGCCTACTCAGAGGAGAGCTGCCCCGAGCTCCAGGATTTCCACTTGCCCCACAGACGTGAAATCCGCCCACTAAACCAGCCCGCCAGGAGAGATCGGCTGCTCCGGTGTCACCGAGCGAGCAGGCCACCGGCAATCAGCAGCACCGCTTACAACTCCGGACACTCCCGTCAACGCGCACACGCTGGGCACCGACCACGCCGCTTTCGGGAGGCTGGAAGTGTTGCTCTCGCCCTCGCACTGGCAGGGCAATCAAGGCACGTGGGTGCGGAGACTGGCTGCAGAGCGTGCTACAGGTCAGTGCCTGGCTCTTAGGCCCAGGCTGAGCCACGTCAACACAAGGACACGGGAGCCGACGACGGCCACGCTGGGTCAGACCAACGGTCCATCCAGCTCAGCATCCTGCCTGCCGACAGGTGTATCCGAGGGAAAGAACAGAACAGGACCCAGGCCCGGCCTTTGGGCAAGGC
>JANRFK010004149.1:120832970-120848419 GCA_030068395.1 Apalone spinifera | reverse complement strand
CAGGCTTCCGTCCGGTGCGCAGCCGGAAAAATCAGAGAATACCGCACATTGCACATTGCACGTGTCCGGGAGTCTCTGATTTGTTTTACCGGACAAAGAGCGCAAATACCGGCCTGTCCGGTCCAATACCGGACACCTGGCAACCCCACCTCTGAACTATGAGGCCAGTTCCTGTCCTGCCCCTCTACCCCAGCGGAGTGGGCACAGGTACCCGGCTCTGCGCACCAGGGGGAGGTGGCGGTTCTTTCCCCTTCCGTCAGTGAGGGAGCCTGGCCCAGGCCCTCTCATTCAGTGCCCCACTGCACACCCCTTCGCTGCATAATCAACACCCATACTCTCCAGACCATTGTGTGCGACGAACAGCCCACCAAAGGGGGGTTGGTAACAAGCCCACAGGGGTGCGTCAATACTGCAGGGCTTACCTTGAAATAAGCTATGCAAATTGAGCTATGTCATTTGCGAATCTTATTTCGAAATAGGGAGCGTCTGCACAGCACTCATTTCGAAGTAGAGCGCTCTTCCTCCGACTGCCCTTCCTCCTCGTACGGTGAGGGTCACAGGCGTCGGAGTAAGAAGTCCTCCAGCTTGACAGTATTCTGACACTATTTCGAAATACCTGCCTGCTGCGTAGACACGGACGGCCTAAGCTATTTTGGAACAGTGTGGCAGTGTAGACGTACCCTGATTGTGCTCTGGGTGTGAGAAATGAGCCCCAGCTGGTTTGCTCTGCAGTTTGAGCTGCAGGTGGATTATTCCCTCTGAGGATGCTATTCAGACTGGCTCTCAAGCCTGAGTCTGAGCTGTAAAAAATGTGCCGTTCTGTTTGGCACAAGGTCGTCACAGGAATGGGGCAGTGTCGACCCTGACAGCCCTCGTCACAGCCGTGGTGAACCCTCCCGTAGCCAGCAGGATAGTATTGTTATTTACATGCTGACATCGGGCACATGATGCCTCCCAGGCAAAGAGGAACCCAAGGGCAGATCTGGTTTTCATTTATACCTGTGTGCAGTAACGTCAGTGTACTCCAGGGACAGATGGACCCTTTGTGGCCACACCATACCACGAGGGCTGTAGTCAGTGGGAGCTTTCCTGCTGGCTGCCGTGGGAGCTGAATGTGGTGCAAACAGGCCGACTCCTCAACTCCCTTATTTGGGTAAGTAATCCCACGAGCACAGGTTTGCAAGATCGAGCCCTCTGTCAAGACTTCACAAGGGAAGGCACTGAGCCTTGAGGGAAGAGAGAAGGGATACGGTGAGTATATGGTGGCCTTGGTTATCAGCGTGTACTGCTCAAATTCACTGAGCTGTACACACTAATAAAAAAGAAGTGAAGTGGAAATTAAAAGGAGCAGTCACAAGAGTGAAAAGCCTGCAAATGGCCAGAAGATTATTTTAAAACACCATATCAGAGGCTCAGACTAGCTGCATATCACTCAATTAAAAACAAAACGTAAGAAGACCCCAAAAATGTCATCAAGACAGAGTAAAAGAGGAGGTGAAAGGCAAAAAGGCATCTTTAAAACACTGGAAGTCAGGTCCTACTGAGGAAAATAGAACGGCGCTTAAATTCTGGCAACTCAAATGTACAAGTACAATAAGACAGGCCAAGAAAGAATTGGGAGGGCAACTGTCTAAAGACACAAAAAATAACAGCAAATTGGTTAAATACATCAAAGCAGGAAGCCTGCAAGTTAGCAGGGCCACTGGATGAAAAAGATGCTAAAGGAGCACTCCAGGAAGACAAAGCCCTTGCAGAGAAGCTAAATGCATTATTTGCATCAGTCTTCACTGCGGAGAATGTGGGGGAGATTCCAGCACCAAGTCATTCTTTTTAGGAGACAAATCTGAGGAACTGTCTCAGAGGGAGATGTTCAAGGAAGAGGTTTTGGAACAAATTAGTAAAGTAAATAGTAGTAAGTCACTAGGAGCAGATAGTATTCACCCGAGTTCTGAAGGAAGTCAAATATTAAATTGCAGAACTACTAATTGCAGTATGTTTCCAAGGGATAGTCATTTTAATCTGTTTCAGTAAAAACAATGAGATGTCCTTTGGCACCTTAAAGGCTAGCAAATGTATTTTGTTAATTTTTAAGGCGCCACAGGACTCCTTGGGTTTTTCTAAATTGTAGTATATAACCAACACTTAAATCAGCCTCTCTACCAGGTGACTGGAGGGAAGCTAATTTAATGCCTACTTTTAAAGAAGGTTCCAGAGGAAATCCTGCCAATACAGGTCAGTGAGCCTCACTGTGACAGGTCTCTCACCAAAGGCTCTGAAGCAGAGTGCGCTGTCATGGGGTAAGAGGGAAGATCCTCTCCTGGATCAGTAACTGGTTCAAAGACAGGAAACAAAGGATACAAATGGTCCGTTTTCAGAATGAGAGAGATAAATAGTGGTGCCCACGGGCTCTGTATAGCCCCCGTTACTATTCAACATATTCATAAATGATCTGGAAAAAGCAGTAAGCAGTGTGGATAGGAAAGAAAACAAAGGGTAGGAATAAATGTTCAGCTTTTACTATGAAGAGGAGGTATATGCCCCTGATCGTTATGCAAGAGCCAGGAGTTACACAATGAAATGAATAGGCAGCAGGTTTAAGACAACAAAAGGAAGTATTGCTTCACATAACACCCAGTGCACCTGTGGAACTCCTTGCCAGGGGAGGTTGTGAAGGCCAAAAGTATAACTGGGTTCAAAAAAAGAATTAGGGTATGTCTATACTAGCCCCCTACTTCGAACTAGGGAGGCTAATGTAGGCATTCGAAGTTGCAAATCAAGCCCGGGATTTAAATATCCTGCGCTTGATTTGCATCTTCCCGGCCGGTCGCCATTTTTGAAATGTACAAGTCCGGACTAACTGCCTGCGTCTACATGTGGCAGGGACCCGGTAGTTCGAATTAAAGCCCTAGTTCGAAATACCTGTTATTCCTCCTGGAATGAGGTCCCTGCCACGTGTAGACGCAGACAGTTAGTCCGGACTTGTAAATTTCAAAAATGGCGACCGACCGGGAAGATGCAAATCAAGCACAGGATATTTAAATCCCGGGCTTGATTTGCAACTTCGAATGCCTACATTAGCCTCCCTACTTCGAACTAGGGGGCTAGTGTAGACACACCCTTAGATACCTTCCTGGAGGACAAGGATATGACCTCATGCTCTAGCTCTGGTGATAGCATCAAAAAACTGAACTCCCTTCTACAGACACCTGACCCAGAAAGCTGGGACTGCATGATTTACAATGGGGGAGAGAAAAAGGGTCAAAATCCAGAAAGCCAATCCAAAACTCCTGACATCCCTCAGTTAAACAATCTCAGGCTGCAAAGCCAGTCGTGCTGTTTGGGTCGGTCCACCCTGAAATAAATGCATGGCCATGGCTGGCCCAGATTAGTGGACCCAGGCTCAAAGCATTGTGGGTGTCCAAATGGATGTGTAATGTTGGCAGTGTTGTCTTCAAGTTGTCATGGTCAAGTCCAAGTCGACTCTCAAGTCACTACAGGTCAAGTCCAAGTCGAGTCTCAAGTCTTAATTTTAAAAATGTCAAGTCACGTTTGTACAAGCAGCAATATCGGCATTTTTGGACAATTTTTTCACCAAGTTGATTTAACAAAATGAGCAAGTCTCAAGTCGAGTCTCAAGTCACAAACAATGAACCCGAGTCGAGTCTCAAGTCGAGTCATCTAGGCGACTTAAGTCGGCCTCGAGTTCAAGTCGTGGGACTCGAGTCAACAACTCTGAATGCTGGGGCGTGGGCTGGGAATGTTCGACTCTCGTGGGGTCTCAGAGCAGGGACTCAGGTGTCTGCACAGACATTTTACAGCCCCGCAGACCGAGCCCATGACAGCTAAGCAGACGTACTCTGTGAGCTTGGCTGGCAGCGCTGCACCCCGCTGAATCCAGCCAAAAGCACCAGCTCTGCGCCCGGGCGCTCTGCCGTGGCATGGAGCCCACCAGACGCACTTTGTGCTGCAGGGAGTGTCAAAGTGGGGGCACCATGCAGAGTCTCAGCCCCTGTGGCTATCGCAATGTGGCCTCAGTTGCAGCACCCCCAGATGGCTCTGAACACAGCCCAGGGTCTGGCTGTGCACCGGCACTGCTGGGCCCACCTCACACATGCTCTAGGCACCAGTTTTGGGGCTCCGGCCCATAGTCTCTTGGCATCTATTGCTCATGATCCAGCCCCACTGAACTGTAATGGAGCCGCCAGTAGAGGGGGTACCGCTTCAGCAATTCACACTGCAAGGCCTGAGGCCAGCTGAGCTGGGCTAATGACATCCCCTTCAGTCTGTGTGCTCTGCTCTCCTTGACACCACACCAGCGCAGCCCGGAGTAACTGCACTGACTTACCCAAGGGCCTCTTGAGACGCACTCAGCAGAGCAGACCCGAACCTGCGCCCCACAGCTCCATCTCGCTGGGCTCTGTGCCATCCCAGGTAGCTGAGCTACAAAGACACATCACGTGGATTTACTTGTTTTGATCTTACCAGCTCTTTCCAGAAGAACCGTTTCTACAGGAAGCTTTAAAGTCTGGCTTCAATGGGGCTATTTATGGGCTTACAATTAGCCAGGCACTTAGGGTCGCCCCGAGTGGTCAACATGATTCAGGACCAAGCCCGTAGTCAGTTCCCTGCCTATGAAAGATGTGTATGGATCTTTGGCCTGCTGAGTTGTACCTGTCCAAGAATGCAGTGAGGTGTCCAACAGCTCTCTTGGGAGCCCCCGACCAGCCAGAGACCCCACATCTTAGCGAGCGCTCCCTCAGACGCATTGAAAGTGGGACTTCTGTTATTTGGCCCATCACACCTTCTCCTACCCCTTGCTCCCCTCAGTCTCCTTCCAAGGAGCATTTGCTCCCTTCAGCACAGAGCGATGTATATTACACCCTCCCAGCAGCAGCAGCAGGGCACATTTCGTTCTTTTAAACTTTCCTTACACGTCTGTCTCTTTCTAATTTTTGCGGCTCTTCTCTGATGTGCCTGCCATCAGCCAAGAAAGAAGCTGTTCTCTAACTGCAGGCACCTTTCTCCAGGGACTGGCCCAGAGCTGCCAGAAGCTCTAATCTACCCCAGCTACGCGAGATCTCCAACCAGTAGGCTGGGCTCTCCAGTGTAAGGGATGACCCAGGGTCTGTGCAGCCCAGGGAAGCAGAACATGTGGTCCCTGGCACAGGCTGGCTCTGCCATGGGCAGGACTCCCCCTCAGCTGAGACACTTGCTGCTGCCTGCACGCCCAATGGGGCCAGATGCTCAGCCAGTGAGTCCGGCTCCCTGCCAGCTCTCTGGCCAGCCCACCCTGCAGCAGCTGGCTGTGAACAGAGTGCCCAGGCAGTTCATTTCAACCCCATGTAACTTGCGCAGAAGGGATGGTGCCAATATCCACAGCCTGGAGTCGATGCTCATTTGAGCACCGTGGCTGCCTGCATTTCCGGCCTGTGCTGAAGCTGCCGCATCCAATAGTTACCCAAAGCAGGTTCAGGGAAAACGGGATGTCGCCCTGCTGGGCCAGCAAGCATGGCGGGGTCACACAGTGGTGGGCTCCAGGCAGCCTGCGGGGAGCAGGATTTGACAGCTGACACAAAGGACAGTGCTGCTCTCCATGCCGGGACGGGGCTGCAGCAGGGCAAGTGTGCTGGGGTGCCCCAGGCTACAGTCTTTGGTACCCAGGAGTGCTGCTGCTAAAAGCAGGCGCCTCCCAAGCATCTCCCCCAGCTGTGCTAGCCAGCCAAGGCGCAGGACGTGATAAACTGTGTAGTGCAAATCTCAGAAACTAAACCAAGAGGGAGTGTCCCTGTGCAGACGGGGGTGTCCGTTGTGGTACTCAGATGGGTAACAAACCTCACTGAGCCAGAACAATAGAGATTCCGCCAGCGTATGACTGTAACTCACAAATGTTGCCTTTTATTGAGAGCTCAGTGACTTGGAAGCTCTCTAGACACAGAAGAACTTGCTGCTGTGTTTTGTTTGCTTGCACAGGTATAACCTGCAGTCACGCAAGAACAGTTCAAAGGCACAAACTCAAAACAGGGAACGACTGGGATTGGCTAAATGTTCAGCTTCTAAGAGAAATGCATCACAGCTGACAATAAGCGTTTCTCCAAGCTCTAGTCCCTACATGTTAGCAAAGGTGTGAGACGTATCGCGCTGCCTGGAACATCACTGCCAGGGGTCCAAATAACCTTATGTCTGTGCATTCAGCGTTGTACAGTCACCACTGCCCTAACTCATACAATCATCGAAGATTAGGCGTGGAGGAGACCTCAGGAGTCATCGAGTCCAACCCCTTGATCAGTGCAGAAACAACCGCAGCTCAGTCATCCCAGCCAGGGCTTTGTCCGGTCGGGCCTTAAAACCTCTAAGGACGGCGATTCCACCCTTCCCTCGGGAACCCAGCCCAGTGCTCCTCACCCCACTCGGGAAAGAGTTTTTCCTAAGGTCCAGCCTAGACCTGCCCCACAGCAACTTGAGCCCATTGCGCCTCGTTCTGCCATCCCTCACCATTGAGAACAGCCTCTCTCCAGCCTCTTTGGAACCCCTCTGCAGGGAGTTGAAGGCTGCTCTCAAACCCCCCTCACTCTTCTCTTCTGCAGACTGAACAAGCCCCGATCCCTCAGCTCTGCTCATAAGACATGTGCTCCAGCCCCCTAAACATTTTTGTTGTCCTCTGCTGGACTCTCTTCAATGCATCCACATCCTTTCTGTAGTGGGGGGGGGGGGCAGAACTGGACGCAATACTCCAGATGTGGCCTCACCAGTGCCGCACAGAGGGAAATAATCACTTCTCTAGATTATTCTGGCAAATTCTCTAGCTCTGCTGGCAAAGCTCGGCCTAATGCAACAATGCTCCTACTGATGCAAAATTCTCCCTTCAAAAATGAAAGCATACTGCAAAACCAGAGACAAGGAGCAACCACAGCAACTGCCTGTCTGCTGTCTCGCTCAGTGCTTTGATGTTGGTTCATAAAGCCATCTGCCCGTCAGAAACCACTTCCTTTGCAGCTCCTGACACCTAGAAAAGCCTCCCATGTTCACACTCTTCCTTCATGTCTCGTCTGAACACGTCTCCCTCCCTTGTGCAGTTTGGATCCTGTCCCTGGTGTTACTTGTTATCTCCCTCTGGGAAGGGCTGGAGCCAAGGTTGGAATCACCGCGGGCAGGGTGGAGAGGAGTTGGGACATGCTTGGAGTTTTAACAGTGCATCAGGCCAGACAGACAGACAGACCCTGCTCCCTGTGAAAGCTTCTGGGAGGCCTTCTCTGCACTGAGCAGAACTAGAGCAATCCCTAGCAGGAAATCTAACCACAAAGAGCCCCACCAATTCCCCAAGAGCTGTGCACAAATCCCGTCTCCCGAGCTGACAGGGGAGCCGGGGAGGGAATGTGCATTAGTCCTCCCCAGAGCTTTACAGGCCCCTGGAAAATCTTGTTCCAGGGGCCACTGTGCACTGGGACGCTAAGATGCTTCATGGGGAGTCTCTAGCAGCCCAGCTCCTTCAAGGCTGCGCTACCCTGGGCCTGTGGGACTCCAGTGCCAGATGGCAGGCAAGGGGCCTGCTTTCCTGCAGCAAGCTCAGAGAGATGTGCCGCTTGGCAGGAACTCTGCAGGGAAACCTCAAGGAATTTTCCTTGCCTGGTCCCCTCAGGCTCTGCGTGAGTCGTTGTTGCTGTAGGTACAGAAACCAGGGCCCACCCCGCAGCCCTTGCTCCCATGAGGAGTCAGGCCCTAAAACAGCAGAGATGCTGGGGGTGTGGGGATAAGAGACAACCCCCCCCCAGGAGCTCCCTCCTGCTCCCAACATGGCAGGATCGGCCTCCATGTGTGCTGTGGCAACTGCTAAGAAACCCCTTTGGTGGGTGCTACCCGGCGAGTGTTACCAGCACAGACGCATGGTCAGTCTCAGACCAATGTGGGCTGCGCTCAGAGCATGCACAAGGGCACAGCTGCCCGCCCTGACTCTGTTCCATGTGGTCAATTGGCCGAACAGCTGACTGTGGAACTCTGATCAGTTACATGTTTTAAAAAATACTGGCCTGAAAACCGAAGGAAAGTCAAGGAGAGTGGCCAGATCAGCCACAGGACACAGCCTGGTCCCCGCATGACGCATCCCAGAGAAAACAATGGCCCTGGCAGCACAGCCTGATGAGGGATCGCCCGAAATGACACGTGGAGGGAGGTGTAATTGAGATGAACGAATGGATGAACAGGAGCAAATGCTGCCCCACAAGGCACCACGTCTCCAAGTGAAGCAGCATGTTCCTGTCTCACAGCTCAGGGGTGCGTTTAGGAAAAGACAAAGCTTCAAGAGCGCAGCGGTGAGTATCCAGCCTCCAGCAGGGGCGTGCAGACAGCCAGCAGCTACGCAATGGGAATTTGGCAAGACACTTGGCCAACTCCCTCTGCTGCAAGATGTTTCATAGGCTCTTAGACCCACAGACCACTGTGACCTCAGCTTTGTGCCTCATGGAAAAGAAACTTGATCGTTTCAGGGATTTTTGCCCTCTGCCTACAAGAGCTTTCGGAGGAAGTCGCTTTCTTTTCACCCACTTTGTTTAGAAATTGGGAAAGGGCAGAAAGAAATTGCAGCTGTGCAAACAGCTCTCAAATGTCCTTACCAAACCAAGGTGGATACAAGGATTGCTGCCGAACAGGAAGATCATTTATTTGCAGAAGAGGGCAGGTCTAACTAGCCTGCTCTGGCGAGGAACTTAGGAAAGGCCAGTCAGCTCAACCCATCTGCTTTAAACTTTGAGTTCTCTGCAGGTGGGTTAAGTATTTTCTTATCTGGTATGAAAAGTTTCAGGTTGCAAATACTCACAAGAGGCTGTATGTATCTTTACAGCTGCAGTGATTTAAGCTGGTTCGGAATGAACTATCTTTTACACTGTATTTGCATTTAGTGACCAGACTAAAACAAATGGCCAGAGACTGTAATTGCTCCATTTTCCATTAACCTTCAACAGATTGTCCATTTCCAGGGAGCTTCCATGTTCACACTGGCAGAGCTCTCTTTAGTGCAGTGGTTCTCAACCGTTCCACACTCCTGTGCCCCTTCCAAGGGCCTGATTTGTCTTGTGTACCCTCACATTTCACCCCACTTACAAACCTCCCGAAATCAGGCATGAGACAACAATGTCCCAGCACACTAGGACGGAGCCATTCCAAGTGTCACACTTTTACCAGACAGGTATAAGAGAAAGCAACTGGGAATATAAATTGATACATTTCAGGGTATAGCACACAGGGCAGTATAAACAAGTCACTGTCCATGAAATTTTAGTTTGGTCTGACTTCTCTAGCCTGTTGAAAAACTAGGCAAATAGCTAGTTGAGTTAATGTACCCCCTGAAAGACCTCTGCATACTCCTTGGGGTACGTGTACCTCTGGCTGAGAACCACTGCTCTAGAATCTTTAGGTACCTTATAACTGATCCCGTAAAAACCACTACTCTTATGTCGCTGCTGTTATAAACACTCTGGTTTGCCATCGTTTTTCTATCCTGCTTTTCTCTTTCCAGTTCTCCAGATCTGACCAATCTATTCACATTTTACTTTTTCATTACAAAGTCAGTGTAAATTGCAAAAAATCCTGTTAATTAGCATGAGGGATTCAGACCAGAAATACCGAACCTTGTGCTACTCAGATACTTCGCAGAAGAACAAAGAGTAGATTCAATCAGAACTAATAGGAGTTTTTGGCTTCCACAGCTTGGTTCCTGTCTCCCGTTGGTGACAAAGGTGAACAAATCACCTTCTGGTGAATGCTAAAAGATAAAGGTATGGAGGCAGACTTTCAAAGTGCAGCCCATCCAACAAGAGAATATTTGCACAGGCTTATGGAAATGTCCAGTAAGCCCATAGATCTGGTGTTTACATGTACATGCTCAAGTGTGCACTACATGAGCAGGCCGGGTGCACAAATTGGGTATCTGTGCATGTAAGTTGAGTGACTATAACGGCATGTACCTAGCTCAGCAACCAGCTTCTTCCCTCAGCATTTTTAATTTTAATGATTCACTTCCATGTGACAGTAGCTTGTAAATTCCTTATCACTCCAGGACAGTCTGCCACATCACTGCTGCACACTCGGAGAGAAGTCAGTCGCTGTCACGCTAGGTGAGGAGAACAGCAATGAGACCATAACAAGAACACAAGCTTAACTTCACGGCTTGCGGCGACTACCAACACGAACCTGGCATGGAAAGGAGCACTTGGACCAGCGTGCTGCCCCTGCCTGCTCGCAGGGCAAGTCCCTCCCTCCCTTGCTAGTAAAGAAGGACGTATCGCACAAGTGGTGGGAGTTTGTCTGCACAGTGCTGTCACCCCACCAACGAGGTGGGGGTGGGGCCTCAATTGGTGTCACACAGCACCCATCACAATAGGGCCCAGATCACAGCTATGGCACTTGGGCACTAACCCAGCCAACAATGAACTGAAGTGGGGAGCAGCCTGTGAACCACGGTCCCCCCCCGCTGCTGGAGGCTGAGCGGTTACGGTGTAGGCAGCCATGCGGCGGGTGGGCTGAGTCTCAGTGGTGCTGGATCAGTACAGGGAGTGTGTATGGGAGCTGATTAGCACGGTACCGTGCAGGTCGCATCCGTCTTCACCCTTCCCTCCCTACAGGCACCGCGCAGGGCAGGTCTCTGTGAGTGACCGAGCGAACACCTGATGATTAGCCCTTTACTCAGGGAAGTAAGTGCTGCAGGGCCAAGCCTGCGATAGTCCCGGCAACAGCACAGAATCTAAATAACAGAATGGGAAGGAACCTTGAGAGCAGGGATGAAAGTATCTGACATTTCCTACAGGTACCGTCCCATCGCAACCCCGCTGGGGGATCAGGGCAGGAGCTGGGGGGGCTGCAAGGTAGTGTCCTAAGTATGGGATGGAGCTGGGGGAAGGTCACAGTAGGGATTTGGGTTATGGGGGACTCAGCACAAGGGTGGGGGTTACAGGAGTCCAGGCGGGGTGGGGATGGAGGGCTCAGGGCAGGGCTGTGGAGGGTATGGGGTGCAGGAGTCAGATAAAGGGCTGTGGGGTGTGGAGGAGGGGCTCAGGTCAGGGTGGTGTGAGTGGAGCTCGGGGCTGGGAATGTGACCACCCTGCTACCCAATTGCTGGTCCCCAGGCTGGCTGACGTTGTGGGGACTGTGCTGCTCTGGCTGACTGAGCACTGGGATTGGCTGGTGGCAGGGACCATGCTTCCCAGGGTGCTGGCAGCATCCATAGCCTCACGCCCAGATGGCCAGTCTCCTGCCAGTGACTGACACACTTTCACCTTTGCTCGAGAGGCATCGAGTCCAGTCCCCAGCCCTCACGGCAGGACCCAGCACCATCTAGACCATCCCTGACAGGCGTCTGTCCAACCTGCTCTTCAGTATCTCCAGGGATGGGGATTCCACAGCCCCCCTGGCAACTTAGTCCAGTGGTTAACCCCCCTGACAGACAGGAAGCTTTTCCTTATGTCCAACCCAAACTTCTCTTGCTGCAATGTGAGCCCATATCCTGACCTGGACTACCCTTATTAAGTGTGTGTGTCATTGTGGGCCAACAGGAACAGGAACAGTGGGAGGCAAGTCACTGCGCTGTAAGAAGGGGGGCCAGGCACACTGCCGAGAAAGGCTTGGAGATGCTGGGTCCAAGTGGAGTCTCTAGCTAACCAACCAAGGACTCTGGGCTAAATAGCCTGCGTCTAAAGTGACTCAGGGCCGGTGGCTGATCCAGCACATGGACAGGGGCCTCACTTGGCATACTCATGGGGATGCTGGTTCTGAACCTGTCCCTGGTGCAGGGATCGAAGGGCTGATTCCCACCAGAGCCCATGCTGGGGTGACTGCTCACTGCTAAGCTGCCAGCACGTGTTGGTTCTTTCAGTTTTTTCTTTGTCCAGCTTTGGCCCCAAGCCTGCGCCTGTGCAATACCTGATACCTGCAGAGAATGACACTGCTAAAGGCCCCTGAGGGGAAGGAAACCAGGCAGCAGGCAGCAGGGTTGCTGAGGAATTCAGCATAGGCAGGAAGCCGAGCAGCTCAGCAAGGAGAGACTTAGGTCTCTACCTCAAGAGGTGGCAGACAAGGAACCCCAGGTGTAACAAGCTGGGTTTTCTGTAGCCTAAACTAAAGCCTTCCTCTGCAGCCAGACTGAAGAGCAGCAGCCATGAGCTGTAAAGCCTAGTCACACCCTCACGTGCCATCTAAACTGCATTAAAATAGTATCACGCTAGGCTCTGAGAAGGGCCCTGTCCTAATGGCCCCCACTGTCACCAGATAAGAAACAGATCTCAAGATGGGTAGAGAAAACTTAGTTAACAGCATTCCGTCTGGCCAAAAAGTGCTTACCAACAGCTTCAAAGGGGTAACAGGAAAACCTGAAAAAACAACCAATGGTCTGGCAGCACTTTATAGACTAACCACATGTAGACGGTTTCATAGCGTTCGTGGGCACAACCCGCTTCTTCAGATGACCGGATTGTTGGAAGTCCAGAACCAAGAATAAATAAGGGAAGGCCGAAGGGGTTGGGGGGGAGAAAGAGATAAAATGGGAGGGGAGGGGAAGAGGACATTGCGTAGATAAGTTTCAACGGGACAGCTGAGCCAGTCTATAACAGGAAAAACTTAAAAAACAATAAACAGTCTAGTAGCACCTTAAAGACTAAATAGTTAAAAGAGGCTGATAAGAACCATTAGTTTGCACTAGGAAGGGAAGAGAACTAACACCAGATTCTACACAACCATCAAGACACACAAAAACCTGTTGGGGAACACTTTAACCTCCCTGGACACTCATTAAGAATCTCCAAGTTGCTGTTTTGTTTCAGATCAATTCCACAAGCCAAACACACAGGGAAGGATGGAACTCCACTTCATTCTCAAGTTTAACTCTCATGCAAATGGTCTACATTGTGATATCGGATGGCTCGCACATTATCAACCAACCAACCAATGACAGTGCTAGTGGTTCTTGATGTCTCTGTAGAATCAGGACTCTTCTGCTCAACTGTGACATGCAGCAGCTAGATCCAGAGAGACGGACCTTGCCTGGCCAACAGGGGAAGTCTGCCTGCCTTGATCAGGGTTGGTGAGCATGACACTGTGTGCTTAGCATGTGTATTCTGCTTGCTTTGGGATTGTCAATAAATAGAGAATAAGAATATTACTGTGTAAGGCTCTTTCAGTGGCAAAAGACCCTGCAAACCCGCAGGAAGGTTACCCCCTGAGCCCTAGGAATTGGGTACGGGTGAGTGTGTAAATTAACAGGGTTGCCCCTTGAGCCCTAGGAATTGCATAAAGGTGTGTGTCCCTAAAGTGTGGAAGGGACAGAGAAATGTATGCGAGTAACACAGGAGCCTGAGAAAGGCTGCTATGCTGGACTGGAGATGCCTTGACCTGGGCTAGAGCCCACAGAAGGAGAAAGAGAAAATGCAAAGACGCAAGCATTGGAAACAATCACCTTCCCTAGGAATCTCCTTTATTTTTCCTTCTCTGTAATCAAGGGACACTTCATGTTCCCAGAACTTCTCAGTGCCAGTGACACTAAGGGCACAGAGGACAGCAGCTGTGCAGTGCTTAACACGAGGTCTCTTATCTTTCCCAGTAACAGGCACCCTGCATCCCTGGCATTTTCTGTCCCCTTGTGATCTGCAGTGGAAAACAGTCTTACCACCCGCCCGGTGTTTCCATCTCTGATTTATAACACGTGCCCTCTGCACACACGCTCCACGGGATGCCTCCTTTATTCTCGAGAAGCTAGTGACATCCAACAGCATTTACAGTTGGATTCAGACGCCAGCCACAGGTACAGCCTGTGTCCTATAAAATGCTGTACTCATACACCAGGGCCTGGTTGGATGATTGACAAGCAGGTTTGGAATTCACGCTTGTCTCACCTCGGTTTGCAAGCAGCAGCATCAGGGGCGTGTGTGCTGCCTCCGCTGAAGCTGGACAATTGATCTCAACCTGGCCAGGAGTGCTGGGAGTCTGATCACGGTCAGACACGCAGTCCCTCCAGAGCAGGGGCGATGCTGAGCAACTAGCGCAGCAAAGAGAAAGCATCATAGAATCATAGAATACTAGGACTGGAAGGGACCTCGAGAGGTCATTGAGTCCAGTCCCCTGCCCTCATGGCAGGACCAAATACTGTCTAGACCATCCCTGATAGACATTTATCTAACCTACTCTTAAATATCTCCAGAGATGGAGATTCCACAACCTCCCTGGGCAATTTATTCCGGTGTCTGACCACCCTGACAGTTAGGAACTTTTTCCTCATGTCCAACCTGAACCTCCCTTGCTGCAGTTTAAGCCCATTGCTTCTTGTTCTATCCTCAGAGGCCAAGATGAACAAGTTTTCTCCCTCCTCCTTGTGACACCCTTTTAGATAACTGAAAACTGCTATCATGTCACCCCTCAATCTTCTCTTTTCTAAACTAAACAAACCCAATTCCTTCAGCCTTCCCTCATAGGTCATGTTCTCTAGACTATTAATCATTCTCCTTGCTCCTCTCTGGACCCTTTCCAATTTCTTCACATCTGATGCGACACGCAGGCCCCATCCCTGTGCCACCAGCCCCAGCTACTCTCACAGCCGCAGAGCGATTGGGAAGGTTTCTGAGGAGATGCTTATTGGCATTTCATTGTGAAATATCAATGACAGAGGAAAGAAATGGGGCCCCAGCAGCATCTGCTCAGGGCGAGGTACTCAGAGGGCCCAGGCATTCCCGTGTCTGTGGGGATGGTTTGGATTCAGGGTGGGTGTGCAGGGCTGCTGAGAAGGCAGGACCAAAGAGGGACCAGTTAGTGCTAGCCATGAGTCTGCTCTCTGTTCTCCGGATGCCCACCCACAGGGCTGGACTGATCCCCCAGCTCATTCCCAGTGCTTGTGGTATCCCCTCCTCTGCGCCAACTGGGCTGGAGTCAGCAAGACCAGGAGGCCCTGGCTAAGCAGCAGCGATGTCCCTCTGGGCTCTGTGCCGCAGGGCTCTTGCTTAGCCGACAGAGCAGCCTGGCAGAGTCTCTGGCTCAGCCCTTCTCCGCGTTACTGACCTTCACACCAACCAGCCAGCCGAGCTCCCAGGAACCACCTTCCTCCTCCAGAGCCCCCTGCCTGGCTTGTGCCTCTGCCTCAGGCTCTGAGGAGGCCCAGCTGCGCCGAGAGCCTTCACTCAACCAGGGGCACAGCTGACAGGCTCAAGCCCTGACAGGCATTATTAACCCATCAGTCCCCACACTGCCGGCTAGCTCAGCTCAGCTTTGCCCATGGTGCAGCAGGGTCCATGGACTCTGTCACAACACACAGGTGGGACAAGCTGCCTGACCCTTGCCCAGGGTGTCTCTGCGGGGGGACGGGAAAGAGCAGCTGCACTGGAGCAGAGAAGCTGACCAGGCAGCACTGCGGGTTGATCCCAAACCTGGGCCAGAAGTCAAGTGCCTGTCTGTGGCCAGAGATGAAAGGGCCGCTCGGGCCC
>JANRFK010004149.1:120743210-120772614 GCA_030068395.1 Apalone spinifera | reverse complement strand
TGCCTCATTTGCAATGTCGACCTGCCTAATCTGCATCCCTCTGCTGACAGAGGACTGCAGTCTAGACGTACCCTCCTTGCTGCTTCCTCCTCAGACCCTACATTTTCTGTCCTCTCTACTTAGCGCTTCCTCTGCCTACCCTGACATCAAGTTTGCTTCTCACCCACATGCTCAGGGTCTACCTTGACACCATGTTGAGGGTTAGGAAGGAATTTTCTGCAGGTCAGATTGGCTGAGGTGCTAGGAGTTTTTCACCTTACTTTGCAGCATGGGGCACAGGTCACTTGCTGGTTTAAACTAGTGTAAACGGTGGATTCTCTGTAATGGGAACCCTTAAACCAGGATTTGAGGACTTGAGTAACTCAGCCAGGGGCTAGGAGTCTATTTCAGGAGTGAATGGGTGAGGCTCTGTGGCCTGCAATGTGCAGGGGGTCGGACCCCATGATCATGAAGGTCCCTTCTGACCTTAAAGTCTGAGACAGCAAAGCAGACGTACAGCTACACATGCTTATGAAGCGGTTCTTGGTTCACTGCCTCTCAGCAGCTGCACTATAAACCCTAGAATGGAAACCACTTCTAGCCAGGGGGTGCTGCAGTGCCCTGCACCGGCACGTCCAGCACCTGTGTGTCTCGGCAACAGTTTTTAGCCCTGGAGTCGGTGCCAACAAGGATTGTGAGTAACTGGCACCACGGGCAGCTGATGTAAAATACTGGGACAAATTAAACTCTGGGTAACTTCACTGGATTCAGGGGAATTGCACTAGGATTGAATCTGAATGATGAAGATTTTATTTCAGAGGAGCTTTAGTGAACAAGAACTCCCCTGCAATTGCATTGAGGCGCAATTGTATACACTTATTCATCTAGTAGTCACCCTGCCAGCTGCAATTTCCTCAGCCGCCATGCATGACTCAGTTTCCTCTGCCATGCTGAGCTACAGCAGCCTGGCAGCTGCAGAGACTCACGGGAAGGACTCGCTTTCCCTTTGCTTTAGGTCCCTGCCCTGCCTTACTGCTGCCGTGACGGTGGCGGAGCAGAGAGTGAATGGAGGAGTGCCAGAGTGACAAAAGCCCAAAGCAGACAGCAAATGGAGGTGGGAAGGAGACCCAGGCATTATGCAGGTACAGCAGTAACCGTTCGATACCCTTTCTGTGTGACGTTCTCGGTCTAATCTGCCTGAATGGATGGTGCATCTGGCCTAGAGCCTGCAGTTCTGAAGACAGGCCTGTGCTGCTGCTGGACTGGGAGAGTCTCCGTGCTGCCCCAGCTGGCGGTCGCTGGTCGGGCTGCACACATGAGCTACTAGGGGCCTGATGCCATTGATTACCCAGGGGTGGGAGAGACAAGAATCAGGCTCTGGAAGAGTAAGTAGGCGTGTGCCTCTTGGAGCCCATTAGCATCTAATGAGAGCTGCAGTTCTTTGCTGCCCTGTTCCACTTCTCCAGCTATTTGTCCATGACTGGAGAATTTTCTGTTCACCGAGCAACAACCCAGCCAAGAGAACTCCTTGTCTGCTGGAGCCAAATATCTGCTCGCACAAACACACACACACGCATGCACGCACGCGCGCGCGCTTATAGCTAAATTAGTCCCCATTATGTTGTACGTATAGTTAGGATTATTTTTTTCCAACGTGCAATACTTTACATTTATCCACATGACATTTCATTTGCCATTTTGTTGCCCAATCACTTAGTTTGGTGAGATCTGTTTGAAGCTCTTCACAGTCGGCTTTGGTCGTAACTATCTTGAGCAGTTTGGTATCATCTGCTATTTTTGCCACCTCACTGTTTACCCCTTTCTCTAGATCATTTATAAAGAAGTTGAATAGGATGGGTCCCAGGACAGAGCTTTGGGGGACCCCACTAGCTACCTCTCTCCACTCAGAAAACAGACCGTTTATTCCTACTCTTTGTTTCCTGTCTTTTAACCAGTTCTCAGTCCATGAGAGGCCCTCCCTCTTATCCCATGATAATTTACTTAAAAGCCTTTGGTGAGGAACCTGAAGAGGGAACAGGGCTGCATACCTGAGATCCATCAGTCTGTCAGGCTAGTTCACCTAGGCCCTGTCTCTGAGAGGCAGTGGCCCAATTGGAAAACCAAATTGAAAGCAGCAAGGTGCCAGATTACTGGCTGGACTGCTTGCTTCACAATTAGCTCTGGGGAGCAGAGGAATTCTATAGCCATTGTAAGCAGGGGAGACATACCTGGCCAGCCCTTTGTCTTTGGGAGAGGGAGTTTTGAATTGGAGCACACAGGGCAATGGAGGAAGGGCAAGACCTGTGTGGCCCAGGAAGGCTGCAGTTTTTTAAATCTAAAAGGCCAGAATTGTCAATGTACCCTTGAGATGGATTTGTTCCTACTGCTGATGTTAACTGTTGTAACTACTGTACGGCTGTTACTAAGAATTGTAACAATGTCTTGGACAAAAACCCTGGAAACTGTTAAGAAATATACCCAAGGACACACTGTATGTTCAAAAGCCTTGTGAAATTGGTATTCCACTGTGGATACCTGTTTGTAGTTTTAGAGCTCCTCACCTAAGAAGGGGCATCCCAGGATCAGTCTGCTGTGTGGAAAGGGAAACTGAGGCACAGCAACATTTTTGTTTTCATGACTAAAAGCCAAGATGCATACACTATGGGGAATGAGGATACAAAAATTGTCCCAGTGTTAACTGGATTTCAGACCATTGCCAAAGCTGGCCTAGATACATTTAATATTTTTACTAAGTGGGTGTTGGGTCCGAATTTTGTGCAAAGGGGCCCATGTAAGTTGTCTAATGAAAGCTTGAACTCTGCTGATTCTATGTATGATACTTGTGTACGTGTGTGTGATGATTGTATATGAAGTGTTCTCATTAACCATCTTACTCTCAACTTTTTCTTTCTTTTATTAATATATCTGTAGAGTTTAGATTCTATAGATTCTCGTGGGTCAGATCTAAAGTGAAAATTGGCCTGGAACTGTGGCTGAGTCCTTTGGACCAGGGGGATTTGTTTGGAGTTGGGAGTATGGGTTTTACAACCTCTCACCTGTGTGTGAGGCCTAGGTCTGAGTGTGGCACAGGGAAGCTGGGGTGTCTAAGGGGTTTTGCTGGTGAGGCTTCTGGCTGACCAGGTTGGCAGCAGAAGTGCTCTGTGTAACTAGTGGGGCGCCTTGGAAAAGGACCCCAGTTGAGGGCGGTAAGTAGCCCTGGTTTTAAGCAATTCGCCCTGAGCTGACGCCCTCAGCAGTGCCAAGACCTGGCCTGGTGTATGACAGTGGTGTATTCAGTAGGAGGCACAGAACCTGGCCAATTGAGCTTAGGATCAGGACCCCACGCTATTCTAAATTTAATTTTGAAATTGAGAGTTTGGTTGGTTAATGAGGCATTTCTGGACTCAATTACTTAGTATACTCCCTGTATGTCAGTTATGGTACTCCCTGGATGTGGAAGCATTTTGTTTACTTTTCATGTATTCAATAGTCTAGTCAAGTGTGCATATATGTATTTACTATGTTTTACCTTAGCTCTCTAGAAAGAAATCACAGCCAGTGTGGCCAGAAGCTGTCCAGCACCATCTCTGATTTGGGGGGGGCGTGTCATGATTATGAGAGATGGCCAGCAGCCTGGGGACTAAGGGGTTAACTGTACTTAACTCAGGTAGGGTTGGCCAAGAGAAATGTAAGTAGGAATTTCAAATGGGGACAAAGGAATGTTTGGTTTCTCCCTCCTTTGTCCTGGGGAGTTTTCTCTCCAGCTATTGAAGGAGACAGGATGTCTCCCTCTAAGAAAATACTCTTCACAGTCTGTAAGTAGGGTAAAGTTTAGATAAATCCGTTAGGTTTTATTGTTTTATGGTTTGGGAAATGGGATCTGGTCTGTGCATTTAAAAATGGGTTTTGCTCTCCTTTGTAATTAAGTTCCCGGCTCATGGTAGATTTCTCTTCCATGAGTATATTATTTTGTTACTGTTCCATCTAGTCATTATGCTTGCAACAGAATATTGTCGTGATAATAAAAGTTCTTTCTCTTTTATTTGTATTAACTTGGTATTGGTTAATTTTTGTGTCCTGGTTTGTACTTTAGGGGTGAGATTTCCCAAGTAGTCTCTCCCTGGTTGCTTTATTAATATTTGGGTGGTGGTGGCGGAGATTTTATCCCCAAAAAAGTTTTATGCCCAAGCCTGGTAAATAAGGCTTTGGGGTACTTTTGCTGGCCCCCACTTCTACATTTATTGTGCCAGAGTGGGGAAGGAACCACGACAGTACCCGTGAACCATCAACTCATCCCAAGTGGGATTTAAGAGAAGGTGCCTGGGCCATGCAAAGAGAGAGAGCTGGTGAGCCAGAGGGAAGCTGAGGGGTATAGATTGGTTGGCCAAGAAGTGAGCTGCCTGGAGTTAGTCTTCAGAAGACAGACAGATCTCTGCAGATCACCTCTGGCAAGAGGAAGAAATCTCCAGGAAGGCCGTTGAAGGGCTGCCTTCCTGATGCCAGTAGTTGAAGCCTGCTCTCTGAGCCAGAGGACCACGCTGGGCGGCTGAAAAGGGCTAAGAGCCAATGGAGGGTCCAGCATGCTGCCCTTTTGAGCCAGACAACATGGACAGAGAAGGTGGCAGAGTGCCTGATGGCTCTGGCGCCAGAGAGAGTGGGGCAGGGGGAGAAGGGAAGGGCTGCTGGAGATGTACCAGAGAGTTGGGGCATGGTGATTGGGGTGGGGACTCTACTTCTCCTTAGTTTATTACCTGGACTATGGCTTTAGGAGCTGGGCTGTGGTTTGGTGTGCACTCTGGCTTTCTTGTTGCAAAGGCTGTATTTAGACGTGGGAAGATGCTTTAGACTATTTCTGGATTCTGAAGGAGGGAAACTGAGGCAGGCATGCCTGTCATACTTGTGGGCTGCCAGAGGAAGGGCTCCGATTGGGGGTGCCTTATGACTCAGTGTGTGCATTATCTACCTCCAAGTATAGTGTGCATGTAGGTTGTCTTCTGATGCCCATTCATGGACACTGCATACAGATTCAATGTACAGCCCTATGCACTTGTAGCCCACACAAGGGGTGCCTGACTTGGAAAAAAAAATCCCGCTTTAATATTTGTTAGGAGATGGCTCCTGTACTTGTTGAAGCCAATAGCTTTGTGGGGAATAGAGCCAGTCCCTTATTGCTGACTCAGTTCGAAGAAGTTTCCCGAAGTTTTGTGGCTTATGCCATTGCCAGCGGGCTCCGGGATCTGCCGTCGGGCATGGAACTTGCATGGCTGTCACTCGCTTGCAGCGTTCCCAGATCGCCACTGCTAATCACGTCAGGAGAGCAGGTTTCTCAGAGTGCGTTGGCGCGTCCTGCTCTAGTCCCAGCAGTCATTGTACAGAGTTGCCAACAGCGTTCCCTCTAAGATGTTCCATCCGTGAGCAGTGTGAGTTTTTTCTTGTGCACCAACGTTGATGGGCGTGTGTGCTTGCTTGGATGTGTGCCACCATGGTACCCGTCTGTTACTATTCACTTCTTTATTTAAAATTGTTATGGAAGAAAGCCCCACGTAGTGTGCAGATGCATTAGCTCCTGGCCCATCTTCTGCCTGGTACACAGTTAGCACCCGTCTCCTCCTCCACTCCCCATTGGGTTGCCAGACGGTTTCAACAAAAATACCTGACACTCTTGTCATTACATCACAATCTACATTCCATCTGATTTAGAAAATACCGAACAGTTCTATTTTCTCAATTTGTTTCCCGAACAGAAAGTTCAAATACTGGACTGTCCGGTTCAAAACTGGACACCTGGCAACCCTACCTCCCCACTGCTCCACCTGCCCCACGGCCCCAAATCCCAGCGGCAGCAGCTGCCTGCCCCATGGCCCTGATTCCTGGCGGCAGCCAGACCAGCCACCTCCCATCACGGTCATGGCCCTGTCCCCGTCCTTGCTCCCACCCACCACATGGCCCCAGCTGTGGAAGCAGCCATGCCACTCACCTGCCAGGGGCAGGAAGGTGAGGGCTGCTGCATGGCTCTGCAAAGGAGGTAGGTGGGCTCAGAATTGGTTGTGCGTGGTCGCGCAGGTGCGCACCGTACAGGGAACACTGGTTGCCAACTCTTAAGTCACTATAAGAGATGGTGGATTTTCTTAAAGCCCAGTGTCTGGAGACAGGTGATTACAGGAGAATCTTGGTTGCATTATTGTGTTTTCTAAAAATAAAGTAAGTTTCCAGCCCTTGTGGTTGTAGAGGAAAACTTGAAAACCTTACCTGAGCGTACCCGAAAAGCTCTGACCCCAGAAAGCGGACAAAAAGAACTTTGTGTGTATTAACGGCCTCAGTGGGAAAAAATCACCTGGAGTCTGGGGCCTGGCTTGGACTTTGTTAGCGTTTGGAGCCAGGACCAGAGAGCATGTCAACTACAGAGGACAGTGCAGCTCTCTAAGGATCTGGACCAAAACTCCAGACACAAGTGCTGGAAGGTCGAGAGCCTGAACAGCTCAATTGAGCCAGATCCTGACTGTGGGCCTGGATTAGCATTCCAGTGGTTGTTTTTACGGGTCCATCCTAACACAGTTGTTGTGACAATGTGTTTGTCTTCCCAACCAAAGGCTGCCACGGGTGTAATTCTAAGCAAAGTTGCAGAGCAGAAGCATTACACCCTGAAATGCTAATAGGAGTTGTACAGACAAACGTGTCACATTGGACTAGGGTATTTTTGAGCTGGGCCCAGATGAAAAATTGAGATTTGTAAGAATTGAGACTCCCCAGGTATTGCACCGGGGTGAGGTTAGCCCTGTGAGTGCGGCCAGGGTGAGCTTAGCCCCGTGGGTTCCACCAGGGGGAGGTTAGCCCCGTGGGTTCCACCAGGGGGAGGTTAGCCCCGTGGGTTCCACCAGGGGGGGTTTCGCTGCCCCTTCCTGTCGCAGTGAAGGGTGGGAGAGCTGAAGCTCAAGGTTATATTGGCTGCTTGGGAGACCGTGGAGAGCACCACACTCAGGCAGGGTCACAGGACTGATGTGTGCTCCATGTCCCAAGGAAATTCATGTTCTTGCACTTGCTTGCCTGAGGCAGGCGTGGTGATGGTTACCTGAGTAATGTTTGTGAATCCCTGTGAGCAGGAAAGGCATGGTTGGAGTGCTAATGATCATGCACGTTATTTAATCTGCTCTCTGTTTTTGTTAGTCCTCTTGATTCCTGCAGTGGCGTGTGCTGCTCAGATCGGCCCAAACAGGAACCATTTACCCAGTCTTGCATGCTCTGTGTGCAGGGACTAGAACTCTAAAGCTGATACTGTCAGAAGCACAGAATCATAAAATCCTAGGGCTGGAAGAAACCTCAAGAGTCATTGAGTTCAGTCCCCTGGACCAACCCCAACTAAATCATCCCAGCCAGGACCTGGCTTGGAAACCTCTAGGGATGGAGATTCCACCACCTCCCTAGGTAACCCATTCCAGTACTTCACCATCCCCTAATGAAATAGTTTTTCCTAATATCCAATCTAGACCTCACCCACTGCAACTTAAGACAATTGCTCCTTGTTCTGTTATCTGTCACCCCTGAGATCAGCTTCTCTCCATCCTCTTTGGAATCCCCCTACAGGTAGTTGAAGACTGCTATCCAATCCCCCCTCACTGTTCTCCTCTGTAGACTAAATAAGCTCAAATCCCTTAGATTCTCTTCGTAAGTCATGTGCTCCAGCCCCCAATCATTTTGTTGCTCTCTGCTGGACCCTCTCCAGTGCGTCCACGTCCTTTCTGTAGTGGGGGGTCCAGAACTGGATTCAGTACTCTAGATGTGGCCTTACCAGTGCCTAATAGAGGGGAATAATAACTTCCCTTGATCTGCTGGCAATGCTCCTCCTAACGCACCCTAATATGCCATTATCCTTCTTGGCTACAAGGCACCCTGTTGACTCATATCCAGCTTCTCATCCACTGTAACCCCCAGGTCCTTTTCTGCAGAACTGCAGCTTACCCAGTCGGTCCCCAGCCTGGAGCAGTGCTTGGGATTCTTCCGTCCCAAGGGCAGGACCCTGCACTTGTCCTTGTTGAACCTCATCAGATTTCTTTTGGCTCAATCTTTGAATTTGTCTAGGTCACTCTGGACCCCTATCCCTAACCTCCAAAATATCTGCCTGTCCCCTCAGCTGAGTGTCATCCGCAAACTCACTGAGGGCACAACCCATCCCCTCAGCCAGGTCATGAATGAAGATGTTGAACAAAACCGGCCCCAGGGCCAACCCCCCGACATCCATTAATTTTGGAAGCCCAGCCTGCATCATAAGCATCTCAAGGTGGGCCTCCAAAACTAGGGAACATTTCTGAAAATTGAAGCCGTTGCTCACCATTAGCAACCACAATACAAGAGACTCCCTCGGCACCAGTGTGCACGGTACCACGGGCTCTCTCCCCAGCCACCAGACTACTGGCACACGAACGTGCCAAAGGCTCGGTATCAGAAGAATCTAAGAGCCGGGGGATTTTGGAGTGAGGATACCGACTGTTCCCAACTCTGGGGCTCTGTCTACATTGCGCATTCTTGCTCAAGAAGATATGCAAATGAGCTGCCATTTTTGTGCAAGGGGCTTTTGCGCAAGGAAGAGCAGTCTACACTGCTCCTTCTTGTACAAACCCCCCCCCCGTGCGAGAGCTGTTCTGTCGCTTTTCATGCAGAACGGCTCTTGCGCAAAAGCCACGTGTGCAAAAATGGCAGCTCATTAGGTATGCAAATGAGGCATGGTGCTATTCATCAGTGTCTCATTTGCATATTGTCATATTCATCGCCATGCCTCATTTGCATATCTTCTTGCGTAAGAACGCACAATGTAGACGTAGCCTGGGATTATTCAAACCATTTCTCCCCTGTGCCTTGGCTTGCCCACCAGGGTCATGAGGATGATATCTGCCAATTGTCAGAACACAAGAGCCTCTGGTGAAAAGCACTAAACAAGTTGAAAGAATTAGTTTCCTCGTAGATCCAGCAATCCAGACAGCTTGGCCTTCAGCTGACTTGCGCTCTGTAGTCTGGGGGAGTGTCACTATCTTCTCGCGGAGCTCAGAAGCTGGAAGGGACCACTGGGTCATCTGGCCTGATCTCCTCTGTGTCCCAGACCCCTAAACAACCCACAGTGAAGCCAAGAACTAGACCAAATCTTGCTTCTTACTCCATTATGTGGACTGGTCATTCCCCGTCATGTTCTCATTTTTTTGGCTTTGGACAGTCAGTTCAGGGAGGTTAGTATCTTAGGAAGCCAAACTTTTTCCCTAGGAGCAAGAGGGAATATTGTCTTGTGGATGGAGCAAAGGGCTGAGAGATGGATTTTCCCGAGTACACTCATTGTGTGACATGCACTTTCTCGGTGCTTCGGATTACCCTCTGCAAGGCTGCACACCACATGGGGTTCACAGAGGCTTATGAACATGTAAGCAGTGTGTGGAGGGTCTCCTAGGCAAATGACTATAATTTTATACTGTTACTAAGAGAACTCAAAGAATTGCCGTGGTGAAATTAAGGAAATGCATTTGGAAGGAACATGTAATATGATATTAAAACCATTTAACACCTGCTTGAGATTCTAACGATTTCTAAACAACCCTATCCAGCTGTAGGTCTGAAATGCCAGCAGAACCCCTTAGTGTAATAGCAGCCTAGTCATTCCTGATTGGTTATTAGTCTGTTTATAATAATACTAAACAAACATTCTTTAATGAGAGAAAATTGCCCATCTAGAGAAGGTTTATGCAAATTAGAACTGGGGCAGAAGGAATGTTAATACCCATTTTCCATGTCTGTCTGTAAAATTCCACCATGAGAAGGTTGCCACTGCAATTAGTGGGCCCTCCCGCACAGCGGGGTATGATGATTGTGAGCAAAACTTTCCACGAGGGGTTCATGATTCACCAGGGATATGTAAGTACATTTAAATGCAAGGAGCATATTCTGACAAGTATCGCGTGCCTCGTTTAAGTGCACTATGGAAAACTTTCTTTAATAAGTACGTAGCTTCTCTGTTTACTTCCAGGGGCATGTTTAGAAAAGGCAGAATTGATTTGCTGTTCCTCAGGCAGGTAAAGCTTGCAACTGGGTTGCTGACATGTTTCAGGTTTACCTCTTCGAGCGTTGCTACTTCTGGTAATTCTTCATCTTTGGAACACCTTACTGCTTGGTCCTTGCCTGGGGCCTAAGTGCTGAGGTTCTAATCTGCTGGTGGGGTGCTCCCTGGCTTCACCCAGGCCCCACCCCCACTCTGCCCCTTCCCCAAAGGCCCCACACTCCACTTCTTCCCCCCCCCCGCCTCTTCCTGCCCAATTCTGCTCCTTCCCCAGAGCACACGGCCCCCTCGCTCCTCTCCCCTCCTGCCAGAGTCTGATCTGCAACAGATGCTGGCTGGTAGGGCCTGCTGCAGGCAGGAGGTACTGGCATGGGGGGGGGGTTGGGGAGCTGCCGATGGGTGCTTAGTACCATGCCCCTCCCCTCACTCCCTTGCCTCCCTGTCCGTCTCCTCGCCCTGCCTGCCCGCCTCTGTATGATTTTATTGAACGTGGGGCCCGGGCAGCCCCCCCACTTGCCACACTCCAGGGTGGGAGCTGCCTGTGTGGAGAGGTGCCGGAAGCAGCAAAGGCAGCTGGAAGGGCAGGTGGGAGCCCTGACTATGCCGGCCGCTTGCTGGGCACCAGCCAGGGCAGGTTCAGCACCGTCCAGCTGTCAGGGGAACCGCGTCCGCGTGGGCACAGCTCTCGGGGTGCAGAAGGGGGAGCTGGCCAGCTGAGAGCAGCAAAACTGTCATGGACAGAGAGGGTGAGGAGAAGCCCTGGGCCGGCCAGCAGACCTAGGAGAGGAGAGCCTGTGCTACAGCTGCTGGGCTGCAGCAGAAGAGGAGAGGGCTGGCATGGCTGGGAAGGCCCCTGCTGTATCTGGGCCTGGTGCCATTATAACCCGGTTTTGGGGAAGCACCCCTGGATCCGTGGTGGCCACCAGTTCTGAAGCAGTAGCCGCTGTAGTAATACTAACCCTCTAGTGGCTACTGCTATAGAAACTAGCCACGCTCACCTCGCCAAATAGCCACACATGGCTAGTGGCTAGACACCATGCCCTGGACCAGTCATCTGGCCTCTCCTGAGAGGCTCTGCTCATCAATCCCCACCTTGTGGTGCTGGTGTTCACTGGTGACCGTTTGACTTCAGAATCCCCACCTCCACTGAACTACTAACATCTGCTTCTCAGCCCAGTCCCTGCTGCAGCCTGAGTCATGCTGAGGAGTGAGTCTGAACTGGAGAGGGTGGGATAAGGGGCCTCATGTTGGTGACTCAGCCAGCCCCTCTCTGAGGACTAGTGACACAGTGAGTAGAGTCTCTTCCCCACTGGATTGCAGAAGGGTTCCTGCCTCTTAGGTCAATGCTCTGTTGTGGTTTTTTAAGCAAGAAAAGCAATGAATGGTATGATTTGTAATAGGCAGACGGGTGGTGTCTGAGCCATTTCCCTCCTGATTTTGTTTACCTAAACCAGGGTCAGGGGCCACTGACCCCCAGAAAAATCAGTTGAGGGCCGCGCACAGTGAGAAGCAAAAACACCCCAAACAAACTCTCACTGACATGGCCCCCAACCGAGGAGGAGAGAGACACTCCCCACATACCCCTCGCACACCAGAACCTGGGGGGGCTCAGCCTAGTGTATTTTGTGTGTTCTAGCTCTGCAGTGGGGCAGCGGGTGGATGGGAGGACTAGCGTGGGCTCCCCAATGCTGGGGGGTGGGGACTAAGCCTCCGGGGCCAGATCCAGGCAAGCTGGGGGCCATATCTGGCCCCTGGGCTTGAGGTTCTACTCCTCTGACCTAAGCAGAACACAAGGGAATCTTTCCCACCCAAGTGCATGTATAAGCAACTAATGAAGTAGTATCCGGTGCCCTGTAAAAGGCCTTTCAGAGCTTGTTTACTCTTTGCACCACTGTAGTACTTAGTGAAGATACTGTGGACACGGACATGAGAGCTTCTCCACCTCCCCAAGAGTCTATCTATGTCAAGAGGAAAGACCTCCCATTGACAAAGGGCTGTCTACACTATTGCTCCGAGTGTGGAAAATCCACAGCCCTGAGTGATCTAGTTATACCTGTGGTGGGTTTGGTGACAGAGATCCCTTGTGACTGCACCTTGATGTGCTGAAAATACCTGCCCTGTGCGGCTCCCCACCTCACTGACCCGTGAGCCTGGCCTGGCACAGAAATGGGGTCACAGTCCACCACAGTGTAACACTGACACTGAGAATAGCTCAGCTCTGGGAAGGCACAGTCCAAGGGACTTGCCATAGCACCCAGGTGCATAGCCTCAGTGGTTCTGAACCCCAATAAATCTGTCTTTCTTTGTCTAAAGTTTTATACACAGCAAGCTCACATCATATGTAAAGAGATATCACAGCTGCTACCGCCCAGTGACAATTCTTTATACTGGATTTATGAATAAACAGAAATTATTTTATTAAGTATAAAAGATGGCAGGATATAAGTAGTCTCAAGAGATAGCAGGCAGAACAGTGTAGGTTACTAAGCAAAATAAGGACATGTCTTCACTTGCCACGCTGGAGATCAATGTTCTAGCATTCGATTTGGCAGGTCTAGTTAAGACCAGCTAAATCGAATGCTGAGGGCAACTGACAGTTGCGAGGAGTAAGGGAAGCTGACGGGAGTGACTTGTTTGCGCCCATCGGCCTCCTGCAGTGGGGACAGTGCCAAACTTAGAATCATAGAATACTAGGACTGGAAGGGACCTCGAGAGGTCATCAAGTCCAGCCCCCTGGCCTCGTGGCAGGATTAAATACTGTCTAGACCATCCCTGATAGACATTTATCTAACCTACTCTGAAATATCTCCAGAGATGGGGATTCCACAACCTCCCTGGGCAATTTATTCCAGTGTCTGACCACCCTGACAGTTAGGAACTTTTTCCTAGTGTCCAACCTGAACCTCCCTTGCTGCAGTTTAAGCCCATTGCTTCTTGTTCTAGCCTCAGAGACCAAGATGAACAAGTTTTTTCCCTCCTCCTTATGACACCCTTTTAGATACCTGAAAACTGCTATCATATCCCCCCTCAATCTTCTCTTTTCTAAACTAAACAAACCCAATTCTTTCAGCCTTCCTTCATAGGTCATGTTCTCTAGACCTTTAGAGAACATTACCTATGCAACCTTGCTGCTCTTCTCTGGACCCTCTCCAATTTCTCCACATCCTTCTTGAAATGCGGTGCCCAGAACTGAACACAAAACTCCAACTGAGGCCTAACCAGCGCAGAAGAATGACTTCTCATGTCTTGCTCACAACACACCTGTTAATGCATCCCAGAATCATGTTTGCTTTTTTTGCAACAGCATCACACTGCTGACTCTTATTCAGTTTGTGGTCCACTATAACCCCTAGATCCCTTTCTGCCATACTCCTTCCTAGATAGTCGCTTCCCATTCTCTGTGTGAAACTGATTGTTCCTTCCTAAGTGGAGCACTTTGCATTTGTCTTTATTAAACTTCATCCTGTTTACCTCAGACCATTTCTCCAATTTGTTCAGATCATTTTGAATTATGACCCTATTCTCCAGAGCAGTCGCAACCCCTCCCAGCTTGGTATCATCTGCAAACTTAATAAGCGTACTTTCTATGCCAATATCTAAATTGTTGATGAAGATATTAAACAGAGCCCAAACAGGTCCCAAAACAGACCCCTGCGGAATTCCACTTGTAATACCTTTACAGCAGGATTGTGAACCATTAATAACTATTCTCTGAGTACGGTTATCCAGCCAGTTATGCACCCACCTTATAGTAGCCCCATCTAAGTTGTATTTGCCTAGTTTATTGATAAGAATATCTTGCGAGACCTTATCAAACGCCTTGCTAAAGTCTAGGTATACCACATCCACCGCTTTTTCCCTTATCCACAAGACTCGTTATCCTATCAAAGAACGCTATCAGATTGGTTTGACACGATTTGTTCTTTACAAATCCATGCTGGCAGTTCCCTGAAATAAAAAGTTGTCCCCAATGCAGTCCAAGAACTTGTTGCATAGTCTGTTCCTCTTAAGATAAGCCGACTCCCGCTACGTTTTCTACCTTAAGCCAACATTCCAGGGCTAGTGTAGACCTGCTAGTGTAAAACATGCCAGCTAAGGCTAATGATCTAAGAAAATTCGTTATAAATCATTTCTCACCCTAGTTCTTATTGCAGGAAAAGTCCTTCTCGGACCCAGGTCAGAAAGGACATCTCTGGCCCAGCAGTTCTCCATCTTGCCATTACAACCCTTTTATTTGCAGGTGTTCCCAAGTAACCTCTTGGGGTGTGGGAAAGCAGTCTGTAAAGCCTGCTACAGACAATCATTGTTTACTCCCCTCACTTTACATGGACTTTCCCTAAGGCAGGAACCTTTGTTTGGTTCCCCAACCCCCTTGTGGAAAAGTACAAAATTCAAGATGGATTCTAGCATCAGGTGACATGAGCACATGTGTTTGCAGCACCCCAGAGTCCAGGAGTCAGTAGCAAAGTAGCAGGACTGCAGGAAGACAGTTCTCCCTGGCCTCAACTGGCTTTTGCTCATGGGCCATTAGCTCTGTGTCTCGCTTCTTCATTGTCCTTCCAGATGGGCTGGTAATAGGGTTTTCCCAACAAACACGTTGATAATAAATCTACAGTTTCAGAGGGGCAGCCATGTTAGTCTGTAACTGAAAAAACAACAAATAGTGCTGCAGCACCTTAGAGACTATCAGAAATGTAGATGTTATCATGAGCTTTCGTGGGCACGGCCCACTTCTTCAGATGACTGGAATTTAGGGGTCCAGGGTACAGATTTCTGCCATTTATTTGTACCCTGGACCTCTTAACTCTATTCATCTGAAGAAGTGGGTTGTGCCCACAAAACTCATGATACCAGCTACCTTTTTAATAAATCTACAGTCAGTATTTGTAATTTCAGACACAGAAATGGGAAAACCCTGGTCAGTAGATTACAACTTTTCAAATGCTATATTACATGGAGTATTTTGCATAAAGCATTTTCCAGTTAGGCATATTCATAAGCATATTTTGATAAAGAATATGAAATACACCATCCCAAAGCACAGGTCCCGAGATGGCTGCTCCAAACCATCCCTGTGGACCGGCCCGCTCTGCCTGGGTTCTTTTCCTAGCTGCTTTTGACTTGCTGTATGTTATTGAGTATGTCTCCTAACCTCTGTTTGTGCTTCCATTTCCCTGGGGTGATGCACGGCTCCATTAATCAGTGTACAAAGCTCCAAACCATTCCAGTGATACGTAATCCACAGATGCAGAGTATTGTTCCATAATAATACAGACTGGGACACTTTTATGCTTCAGAAAATCTGAGCACTGCAGATGTTTTGCCCTGCTAAACTGCATAATGCACGGCACTGCATAATTATTCTCTCAGCACTATCATGTTATATGGAATAAATATATATGGTAAATATATTAAAATCAGCATGTGGGGATAGTTATAATGGTTTTTTTAAATAAAAGGTCAATAAAACTGATGCATAACAGGCTAAATGTATCCCTGTGGAGAATAGGTGCAACTCCATTAACGCCAAAAGAGGTGAATATGTTTATCCTAGGGCTAAATTTAGTCCAGTGGTTAAAATTCACCCCTGCTATAAACATACACTGCAGCAGACCAAGTCTGCATAGATAAAGCCAACAATCAGAGCCCATCATGTCAAAGAATGTCCTTAGCAGCTTTCTCCGTGTCAGTAAAACCAAACTTCTATCATTCTTGCTACTCTATTGTAGGGATGTCAATGAGTAGTTGGCTATACGATTAAGCAATAAGCCTAGGCTTGTATTCCGCCCACCGCCACCTTGCTGCCTCTGAATCAGAGGCAGCAAGGTGGGGGAAGCAGGAGCCAGTGCTGGGGGAACCCTCTCCGTGGTGCCTCCTGCTCCCACCCTGTTGCTGCTTCTGATAGAGGCAGCAGTGTGCAGGAGAGGGAGTGCAGAAGAGGTGGCTCCGAAGCACCCTCTGTCTGCAGTGGGCCCAAGCTCCCTGTGGACAGAGGCTGCTCCACATACCACAGAGCAGACTCTGTCTGCAGTGAACCTGGGACCACTACGGGCAGAACCTGCTTTGTGGCAGTAGCCTCCGTCCAGAGGGGGTCCCAGCCAATGAGAACTGTGGAAGTGGCTTTTGGGGCAGCGCATGGAGCCTGCGTGGCCACAGGCACCTCAGGACTGAAGGGACCTGGCATCTGCCTCCTGAAGCCACATGGAGTCAGGGCAGATAGGGAGCCTGCCTCTGCCCAGAGCCCCTGCTGCATCGTGGGCCAGACTTTGAATAGCCCAGTTAGCCTGCTGACTGGAGCCCCCAGGGTCACTTTTCAACCAGGTGTCCTGGTCCAAAACTGGAGGCCTGGCAACCCTAACTGAGGCCAGGGAAGATGATCACAGTATAATTTCAGAATTGGGATCCATAAAGATATTTCCCCTTCAAGGGGAATTTTGTGAGCCTTCTTGGACCTTTCTGGCAGCATTCTATTATTTATTTATATTTTTTACCCTGCCTCTCTCTCTAAAATATTTGAGGTGGCTTACAAAATTTTAAAAACACAATACAAATATATATAAAAATTTAAAATACGAGCCTCCCGAGGGACATAAAACCTGCTAAAAACAGCTAGAGAGGAGGAACATACACATACAAACTCAAACACCAATAATAGCACAAGTAAAAAGGGTGATTTTAGCCTGATGCTGAAACAATGCTAACATTGGCGCCATGCGACTATCCCAAGGAAGAGAATTCCACAGTCTGGGAGCAAAAGCTGAGACTGCCCTGCTCCGCATAGATGTTAATCTTATCTCCCTAAGCATGGGAACACTGAGCAGAGCCTCCCCAGCTGACCTCAAGCCCCAGGCAGATTCATATGGGAGAAGATGGTCCTTCAGATACCCCGGACGCAACCCTTTTAGGGCTTTATAGGTCATAGCCAAAACTTTAAATTGTGTCTGGAAACGTACCGGAAACCAGTTGCCTGGCATAATGTACTCCGCATAAGGAGTATTAGTCAAAACTTGAGAAGCCACGTTCTGGACCAGTTGCAGTTTCCGAAGGCTCTTTAGAAGCAGCCCCACATGAAGTGCATCCAGTAGGGATGTAACAAGAGCATGGAGCACTGTGGCCAAGTTCTGCTTGTTCAGGAAGGGTTGCAGCTGGTGGATCAGACAAAACTGCCCAAAAGCACTTCCCGCCACCGAAAAATCTGGTTCTCAAATGTTAAAAAAGGGTCCAGGAGGACTCCTAAGCTGCGTCCCTGTTCTTGCCGGAGGAGAGTAACCCCGTCTAGAACAGGTATCACGCCACATTCCCAAACAGATGGCCTCCTGATCCGCAGGACCTCAGTCTTATCTGGCTTCAACTTCAGCTTGTTTGACTTCATCCAGTCCATCACCGCCTCCAGACACCGGTTTAGATCAGTCACCGCCACAGCTGGTTCTGATGTCACAGGGAAATCTTATCTCCACAAGTATGGAAACACTGAGCAGAGCCTCCCCAGCTGACCTCAATCTCCAGGCAAGTTCATATGGGAGAAGACGGTCCTTCAGATATCCCGGACCCAACCCATTTAGGGCTTTATAGGTCATAGCCAAAACTTTAAATTGTGCCTGGAAACATACCGGAAACCAGTGCAGCTGCCAGAGCACGGGCGTAATGTGCTCTGCATAACGAGTATTAGTCAAAACTTGAGAAGCCACATTCTGGACCAGTTGAAGTTTCCGAAGGCTCTTTAGAAGCAACCCCACATAAAGTGCATTACAGTCATCCCGTCGGGATGTAACAAGCGCATGGATCACTGTGGCCAAGTCCTGCGATGTTAAATGGGTTAGGGGACAAGATGGAACCTTGCAGGACCCTGTAATACAATCACCACGGGGTTGAATAGCAGCCCCCTAGCTCCACCTTCTGAAAGCATCCCAATAAGTAAGACCAGAACCACTGCAGAACGATGCCTCCAATACCCAACTTCACCAGGGGTTCCAGAAGGATACCATGGTTGGTTGATGGTATCAAAAGCCACTGAGAGGTCCAAGAGAATCAACTGGGACGCACTCCCCCATCTATTTCCCGGAGTAGGTTGTCTACAAGGGTGACCAAGGTGGTTTTAGTTCCAAAACCTGGCCTAAAGCCAGACTGAAATGGATCAAAGTAATCTGTTTCTTCCAAGAAAGCTTGGAGTTGCAATGCCACAGCCCGCTCGAGTACCTTGCCCAAGAAGGGAATATTAGCAACTGGGTGATAGTTATTTAAATCATGTGGGTCCAGGGAAGGCTTCTTAACTAGCAGTTTTATCACTGCCTCTTTCAAGGCGGTGGGAACCATACCAGATCTAAAAGACACATTAATAATCCCCTGGACTCAGCCAGCCCTCGATTTAATAAGCCATAAAAGGCAGAGGTCGATTGAGCACGTGGTCGGTCGCACTCCTCCAAGCACCTTGTCCACATCCTCAGTCTGCAATAGCTGAAACTGTTCCAAAGAGAAACGACTGGGTGGTGCACTCAACGCGTTCTGTGCCCCACTAACATAGCAGCCTGAGTCCAAATCAGACCGGATGTGATCAATCTTATCTGCAAAGTGCTTCACAAACAGATCACAGCGGGGAGCCAAAAGCTCCTCCATTTCGTCATGAGTGCCAGACTGTAACAGGCCCCGCAACTCTCGAAACAGGCTGGGTGGCGTCGTGTGGATGCATTAGGGATGGAAAAGTAGCTTTTCTTCACTGTCAGCACCGCCACAGAGTAAGCTCACGATTCAGCTCGAACCCGCAATCAATCGGACTCAGCTCTAGTTTTCCTCTAGCAGCCTTCTAGCCATCGCACAGACCATTTTGCCGCCATCAACTCCCCAGAAAACCAGGGAGCAAACTTAACTTGACTAGCCCAAAGAGGAACTTAGAAGCAATCATATCAGCTGCCTGGGCTACGGCGGTGTTCCATACATCGACTAGGGCATTGACAGGATCATTTGCCGTAACGGCTGAACAATCCCTCAGGGACCTCAGGAAGCCCTCCGGATCCATCAGCCTCCGAGGGCGGATTATCTTAATTGGCCCCCGCCTCTGTGGAGGGGAAGGTCAGCAGATAGTCTAAAATTGAGCAGGTAGTGATCAGTCCATGACAAAGGGAGTGCAGCCACATCCCTTGTCCCAAGAACTCTATCACCTTTAGTCCAAAAGACCAGATTGAGTGTATGACCTGCAACATGCATGGGGGCAGTTATTTCTTGGATAGTCCTAGAGTCGTTATGGTATCCATAAAATCTCGGGCTGGACCAGATAGAACAGCTTCGGCATCAATATTAAAGTCCCCCAAGACCATAAGCCTCGGGATCCTCGATACCATGTCCGAGACCACCTCGGCCAGCTCGAGCAGAGCGTCTGCCGTACAGCGGGGTGGACAGTACACAAGCAGAACACCCAGCCTATCCCAGCCACCCAACATCAGGTACAAACACTCGAATCTAACACTTTGTTGGACCAAGGCCCTGGCCATTGAGATGGTATCCTGATAGACAGTTGCCATCCTGCCTCCCCGACGCTGTAACGAGAACCCAGCCGGGTACAATTGGGAAAGGTCAACACCTCCCTCTACTCTGTCAGGTCTCCATGATACAAGCCAGGTCGGCCCCTTTATCCAGGATTAAATCATGGATGACAGCTGTCTAGTGGGACACCGACCTGGCATTCAGCAGCAGCACCCTCAGGGCTGATGACCAGGTGTTAAGGTTCCCAGAGTCAGTGAGGCTGGGGACAGGACCAGAACAAGGAATAGCACTTAACTGTCTAAACCTCGTTCCCCTTGGCTGGCCAGTTCTGACCTTACTTCCCTATCTTCCCCTATCTGTCAAAAGTGCCACAATGCTATCTGAACCCTTCCCCCTTAGCCACCCCATCTGTGCCACAACACATAACGAAAAAAGAGAAGAAACACAACCCTTCCTTGACCTTCAGTGTGGGCAGGTAAGGGGAACTTCCTCTCACCAAGAACCCTCTTCTGCTCTCACCAGGGACTGAATAGGCCACCACACAACCAACAAGTGTGCTGCTCTCACCAGCACACACAAACACACACTCCAAAATGATACTATATCACACAAAGCCACCACCACCACAACACACATCCTTGCCCTCGGTCTGCCCCGAAGGGCTCCCTCAAAGGGCATTTCTGGGGACCTGCTGACAACGGTTGAGACTGACTGTTCTCTGCCTTCTTTCCCCTTCTGTCCCCCCCTCGTGCTTCTGTGTCACTCAGGTTCTAAGCCCCAGGCCTGCAGCAGGGGAGGCTCTCACTTGCTTCACCAGGACCATTGTACGAGCTCTAGTGCCCACGAGCCTTGTGAGCTATGAGCAGATGGCACTGGGACTGTCCTTGGAGCAGCTTTTCGTTCTATTCACACATCCTCAGCAGCAAATTGGATGTTTGCTGACACTGTGCCATTACTTCCACGTGCTGGTCACGCCTCAGTTTAATCTGTTCTTTCCTCCTGCCCCCCACCCTCCACCTCTGTGATCCCAAATGTCTCCTTTCCCACTCGCTCGCTCATCCTGCGCACCACGGTGATTGACTTCTTATTTGAGGTGGAGAGGCCCATTGCTTTAGCAACAGTCAGGATGCACCGAGAAAGAAATGTTTTCCCCTTTAAACTTTCTGCAGTTCAGTTTCCATACGAGGGAGGATATTGTATTTAGCAGGAGGTTTTGCTCACTCCCAAAGGTATCTATTTGTCTGGGCCACAGTTTTTTATATTTGATACCGTGGTCTGCTGCCTGCCAGACTTCAAAGCACTGGAGAACACTGAAAACCATATCTTTCTCTTTCTTTATGCTGCATACTAATTTTTATGACAGAGAGCTGAAATTACAGGCTGGTTAGGCCCCATAGGTTTTTGTGGGAAAGTTCTTCACATAAAAAACTCCCATGTTTAACTCCTCAGGACATCAACTGATTGCTGCAGGGATTGGAAAAGGCTTACCTTCTCCGTACGTCACACAGAACCCATAAGCTAGAGTTGCTTTGAAGTATCCGATTTTGATCACAACAGCCTATTTATTGGACTTGGTGCTTTGGCCATCTATGGCATGACAAATCACGTAAATCAGTGTGTCTCCGCTGTATTCATTGTGGGTAACCCGGGAAGAAACAGAGCCTCTTGTTGGCCCCCTCCTGTGCCTCTCCTCCCTTTGCCAGAGCACAGTCTGTTCGAGGGGGCCGAGAAGAAAGCCTTCTGCCGGACACCAGGGCAATGCTTAATAGGTCACTTTTGACAAGAAAAGCAAAGAATATTTTCAGATCAATTTTTTCCTGACAAGATTTGTAAGCAGAGGGCACTGGTGATTAATTCTCTTGAGTATGGAAATGCAAGTAGTATGAAGAGCATTATGCTGCTCCTTGCAAACAGATGGGCTAGGCTTTGGCACTAGCCCACAGGCTATGGATGGGTCCAAACCAAAACCTCTGATCTTTGGGAAAGCCCAGATTTAGGTGGCCACTGTGTCCATTATGGGCTGACTCCACCCCGGGATCTGAATATTCCTGTACCGAGAGCGACTCACCTGTAATTTCATATGTGGTGAGGTGGGCAGGAGAAATGGGGTAAAGGGTTGAATTTCAAGAGCAACATGCGCATCAAAGAAGAATTAGAATTAGGGATGAAAGTAACATTTTTGTTACAGCTTCGGGGGGAAGCCGAGTTAGTCTGTAACAGGAAAAACTTAAACAACAACCAATGGTCTGGTAGCACTCTAAAGACTAACAAAACATGTAGACGGTATCATGAGCTTTCGTGGGCACAGCCCACTTCTTCAGATGACCGGAGTGTTGGAAGTCCACATCCAAGGATAAATAAGGGATGGGGGAGAAGGAAAAAAAATTGAAGGGGGAGGAAGAAAAAAAGCCAGTGAGTAGATAAGCTTCAGAGGGATAGCCAAGTCAGTCTGTAACAGGAAAAACTTAAAAAACAACAAACAGTCTGGTAGCATCTTAAAGACTGAGTGTTATAAGAGGCTGATAAAAACCATTAGTTAGCACTGGAAAGGAAGATGACCAACACAGAGATTCTAGACATCAAGAACCATTAGCACCTTCATTATTTGGTTGGTTGATAAAATGCGAGCCATCTGATATCTGATGCAAACCATAGGCATGAGAATTAAACTTGTGAATGAAGTTAAGCTCCAATCCTTCTCTGTGTATTTGGCTTGTGGAATTGGTTTGAAACAGAAACAGTGACTTGGAGATTTTACATACTGTCATACAGTACTGTCATATTGTAACCCCCCCGGCAGGCTCAGGGCACAGGACTGGGGGGTTGAGATAGGACAGTACCTATAAGAAATTGAAGTGTGGGATGGATGGGGGAGCTCAGGGAAGAGGGTGTATAGGGGTATCAGGGGGAGTGTGGGAGTCAGGACAGGAGATTGGGTCTGGGGACTCAGCAGGGGCTGGGGGCATGGGGAGGAGCTTGGGGCTGGGAATGCAGCCACAGTACTGCCCTGCCCCACCACACCAGCTTTCTTGCACCTTTGACTAGACTCCCCATTGCTGTGCTTGCTTGAACCAGCTTTGAAAGGCAACATGTGCTTATGTGGGGCCACATAACAAAGGGCAGAGCAGAACCCCAAATACAGGCAACTTATTACAAAGGGGTGATAGCAAAACGGGGCGTTTTCTCTGGCGATGAGTCTGAACAGCCTGGAGCAGAGCTGGCAACAGATTCTGCTGGGCCCTGGAGTGCTGCTGCTGCCATGGTACCAGAGGGGAAGCTCCAGGCCTATTTAAATTGCTGGGTCCCAGGACAGCTGCTCCCTTTGCACCCTTCCCCTCCCCCCCTGCTGGGAGGAAGAGTTAGACCGTGTCCACACTGACAGTTAATCCAGAGTAGCTATTTCTGATTAACTACTCCTAATAAAGTTCATGTGGAATAAGTGCATCCATATAGGGTGCGTCTACACAGCAGGTCAATTGCGCAGCTGAAGTCGAAATAGCTTAATTCGGCGTTTGGCGCCGTCTGCACAGCAGGAAGTTGAAGGAAGAACACCCTTCCTTCGACTGCCCTTGTGCCTCGTGAAATGAGGGTTACAGGAGTCGGAGCAGGAAATCCTCCAGCTCGACAGTATTTTGAAATAAAGGCTTGTGGTGTAGACGCACACTATGTTATTTTGGAATACTGTCAGTTATTCTGAAATAACGCTGCTGGGTAGATGAGTGAGTTAATCAGGAATAACTATTCTGCTTTAAAGTCACCCCATATCTAAACTTCCCTGTGTAGACAAACCCTTAAACTCTGGATCCTGGTTTGAATTTTCCATTCAGGCCTTTCTCTGATTCCTACAGTGAATTTGTGAATGTTCAGCTCAATCACATTTGAGATACTATATGGACAGGTACTGCATATGTGAAGCATTAGCACTGCTGGAGCTAACAGCTAGAAAAAGAATGAAATATTTTTTTTGCCATCTTCTTGTATTTCTTGTGCCTGGCATACACACTTACATAATGCATAATTGTGCAGCTGTGCCATACAATTCCTCATGCTTGTTACCTCACCATCCATATTCCTATCTTCTTCAGTATTTGACTTATCCAGCAGAGATGATGAGGGAGACACAAAGGAGTCAGCATAATGAAAAGAAGAAATGCTACAAAACACAGCTGATTTCAGAGTTCTTACTTAGGAACAAGAAAAACTCTCAGAAACCAGAATATTTAAAGTTCCCAGCATTAACTGAAGGCAAAGAACAATATTAGTAGAAAGTAGCAAAATATTTTTTCCACAGGAAAAGCCTTTGCAGTATGAGGCAAAACTTTCCACAGTTTTCAGATGGCTCTGGTAATTTCTAACAGGACTTTTCTGTTTTATGCAGTTGTGGTCTGGCATGTTATGTGGCAGGGAGGGTTGTCACGTTGTGGTTTGCAGATATAGGGGCATTAAAACAATCTTGTGCACAGAGTATAATAGCTGCGTGTGTCTTTTGGAGGCAGAAGTGTTTCCTTCTTAAATCAGCGAACTTCTGTTGTCTTTGAGTGGCTCTATCAAAAGAACCATTAATGCTGCTCTTTTTGTGATACTTAAAATATGCATTCGGCCCTTTCATCTTCTGGACTCATTGGCACTGGCAGTCATATTCCCTTTCCCTACTGAGACGTCACTCCTTCATTCAAGACTAGTTTGAGCTTTGCCACTGACTTGTGTCCTATCCTGTGCAGGTCCCTTAATATTGCTTTGCCTGGATTTATAACTGGGTAACTGCAGAGGAGTTGCTTAAAGAATACATTAATGTTTAGAGTGCTTTGAGATCCTCAGAAGGTATTCCATAAGGACAGATTATTATTTCTTTCTTATTGGGCCTCTGTGGGGTTGAATAACTGCAACATGTGCTAGCAATAAACTCATCTGTGCACAGCAAAGTAAATAGGCCTAGACATAAGACAGTTCAAATCTGATTAAAGCAATTGCAAAAATAAGGGCTGCATACAAATAGGAGTTTCTCCCATATATAATACAGGGCATGTATAAAAGTTTCAGAGGAGTAGCCACGTTAGTCTGTAACTGAAAAAACTTAAAAAACAACAAGGTGCTGCAGAACTATTCATTGTCTTTACAGTTAAATACAGGGCATGTAACTGCAAATTCTGTTAGTTATATCTGATTCCAAAAGGGGGTTTTGAACAGGTACCAGTGCAAAAATCCATGTCTGCCAAACCAAAACATGTGGGAAAAGAGGTTCACCTGCTGACAAGCTGATTTTTGGATGGTTTTGCTCTGACCTCTTTCCAGCTGTGTTCACTGTGTCGCGTATTTCGTGTCCTGATGTAACAGCTCCTCAGAAACTCTGAAATATGGTGGTGCATAAAGCTGCTTTATCGATATTCATAATCAGTGCATACCGCTTCCCTTCCTCATTTAGCACCTGCACCATTCTCGCTAGCTTCTCTTCGTCTTCCTCGATGATAACTATATCATCCACGAACCTCAAGTTGTTAATTCTCATCCCGTGCACCGATATCCCTTCTACTTCTTCCTTGATCTTGTCCATCTTAATCTAGACTGTAAGAAGGAAATAGCGACTAGAATAGCGAAAGCAAGAGTGCATTTGAAGGCAATGGATAAGATCTGGAAAAGTAAAGCGATTTAGCAGCATGTTGTACGCATGTGAGGCATGGGTGATAATGAAAGATTCTAAAAGAAGGATATTGGCGTTTGAGAGGAGTTGTTATAGAAAGATCCTGAGAATAGGATGCATGCAGAAGGTCACCAAGGAGGAATTCTATAGGAAGATACAGCCGAAAGAGAACCTACTGCAGAAGGTTACAAAACAGAAGTTACAGCTATTCGGGCAGATCTGCAGAATGAACAATGAGTGAAAAGTGAAGGCCCTGGTATTCGGCATAATGGATGGTCTGAATAGGAGAGGCAGACCCCACAGAGAATGGGGAGATGATCTAGTAGATTGGTGCGGAGCTAGTCTACAGAAACTCAGCCACTCCGCACTGAACAGGGAAAGATGGAAGGAAATCGTGAGGGAGGCATCGGACACCAACGGGCGTTGAGCCCATGGTTGTTGATGATGACGATGAAGCTGCTTATGGAAAAGTGATGTCTTCAGATGCACTTTCAGCCTTGGGAATTAAACAGGGAAGAGATAAGGGTAATGAAAATTCTACTGCTTTGATAAATCTTTTGTGCTGCAAGTTCTCTTTCCCCATTGAAGCCAGTAGCAAAATCCCTCTTGGCTTCAATGGAGCCAGTATTTGTCCCTACAAGCAGTACAAAGTAGTGTCATGGTCCAGAGGCTCACACCCCTGTGTGCCTCTCAGCGGGCTCTGGGTGCAGACCACATTCGCTGTGCTGTCTGGTACAAAACAAGTGGTGTCATCCAGGGGAAGGTGATGCTATCATTTGTCATCATTTGTTCCTCTGTTTTCTGAGTGACGAAGAATTCCCCCTCCTGTAAGGAAGTAACTGGCGATGCTTGCTCAGCTTCCTGTTTTCTTGCAGCCGTTTCAGAGCCACCCAGAGGCGCCTGGGGTTGAACTAGCAGGAAGCTTGTGGATATGGGTTTTGCTCACCCGAGGCCCGCGGTGTCCAACTAGTTCTGAAGCAGTAGCCACTATAGCGAACTAGCTGTACCCGACTGGCCAAATAGCTGGGGGCTAGTGCCTAGCATGTTGGATGCTGCAGCCCTAGGCAAACCCTGCTGCTCCCTAACAGAGCGAATTCTGCTCTGTGTCCCAGAGGGAACTGACGACTGTAGATTTACTGGGTGTCTAGGTACAAAACTCAGTCCCACAGGCAGCCCTACTGCTGGCTGTTGGCTCCATTTCCTGAGCACAGAGTAGTTCAGTAGAGGGCTGAGGTCTCACTGCGCAGGGAGAGGGTAGCTCTGCAGCAGGGGTGTCCTAGGGGAGCTGCTCCCTGTGGCGGACTAAGTCCAGCTCCCCTGATGAGAGCAGGTGAATCCAGGCCAGACAGTCAGAGGGATGGGCTCCCCTGGGCCTAGAAAGGACTGATAGTAGACGGATGGAGGAAGAAGGGCTGAGACAGCTTTTGCCCTGGGAAGGAAATGCCACACTGGGGTGGAGCTATCTCCTGGGGTGGCTGGTGGAGCAAGGGACTGATGGAAACAGCCTTCCAGCTGTTGATCTAAGGCAGCAGAGCTGAGGGAGGGAGGCAGGAAGGTGCCAGGAGCTGGTGTCCAGAGAACGCTGGGAGGGGTGGCCCTGGGGCTAGGGACAAAGACAGAGTTTAGACTATTTTTTGTTGGTCAGAGCACCGCAGTGAAAGAACTAGAGCTCCTTTCCTGGCTGGGACAAGGGGCAGCACACCTGCTGACAGAGGGCAGGGGAGCGACAGGATCGCCAGGCCCGTAGGTAATGTGGGGAGGGTGGCTCCACCCAAGGCTGGTACAGCCAGCCTCCAGCACCGCCCAGACAACACGGTGCCTCTGCTGCCCCTCAGAGCCAGCTGGAGTGTGCTGTGTGCGGCTCCTGCGGTGACTCTATAGGGCCTGGGCCATGGTGACCGGGAGTCCCAGGCCCTTTAGAATTGCCAGGCCCTGGGATGATTGCCCCCTTTGCTCCTCCCCCCCAGTCAGCGGGCCTGACAGAGAGGCACTGGCCAGGTTCCTACATGGGGCTGCCAACAAGCCATGCAGGGCATGAGGCAGGCAGAACTCGGGCTGTGTGTGAAGGATGCTGCAGCTTGGGTCAAACCCTTCCAAAGTAGGGATGTTACATTTCGATTAATCAGCTAATTGAGTAGTCGATGGAATTTCCACTGACTGCTCACTTAGTCGATCAGGGGGGTGCTCGCTATCCCACTGCGCCTGTCCCTTTGAAATGTACAGGAGATACCGATGGACAGCGGCTCCCTCTTCCTGTCCCTTTGAAATGTACAGGAGACGCCCGCGGCAGTTCCTGTACATTTCAGAGGCAGTGGGAACGCGTGCCAGGAGCAAAGCAGTCTCTGCCTGCGTTCCCCTCTGTGCCTCTCCCTTTGAAATGTACAAGAGCCACCAGCGGCTCTCGTACATTCCAAAGGGAGAGGAGTGGCAGTGAGATAGGAGCGAACGGGACTGTTTCAGTCCTCGCTCACGCTGTTTTCCTGCTGCCCCCTGCCTTCCCTGCCCCCGCAGAAACGGTGCTGGGAGGCGGAACTGACTTGTAAGCCAGCTTCCCCCAGCACCGGCTCATGCTCCCCCCTTGCTGCCTCTCTCTGATAAGAGGCAGCAAGGAGGGTGGGGGTGGGAAGCGACTAGTTGAGTTCCTACTTGACTACCCGATAAGCATTTGCTTATCGAGTAGTCAACTAGTCGCTTACATCCCTATTCCAAAGCACTAATGTTGCCCCTGCCCAAAGGCACGGCAGTGTGCTGTTGCTGCAGGGGCGGTATTACCTTAACAACAGAATCAAGCGAGCAGGCATGAGTGTAATAGTCACAGGGATTTACAGTAAGTGAGAACTACAAAAAAAGGGGGCTCTAACAGCATTTGGTCTCTCCACCCCAATACTTCTGCTCTAGAGAATAGGCAAGTTGATTATCTGGTGAATCCACACGTGGTACAGATGTGGTTCTTTGCAATTCCAGTTTCTCTCTCTCCCTAATTTGCATTCTCGTTCACACACCTGCATTCTCTTTACGATTAGCCCAGTCACACGTCACAAGTCTTTGCCTTCTGTTCGCTCAGCCTGTTCACCGTGTTTGTGGCTGACTGACAACATGTGTTACATGCCCTTGCCGTGTGCCAGGAGAAGATAGACTTGGAATAAGGATACCGTTCAAGTGGGCTGTGCCCAGGAAAGCTCATGATGCCATCTACATTTTTTGTTAGTCTCGAAGGTGCTGCAGGACCATTTGTTGTTTTTTCTAGTGCACTGGGTCACTTTGAGGAACCCTTCCTGTAATATGTGGATAACAACTTCCTTCAGTAGCTGCTTTGGTCTATTTGGATGAAAGGCCCTGTGCAAGGTTAGTGCAAATGCTGCTGTTAAATTCCAGCCCCAATGGCACTAGACCCCCTGCACAAGTGTTGCTTGCAGTGCCCAATGCATCGTTTTTCCAGGGTAGCCACATTTTCTTGGAGGAGCATCCCCTCGAAAAAGAAAGTCCATTGAATGCAGAACCTGTACAAAGGTGCTGTTCTATAGATACTGTTCAAACCTATTTTCCTTCCCTAGTCAAATTTCCTGCATTGCCAATAATCTTCCTTTTTAAAAAAAAATTATTTTAAATGCATTTTCTTTTGAATGTCATGGTATGTTTATGTGACGCTTCTGAAAAGTTAGGATGCACATACAGTAATTTCAATATACAGCAGTTATACCTGCCTACAGCGGGTTTGTTGGCATTATATTTCAACTGAGGAATAGTTCTGCAGGTAATGGCTTGTGCTGATCTGGCAGGTGAACCCAAACCTGTTCCATTTCTTGTATGCGCTGTACAAAGGCATCCTCAAAAAAAGCAACATGTGAGAAGAATAATCAGCAGATGGCTTCAAGCCCCTTCCTGCAAGCAGAAGAGATGAGCCCAGCATATTTTTGTGCAATAGCTACCACAATTTACAGAAACAACCACACCTGGGAAACAAAATGTTCCAAAGATCAAGGACAAGCCCTTTCAGAACAAATCAGATAATCGAAGTGCAAAACAGAGACAACGGGGACGAGAGATAGTGAAACAGCTGAGCCTGTTGTTTCATTCATGGGAATGAGGCTGTTCTTGGGTAGCACTACAGCAAGGGGCAATCCCAGCTAGTGAGTGGGCCGCATGAGTGGTCTCCTCCTTCTCTGTGCACTGCACGATCATCACAACCAACATGCTTTCCTGGGCTAGGCTTGCTCACTGTGCTTAGTATCAGAGGGGTAGCCGTGTTAGTCTGAATCTGCAAAAGCGGCGAGGGG
>JANRFK010004149.1:120732826-120743110 GCA_030068395.1 Apalone spinifera | reverse complement strand
GATCATTGTCCAGGATGGGTTGTAAATCACTAATGATGCGTTGGAGAGGTTTGCATCCCTAAAATTTGTGGGCTGTGCTGATTGAACTGTGGCAGCGCTGTGATTGGCTGCAGAGGGAATGCATGGCTCTCACAGTCAGTGCTGTGCACAGTCAGCACACACCTCACTTCATGTGCCCTGGCTTGACATGTGTGTCACTTAAGTAATACAGGTAGGAAAATACCTTCGTGGACAGAAACCAGCGGAATTTAGCAACCCTACACGTGGACAACAGTGATCAAGTGTCCTGTGGGCCACCATAGAACCCTAATGGACTGCATGCAGCCCAAGGGCCGCAGGTTGCCCACCACTGGAGTAGTAGTTAGATGAGGGAGGGCGATAATCTTTGAAGAGGGGCAGTTCCAAGATTTTGATAGGTAAACAAGGGCTGCACTTTTCTATGGAGAGGGTGCAGGGTCTGGGACGCAGGCTGGGTGCAGAAAGACGCTCGGAGTAAGAGACTGAGGTGCAGGAGAGGGTGTGAGGTCTGAGAGGGAGTTTGGGTAAAGAAGGGGATTGTGACCTGGGGCAGGGGATTGGGGGGCAGGATTCAGGAGAGGGTATGGGTATAGGAGAGGATTCGGGCCTTGGGGTGGGGTATAGGAGAGGTTGCAGGGTCTGGGAAGCAGTTTGGATGTGGGAAGGGCTGAGGTGTGGGGCGCTTACCTGAGCAGCTCCTGGCCAGCAGCCCCCTGATTGATGGCTGTTTCATGTGTCTCTCTGCGTGGGTGGTGGAAGGAGGGAAGCTTCACATGCTGCCCTGGCCTCCAGCAAAATCTCTCTGCTCCTATTGGTCAGAAAGCAGCCAATGGAAGCTGAGAAATTGTGCTACACTGCTCCCACCCCTAGAAAAATGTCTCAGCTCCTATAGGCTGGTTTCGGGCCAATAGGAGCAGAGATTTTGCTGGGGTCAGGGGCAGTGCGCAAAGTCTCCCCATCTCCTCCCACAGCGCAGAGAGCCACGGGGAGCAGCATTGATCTCTGCTATGGGGTGGGTGGCTGGATTAAAAGGCTTTGGTGGGCCGAATCTGGCTTGCAGGCCATGTTGTGCTTGCTCCTGAGCTAGATGATGCTCTTGTTCAGAGAGCTGAGCATGATGCTAGTTTGAATGTGTCAAGTGGGGGCTGAAGATCACAGACAACAGCAGTTAAACGAAAATATTCAGTGTTTTGTACCTGGTACCTGTTTGCTTGCATAGAAGTAGCCAACTTTGATGCACCAGGAAAGAAAGTGCAATATATTTACATAAAGCGATGAAAAGAGAGATTAGATCAGGGTGGGAACCCCATTTTTTGAATGCTAAATTACATTTTTATTATGATGAATTGGCCTGGTCTACAAAGCAAGAGCTACTGCCTTCCCAGGGATAGCAGTGGGGTGGTTGCACAAAGAGCAAGGCTAAAATAGGACCCTTTATGTCGTAAACTTGTTAGGCCCAAATTGTCAAACCTGGCTGCTTAAAATTGTGCCCCTACAGCCACATGCTGGCATCTAAATGAGAGTAGCCTGTAAACCCTTGCTGCTCCTATTGACTTCAACAACCTCAGGGCTAGTGCTGGATGCCCAGCTCACTCACCATGGCTTTAATACAAATTCCAGGATAGACAGAGAATCTCCCATATGTGGCTTTCCCCTTTTCTTCACCTGTTGTGTGTGCGCCATTTGGTTGGGTTTTTAAAGCGCTTCAGAATTGTTTGGTGTGCCAAGCACTGTAAGAATGCAAGAGATTGTCGTTCATATTTGCTGCAGCTAGCAAAGGGTAAATTGGAAAGATTTTACTGGCACCAATCCACACCAATTTAGCTTTTCTCTCTCTCAAAAAAAATCCCCAAACAAACCAAAACAACTTATATTTACCCACTCCGCACCCCCGCTGGGTCACGTAGTAAAGCTCTATTGCTTATTAAATCACCCATTTGAATCTGTTCCAATTCTCTAATAGACAGAATAATTCAGACATTGTATAAATATTTTGACATTAATGCAGCCAGTATTGCAATGTGTCAATCATTACTGGAAGAAATGCACAGGAAGGGAAGTCAGAAAATAGAGATGCTGCAATAAAGAAAATAAAAGGTAAAAGTGAAGAAAAATGTTTATAAAATGCAGTCTCTCTTTGGAAGATTGTTCTTAAGAAATGTAATAGATAAAATGTCAGTTACTGAAACCTAGATGCTTGCAGGGGGCTCTGCCAGATTAGTCTGATTCATGTCGTTTCTGGGAAGCGAGCCTGAATAGTAAGTTAGAGTGGGCAGCAGAACAGAAAGATTCCTTCTTGGGCGGCTCCTTTTTCCAGATGAAGAATTTGCTTGCCCCTAAAGAGGCCTTGGACTGCTCTGATTTGCACTATGGAAATCTGCATCTTGGCTTTAGACAAAGAAAGGAACATTCCTCCTATGCTCTTACACAGCCTCTTTCTTGTAAGCGCTCACAGTTTGTCGCTGGTTTAGAGAGGGAGGCCTGCCGTTGCTAAATATTCCACATGCCTTTAGAATGACCGGCCACTTGCGTTGTTTTTACAGCCTGGTATTTCTCTAGTAAGAATTCATCTCACCACAACCGTGATCACACCTGCACAAGAGGCCCCCAGGGAGCCAAGCTCTGGCTTGGTGTCTATATATATATATATATATTTTTTTCTCTCCTGAGGGGAGAATGTGACCCAGTCTGGAGGATGGAGAGGACAGCTACCAGCACATGATTAGACTCAAGGAGCACTCCAGGGCAGCAAGCTCAGTGACAGAATCATGAATCAGTTCCCTTCTCGTTCTCTGTCTTTGGACGAGGAGCGCACAGAACTCGTTCAGGCTCCAGACCCTGTTAGAACAACTTGGAGCCTGGGCCAATAATCCAACCAGACCAATAGACTGCCACAGCGGTGGCCCCCGCCTAAGCAAAGTCCCCTCTCCCATGCACACCCTCTGTGTGAAGCTGGCCAGTTGGGCTTTGTATGAAAGGCAGCAGGAATTCCTTCCCATGGCATATAGGCCTCCACAGACAGCTGAGACCCCGGCATGAGTTTCAGTTTCCCTGCCCTGGCCTTTCTAGCTACTCCTGCTATTTGTGTGACATGGCGTTACGTCCCCTGCCTTTTTTAGACACAGAGGCGGGGTCAGAGTCTCTATCTCCCCTGTGTGAATGACGCTTTTGGGAACTGTTGGACTAGAATCTAGCACCCAAAGTTAGGCTCAGCCCTGGCCTACGAGTGTCCCTGGCCTGAGGCTGTTGCAGCTCATGTAAGCCAGCCAGCAGTCCAGCAGGAGAGGGCTTGGACTCACGCACCCAACCAGCAGGCAGGCAGTGGGCTGCCATGTGTGGGAGCGGGTATGACAGCCATACCCTTTCCATGCACTCTGGGCCGCCAAACAGAGCCACATAAACTTGGCATCTAAGGACATCGGAGCACAGGGGAGGGGGGGCTCCAGCAGGGGGTGGGCTCTGGGGGGCTGGCGAGGAGGAGACAGGGGTGCAAGAGGCGGCTGAAGGCTGGGGCAGGAGGAGGTGAGGGGGGCAGGCTCTGGAAAGGAGTTAAGATGCAGGAAGGGGTTCTGACCTGGGGCAAGGGGTTGGGATGCAGGAGGGGCTTGGGGGTGCGAGCTCTGGCAGGGCAGCTCACACCTCAGGCAGCTCCCAGAAGTAGCCAGCACATCCATTGGGCTCCTAGGCAGATCCTGGCCAAAGGGAGCTGTGGGGCCAGTGCTCGGGGGAGGGGAGTTAGTGCATGGAGCCCCCATGGCTGCCGCTGCTCTGCATGCTTCCAGGAGCCACGTGGAGCCAGGGCAGGCAGGGCCCCTGCCTTATTCCCACTTTACCTCCCACTGAACTTTGAGTGGCCTGGTCAGTGGCGCTGACTGGAGCCACCAGGGTCCCTTTTCCACTGGGCTCCCAGTTGGGCTCCATGTCTGCCTGGCCAGGGGCTGGGGCATATGGTGAAGAGGAGGGGAAGGGGGCAGGCAAGGCCTGTCTATTCTCAAAAAGCGGGAAGGTCCGGGGCTCCCTACCTCCTGTTCTGCTGTCACCGGTCCCAGCTCACAAGTGCAGAGGGCACGCTTGTGCGTTACTCTGGGTAGCATCTTAACCCACAGCTCCACTTCTGAGTTCCAATCCTAGAGCCACTAAAGGATTTAGGCGTCTAAATACCAGAGTCAAAGAGGCAAAACCCTGTCACTCAGGCTACGTCGTCACTGCCAGTTCATCCGGCAGAAAATATGCTAAGGAGGGACTCATTAGCATAAGATGCTATCTCATTACCATATTTTCTGCCGTTTCTTTTTGTGCAAGGGGTTTTTGTGCAAAAAGTAGCAGTGTCGCCACTTCCGTTTTGTGCAAAACCCCTTTTGCACAAGATCTTTATGCTTCTTCCGGAGGGGCATAAGGATCTTGCGCAAAAGGGTTTTTTTTATGCAAGATGGAAGCGGCTACACTGCTTCTTTTTGCGCAAAAACCTCTTGCGCAAAAAGAATTGACAGAAAATATGCTAATGACATTGTGACTCGTGCTAATGAGTCCCTCAGCATATTTTCTGCAGAAAAAACTTGCAGTGTAGACAAAGCCTCAGGGTATAGAAGCAGCAGCACTAGAGTCCCAGAAGATGGTGGGGTCATAGTTACGATGGTGAACCTCATTCCTTCCTCCTTTCAGAGTCACGATAGCAAGCTTTCCCCCTGAGACTCTCAAGGACCCCACAAGGGAGTGATGATGGAATAGCCCACGCACGCATTATTTGGGTCATCAGTTAAGCCTTATTTATGACACACCCCTTGATCACAGTTTTCTGGTCCTACACGTCTCTTGCTTACAAGGCATGATCTTAACAGCGTCCTTGAGTTACAGCACTAGGCCCTTTGTTGGAGTAACTCAGTCTGTCTCCCGTTTGCACCTTTCCCCACCAGCAGTTAGTTCCAGAGGGGATGGTGTGATAGCGCGTTTGGGTTTTCTCGTCTCCTGCACCCCCGGAATGGCATGGACAGACTCCACCAGCCAGTAGAACAGAGGGAGTTTATTGCTTCTCCAGGATACAGCACAGCACAGATGTCATCTGGTTACAGGACAGGCCTAGGATGCCTCAGCCCCCCTTGAGATGGGGCGACTGGGACCTTAAATCCCAGCCCCCGTTGCCTAGGCTCCTTCCTCCATGATCCCAGACAGAAACTCCCCAAAACACTTCCAGCCCTGCCCTCTCCAGGGCTCCACCCCCCTTCTTCCCATTGTTCTGCTCCCTGAGAGATACTGGTTTGAAGGCCCCTTTGCATAATGACTCATCCCCTGCCCTGCTGGGCAATGCTGCAGACAGCAGCCAGTGGAGGTCACTCACACTACGTCACAGATAGTGACAGCTTATGAACTTCCACCCACTTTTCACAGCTGAGCTCACTATCAGGGTATCACAGTGGCACTTCCCTGAGAAGTGGGAAGATGGGGGGGATTGAAGTGGGGCCCCCCCACCACAACTCACTGGCTCCTGTGTTACAGATCATAAGTCTTTCCTCCCTTGTTCTTGCAAGAAGTGGCTTAGGCAGCTCTCTCCAGGAGAGACTGCTGAGCTGCGGATCCTTAGCAGAGACAGACACTCAGTCCAGCTTGGTGTTAGGTTCCTAATTCCCTGGCGGGAACAGGGGTTAACACAAACCTCTCTCATCAGCACATGCTATTGGCTAATTGAGACAGCTTCCTGTCTAACTGCAGGCTTGGTGGAGCCCATTCTTAGGTGCTGATCTCTCTTCAGTCATGGTACCAGAAGCCTAAGTAGCTGGCCTGGGGTTTGTGAAATTGTACTCGGTAGCCAGATGTCAGAAGATTTGATTTCACAATACCCAAGAGTCCCTCTGTTGACCGGAGCGTAAGGGACAAGCAGGCCAATGGATGGACCTTTCAGTCCTGGGGGAATACTGTACGCACATGTGGACACCTCAGCTAAAAAAAAAAAAAAAAAATTAGAATTGGAAAAAGTTCAGAAAAGGGCAGTACAAATGACGGGGCGTATGGAAGAGCTGCCATATGAGGACAGATTAGTAAGACTGGGATGTGTCAACGTGGAAAAGAGATGACTAAGGGAGGATATGGTAGAACAGGGCTACTCAGCTTTGAAAGCCCTGGGGGCCACAGTGATACTCACAGCACATGCCGAGGGTTGCAAGTTAAGTGTGGATGTATAGACATGTAACTATATATGCAAATATATGCAAATAGCATCTTTCACACTGACGGACATGAATACAAAGATTAAGCCTTACGTCGCAGCCCAAGACCCAAACGTGGCCAGTGGGAGCCAGTCAGCATCTCTCAGGCTCTACCCACAATGCTAAGCAGCCAGCACTTCCCACAATGCCCCGGCGCTCCTGGCATTTCCTGGGGGCTAGAAATGCCGACACCCTGCACCCGTCTGTTCCAGCCAGCCCGTCCCCTGGCGTCTCTCAGTGCTCACCCCGCCGGGGAGCTGCCTCGCGGTTGCGGAGTGTGTTCCCAGTGGAGGCCGTGTTCAAAGGATCCCACCCGTGGGCCGCATGTTGAGCCCCACGTAAACCCAAACCATGTGGCCCATGGGCTGTGTTGGGTAGGCCTGTGACAGAGAGCTCTAAAATCATCTCTGATGCTGCTGTATGGGGCAACGGGCACCAGTTTCTTTGGATAGTGCTTTTCCACCGGGGCTTGGTTTGTGTCCCATGAAGTCATGGGCGAGGCCAAGCATTCTGAGACAGGTGCTCATCCCCATGTTCTGAGGCCATAGGTGAGAATAGCATAAGAAGGCAAGATCTCATGTAACTTGCTGCTTACCATGTTCCATCCATCTCTTCCTTCCCTCCCTGCCTCAGTGCTGGGCTCTGGATTCACGTTGGGTTGTGTCATTGCTGTTGCTCCTTATCTGGCAGTGTTACAGGGATTCTAGACTCCTAGAACACGAGCACTGGAAGGGACCTCGAAAGCTCATAGAATCCAGTCCCCTGCCCTCCTGGCATCCAAAGAATAAAGGGCTTCTCAGCTGTCAGACACCTTTGGCCTCACTTCTGCTGTGGCTGTCTGCCTCCGATTCCTCAGTAGCAGCCCAGTTAGGAACAGAGGATCACTGCCTGCAGGTCAACAGACATAGCATCCATCTCTCTGCTCCACTTCCTGGAGTGTTGTAGGAATAGCTTTCATTACAGCAATATAATTTGAAGTGATTCATCCCACATTAAGGAGTCTCCTATAATCTGTTCTTCTTGAATCTCCAATTTAAATTACCCCCCGCTTCTAGCCCTCTTCCTTTATTACCCAGCCTGTCTCTGTCCACCCGCGTTCGGCACATTCCCTGATTTCCAGAATGAAGATAAGGGCCCTAGTCCAGCTCCAGCCAGAATGAGACTTGCTGCTCCTTTTCAACCAGAGAAAAGCAAGCCTGTCTGCCTGAGCGACCCACGCTCAAAGGCGGAAGTTGCCTTATGTAAATCACTGTCCAGCCATTCCACTTTTCCTGACAACTTCATTTGTCCCATAATCAGGTGAGAGGGAAATCTGGGGAGTCGAGTCGTAGTGCTGGGATGACTCAGTTTTGCTACTCGAATAAAATCTTCAGGAAATGTAGCCAGTGGTCAGAGTGGTCTGTTTATAGTACGTTAGGAGTAATATTAATGGCATTAGTTGCTGCATTTTGTTCTGATAGGTTCCAGACCACATACCAGAGTTAAAGAAACTAGCATAGCTTCATACATCTTGTGTTTTTTGGCTCATGTAATACTGGCTCAAGTTTCCTGCTTTTTGTACAACCAGTATCCAGCTCGTTCATAGAAGATATCATCTCTTGGCCCAGACTCTTCCTCACTTCTGGGCTACTTCTATTGCTCAGTCTCTGTAGATTCCTTAATACATCTTTCTCTTTTTAATCTCCAGGACAGCCTTTGATGACTGATGTGATTGGAAGACAGCCAGGCATTGTTAATTGAATTAAAATGTAAATGAATTTTAATTGCTGGTACCCCCACCGTTCACCTCTGGTTTTCTCCTCCCATTCGATGAGCTGCGGTCAAAGGAATACTGTAGGTTCACTGCACAGCCCGTCTTTATCCTGCCTTTTTCAGCTTTCATCTTCTTTGACCACCAATTAATTGTCAGTTTGACTTGTAGTGGGCTGGAATGGCTGCCCACTGACCCAGAGGCGGAGGAACCCCTCCAAGACCCATTTTGGGCTGAGACTGACCCCTTCCTGCCACCTGACTGGAAGCCAGGGGGTGTGGCCGGGGCTATAAAAGCCCAGCTTGCTGGCTCAGTGAGGGCCCAGCCTCTGGAGGAGCCAGAGGCCTGCTCAGCGCTCCTGGCCGCCCATCTAGGCTGAGCGGGAGGAGTGCCCCGAACCCCTGCCTGCGCCTGCACCGATAGAGGAGCAGGAAGCGCTGGAGCTGCAAGCACCAGAGCTGTGGCCTAGGACCCTGACGGCTGTGGACGAGCCCATGCACCGGCCTGCACCCAACGACGGGCTGACTCCCCTGGACCTGCGAGCTACGAGGACTGGCTTGGCCCGCCAGGACCCCAGCTGGACGAGACCTCCCTTGATTCCCCGAGTGACCTGCCCGAGTTCCAGGTACCTGCTGAGGGGGAGAAGGGAAGTGGCCCAGGGCTTAGTAGGGGCTGTTAAAGGCCTTGAGGCCGGTGTGTTTCGGGCTGGAGCCCCTGCTGTGCCAACAGCAGCCTGCACCGCTGCTTCTAGGGCCCTGGGCCAGGGCGCAGGGGAGTGGCCCCCCCCGGCACCCACCTACTGGGTGGCAGTCTCCCCCCCTCTGCCACTGCAGGTGGTTGGCCTGCACCCCTCCTGAACAAGGAGACCCCAAACCTGCTGTTGGTTTGCTGCTAAGCCCCGAACCACAGCCAGGCCTCCCTATAAACTGACTTTGTTCGTTTGCCGCCATACCCTGAACCAGGGCCTGGCTTATATAAACTGGACTGGGGGTGTTGCCCCTGCCTGAGGCTTGGCTCGGGCACTCGAACTCCTATCTGAGCGCACTTGTTGCCCGGCCTGAACCAGGGCTGGGGACTCTACCCCCCTAAGTAGGTTTATTTGCTGGCCCACTTGGACTGAGAGCCAGAACTCTAGACCCATATCCGGGTGTTCCTGCACCGACCTGAAGAAAGGCCAGGCTCCGGAGTTCCTGGGCTGTTGTCCGCCCTGGGCAAGACCGGGCCTCTGTAGTGTTTGCCTCTCGCTCCGTCCCGAAGCCAGGACTAGTAACTTTGAGATTTACTTTGAGCGTCCGCTGCAGTGGGGCGGAGTGGCCACCCCCTGACCCAGAGGCGGAGGAACCCCTCCGGCTGGCCTGCTGGCCTACAATCTCATTACTTCCCTCCTTCACATGGCGTGTTTTCGGACTCTCGGAATGAAAGGAATTATCCTAAGGAAGTCAAAAGGAGCTATGAGAGAGCAGAGAAGGAAAACGTAGACTGGATATCGGGGAGAGCTTCCGGGCAGATTGAGGCCTCAGACTGTACTTTGAAGGAAGGCTGTGGTGGCCAGTTAGCAAGCAAAATTCTGCAACTCTGGTGTGGGCTTGGCTCCTCAGGCTTTGTTTGGGAACATACACTGATGGAAGGACAGGCAGCTCTTGAGTGCAGCAGAGCAGCTGGGTGAGGTATGGCAGTCCTTTTGTCATGCTTGGAGCTCCCTTCAGGCTGCTAGCCAACCTTGGCAGGCTTTCAATGGTCTGGGCTCCGTTGGTCAAGTCACCAAGTCCCAACAATCCCCCTTGCAGGGCGGCACGTATTCTCTGTGCCGTCAGTAGGACGGCTCTGGCCCCTTTAAAATCAGTCCTGTGTTTGGGCTCCCAAATAAATCCTGCTCCTTTTGGGGTTTATGCCACTTTACCTGTGGTGGCTGCAGGAACTGGGCTTGCCCGCTATTCCAGGTTCTAAGCCAGGGACTGTACCCCACAGCCACATAGTGCTCAACTTCAACCCATTGCTGCTCTTCCCTGGGCCTTTCTTAGGGGCCCTTCTGTCTCCAGCCTTCTCTCAGGACTAGGGTTGTTACAGACTAGTCAACTGGTAGACTATCTGATAAGCGTATGAGATAGAGGCAGCAAAGGGGGGGGGGAAGAGATTCTTCAAAGTGGCAGCGCCACACACCTGAAACCCTATGGCTTCATTTCAAAGGGGCAGCCATTGCACAGCTGTGCGGCAGTTGCCCCTTTAAATCGCCGCCTTTGAGCATTTCAGAGGAGCAGCAGAGGAGCCGGGGGTCAGCTGGGGACTCCCCAGCTGATCCCGGGCTCTGCACGGCAT
>JANRFK010004149.1:120630971-120644562 GCA_030068395.1 Apalone spinifera | reverse complement strand
CCCCCCCGGAATTTCTTCATGTCCCCCCAGGTGGGCACCCCCCCAGTTTGGGAACCCATGCAAACTTGGGGGGGGATTGACGGGGTGTGTGTGGGGCTCGGTCGCCTCGCTTCCCCCTTCCCCCCTCCCCCGGAATTTCTTCACGCCCCCCAGTTTGGGAACCCATGTTCTAGAAATTTGAAAGTCCCTTTCCTGTTTGCTTAGTCACACATGGTGTTCTCAGTGTATCTTTCCAGTTGGCCATGCCTGCTCCAAGCACCAGGAGATCTCTGGCTTGGAGCCAAGCTGATGTGCTAGATCTCACTTAGATGGTGAATACAACCTCCCAAGGTTCTGACAGGGATTCAGTTATAGCAAGAATCCCCATCTTGGGTGATCACCACCGACACATTCCCTCATAGGCTGGGGTGCCCCGTTTGTAGCAACACACTATTCAGGGCAGATGGCTCCCACTAGGAATGTTGTTAAACGTGTATTTGTGTAAATGTTCAACTGCTGGATTTTTTAGCGGCGACACATATACGCATGGCAGGAGCGGGAACAGCCAGGAGCCGGTCTCATGGGGAGCTGGCTTTAAGCACTGACTCTTGCAGCGCCCCACCCCTCCGCTGCCTCTGATAAAGAGGCAGCAGGGCACGGAGCGGGGAGGGGGAGGCAGCTCCACAGGAGCCTATATGCTTGCTTAGAAGACTGGCTCCCTGTGAGCACTGGCTCCTGCCTGCCCCCCACCCTCTGCTACCTTTGATAAAGGCTCTGATACAGAGGCAGCAAGGGGAGGGCTGCATGTAGTCACTAGGCATATTGGTTAATTGTGTAAACGACTACACGCTGCTAAACGTTGCCTGCATGTTTTATATCAATCAATAGGGGGGTGCCCAATCACACTCACTTTGCATAGGGGCTGTTAAACTATGGAATTGATTTATCACAAACCATGCAACTCCCATGGCAGCATACTTATCAGGCAGCCAGAGCATTGGCAGACATCCTGAGCTGCCACTTGTTTTAGTGATTTCCCTGTGGGTGCTCCACTGTTGCTGTTGGGCTCGTCCTGGCACCGCAGATAGGAGATTTTTTCCAAGCAGTATTTTGTCAGGTGGCATGAAGGTGCGCACTGTTCGCACCTTTGGAGTTTGCGCACACGGCCTCACTCACCTCAGTTTTCTTTGTACCATGCTCGGTTGCAGACGGAGTCAGATTTTCTCCTCCTTTTGGAGTACCTGTATATTAAAAATTTAATTCACAGTTTAAAAGTCTAGTTATGGTACTTCCTTATTTCTATTTTTCTTTTAAAAAAACCCCCAACCAAAAACCCCCTTGTTCCTCATGTAAATAGTTACTGTGTAAGAGACTGTGCAGTTAAAACCGGGCCTGATAACAGCCCTTTCAAGAGAAGCTCAAGGATTTAAAAAAAAAAAAAAAGAAGCCTACAAAATAAGACAAATATTACAGGAAATGGAGAAGACAAAAAAACAGGGAAAGAGTCTAGCAAAATGCCTGCCTCTCCTGGCTTTAAAAAGTGCAACAAGTGTTGCAATCCTATGCCAATCTCAGATGGTCATGGGTTATGTGTTTGCTGCTTGGGTGAGGCACACATTCCACATGTGTGCACTGTTCCAGGCTCACGACTGGAGCCTGAAAAGACGAGAGCTCAGACTCACCATGTTGCCCTTTGATAAGATGCTGGAGCCTCAAGCAGCTAAGGAGGAGAATACTCCGCTGAAGACCCCCATTAGACAAAAGAAATGGGCAGGCCCACCTTTATCTAAGCTGCCCTCAAAGAAGAGTCTCTTCATCTCACTCCTTACCTCCCAGAATCAGCACAGGAGATGAGCTGGGCACATCCAGCACCGGTCGCCCCATATTGCATCAGTCATAGAACTGAAACCGACCATATTAGATGTCTGGGTACCGGATAAGGCCCGCTGCACCACAAGTACCGGGTAAAACACTGGCACAGGCCAAGGGACAATCTACCAGACCCTTGCCTCACTCTCCCAGCCTGGAACCGGTACCTTCCCCACCAGCACCAATGCCTCCTTCATTGGCACTGTGTTCAGCTGCATGGTTGGAACATTTCTCTTATTGTCACTATTCCTTTTGTAAGTAAAGTCATAGAGTGTCGGTGCCATTGTCTAGTCTGCTATCAGTATCGCCACACGATGTTTCTCAGAGACATCCTTCTCAATCTCCATCACCATTCAGAGGGGTCTCCCATTCAAGATCACCTGTTCTCTCTCACTTGAGTGATTATGATGATCACAGGAGTGTACTGTCTTCCAAACACTCCTCCCCAGCTAGGCTAAATACACTTTATTATGAATGGCACCGACCACGGTATTCACACCATCCTCCATGGTACCCGGAGTAGTCCTACCACCCACATTACCCATTACGGTGGCTTCCATATAGGCACATCCAGACATGGTTTACTGGACCCATCAACAGCTGGCCACAGATCCGACCACCCTCTCGCTCGTATAGTCCCCTTCTTCCAACAGAAGATTTGGAAACCGAAGGAAGACGGTTCATTGACGTCGACCCTGACCAACTGAGAACCTCCCCAGCGAATAAGTCATCTTCATCACCAGAAGAGGTGGTCATCTCAGACAATACATCTCCCACTGACGATTTAAAACAAATCCAAGAGCTCTTCAAGAGGGTCGCCACTAGTTAAGAGGTCACCTTATCAGAAGTGCAAGGAAAACAGCACAGGCTTTTGAAAAATTTACAATCATTCTCAAAAACAAAGATTGCACTCCCAGTCGATGAAGCCATTATAGAGGTGGTGGATAATGTATTGCAAACACCAGCGTCAGCACCTCCCACCAATAAGTGTGCGGACAGAAAATATTTTGTCCCATCAAAGGGCATGGACTTCTTATTCTTCTACCCACAACCCAATTCTCTGGTGGTCAATGCCTCAAAATCAAAGGTCTAAAAACCTGCAGTACCAGACATCCAGTCATAAGTGTCTGGACTTATTTGGCAGGAAAATGTATTCGTCATCCACACTACAACTTTGGATAGCGAATTACACCTCATTACTTGCCAATCATGACTTTGATAATTTGCCAAGCTGACTGAACTAATGCAACATCTTCCTGATGGTAAGAGACCTATCCTCAAGTCCATAGTCCAGGAAGGATACACAACATCTTGTGCCACCTTGCAGAGGGCACTGGATGCTGCTAGTACAGCAGTAAGAGTGACAGCTACATCAGTAGTTATGAGGTGCATCTCTTGGTTACAAGCAGCAGGTGTCTGAAAGGACCCCCAAACCAAAGTTGAGAACTTGCCATTTTACAAACAGAAGATCTTTGCTGCAAGGACAGATGACGTGCTTTGCTCTAGTAAGGACTCCTGTATTTTAGGAATATACGCACCACTGTATTGCAGGAGATGCTACACCCTACCAGAGACAGAGACTTCTTGTATGCCAACAGAGACTCCTTTGACCGACAGCAGAGACTCTTTGACCAAGATCACTCCAGGGCAAGGAACCATCATTGATGCACCCCTAATAACCGAGCACCCAACCGGCAGTCCACCAGGCAGGAGGTTTGAGGTCTTGGTTGAGGGTTTGCATGACCTCTCCATTTCTTCAGTGCCTCACAATCCAGCAACTTTCCATCATCGCCTGTGCCCTTTTTATGATAAATGGGAAGCAATAACCTTGGACTGTTGGGACCTAGAAATCATAAAATGCAGATATTCCATTCCACTTAAATCAGTTCCTCCAACCTCCCTCCCCTCCCCCTCCCTCTTCAGGGACCCTTCTCACGCATCATGTCCTATACATAAGCACCATAGAGTGCCCGAGCAATATCAAGGCACGGGATTTTACTCAAATTATTTTCATATGGAAAAGAGAACTGGGGGTTGGAGACCGTTCTCAATCTGCATTGTTTACACACATACCTCTGCAAACAATGGTTCAAGATTATCACACGCACATCCATCATCCTGGCACTAGACAAAGGAGACTGGTTTGCAGCCATGGACCTGCAGGATGCCTATTTCCATGAAACCATACACCTAGCTCACAGACGCTTCCTACGTTTTACAGTCGCCTCGGAACATTTTCAGTATTGAGTCTTGCTTTTTGGGCTTTTTTTCTGCCCCCAGAGTCTCCTTAGACCCTGGCTCTAGTGGCGGTACACTTCCGTTGTGAGGGTATCCTGATTTTTCTTTACCTTGACAGCTATCTTATAAGAGGTCCATCTCGACAGGCAACACAGAACATGACTCTTGTTACGAAAGCGTTCTTCGAATCTCTCGGGCTCATAATAAATGAACAAAAATCCACCCTGTGTCCCACCTAATCCTTGGAATTCATAGGAGCTTGTCTGGATTCCTCCACAAGGAGAGCATACCTCCCCAACCAATACTTCGAACCCATAACAAGCCTTATTACAATCCATAACGTCTAGTCTTACTGTGACAATATTAACCTGTCTTCGGTTTATGGGCCATACACCTGCCATGACTTATGATGTTCAGTATGCATGCCTGCACTTTTGCTGACAGCATTGGCTGTCCTCAATTTACACCCCATCCAGGCACCACCTGCGCAAGTACGTGAGGGTCCCTGTGAATGTTCGCACCTCCTTAAATTGGTGGCTCAATTCAAGGAATCTCCTTGTGGGTGTCACGTTTCGTCAGATGAAACCCTCTACACAAATAACTAAGGATGCTTCCCTCCTTGGATGGGGCGCACATGTGGCAGATGGGCAGCTCACAAATCCCGCTGGCATATCAACCTCCTAGAACTCTGTGCAGTGAGCAACACTTGCAAATATTTACTCGAGCACATTCACAACTCCATAGTGTATATTCTCACAGACAACATTGCTACCATGTTCTGTATCAGCCGCCAAGGTGGTGTCTGCTCTCCATCTCTCTGTGCAGAGGGCAGTGCGCCTGTGTAATTGGTGCATCCGCAACAGTATAATCGAGTATACTTCCCAGGATTGACCAGGATGTGGAAGTTGCACCTTTGGTATATGAGTTTAGCAACCATTGGAACAAGGGTAGACTGCGTATTGTGTCCTACAAACACTTCCTTTTCTTCTCCTGAAGAGGCAGAGATGTTGGAATTATCTCCTCTTCCTGACTATTATAAGACTTAAAAACATTTGGAAAGTGTGGTAAGCTCTCTTAATATTTTGATAGTGCTTGATATCTCCAGTTAGTCATAAGAACATAAGAATGGTCATACTGGGTCAGACCAAAGGTCCATCTAGCCCAGTATCCTTTCTGCCGATAGTGGCTAATACCACATGCTCCAAAAGCAGGAATCATAACCTGATCCTCATGTGATCCCTGCCCTGTTTGCCACTTGAAGAGAAACAGAGGCTAGGGACACACCATTCCTACCCATCCTGGCTAATAGCCATTGATGGACCTAACCTCCATGAATCTATCTAGCTCTTTTTTGAACCCTATTAAAGTCCTAGCCTTCACCACATCCTCTGGTAAGGAGTTCCACAGGTTGACACTGCACTGAGTGAAGAAAAACTTCCTTTTGTTTGTTTCAAACCTGCTGCCTATTAATTTCATTTGGTGACCCCCTAGTTGTTATATTGTGGGAATAAGTAATTAACTTTTCCTTATTGACTTTTTCCATACCAGTCATGATTTTATAGACCTCTATCATATCTCCCCTTAGTCTCCTCTTTTCTAAGATGAAAAGTCTGTCTTTTTAATCTCTTTTCATATGGGACCTGTTCCAAACCCCTAATAATTTTTGTTGCCCTTTTCTGAACCTATTCCTATGCCAATATATCTTTTTTTGAAATGAGGGAACCACATCTGTACTCGGTATTCAAGATGTGGGCATACCATGGTTATATAGCAACAATAAGATATTTTCTGTCGTCTTCTCTATCCTTTTTTAAATGACTCCTAACATTCTATTTGCTTTTTTTCACTGTCGCTGCACACTGAGTGGATGTTTTCAGAGTGCTATCCACAATGACTCCAAGATCTCTCTCTTGAGTAGTTGTAGCCAAATTGGTCCCCATAATATGGTGTGTGTATATATAGTTGGGATTATTTTTTCCAATGTGCATTACTTCACATTTATCCACATTATATTTCATTTGCCATTTTGTTGCCCAGTAACTTACTTTGGTGAGATCTTTTTGAAGCTCTTCACAATCTGCTTTCGTCCTAACTATCTGAGCAGTTGGGTATCATCTGCAAATTTTGCCACCTCACTTTTTGCCCTTTTCTCTAGATTATTTATAAAGAAGTTGAATATGATGGGTCCCAGGACAGACTGTTGGGGGACGCCACTAGTTACCTTTCTCCACTCGGAAAACTTACCATTTATTCCTACCCTTTGTTTCCTGTCTTTTAACCAGTCATCAGACCACGAAAGGACCTTCCCTCTTATCCCATGACAACTTACTTTACTTAAGAGCCTTTGGTGAGGGACCTTGTCCCAATGGCTCAATGTGAGGTTGGCCATTGGTTTCAAATGGAGTGTCCCAAGGATCAGTTTTAGGGCTGGTTTTAGTCAACATCTTTATTAATGACCTTGATGAGGGGATGGCTTACACCCTCAGCAAGTTTGAGGATGACACTATGCTAGGGGGAGGGCAGGGATAGGGTCCAGAGTGACCTAGATAGATCAGAGGATTGGGCCAAAAGAAATCTGATGAGGTTGAATAAGGAGAAGTGCAGAGTCCTGCACTTGGGACACAAGAATCTCAAGCATTGTTACATGCTGGGGGCTGACTGGCTAAGTAGCAGTTCTGCAGAAAAGGACCTGGGGATTACAGTGGATGAGAAGCTGGATATGAGTCAACAGTGTGCCCTTGTAGCCAAGAAGGTCAATCGAATATTAGGTTGCATTAAGAGGAGCATTGCCAGCAGATCCAGAGATGTCATTATTCCCCTTTATTCGGCTCTGGTGAAGCCACACCTGGTATATTGCGTCCAGTTCTGGGCCCCCCACTACAGGAAGGATGTGGACGCATTGGAAAGGGTTCAGCGGAGGGCAATCGAAATGATTAGGGGGTTGGAACACATGACCTAGGAGGAGAGGATGAGGGATTTGGGCTTATTTAGTCTGCAGAAGAGAAGAAATGAGGGGGGATTTGATGGCAACCATCAACTTCCTGAAGGGAGGTTCCAGAGAGGATAAACGAGAAGTCCTGTGGCACCTTACAGACCAGTGGTCCTCAATGCGGTGCCCGTGGGCGCCATGGCACCTGCCAGGCCATTTCTGTGCACCCGCCGTGTGATCGGGGCCAGCCCCGCCCCCGGGCGCATGGCGCATGGGCGGTGCCGGCCCCTGGATGCGCAGCACGAGTGCTGTGCCGGCCCTGGGCGCACGGCATATGGGCGTCCCTGCCGCGGGCATGCGGCACAGGAACGGCGCTGGCTCCAGGCGCATGGCTCATGGGCACTGCTGGCTCCTGGGCACACAGCACAGCAGCAGCGCTGGCCCCGGGCATGCAGTGCATGGGCTGTTCTGGCCCCGGGCGTGCAGCGTATGGGCGTCCCCACCCCTGGATGCGCAGCATAGGAGCGGCGCCGGCCCTGGCCCCGGCCCCAGGAGTGTGGCGCATGGCGGCGCTGGCACCAGGCATGCAGTGCGTGCGTGGGCTCGCCCTGGGAGCGTGCGCGGCCCCAAAAGGTTGGGGACCACTGTTAGTCTATAACAGATTTATTGGAGCATAAGATTTGTGGGCAAAGACCCATTTCGTCCGATGCATGTAGTGGAAATTCCAGATGTAGGTGTAAATATACAAGCTTATGTAAAGAGTACCAATCAAGAAAGAGGCTAGAGATAACGAGGTCAATTCAATTAGGGAGGATGAGGCCCACTTTTAGCAGCTGATGTGGAGGTGTGATCACCAAGAGAGGAGAAACTGCTTTTGTAGTTTTCTAGCCATTCACAGTCTTTGTTTAATCCTAAAATGCTCCAAGAAATCTGTCTGTAAGGTGCCAAAGGACTTCTCATTGTTTATGTAGATTCAGACTAACATAGCTAGCCCTTCGATAGTTGTCTCCAGAGAGGATGTTCTCAGTGGTGAAGGCAGAGCAAGGAGCAATGGTCTCCAGTTACAGTGGGGGCGGTTTAGGTTGGATATTAGGAAAAGCTATTTCACTAGGAGGATGGTGAGATACTGGGATGGATTACCTAGGGAGGGGATGGAATCTCCATCCCTAGAGGTTTTTAAGTCTCGGCCTGACGAAGCCCTGGCTGGGATGATTTAGTTGGGACTGGTTCTGCTTTGGGCAGGGGGCTGGACTCGATGACCTCCTGAGGTCTCTTCCAACGATATGATTCTAGGAAGTTCGGGATCTGGGATGGAGGTAGGGTGCAGAAGGTAGGTTGCAGGAGGGAGTGTGGGGTCTAGGAGGGAATATGGGTGAAGGAGGTTGTTGTGACCTGGGGAACGGGACTGGCCAACTACTCATGGGTATGTCTACACTTGCATATTTACTATTTGAACCAAACTCGTTGGTTAGGAGTAACGTTAGTTCAAACTCACTTTTGAAACAGCTGGCATTCGGAGTAACACGCCGGCGAGATCATGCTAGTGAAGTGTGGGATATTTAAATCCACGCTTCATTGACTATTTCAAATGCCTGCATTTGCATCCCTCATTCAAACTAGGGTGCAAGTGTAGACACACCCTATATGATTTAAAGTAATTTAAATTCAGAGAAGGAGCTGTGTGGACAAATAATGGGCTACTGGTTTTTGACCACTGAGAGCTCTTGCATATATGGATTGAGGAGAGGTGGCAGAGGGTAGCGAAAGGGTGGGGCTGCGGTGGCAGAGGCAGGCTCTGGCTTACCTTAATGACTCCTCGCCTGCGGCCAGGCTTGTTTCTCAGGCAGGCAGGGGGTCTCCCCCTCCCCTGCATAGGTTGCAGGGCCATGTGCATGTGTGAATAACTACAAGCTCCGGAGGGGAGGGAACATAGTGCTTCTTGGGTGGCTGTCGTTCTATCTTTCCACAATTTTTCCTAAGTTGCATAACAATGCTATGTAAGACTTGCCTCGCACGTTGGATGTAAGGCAAGCGGTGGCCTTTTATCTGGACAGAACTAAGGTTTTCAATAACTTGATGAGACTATTTGTGTCTACAGCTGAATGATCCAAGGGCTCAGAGGTTTCGTCTCAACGTATTTCAAAATGGATATCTTCTTGCATCCCAATACCCTATGCAATCCATTATAGATGTCCCCCACAAGGGGTAACAGCACACTCTGCTTGGGCAATGGTAGTTTCAACGGCATTTCCTAAGAACATTCCTCTTGTATACGTTTGCAAGGTGGCAGCCTGGTCTTCTGAGCACACTTTAATCCAGCACTACACTTAACAGCATGGGCCTATCCCTATCACTACTGTGAGACTTGCTGTTACTTCTGTTTCACAGTCTCCACTCCAAATCCCACCACCACCAGAAGGGAGCACTGCTTTATATTCACCTACAGTGGAGCAGTCAGACATACCACTTGAAGTAGTAGTTACTCACCTTGTGCAGTAATGATGATTCTTCAAGATGTCACCCTATGGGTGCTCCACTACCCACCCTTTTCCCTTCTACTTTGGAATCCATTCATGTATGATTCCACTATAGAGAAATAATTGGTGGTGCTCTGCTCTGTGTGTAGTCAATGGCACAAGGCAAGTGCTATCCAAAACCTCTGATTGCTGGTGCGATGATGCCCCTCCACCTAGAGTGGAGCTCCCATGGGGGGATCCAAGTCTTGAGTAAGAACCATTGTTAATGCACAAGGTGAGTAACTTCTTTTGTTTAGCATTTTTATAATTCAAATATTTGTAAACAAATTAATATAAAGTTTGCACTGTACACTTCGTATTCTGTGTACATGAAATCTGTTTTTCTGAAACTAGAAGAAAATTCAAAATATTTAATATATTTCAAAAGGTGGTGTTTTGTTTAACAGTGAGATTAAAAATACAATTTTTGACTTAAACATGTGAGTTAACTGTGATTTATGCTCCTAATATCTATTTTTTCTCTTACATAAGACTCAAAACAAGCTCCTGATTTCCTTTTTAGTTGTCATCAATGTCCTATTTCTGAGTTAGTGTTTCACTGCGTTATTACATGTCCAAAAGACAATGTAGTTTGGAGGCTAAACGTCTGCAGTTTCTAAACATGAATATAGCTACTTTTTTTCTAAGATTATATTTCTCTGGTCAAGGCAATCTTTTCCTTCTGCAATTTGCATGAATTTGTTTCCCTGCTCCCCTCTTCTAAAATTGTACATGGAATATTCCATTCATTACTGCTTAAGAAAGTCAATTATTTTGCAAGCTGTGGAGGCTGAATTGGTTTGATGGGAAAAGTCTTTGCTTATCACATTTGTTCTCTTTTTTTTGGAGGGGGGGGAGGGAGTTAGACTAGAGAAGATATTTTTTAAAACAGACTTTGTGACCAGCTGGAGAGACGCTCATTGCAGGTCTTGTATACTGAAAAACCATTTTGCATTTCATCAAATGACTCCCTGTGACCCTCATGTGTTAAGCAATCCTGGGAGAGGAGGGATTAACAAAACAGCATATGAGGAAACAGTTAACTGGTATGGAATAAACTCTGAAATCTTCTGTGGCTTTAGTTCAGGGATAAATTCAAGCTCTTCAAACACAGATAAACTAAATTACTTTGACTGCTTTAGGACACTTAAAATGTTTTTATTGTAGCTTGTATTTCTGCCTCTGAGTGGATCCAAGAGGGAACCTGCCATAAGTTCTTCTGCTTTGACCTCTAATGAACATTTGTTAGTGGTTAGATACAATAGATTGGTAATGAAAGTAGTTTGTCTAGAAAAATAGCTGCTATACGGAAATGGACTGCTTATGTATTGTAACAACCAAGGTAAGATGTTGAAGTCTTTGAACGAGTTGTTGATGATTTTTATGGGCCCTTCTATTCATATGGTAAATATTATTTTTGTGTCTAATCATAATGGAAATACCTTGACACAGTTTTCTGTAGTCTGATTTTTATTTTGAATTATTTTCTTGGATTAAATCTGAAAGTTAAGGTGAGCATCTAATAGTATTTGTAAATATCATGTTTGTAAAGGCTCATTATGGCAGGACTTCCTTGCACTGACTTTAACTGATGCATTTCTTGTCATTCAGCAACAAGATTTTCTTTTAAAAAAGTGGAAATTCTTTAGGCATTAAAATAACAGCAGCTTCTTCTATTATGAGGAAATCCAAAATGTTACAGTTTATGTAACCTTTCCCAGAACATGTTTTGCTATTGAAATAGCTGTCATAGTCTGAGAAGGTATTGGTAGGATTACTGATTTTTTTTTCTAAAAAGTCCTGTAATTTTGCCATTCTAGCTTCCGTGAAATAACCCTCTCCCCCCGATAGTTTATCTATGAGGTACTAGAGAAGTGCTCTGTGGTTGGCAATCTTTTCTAATACAGCCAGTTGTAATAGCTCAATCTAAATAGTCTGGGCATATAAATTGAATTCAAAGTCAGTATGTGCATGTGATTAGACAAAGTGGAACTAGTTTTTTTGTGAATCTTTTGTGGGAATGATAAACTATTAATCTGCTCTTTTGCCTGTAAATAAAAATATATTTTAAAATATCATGTTGTTTGGACTGTGTTTTATTTTTTTTAAACAAGTGCTATTTATAGCAGCATGTGATTATTTGAACCAACCTAAATAATTAATGCACGAGAAAGAGGATAAGTGGTACAGAAAAATCTCTCTGAGAAACTGGAATAATATTTTACATCTTTTTAAGGAAAATATTCTGATTCACTTATGGCCTTTTTTTTTTTTAAAAGACAATGAATAGGGATGCCTATAAGCCTTTGATAGGCAATAAATAGGGCAACTTCTAACAATGTAGGATAATTCTCTTTATACAGTTGTGTTCAAAGGATTCATCCTTGACAACAGGAGTGGGTGAAGTCTCATCTTTCAGCAAATGCCTTTTCTTTTGATGTCTGAGCTCAGTATTGTCAAGAATAAAACACATACTGATGTAAAAGTCTCAAGTTTAATTAAATTCACAGTTGGGGTATCTCTGCCATTGTTCTTTCATTTAGATTGTCATTGTTATTAAAGTATAATAAGAAATGTAAGCTTTTCATTTCTTTGAGTATTGGCTTCCATCTGTATCTTTTATTTTGCTGTACTTAAAATAGTCTTATCAAATTCTTTATTTTCATAGTAACAGTATATTTGGACACCTGCACTAGCTCTTTTGACACGCAAATTGTTTGTTTTTAATTTTAGTTCTCTAAGGCAAGGTTTTACTTTCCTTTCTCTAGTCACTCAGAAGAGTGAGACAGCAATGTTTCAAATGAGAAGTTAGGACTGACTTCCCCACTCAGTCATCCTGGGCAGATTTTCATCTGAATACATTGTTATAAACTCCAAGTAATTCCACTGACCTTTGGGAAAAGACTTGTGTTTATATATCACTGCAGCAAAGAGCCAACCAGGGCCTTCTCTTGAAACACTATTCAGTAGTTAGCTGGATTTTTGAGATTCTTTGATGGTTCCAGGTGGCTTCCAAGAATTTAGGAGTTTGTTCTTTCTGGCACATTTGGAGAAACTACTTTTTTAGTCTCACAAATTTATTAGGGCATAAGCTTTCATAGACTGCAGCTCAAACCCCACAAAAACTTATGCTGTAATAAATTTGTTTAATCTTGAAGGTGCCACAAGACTCCTTGTTTTTTTCTGAAACGGACTAACATGGCTGCCTTTGATACTTTATCAAATTTTCCACTCTTGCCTGGTGAATGTGAAGTTGTAAATGTGGTGGTGGTGATATTTATTTTGCTATAGTACTTAGAATAATCACTTATAGACCAGAACCTCATTGTGCAAGGCACCATACAAAAGCATTCCAGAGAGCTGGTCCATGCCCCAAAGAGCTACAGTCAGTCTAATAGTGACAGGAATTTCCTGTCTTTTTTCTTTGTCTTTTTGCTGGTATTCTGTATTGTACTGTCAAGCAGGTTCGGCAACTGTACAAGACAATATTTGCATCTGTTACACTTTTCATTGAGCAACATTTATTTAAATAAATAATCAATCAGTTTGCCCTCTTTCCTCTCAAGGGAGATGACTTAAGGATAACTGTATGAGGGACCCATTGCTTCCATACAAATTGGGGGAGTGTATGAACCGATGCAGTCTGTGTTTTTAAATTTTGTGTATCAACGGTCACCAACAAGTAGATGGTGATCCTGACAGGTGATCATGCCTGGTTTGGCTTGGAGGCTATCAAGTCCCAACACTTGAGCTGCCCTTTTCCTCACTGCTACACATCTCCTGTTCTTTGCCTTGGAGCTGCCCCTGGGAGCTTCCTGCTTACTGTGCAGGGTGGTGGAGATAGAAAAGAGGGACAATGATCTAAGGGTGTCTCCCTTCCCCCTCACCCTGTATCCCATCTCCATAGAGAGAGGGGACACAACAGCGCTTAGGATAGACCAAATTGCTCCTATCTCAGAACATGCTCAGCATACGTAAAGGGGTAATTCACATCTCTCTCCACTCACACTGGCTGTGTCTAGACTGGCCAGTTTTTGTGGAAAATCAGCCGCTTTTCCGC
>JANRFK010004149.1:120588617-120599818 GCA_030068395.1 Apalone spinifera | reverse complement strand
TGCGTGGCTGCAAGTCTCTGGAATACCTCCTGATGTCCAGTCTACTATTCAGGACCTGCTTTTCGACGGCAAGGCATTATTCTCGGAGCAGACAGACTCGAGGCTCCATACCCTCAAGGACACAAGTTCTACCCTTCGATCCTTGGGGATCCACACACCGGCTCCTCAGGGTCGCCAACTGCCTTACAGACAGCAAGGGAGACCGCAGTCCCAGATCCCCTGTGGGGACTACTGGAGATGCCGTCATCCTACTCCCTGTGGAGGTACGGGGGCGGCTTCGGGCCCTTCCCCCTCAAGGGGGCGTAGGCGTCGCCCGAGGAGAGACAGCTCCCGTGCGGCTGTCCAAGGGCCTTCCCAAAAGCAGAAACCTCACCTTTGATGGCTTCCCAGAGAGTTCCGAACCAGTCCCCCACCCTGGCCCCCCGTTTGGGGCCAGGTTATCCTGGTTTGCTCAAGCCTGGGCCAAGATTACCAACGACGCCTGGGTCTTAAACATAGCCAAGAGTGGCTATACTATCCCCTTTTTGGGCTCACCCCCTTCCAACCCACCTTCCCCGTCCCTTTTCAGGGACACCTCTCACCAAAGCACCCTCTGCCAGGAAGTCCTGGCGCTCCTCCAAAAGGGAGCAGTAGAGAGGGTCCCTTCCCATCTGGAGGGCAAGGGTTTTTACTCCCGTTATTTTATAGTCCCCAAACCCAAGGGTGGTGTTCGTCCCATCTTAGACCTAAGGGATCTCAACAAGGCGATCGTGAAATCCAAATTCAGAATGGTCACCCTGGCTTCTGTCATTCCGGTTCTATAGTTAGGGGACTGGTACGCCACTCTCGATCTCAGGGATGCTTACTTCCATGTGGCAATAAGACCCTGCCACAGGAGGTTCCTCCGTTTTATTGTCTCTGGGTGCCATTTTCAGTTTACGGTGCTCCCATTTGGCCTCTCTACGGCACCCAGGGTTTTTACGAAATGCATGGCAGTCGTGGCGGCTTTCCTCTGCAAATCAAGGGTACACGTGTTCCCGTACCTGGACGACTGGTTAATTCGGGGTCAGTCCTATGAATAAGTAGAGGTGCACGTGTCCCTCACAAGGGCTCTCTTCGTAAGGCTGGGACTCATGCTCAACGAGGAAAAGTCATCCTTGACGCCCTGTCAACGCATCGAATTCGTGGGTGCCCTCCTGGACGCCAGATTGGCGAGGGAGTTTCTCCTCAGAGCCAGGTTCCTAGCCGTAGTGGAGCTGGTCTCCGAACTGATTCGATGCCCTATCACGACTGCCAGGGTCTGCTCAAGGTTGTTGGGACACATGGCGGCGTGCACGTACGTGGTACGCGACGCACGGATGAGACTCAGAACTCTACAGGCTTGGTTGGCAAGGGCATTCAACCAATACAGGGGTCTCTGGGACACGGTCCTTACGGTGCCCCCGGAGGTAATACTCTCCCTACAATGGTGGGCCTAGGAGCCTGTGGTATGCAGCGGGATCCCCTTCTCTGTGCCTCCCCCTTCGCTCACTCTGGCCACTGACGCCTCAGATCTGGGAGCACATCTGGGGTGTCACAGGACACAGGGTCTCTGGTCCCCTGCGGAGCGGGCCCTCCACATAAACATATGGGAGCTTAGGGCAGTCAGGAGAGCGTGCAAGACCTTCCTGTCCAAGGTCTCTCGCCGCTCTGTCCTAGTCTGCCCGGACAACACGGCGGCTGTTTTTTACATAAACAGGTGGGGGGGGCCCGATCGCCTTCCCTCTGTCAAGAGGCCCTGCTCCTCTGGGACCTGTGTGTGCAGCACAATATAACTGTGTAGGTAGAGAACCTACCAGGGTGCAAAAATCTGCTGGCCGATGCCCTGAGCAGATCCTTTGGAGTCCACGAGTGGTCTCTTAAGGACTCTGTTCTTCACCAGGTCTTCCGCAGGTGGGGTTATCCCCTACTAGACCTGTTTGCCTCGGCACGCAATACCAAGTGTCAGAGTTATTGCTCCCTGCTAGGCCTCGAGAAATACTCCTGGGGGGATGCCATGACGGTGACCTGGCCGGCGGGCATACTTTATGCTTTCCCCCCCCTTTCCCCTAATTCCCAGGGTTCTGACCAGGGTCAGGACCTTCGGGTCTACACTTGTCCTAATAGCCCCCCACTGGCCCAGATAATTCTGGTTCCCCATACTAGTGGACATGCTGGTCAAGGAGCCTATAACGCTCCCACCGGCTCGGGATCTCTTGATGCAACCGTGGGATGGGGGGGACAATGGTTCACCCAAATCTCTAGTCTCTACACCTAATGGCCTGGTTTATCCATGGCTGACTCAGCCGGAAAGGGAATGTTCCCAGGAGGTACAGATGGTGCTGCTAAGCAGTAGAAAACCATCTACCAGACAGTCATATTCTGCCAAGTGGCGGCGCTTCTCATCTTGGGTGTCCCGAAGGGGAGTGCACCCGTCCTGTGCACCTGTCCCGTCCATTCTGGACTACCTTTTCGAGCTTAGGTCCAGTGGCCTCTCTACCTCCTCTATTAAAGTCCATGTGGCATCTTTCTACGCCTTCCATGTTGGTTTGGCAGGAGTTTCTCTGTTTTCTGACCCTGTGGCCAAAAGGTTCCTTAAGGGTTTGGATAAGTTGTATCCCTCGGTTAGACTCCCTCTTCCCACATGGGACCTTCACCTCGTTTTGTCCAGACTTGTGTCGTGCCCCTCCCCCCCCCCCTTTGAGCCGCTGGCCACTTGTTCCCTGAAGCACCTCTCGATGAAGGTTGCATTCATTGTGGCCATTACATAGGCTCGCAGGGTCTCTGAGCTAAGGGCCTTAACTATAAACCCGCCCTACCTGGTATTCTCGGACCATAATGTGAGGCTCCGCCCTCACCCAGCATTCCTCACTAAGGTTGTGTCCCATTTCATTTGTCCCAAGAGATCTACCTCCCGGTATTCTTCCCGAAGCCCCATGCCTTCCCTAAGGAGCAGGTGCTTCTTTCCCTGGATGCTAGGCGTGCACTAGCTTTTTATATTAATAGAACTAAACCCTTTTGCAAATCCACACAATTGTTTATTGCTGTTGCTGACAGAATGAAAGGGCTCCCCATATCGACCCAGAGGTTGTCCAGTTGGGTCGCTGGTTGTATCACGGAGTGTTATGCCTTGGCCGGGAAGGTCCCGCCCCGGGTTACAGCACATTCCACCAGGGCGCAGGCGTCCTCTGTGGCGTTCGGGGCGCAGGTCCCAATCACGGACATCTGCAGGGCAGCCACGTAGTCGTCACCGCATACCTTTACAGTGCACTACGCGCTGGCACAGCAGGCTAGGGAGGATGCAAGTGTGGGCGCTGCAGTCCTCGGATCTGTTTTGTAAATATGCCTTTTTTCTGTACTGTTGCACTTTATGCGTTTTATGCTGTTCGCTTAGTTGAATAAATTTGTTGGATTGTTCAACTCTTGTGCACATCTCTCTTTCAGTGCTCCGACCCCTCCTCCTTGAAGTGGGGTTGGCTTGGAAGTCACCTGATTTGAATGGACATGAGCAACCACTCGAAGAAAAGAACGGTTACTTACCTGTAACTGTTGTTCTTCGAGATGTGTTGCTCATGTCCATTCGATTCCCCCCCACCTCCCCTTCGTCAGAGCATCCGGCAAGAAGGAACTGAGGTGGGGGAGCGCCGGCAGGGATACTTATGTCCCGCCATGGCAGCGCCACTCCATGGGGTGCCCTGCCGGCGCTACGGGTACCGCTAGTGAAAACGCTCCGGAAGATGCGGTGCACGCGGCACGCACACCTGATTCGAATGGACATGAGCAACACATCTCGAAGGTAAGTAACCGTTTTTTTATGGTAAGTAAACAGGTAAGTAACCGTTCTTTTATGCACCCACCTTATAGTAGCCCCATCTAAGTTGTATTTACGTAGTTTTTTTATAAGAATATCCTGCGAAACCGTATCAAACGCCTTACTAAAGTCTAGGTATACCACATCCACCGCTTCTCCCTTATCCACAAGACTCGTTATCCTATTAAAGAAAGCTATCAGATTGGTTTGACATGATTTGTTCTTTACAAATCCGTGCTGGCTGTTCCCTATCACCTTGCCACTTTCCAAGTGTTTGAAGATTATTTCCTTAATTACTTGCTCCATTATCTTCCCTGGCACAGAAGTTAAACTAACTGGTCTGTAGTTTCCTGGGTTGTTCTTATTTCCCTTTTTATAGATGGGCACTATATTTGCCCTTTTCCAGTCCTCTGGAATCTCTTTTGTCTCCCACGATTTTCCAAAGATGATAGCTGGATGCTCTCATACCTCCTCTATCAGCTCCTTGAGTATTCAAGGGTGCATTTAATGAGGCCCTGGTGACTTGCAGGCATCTAACTTTTTTAGGTGATTTTTAACTTTTTTTTATTTTACCTTCTAAAACTACCCCCTTCCCACTAGCATTCACTATGTTAGGCATTCCTAGAGACTTCTCGGTGAAGACCGAAACAAAGAAGTCATTGAGCATCTCTGCCATTTCCAAGTTTCCTGTTACTGTTTCTTCCTCCTCACTGACCAGCGGGAGGGTTCGGAGCAGGGGTGGAGCACTGCCAGCTGCCAGAAGTAACCAGCTGCCACTATCCACTCTGAGCGTCTCCTCCTCCACCAGTGGTGTGTTCGTAGTCCTGTGTTCCGGGACAGCTACCTCAGCTGTCTCCTCATGAACACGGTCCAGGAATTTGTCACAGATGCGGGTGCTCCTCAACCTAGCCACTTCCTCCTGTAGCTCTGCCACCTGCTGCCTGAGAGATTTCACCAGCAGGCACCTTTCGCATTGGATGATCTCCCCAGCCTGGATATCAATAAGAAGCTTTAAAAAACATTGAAAGGTGCAAATCTCCATTAAAAAAAAATTTTTTTTTTAAAGTTTGGGTGTTCTATTTTAAATGCCATTTTCTGTGATTGTAGGCCTAGCTTGATGTGATTAATTGGACACAGGTGAGGCCTCATTTCTTGGGAGGCAAGATCAGGTCTGGAATCAGAATGTCTATACTAACCAAGAGAAGGTGGAACATCCAGGGAAACAGTTATTATAGATAGCATAACAATGGGGTAAGATGAGGTAAATAGGGATGTAAAATCATTTTTAAAATGGCTGGACTGGAACAAACTTCTGTGGTGGTAGGGCTGCTTCAGCTGGCAAGAGCAGGACCTGCTGTACTATGTTGTAGGCGGGGGCTTTTCCAATTGGATGTTAATTGGTTATCAGTAAGTATCGCCAAGAGTGATGCTTACCACGTAATCTGTTACTTACTGTTTACTAGGGATGTCAATAGGTTGGACGTGGAGAGTGTGGGCTATATAGGGATTTGTTTTTACAAAATGACCAAGCCAGTCTCAAAATGTGTGATAATGTGTAGTAAATACACTGTAATACATAACTATATATGAGAACATAAGAATGTCTGTATTGGGTCAGACGAAAGGTCTATCTCGTTCAGAGTCCTGTCTTCCTGACAGTTACCATTGTTGGGTGCTTCACAAAGAGTAAAATATAACAGGTAATCTTGTAGTGATCCATCCCTTGGTGCCTATTCCCAGCTTCTGGCAAACAGAGGCTAGGGATACCATCTCTGCTCATAAGCCATTGATGGACTTATTCTCTATGGATTTAGGTTTTTTTTGAACCCTGTTATAGTCGTGGTCTTCATAACATCCTCTGGCAAAGCGTTCCACGGGAAGAGGTTTGCTGTGTAACTTTGTCTATAGGATGTGCCATACATCCATTCACTGTTATTGAATCTGTTCAGATCAGTGTATCTTTGTGGTATGCCAAATAGAGGAACCTGAGCGATAAGACTTGAGTTGACCTGAATTTCTGGGGAGTGTCTTGGGGGAGCTCAAACAGTGATCTGTTAGTATAAAAATAAATGCACTATGGCTGGAATACTAGTAATTAAGGGGAAGTCTTTAAAAAAGGGGACGTAATTAAGGGGAAGTCTTTAAAAAAGCTTAATTAGATTATATTGTGAGAAAACAGGCAATTCTTGCTATATTAATGTTTCGGAGACACTTTCTCTACGGTATACAAAATAAATAATTTGTAATGAATTAATGCATTGGTTTAGAAATTCTAACAATTATTGCACTGGCTGTGTTTATAACGATTAAATTGAAATGTGTAATATACAATATGGTGCTATACTTGTAGGTCTTCTTTGAGTGCTTGCTTATGTCCATTCTGCTTAGGTGTGTGCACGCCGCATGCACGATTCCCAGAAGCTTTTACCTTTAGCAGTACCCGTTGGGCCAGCGAGGGAGCCCCCCTGTGGCGCCTGTGACGGTGGACTAGAATGCTTGTCTTGCTTAGCAAGCCTGCCCTTAGTAGTCTATCTAATCTTATCTTGTGTAAATAGTTATTCATTGTTTTGAGTTATCTGTTCACTTAACTGCTGTACACGTGGGGTATGCAGGTGCCCCAGAGCTTCAAACCTTGCTCGAAGTCTATGCCATGTGGGACCCGCATAAGGAGTGCTTAAAGTGCATGGATGAAGGACACTTTACAGACTCCTGTAAGATTTGCAAGTCCTTCAAGCCGAGAACCAAAAGAGAACGTGACTCAAGTGTCTCTTGGTGGTATCGGCATTACAACCCTAGGCACCAGAGGCACGTCGGTGAGGAGCACTCCAGGGTTGGTGTGGGAAGCAGGGCACTCCAAGAGATGCCCCACGGCCTGGGAGCACTGGTTGACACTGTGGCACTGATCCCAGTTCCTGGTACCACACGCGCAGAAGGCGGCACAGAGAGGGAGGTCGCCCTCTAGAAGGGACCAAGAAGCACGCCTGAAAAAAAGGTGCCCCAACGCCCCAATTCAGGAGCAGAACCGACATGGACCGAGCTCACAGTGAGTGAGTAGCCCAGAAATCCAGGACCTGTCCGTGGAGGAGGTCCTGCAGCCGCTGACTCTGGAGACGTTCCTGGCAGTCCAGGAAATGATTGAGCTCACGGCGTCACCAGGACCGGCACCGCATGGTGCAAAGGTCCACCCATGCCGAGAAAGGCAGAGAGCTGCAGCAACCCTGGCACTGCCATCGGCACCGACTACCCTGGCACCGGGTGGAGAAGTGGGCCTGGCACCAACCACGCTACCAGCACCGACCCCTGCGGGGTAAGACCCAGTACGCATCAGATCCTCCACCCTTCAGGTGGCTCCAGCACTGCAACCACTGGTGCCAAGGCCATGCCCCCGCCAGCACCGCCAACTCGGCACCAAGGCAAGCCATCCGCCATGGCCCAGCACTCCCAGCAGAGGGGCCTGGAATCAGCAACAGAACCACAGTGGTCCGTATCGGATTATTTGTCCGAGTCGGATGAGGAATCCCTGTTCTGCAGAGCCTCATTGTGATGCTCGGACAGGTGTCGTGGGCTGAGATCTCGGCACCAATCGGGCTCTCAGCACTGGTCAAGGAGGCTCACCATGTAGGCAATGCGGTCATGGCTGCCTCAATGGCAACCACCTCCTCAGTGGCATTTCTGGACCTATGAGTATACCACCAGGCCCAGGGCCAGGGTTTGTCAAGGTCGGCCCTGGGCCTGGTGATATACCCATGGGGTCAGGGTTTGTCAGGGACTCATTCTACTATAGGGGCAAAACTACCCCCCTCCGCTACCCCACTCATGAGGGACCCAGGGTCAGAGGGCAGCGGCATCCCCCACTGGTTGGTTGGGGTGTTGGTTAGCCCTCGACAGCAACAACCGACTAAGTCAGACCAGACTCTTAATGCAGCCCTCCCAGCCTGGAGAGGACGTACCCCCACAAGGGCCACTGCTGCTGAGGGACTCTTTGTCTTCCTCACTGGACGAAGCCCCGTCGGATCCGTCCCCAGATATGCCAACTATGGGCATGCAGGCACACCAGGATCTCCTCAGAAGGCTGGGGCCAGAACCCGGGGGTGCAGGCCAAGGAGGTCAAAGAGGAGGCAGATCCAGTGGTGGACATAATCATGGCAGACGTCCCCACAAAGATAGCCCTCCCCTTGAATAGGATGGTGGCAAAAATCACCAAGAGCCTCTGGCAGACCCCAGCCTCCATACTACCAGTTCAGACGGGGGTTGAGAGACTATGTACCACAAGCAGGCCACAAACACCCGTTTGCCTGTCTACCGCTGGGCTTCGCAGGCGTGCAAGCTGCCTGCCAAAGGGAGAGGCAAGGGCAAATGGGTCCTATGCTGAAGAGCAAAGAGCCTAAAAAGCTTGGCTTCCTGGGGAGCAAGGCCTATGCGACAGCTGGGCTCCATTTGAGAATAGCGAACCAGCAGATGTCACGTTATTGGATTTTATAATGAGCCGACAGAACACTGCTGTGCCCATGGGGAGGTTTTATCCCCAAATTCTGTACAAAGGGGGCCATGTGAGGTGTCAAATGAAAGCTTATGTTCTACTGATTCTGTATATGCTACTCATGTATTTGTATGATGTTTGTATGTGGAGTTATGAATACGGACTCTGTGCTTGTACTGTGAATGTTCCCTCTGCCTGAGACAGAGCAGTGGGCCTGGGCTGCCTGTTGTAAAGAACAATTCAGTCAATGACTATGCTAATTAGCAGGGCTCCAAGGACAGTGGCTCTCAAGGTGGCCCATACACACCTGAGGAATGCATCTGAAAACCTGCAAACCAGTCAGTATCTAATGGCTGCTGGAAAGGGACTCAGGGATAGGTCACTTGACCATGTGACACACTCCAGCTTGGAAGGTACCAGGAATGGATATGAAATGCCATGAGGTGGACTCCATCTTGTCTTCAATTCTGCTACTGATCCTAGATGCAGCCTTGCGAGGAACAGAGAGCCGGGAAGGATTGTCAACCCATCCTGACATAGGCTGTACACCAGAGACTTTTCAGATAGCTGTTTGTAACATCTCTGCCAAGAGCCTGCATCAAGAACTTTGAGATTGGTGCATGTAATGTATTCTCCTTAACAACCTTACACTCATAGTTTTTCTTTCGTTTAATAATAAACATTTAGATTATAGATTCTAAAGGATTGGCCCGGCGTGATCTTGTGGGTAAGATCTAAAGTATCAATTGACTGGGAATCTGTGGCTGGTTCTTTTGGAACTGGGAGAATCCATTCGGGGGAGGTAAGATTGGGTTCTGCAACCCCTCACCTGTGTGTAAGGCCAGGGGCTGATTGTGGCACAGGGAGAGCTGAGGTGTCTGAGGGGTTTTGCTTTTGAGGCTTCCTGCTGGCTAGATTGGCAGCTGAAGCGCTCTGTGTGACTGGTTTGTGATCTGTTTGGGAAAGATCTCCAGTCTGGGGCTGTAAGTAGCCCTGGTTTTGAGCAATTCACCCTGAGCGGATGCCCTCAGCAGTGTCCAGACCCAGCCCGATCTGTCACAGCAGGTTATGCTCAGCATATACGCCTATAATTCCTGGGTGGCTGTTGACAAGTTCAAGGCCCGGCTCCCGCAGGATTCCCAACAAGAATTTGCGGTGCTCATGGAGGAAGGAAGGGTGGTCTCCAGATTGGCCCTTCAAGCCACTCTTGACGTGGCGGACTCAGTGGCGCGAGTTATGGCCACAGGCATAGTTATGCGCCGGAGCTCAGGGCTTCAGGTCTCGGGCATTCCCCCAGAAGTGCTAACGATGCTCTAGGATGTACCCTTTGGAAGGTTGGGGCTCTTCTCGGAGCAGACAGACAGTAGACTCCACAGCCTACAGGGATTCTAGGGCAACATTGAAATCTCTAGGTATTCATATCCCTGTCCCACAGCGTCGCTTGCTGAATCCAAGGGGGTAGTGGGGATACCATCAGGGAGCCAGATTTGACAATAGGTGTAGAAATAGAGGGAGCAACTCTAGGAACCCCAGGAGATGCTCCCGCTCTGCCTCAGATCAGAACCGGCGGCCCCCTAATCAGTCCCAGGGCCCGAGGTTGGGATTTTGAAGGTACACCTGAGGACGCTGTCCCAGCCCCAGTACTAGATGGTCCCTTCTAGGACAGACTGTCCCATTTCCACAATGCCTGGAGTGCTATCACTTCAGACCGGTGGGTCCTTGCTACTGTGGCAAGGGGATTCTCTATTCCATTCCTCTCTCTCCCCTCTTCCTATCCCCCTTCCATGTCCCTCTTCAAGATACCCTCTCATGAGCACCTCCTTCTCCAGGAGGTCTCCTCTTCTCTTTGGGGGCTGTAGAAGAGGTTCCTGTGGGCCTCAGAGGGAAAGGTTTTTATTCCCAATACTTGGTTATCCCGAAGTCCAAAGGGGGCCTGCGCCCCATCCTGGACCTAAGAGGCCTAAATGCCGACATAAGGAAATCAAGGTTCAGAATGGTGACATTAGCCTCCATCATCCCATCACTCGATCTAGGGGATTGGTATGCCGTCCTTGATTTGAAGGACGCATGCTTTCACATTTCCATTGTCCCTCACCACAGGAGGTTACTACGATTTGTGGTGGGGAGATACCACTACCAGTTTGCACTGCTAGTGGTCGGGCTATCCGCTGCGCCCAGGGTATTCACCAAGTGCCTGGTGGTAGTAGCAGTCTTTCTGAGGAAGAGGGGGCTTCACGGCTATCTCTACCTCGACGATTGGCTCATCAGAGGCAGTTCCAGGGACCAGGTGCAGAGGTTCATTGTGATGGCCAAGCAGACCTTTTTGCATCTGGGTCTCTCGTTAAATGAGGTAAAGTCAACCCTCATACAGACCCGGGTGATAGATTTTGTGGGCACCAGGTTAGATGCTACAACAGGGCGAGCATACCTTCAGAGCTCCAGGTTCGAATACATGAAGGAAATTATCCAGCACCTTCAGGCCGCCCCTATGACCATGGCGAGGCAATGCTTGAGCCTGCTGGGTCACATGGTGGCATGCACTTACATAGTGCAGTATGCCAGATTACACCACCGACCCTGCAGACCTGTTTAGCAAAGGTCTACAGACTATCCACAACCATATAGACACTGTGCTCACAATTCCCTCTGAGGTCCCATCAATGCTGGACTGGTGGCTGAGGGAGAGCGAAGTGTGCAGTGGGGTCCCGTTCACTCAGCCCCTCCCCACAGTGCAGCTGGGGACGGATGCCTCGCGTGCTGGTTGGGCAGCCCAGCTGGTGGAACTATAGAATCATAGAATACTAGGACTGGAAGGGACTTCGAGAGGTCATCAAGTCCTGTCCCCTGCCCTCATGGGAAGACCAAATACTGTCTAGACCATCTCTGATAGACATTTATCTAACCTACTCTGAA
>JANRFK010004149.1:120563793-120580679 GCA_030068395.1 Apalone spinifera | reverse complement strand
CTATTTTCTAAACTGATGGCATTCTCCCAAGAGTTCTGAAAGAACTTAAATATGTAAGAACTGTGAATTCTGGTTTTAACTATCCTTTAAATCATTTTCTGTACCTAATGACTTGAAGATAGCTAATGTGACGCCAATCTTTAAAAAGGGCTCTAGGGGTGATCCTGGCAACTACAGACCGGTAAGTCTAATGTCAGTACCAGGCAAAATTAGTTGAAACTATAGTAAAGAATAGAATTGTCAGACACCTAGTTGAACGTAATTTGTTGGGGACAAATCAACGTGGGTCTCTGTAATAGAGATGTTAAATTTTGATTGAATACAACTATTTAATTAGTTGATAATGGCACCTTCACCTTTGAAGTGTAGCAACAGCCCCAGCTACAGGGAGCACGGGGCCAGTGGGGCATTCCCCCAATGGTGCTGTGCTCCCTGTGGCATTTCAAAGTGGCAGTGTTGTGTGCGGCCTGGGGTCAGCTGGGGACTCATCCACTGACCCCGGGCTCCATGCAACACTGTCTCTTTCAAATGCTACATGCAGCCTGGGTACTCCCCAGCTGACCTGGGCTGCACGCTGCATGGATCTGACCCCGGGCTACATGCAACGCTGCTGCATTGAAACACCCCCCCAACTTGCTGCCTCTTGATAAAGACAGCGGAGGGCTGGGGGGTGGAACGGCTAGTCGTCGAGTGTGTTGACTATCCAATAAACATTTGCTTATCGGATCGTTGACTACTCGACTAGTCGTTCACATCCCTATTCTGTAAAGGGAAATCATACCTTACTAATCTACTAAGAGTTCTTTGAGGAGGGTCAACAAGCATGTAGAGAAGGGGGATCCAGTGGATATAGTGTACTTAGATTTCCAGAAAGCCTTTGACAAAGTCCCTCACCAAAGGTCTGCTCATGGATTGATAAGTGGTTAAAAATCAGGAAACAAAGGGTAGAAATAAATGGTCAGAATGAAGAGAGGTAACTATTGATGTCACCCATTGGTCCATCTTGGGACCAGTCGTATTTAACCTACTTAGAAATGATCTGGAGAAAGGGGTGAACAGTGAGGTGGCAAAATTTGCAGATGATACTAAACTGCTGAAGATAGTTAAGAACAAAGAAGAGCTTCAAAAGGATCTCACAAAATTAGGTGATACTGCAACAAACTTACAATTGAATTTTAATGTTGATGAATGCCCAGTAATGCACACTGGAAAAAATAATCCCAACTACACATACAGAACAATGGGGACAAATTTACCTATAGCCACTCGAGAGAGATTTTGGAGTCAGGGTGGATAGTTACCTGAAAACATCCACTCAATGTGCATCGACAGTCAAAAAGCAAACAATGTTAGGAATAATTTTAAAAAGTGATAGAGAATAAGACAGAGAACATCTTATTGCTTCTCTGTAAATCAATGGTATGCCCACATCTTGAATACTGTGGTCGCCTTATCTCAAAAAAGATATACTGGCATTGGAAAAGGGTCAGGAAAGGGCAACAAAAATGATTAGGGGTTTGGAATGGGTGTCATATGAAGAGATACTAAAAAGGCTAGGACGTTTCAGCTTAGAAAAGAGGAGATGAAGGGGAATATGATAGAGGTCTGTAAAATCAAGACAAGTACGGAGAAAGTGAATAAGGAAATGTTATTGTTCCCATAAGATAAGAACCCAGGGGTCACTAAATGAAATTAATAGGTAGCAGGTTTAAAACAAACAAAAGGAAGTTTTTCTCCACACAGCGCGTGGTTGGGCAGTGGAACTCCTTGCCAGAGGATGTTGTGAAGACCAGGAGTTTAACAGGGCTCAAAAAAGGACTGGATACTAGAACTAGATACATCCATGGAGGCTAGGTCCTTAGCCTCTGTTGGTCAGAGTCTCTCAAATGGATTACAGGAGAGGGATCACTTGATTCCCTGTTGTGTTCACTCCCTCTGTGGCATCTGGCATTGGCCACTGTGAGCAGACAGTACACTGGGCTAGATGGACTTTTGCTTTGACCCAGTGTGGCTGTTCTTATGTTCTTCTTTGAGTGATGGCCCCGTGGGTGCTCCTCTCTGTGTTGGGTCACCTCAGTGCCACAGATCGGAGTTTTCCGTAGCAGTTGCTGGTTGGCCTGAGCATGTGTATGAAGTGCCTCATGCTGTTTATGCCTCCTGCTTCATGCGTACGTTCCCACTCCCTTTCAGTTCCTTCATTGCCACCCTCGGTTGCAGATGGAACTCGTGTTTCTCCTCACAGATTTTACCTCAGAGTCTTCAGTCAGTTAGTTGTTAGTACTGTTCGTTTTAGCCTTAATATTGTTCATCTAACAGAAAATTAATTAGTTGCAGTTTAAAAAACTAACAAACAAGCAAATGGAGCCGCAAGAAGAAAACCAAAAGAGCCAGTTCCTCCTAACTGTCCTCGGTCGCAGACGGAGTGACCAACTTCTCAGACAATTTGAAGAGAGAGAAATAATTCATAGTTGTTATAGTTGTAGTTTTTGTTAAGTTAGCAGTTCAAGTTTATATTTAGTATAGTTAGAATAGCTCGTAGCTTAAAAAAATTAATAATAATAAGCCTTATTATTCAAGAAGTGTTCTACATGCTGGGATGCTATGCCCTCCTCAGACAGGCACTCCCGAGATATAAAGTGTTTAGGAGAGGGCCACATCCCTCAAAAATGTCCGCACTGCTTGACGCTGACGGCACAAGCAAGATGGGACAGGGAAATGCGGCTCAAAATGCTCCTCTTCAGCAAGGCCCTAAAATCCGCTGGAAAAGATTTCTCCCCTCCCGGGGAGCCTACAGCAATGACTGAGCGAACGAGTGCTCATAGAAAGAAACATTGGGGACGGCTCTTAACCGCCATCCCGACAGGCAGAAAATGAGCCATAGCACATCGGCACCGAGTATGGCCCTTGTTAGGGAACCGACAATAGTATCTTCTTTGGTGCCTAGATCTGAGTCGACACCGGCACCGAGAATGTTGCTGGCACCGCCAACGCTGGCACCATAATCTTTGATGGCTCTGGAGAGCACTTTGGCACCAACAGCTCTGGCACTGCACAATGCATCCCCAGCATTATCTTCACGGGAACCATCCCCGGTGCTGACAAAGGCGAGACACAAGTCAAGAATTATTACTCCTCCTTTCAAGCCCAGAGCCTGCTCCTTTCTCCCTGGAGCCTTTATCCCCAGAGCCGATCTGTTTTAGTGAAGCGCTGCGGCACTGCTTTACCAGATGGTATCACCATTCACCGCATTACTTCCCCTCCCTGCAATGCTACTCTTGACACCGATCATCATTTTCACCTAGGCATCTGTCAAGGCTTTTCCCCCACTCTGGCATGATAAATGCAGAAGTGGAGGCCCAAAAAGTACCCCAAAACCATATCTTTCTAGGCTTTGGTATAAAACTTCCCCCCAAAATCTTAAAAACCTAGATTTTGGGGATAAAAATCCACTGCCACCACTCTAGTAATGATAAGAAAGCTAGGGGAGAGATCACTTGGCAAATCTCAGCCCTACAGTAAAACCAGGACCCACAAAAAATTTAACCAATACCAGGTTAATAAAAAAGAGAGAACTTCTATTATCACCACAATACTCCTGTTTCAAGCATAATGACTGGATGGAAAAGTCACCAATTAATATACTCATGGGAGGACCCCCCATGGGCCAAGACCTTAGTTACAAAGGAGAGGAAAATCCATTGCCAAATCATAAAACAATAAAACCTAACGGCTTTATCTAAACTTTACCCTACTTACAGATAGTGAAGAGTGTTTTCTTGGGGAGAGAGACATGTCTGTCCCCCTTAGTAGCTGGAGAGAAACTGACCAAGGACAAAGGAGGGAAAAACCCGAAATTCCTACCTACATTTCTGTTGGCTGCTGGCTACTTGGTTAGTAAGGGACATAGTTAACCTCTTAGTCCACAGGCTGCTGGCTAACCCTCATGGTCATGACAGCATCCACGTGGCAGATCGCAGTCACCCAGCTCACCTGCTCTTTCAACTTGCTCTTACTACTACCATGGGAGCAAGAGTAGGTACTCTCCGAGGTACTCCCCGACGAGATACCACTACTTTCGATGACATGAGCTCAGATATGCGGTTCGATGTCCTTAGTCTTTGGAACAGGCTCAGTTATGCTTACTGCACTCTTGCCAGTCACAGGGCACATGACACTACCGCCTTGCCTACTTCCTCCGGTACAAGGCCTCCTACCCCTATGGGTGATGCACCAGCTCCTATCCAGATTGCGCAAGCCTGAGACGATCAATTATCAGAGGACGAACAGTCCTAGGGAATCTCCCCGATGGATCAATCCTCATTCTCCCCCGATGATGCGGTGTTCCTTGCCTACGGGCAATGTCTGGCAGTTTCAGGAGTTGTTCAAGCATGTGGCTGAGAGCTAGGAGGTGCAGCTTACTGAGGTGCAGCAGAAGCAACATGGCCTGCTGAAGAATCTGCAACGGTCCCAAAAAGCTAGGGTGGCTTTACCACTCGAGTCCATCCTTGAGGTTGCTGATGACATCTGGCAAACACCTGCATCCATGCTTGCTACTAACAAAAGGGCGGATAAGAAGTACTTTGTCCCCTTGAAAGGCATGGATTTCTTGTTTACCCAACCACAGCCTAATTCGCTAGTGGTGGACGCAGCGCAGCAGAGGGCCAAAGTCCCTCAGTATAAAAACGGAGCTAATGATAAGGATAGCAAACGTTTAGACCTCTTCGGCATAAAGGTCTACTCTTCGGCCACTCTCACCTTAAGAATGGCCAACTACTCTGCCCTCCTTGCTAATCATTTTGATAATTATACACAGTTAGTGGCACTCCTGGAGCACCTACCGGATAGTAAATGCCAGATACTAAAATTGGTGGTACAGGAAGGGTATACTGCCTCTCGCACGGCACTGCAAATCGTTCTCGACATTGCGGATACTGCTGCATGAACAACCGCCACTTGGGTGGCTATGCATCTTGGCTGCAACTTGTGGTGGTCCCCAGGGAGCTGCCGTCCAAAGTAGACCACCTGCCCTTTGATAGACAGTGTCTTTTTCCAAAAAGATGGACCAAGTTTTGCACTCCAGTAAAGACTCCTGGACAACACTCAAGATATTGGGCATGTATATGCCACCGTATTGCAGACAGCGATATATGCCTACAGCTCAGTGTAGGCAGTACAACCAGCCACAGAAACAGTGCCAGCAAAACCACAGCGCCTAATCAACAAAATACCCATCAGCAGGTTTGATACATTGGTCGAGGGCCTGCAAACCATTCCTCTTCTACATCAACCAAGCAAATCATTGAGGCTGTTTTGCCATTGACTGAGGTCTTACCAACACCGATGGGCCTCAGTTAACACAGATTGATGGATTTTAGAGCTAGTGACATCCGACTATGCGATTCTCTTCACGGTGGTGCCTCCCCTTCCCTGTCCCTCTTCAGGGACCCTTCTCATGAGGCTCTCCTAAAGCAGGAGGTTCTACATCTCTTCACCATCGGGGCTGTAGAGAGAGTGCCCGATCAGTTATGGGGCAGGGGATTTTACTCATTACTTCCTAACCCAGAAAAAAATCAGGGGGTTGGAGACCAATCTTGGACCTCTGCTGGCTCAGTCACTTCCTCCGCAAGAGCAGATTCAAGATGGTGACACTAGCGTCCATTATTCCAGCTCTTGATACCAGGGACTGGTTTGCATCCCTCGACTTCCCAGGACGCTTATTTTCATGTGACTATCCATTCGAGGCTCAGACGATTTCTGAGATTTGTAGTAGGCACAGATCACTTCCAATACAGGGTTCTACCCTTCGGTCTTTCCACAGCACCCAGGTTATTTTCAAAGACGTTGGTGGTAGTCACGGCATTTGTGCGCTGACACGGTATCGCCATATTCCCGTACTTGGATGATTGCCTGATCAAGGCCACCTCTTTTGACAAGGCATTACAGGCTATCAATATGACAAGGTCGGTGTTTGAGGCCCTCAGTCTGATAATCAATTTTTCCAAATCCACAATGACATCACAATAATCCCTTGAGTTTATTGGCACTTGACTGGATTCCACGATGGTCAGGGCCTATCTTCTGCTGAACAGATTTCAGACCATTCAAGACCTTGTTCAAGTCCTTTCCATGAGTTCCACGAGTCCTATACTTACTACTTTACAGCTCATGGGTCACATGGCGGTCTCCACATACGTCGTGGCGTATGCAAGGTTACACCTCAGATGCCTTCCGCATTGGATAGCTGCAATCTATCGCCCAGGCAATTGCAATGTCTGGAGGATGGTGCCTGTTCCGGTTCCGGTAAAAGATTCGTCGTTCTTCAAGTGATGTCCCTGTGGGTGCTCCACTACAGGTGTCGGGCTTGTCCCGGCGCCGCAATCCGGAAAGTTTTTGCCAGCAGTAGCTCCCTCCGGAGGACCGCGCATGTGCCGAGGCATCCCACGGCGTTCGCGCCTTTTCTGTGTTGCGCGGTCCGACATGTTGGTTCCTCCTAACCGTCCATGGCCGCAGACGGACTTGGAACCTGAGGAGAAATCTTATCGTTAATTCTTCTGTTCCTTCCCAGTTAGCCCCTTCCTACATAGTGTTACTCAGTTATCATCATAGCTAGTTAGTTAGTAGTTTAAAAAAAATAATTTTTTTTTCTCTTTGCCGTTACAGTTACTGAGGGCCACTCTGACCAGCCCTCAAGTTCTTTCTTCTCCCGGAGACCGCCGCACTAAACATGCTCGGCTCTGCCGGCTTTAAGAAATGTGCTTCGTGCGGCGACGCCATGCCGGTCTCTGATGGCCACTCCCGCTGTATTCGCTGTCTGGGAGAGCGCCATGTCCCTCAGAAATGCGGTCACGATGAGACAGAGAAATGCGCCTGAAGATGTTACTCTTCAATAAGGCGCTTCAGCCCCCGTCAACAGAAGAACGGGAAGCTTCAGTCCCACGTAAATCCAGGGATGGAAAAAGCTCCGCTCTGCCCAGGAGTCTAAGTGCAGGAGAGGCACGGAGCTCATCGGGCTTCCCTCCCAGACAGGGAGCGGACAAGCCAACCAAAGCCTGTAGTACATCGGTGCCTAGCCCCATGCTTTCAGTACTCTCGGTACCGTCAGGCCGTCTGGAATCGGCACCATCATCTGCGGCACCGAGTCTATGCGCGGCATCGCAGCCAGATACGGTGCGGTTCTCGGCACCGACGCATCTGGCACCGCTGCCTCATACGGGGCCTCAGCAGACGCCCGAGGTGGAGCCGGCACCGATGACCGACCCCGCACTGAGATATGATCCGGCACCGAAGACGAAGCCGGCACCGAAGACGAGGCCGACACCGAGAGTGCAATCAGCGCAGACAGCGCAGCCGGCACTGAGAAAGCACTTTGCACCCACAAGACCTGGGGACGCAGCTCCGCATCACATACAGGGCATACTTGCAACTGCCCACACCGACCACCCGCAACCACTCGGCTCAGGGGAGGATATGGCTCCAGCATCCCCATCCTCTGCACTTAGGTCACCATGCCTCATGGAGGAAGTTTCTGACTCAGCCTTGGTCGTCTCAATTCCTATTAGTCTAATCCCCATGGCGCCCCCATCCACGGGAATACCGACTAAGGCACAAAAGAAGACTCACCATCCCCGTACGCCTTCCCCCCAGTCCCGACAGGGCGGCGTTTTCCCCTGAGCCATCGCTATCACCTTGCCAAAGACGACAGTACTACCATTACGGTCACTCTCCCACACACCGTTACTGCAGATCTCCAAGGCGATCTATTACACCGCCACGTTACCACCGCACATACTACTTGAGATCTCCATGTCACCATTCCCATCGCTCACGATCCCCGGGATCTCCTCCTCGCTCCCGTGACTATCGTCACAGGAGCGCTGCTTCTTACTCCCCGCAATATTCCCACCATGACTCTCATCACTATCGTTACATCTCGCCCCATCGTGATCATTCACGCTCCTTCACAAGGCCTTCACCGCCCTTGTCTACAGAACGGCAGCAATTATACTCACCACGACCAATAAACCAGGACTCTATCCCGCTGCCTCAACGCCCACCAAGGCCTACTGGTGATGCGTCAACAATTTCTGCCCCGCACGGAGATGTCACACGGTCACCTGTCGCAGAGCAACAACTCACAGCTTCTCCAACAGATGTCTCTTCTTCCCCAGACGATGCGGTATTTAATGATGAACCCTCTCTCATGGATGATTACAAACAATTCCACGAACTTTTTAAATGGGTAGCTTATTCAGAAAATCTACGTACCTCTGAACCGCCGCAGAAGCAGCATGCCCTCCTCAGAAACCTCCAACAGTCCAAAAAGTCGAAACTAGCCCTCCCTTTCGATGCCGCAATCCTTGAAGTAGCTAATGACATCTGGCAGACCCCAGCATCTGTGCACCCTACCAACAAACGCACGGACAGGAAGTATTTTTTTGACGCCAAGGACGCGGAATTTCTTTTTACGCATCCTGCTCCTACTTCCATCATCGTCGATGCAGCTCAGCAAAAGGCGAAGTGCGCACAACCGAGAAACTCTGCCATGGACAAGGAAGCTAAGCGTCTGGACTTGCTCGGGAGGAAGGTATATTAGTCGGCAACAGCCACACTGAGGATGGCCAACTACTCTGCCCAACTTGCCAACCATGACTTCGATAATTACTCGAAGTTGGTGCCTTTAATGCAACATCTGCCAGACTCCAAATGGGACATATTGAAATCCATTGTGCAGGAGGGTTATACAGCAGCCCGTAATGCACTCCAGATATCTCTGGATATTGCCGACTCGGCTTCCCGCACTACGGCGATATCGGTAGTCATGTGACATGCCTCTTGGCTCCACCTTGCTTCTGTACCAAAAGATCTACAGCCCAAGGTGGAGGACCTCCCATTTGATCGAGCCTCCTTGTTTGCCAAGAACATGGATCAAGTGTTCCATTCCGGAAAAGACTCCTGAACTATGTTAAGAACCCTCGGGATGTACACTCCGCCTTTTAGACGTAGGAGGGCATGGCTGTATAACAGAGAAAGGCCACCATCTTCTTATTCCACCCAACGCTTCAGGCCCTACGACCAACAAAAACAAAGGCGGCGCCCCCAACGTCGCCTCCAGCAGTTTAGTAAGCAGCAAAATCAACAACAACCTCGGCAGCAAGTTTGACGCCCTTGTCGAGGGTCTGCGCACCATACCCTTATTGGAGCCTTCGTCACGAGTAACCAAACTTTTCCACCACCACCTCACCCCTTATTGTCGTCGCTGGTTTGTCATCACCACAGACCATTGGGTCAGGGAGATCGTAACCTCTGGACTCACCATTCCCTTTTCCACTCTACCTCCCTCCAACCCCCCATCCCCATCCCTTTTCAGGGACCCCTCTCACGATCTTCTGTTGCGTCAGGAGGTCATGCGTCTACTTACCATCGGTGTGATAGAAGTTCCTTCCGAGTTCCGAGGCAGAGGCTTCTATTCCCGGTACTTCCTCACCGACAAGAAGTCTGGCGGATGGAGACGGATCCTGGATCTCCGTGGCCTCAACTGCAACCTGTGAAAACAGAAATTCAAAATGGTTAGCTTGGGCTCCATCATCCCAGCACTACACAAAGGGGATTGGTTCACGTCCCTCGATCTCCAGGACGCATACTTCCATATTGCCGTCCATCCAGCTCACAGGAGATTTCTACGCTTTACCCTAGGCAACGATCATTATCAATATGCGGTGCTTCCCTTTGGTCTCTCCGCAGCCCCAAGAGTGTTTTCAAAGACCTTGGCAGTCGTAGCTGCGTACCTTCGTCGGGCTGGCATCACCATCTTTCCCTATCTCGACGACTGCCCCCTCACGGACCCCTCTATGCAAGAGGCCGAGACCGCAGTTACCACTACAAGAGGTATTTTCGAGGCTCTTGGACTAATCATAAATCTCCCAAAATCTTTTCTGGTCCCGGCCCAGTCCATCAAATTCATTGGAGCCAGACTGGACTCTACAACTGCTATGGTGTACCTACCCATAGACAGAGCCCACACCATCCGAGACCTATCGAGCTTCCTGCTTACTGCCCTGGCAGTCTCGTGCCTTACCTGCCTGAAGCTGCTAGGCCACATGGCCTCCAGTACGTATGTCATAGCGCACGCTCGCCTTCGTATGCGGTGCCTGCAACATTGGCTTCTGGCAACCTACAAACCCGGTATTACCAATATCCACAAACTCATGCCTATTCCCGCCCGCGTCAAGGACTCGTTCGCATGGCGGCTCGATCCTGCCAATACTATTGCTGGTGTCCCCTTCTGTGCTCAACCCCCATCAATCCAGCTTACCACGGACGCGTCCCTTGTAGGCTCGGAGCACATATGCGACAGCATCAGGTTCAAGGCTTGTGGTCCCACCAGGAATCCCTACTCCATATAAACTTCCTGGAGCTCAGAGCAGTTTTCAATGCTTGCCGCCATTTCGTCCACCAGATCCAGGGAACCACAGTACAGGTCCTCACGGACAACATGTGCACTGTATACTACATCAGTCGCCAGGGCGGAGCCAGATCCAGAACCTTGTGTGCGGAATCAGTACGCCTTTGGAATTGGGCCATTTGCCACAGCGTCACGCACACAGCCTCCTACATCCCCGGCAGGATCAATACCATTGCAGAAGCACTCAGCAGATCCTTCCAATCCCAGCACGAATAAGAACTCTTCGACTATGTAGCCCACGATCTTTTTGAACTATGGGGCTACCCAGAAATCGACCTCTTTGCCACTCGCAACAACAAGAAATGCCACTGTTACTGCTCACGAGCGGGCATCGGCAGCCAATTGAAAGGTGATGCCTTCCTGCTCAATTGGGAGGCATATTGTCTCCTATACGCCTTTCCCTGATTCCGTTGATACCCCGAGTGATAGGGAAAATACTATCCGATGCAGCGACAGTAATGCTGGTGGCTCCCTTCTGGCCTCGCCAGATCTGGTTCATGCAGATGTCACTATCCCGACCTCAACAACTTCCACAGCTGACCAACTTGCTCTCGCAGCAACGCGGCAATCTTCTCCATCCAGACATCGACCGTTTGCATCTGACAGCGTGGCTCCTAACTGGCTCCAAGGCCTAGAACTAACCTGCTCCCAAGCAGTCAGAGACGTATTGGTACAAAGCAGACGTCAGAGCACTCAGAGATCTTACCTCTACAAGTGGCGTCGCTTCTATGCTTGGTGCCCATCACAGACCATCGATCCTCTTGAAGTACATATCCAATGCATCCTAGACTATATACTCCACTTACATTCGCAAGGCTTGGCAGTCGCTTCCCTAAGTACATTTGGTAGCTATTTCGGCTTTCACACTCCGATAGAGGGTTTTTCCGTCTTCTCACTTCCGCTCATAAAGAAGTTCTTTAGGGGTATTTCCAATCTCTACCCACCTCACAGGCCTATTTCAGAGCCATGGGACCGTACCTTTGTACTGGACACTCTTACCCGCCCACTGTTTGAACCGCTTGCAACCTGTGACTTACAGATTCTCACTATTAAAGTTGCCTTTCTCCTTGCAATCACTTCGGCCCGCCGAGTTTCCAAACTTGCGGCACTCTCTGCCGATCCTCCCTACACAGTATTCACTCAGCAGGGCTTCTCCCTGAGATGTCACCCAGCCTTAGTGCCAAAAGTTAATTCATCATTCCATGTAAATGAGCCTATGGTTTTTCCTACCTTTTACCCCAAACCACATGCTACACCGGAGGAAGCACGCTTGCATACATTAGACGTCAGAAGGGCATTGGCATTCTACTTGGACAGAACGCGCCCCTTCCGGAAGACCCCACGATTACTGTTATCAGTGGCGAGCTGTTCTAAAGGTCATCAACTATCATCACAACGTACATCGTTGCATATTGTTAACTGCATCACTCGCTGCTACACCCTTAGGGGAAGGCCTCTACCCTGTCCACTAACAGCACACTCAACCAGGAGCATGGCTACTTCCACAGCATTCCTGAAGAACGTCCTGCTACGTGACATATGCCGCGCAGCAACCTGGTCGTTGTCATCCACTTTTGCTCGGCATTATGCCCTTGACTGTCTTAGAGCTGCAGACGTGGCAGTCGCTCAAGCAGTTCTCTCTTCTGTGCGCATATAATTCCGAAGCACGATCAGCTGTTTGGGTGACTGCTTCGTACTCATCTGTAGTGGAGCACCCACGGGGACATCACTCGAAGAAGAAGAAATTGTTACTCACCTTGTGCAGTAACATCTGTTCTTCGAGATGTGTGACCCCGTGGGTGCTCCACGACCTAATCTCCTCCCTGCTTCGGAGCTCTTTTCTTTCTCTGTTTCAGATGTTCTGGCTAGGAGGAACTGGTGTGTCGGACTTTGCGACGCAGAAAAGGCGTGAATGCCACAGGACGCCTCGGCGCATGCGCGGTCCTCCGGAGGGGCCTACTGCTGGCAAAAACTTTCCGGATTGCGGCGCCGGGACGAGCCCAACACCTGTAGTGGAGCACCCACGGGGACACACATCTCGAAGAACAGATGTTACTGCTCAAGGTGAGTAACAGTTTCTTACAATGGTGGATCTCACTTGCCAGTATGCTTGCGGGCATTCCCTTCCATAGCACTCAGCCTACAGTGCAGATCACGATGGGCGCATCTCTGTTGGGTTGGGGGGCCCCACATGCAGCACGGCAGAGCCCAAGGCCGATGAACCAACCAAGCTTATTAAGTTTGCAGATGATACCAAGCTGGGACGGGTTGCAGCTGCTTTGGAGGACAGTGTCATGATTGATTGTCACCATCTCTAACTGCTGCGTAAGCTTACTTTCTATGCCGATATCTAAATAATTAATGAAGATATTGAACAGAACCGGTCCCAAAATAGACCCTTGTGGAACCCCAGTTGTTATACCTTTCCAGCAGTATTGTGAACCGTTAAGAACTACTTTGAGAACGATTATCTAGCCAGTTATGCACCCACCTTATAGTAGCCCCATCTAAGTTGTATTTGCCTAGTTTATTGATAAGAATATCATGTGAGACCGTATCAAAAGCCTTACTGAAGTCTAGGTATAACACGTCCACCGCCTCTCCCTTATCCCCAAGACTCATTATCCAACCAATATTCCAATTGCGTATTATCCCACCAAGTCTCTGTGATGCCAACGATGTCATAGTTGTATTTATTTATTAGCACTTCCCGTTCTTCCTGCTTATTACCCATTCTTCTTGCATTTGTATATAGGCATCTAAGATACTTAGTTGATCTTGCCTCCCAGTTATGGCTTGTCTCTCCTTTCTCTCTGCTATTATAGCCCACACTTCCTTCCAGTTTTGACCCATCTCCCAAGTCTCCATGTTCTTCACTTACCCGTGGGCTTTGGTCATCTGTTCCCGTTGAACCTAGTTTAAAGCCCTCCTCACTAGGTTAGCCACTCTGTAAACTCAGAGTTTCATATTAATGAACCGATAGTCCTCCCAACCTTCTACCCTAAGCTACACTTGTCCCCCAAGGAAGCTCGGCTGCATACGCTAGAAGTCTGCTGTGCTCTAGCATTCTATATTGATAGAACACAGAGCTTTCAAAAGTCCCAATGTCTGCTGGTGTCAACTACTGATCGCTCAAAAAGCCAAGCACTGTCGGCACAATGCATCTCAAAGATCATAGTGGCATGCATTGTGCGCTGCTATTCATTACAAAAAAGACCACTTCCACATGCACCAAGAGCCCATTCCACTAGGGCGATTGCAATCTCTACTGCTTTCCTTAGGGGAGTTCCCCTGAGACATTTGTTGGGCCGCTACATGGTTACCCGACTTCACTTTCGTAAGGCACTAGGCTAAGTGACTCTGCAGTTGCCGCCGCAGTACTGTCTACAGTGGGACATCTGTAGCTCCGAAACCTGCCACCAAGATCCCGGCCACTGCTACGAAATCACCTACAGTGGAACACCCGTGGGGACACTCCACGAAGAAGAGGAGGAAGTTACTCACCTTGTGCAGTAACGAGGCTTCTTTGAAATGTGTCCCCCTGTGGGTGTTCCACGACTCACCCTCCTCCCTTCTTCAGAGTCTCTCCTTGTGTTTTTCAGATATTCTCTGCTTAGGAGGAACTGGCAAGAGCCAGACCACGCAACAAAAAGGGTGTGAACGGCACGAGGGTTGGCACACATGCGTGGTCCGGTTGGACCACTGCTGGTGAATCTGTGAAGGTATTTCACAGGCTCCTTTCCTGTATGCGGTCATTTTTTGGAAATGAGGAGTACAGGATCTTTCGAAAAAGGCCCCCCCCCCCAAAAGTACCACATCTAGACAGCGGTTTCATTTTCAAAAAGCCCTTTTTCGAAAGAACCAGTGGCCGCCATTATGCAAATGAAGCATAGGAAATTCAAATCCCGGCTTCATTTGCAATTTTGATCTAATTTACATTCCTTTTTCGAAAGAGGGAAATAGTCTAGAGAAGCCCTAATTGTTATATTGTGGGAATAACTAAATAACTACTTCTTCGGGTAGCGTCCCCGTGGGTGCTCCACTGTGGGTGTCGGGCTTGTCCTGGTGCCGCAGATCGGGAGATCTTTTAGCAGTCGTTTGCTGGACCATGCATGCGCGTTGGCTGTCTCACGGCTTTTCGTGCCGTTTTTGGTTGCGCGGACTAGCTCCCGCCAGTTCCTCCTAACAGTCTTCTGGTGCAGATGGAAAGAGTTCTCTCTCATGTTAATCCTGTCAGAAATTGAGAGAGGAGGAAATTGTATATAGTTAGCTAGTATAGTTATTAGTCCATAGTTAGTTATCCATAACTTAGTTTGCGCGTTTGCAAAAAAAAATAAAAAATTAGATCACTCATGCCAGGATCACTAGAATTTAAGAAGTGCGCAACATGCTGCAAGTCAATGGCTGCCTCGGACGGGCATGCTTCATGTATAAGATGTCTTGGCCAGGGACCCATCCCACAAAAGTGTTCCCATTGCTCGAAACTGACGGCTTGGGCAAGATGTGATCGGTAGATGCGGCTCAAAATGCTTTTATTTGATAAAGCACTTCAGCCACAGACAGATTCTTCAACTTCACAGTTGTCAGCTGCTCTGACAACAGCGCGTCGACCTTCTCCGAAGGCGACGCACACAACGAAAAGGCTTTCCCCATCCTGCTTGTTACCATTAACCCGAGTGAGTATGGGAGACAAGCTGGGCACCTCCAGATTGGCGGTGGCCCGCAGGCTGAACAAGGAAAAACAGGTGCGCAGTACATCAGCACCAAGTCCGGCGGTACATACTGCACCGCGGCCCAAATCGGCACTGATGCCGGCACCTACTCCTGCACCGACATCGACAGCACCAACTTCAACATCAGTCCCGCACGTATAGGCACCGACCACATCGGCACCAGAGCTCACATTGGTGCAGTCAGCACCGACTCCGCCGGCACCCATGTCATACCCAGCACCGGTGCGTCATTCTGCTGTAGCACCGTCATCCTGTGCATATTCACATGCAGTACCGACACCTAGGTCGACGCCCCAGACATCTCCCATACATCATGCCCCGGCACCCACGCCATCACCAGACCCGAAACAGGAGACATTCTCCCCTGAACTGCCTTCACCATCTCCAGCGCTATCGACTCAGTCAGCCCATTTTACATGCAGGGCTCAACGATTTTGACCTAGTGTTTCTTATCCCCCGAGAAACAGTCACCGTCGTCAGTCACTTTCTCCATCGTATTCATGAGGCAGATCAAGATCTCCCAGGTGTTCCTCATATTCCAGGAGCTCCAGGTACAGGGATGCCCATAGAAGCATGTACTGTCACAGGCAATCACCTTACTATGACAACTGCTGGCACAGACATGGTAGTCACCGGGAACGATACTCCCACTCACCATCCCATTCAAGGCGCATCTCACCCTCTTCTGCTCGTTCATATACTACTCACGACAAAAGCATATCTCTCTTGCCACCTATGGCTAGACCACCTACGCACACCAGCCTGTTGTTGAGGAAATGCATCTATCAGACGCAGAGGGATCACACCACCAATCCCCGACGGACATGACTACTTCTTTGCCTGTTGATGCCATCTCTACAGGGGATACTTCTCCCACATATGACTTGAAGGACTTTCAGGAGCTGTTCAGAAGGGTTGCCAACAGCCAAAAAGTACAATTAGCGGAGGTCTAGCAGAAACAACATCATCTGCTGAGAAATCTATACCTGTCCCATTCATCCAGCGGCTCTCCCACTAGACGAGGCGATACTTGAGGTAACCAACGATATCTGGCAAGCTCCCGTCTCGATGCCTCCGATGAATAAAAGAGCTGACAAAGTATTTTGTGCCAGCGAAAGGGATGGAATTTTTATTTAACGATCCCCAAAGCCCAACAACGAAGGGCCAAGGCACCCCACCGGGGACAAAGACCGCAAACGTTTGGATCTTCTAGGGAAAAAGGTATATTCATCGGCCACTTTAACACTTCGTATGGCTAATTACGCCGCGCTGTTAGCCGACCATAATTTCGATAATTATGCTAAACTGGTTCCTTCCCGAGAGTAAATGACAGGTTCTTAAGGCAATCATCCAGGAGGGATAGATGGCCTCCTGTTCAGCACTTCATATCGTGCTTGACACAGCGGACGCAGCGGCCTGAACCACAGCTACATCCGTGGTCATGTGTAGGGCCTCATGGCTCCACATGGCAGTGATACTGAAAGACCTGCAATCCAAGGTGGAGGACTTGCCCTTTGATAGGCAAGCCCCTTTTGCTGACAAAACCGATCAAGTGCTCCACTCTGGAAAAGATTCGTGCACGACACTAAGAATCTTAGGGACGTACACACCCCCGTATCGGCGTAGAAAATATACACCCGTGGTCACCAACCAGTAGATCGCGATCTACCGGTAGCTCTCGGGCTCTAAGA
>JANRFK010004149.1:120542976-120563693 GCA_030068395.1 Apalone spinifera | reverse complement strand
TGTTCTGAGACTTAAAAAGTGATCTTGGGTGTTAAAAAGGTTGGAGACCACTGATATACACCTAACCAAAGACAAAGACCCTTTTATATATGCGACACCACAAGCACGCCAGTATGAGCACTAGTGACCCAAAGAACTCCTACAGAGACGAAGACCACAGAATACCAGACCAGCAAACCAATAGGCTGCCAAGCAGCAAGTTTGATGTGTACATCGAGGGATTGCAAACCATTCAAATATCGACTGCCCCGAATGCCAACACTGCACTCTTCCATCAATGCTTAAGGCCCTTTCAACATCCCTGGGCCACAATAACAACAGACGGATGGGTTATGTAGCTAATAACATCAGGCTACGTAATTCCTTTCATGCCTCGTCCCCCTCCTAACCCTCTCCTCCCGTTCCTCTTCAGGGACCCATCTCACGAGTTGCCCCTCCAACAGAAGGTGGTTCATATACTCGATATTGGAGCAATAGAGAGGCTACCAGAGACCTTTGAGGGGAAGGGGTTTTACTCCCACTATTTCCTAACTCAGAAAAAATCTGGGGGCTGGAGACCCATATTGATACCTCTGCAAGTAGCGTTTCAAGATGGTGACCTTAGCAACCATCATCCGGCACTCGGACAGGGCGACTGGTTTGCATCCCTCGATTTACAGGACACCTATTTCCATGTGACCATTCACCCGTCTCACAGGTGATTCCTCCGGTTCGTGGTAGGTTCCGATCTCTACCAATACAAGGTCTTACTATTAGGACTTTAGTCAACTCCCAGGGTTTTTCTCCAAAACACTGGCAGTGGTAGCAGCTTTTCTGTGTCGACGAGGGGTCATCATTTTTCCCTATCTTGACGATTGTCTTCTCAGAGCTTCGTTTTTCGACAAAGCGTTATGTGCCATCAACACGACGAGAACTCTGTTCGACACTTTGGTTCTCATAATCAATATCCTGAAGTTGTCCCTCACACCACAGCAATCCATAGAATGTATAAGCGCCTGCCTCGATTTGACTACAGCATGCGCTTCCCTGCCCACCTCCAGGTTTCACGCTATTTAAAACCTCATAGAAATTCTTAATACCAGTCCCAAGGTTTCCATACTTAGCTGCCTATAGTTTCTGGGACATATGGCAGTGACAACATACGTCGTAGCCAACACAATACTACATTTCTGATGTCTTCAACACTGGATATCTGCGATGTATGCACCTCACAGACGCAACATGCCCAGAATGGTAGTGGTACCAAGTATGGTCAAATAATCCTTGATGTGATGGACCATCTCCCACAATATGTTAGCGGGTATGCCTTTCCACTGGCCCCAACCAACCATGCAGATTACAACCGATGCATCTCTACTCAGCTGTGGGGCCCACATGCAAGACAAACAAGTTCAAGGTCATTGGTCTGCCCAGGAATCTCTCTTATCACATAAACTTTCTCTAGTTAAGAGCTGTCTCCAATGCTTGCGAGCACTTTCTCCCTCTTATCTGCGTCCAGGTGGTGCGTATCCTCATAGACAATGTGACAACAGCATATTGCATAAACAAAGAACAAGGGGGCACTAGTGGGTGGACAAGGGTAGGGAGAAGAGTCTCAGGCTGGTGTAGCCATAGCCTGGCCCTTCCCAGTTGCTGGTGGGGCAAGGCGGGGGAGTAGTCAGGGTTGCCTTTGTGAGGATTGGGTGAGGGGGCATGTGGGATCCACAGAGCCTTGCAGAGGCTTGGGTGTGGGGTGTGTGTGGGACATGTGCGGCATCACTGGGGGAAAGGGGAGCACATGGGAAATTCGTAGCCTTGCCCCTTTACAGTGGAAGGAGAGAGCTGGGCCAGCCTCGGTCCCGCCCAACACAAGCAACCCTCCTCCTCCATGGCCAGAGTGAGGGATCTGGGCCAGCCCGCCCCCTCGCCCAGCTGGGCCAGCCCACCTGCCCCTAGCAGCTGGAGAGGGGAGAGCCAGGCCAGCCTTGGTCTGTCCCAACCACTTCTCCCCTCGGCAGAGAGAGGGAGAGACAGGGCTGCTATGCCTGGACCTGGGCCTCCCTGATGGTAAGCTGGGGCTGCTTTCCCCAGGAGAGGGCAGTTGGCAAGCGCAGCAAACAGGATGCACTGCCCCCTAGTTTTTTTAAGTGTTTTGTCGTATTTTCATTGGAAATAGACCTTGCTGAAGCTTTTGTCATAAGGAATTTAGGCAGTATTATTTTGCATGTTTGTCGTGATGGAGAGAAGTAACATTAGTCCTTACTAAGCTTTCATTGTAATCAGGTAAAACATATACACACACATGCTGTTGTAAGAGTGTTAAGTTTGGGAAACTCAAAATGGTTGGTTTGTAGTGCTTCTTATGGACACATGACTGATTCATATTAAACAAATGTACTTTATTATTGCTTCAGTGCATGGTATCATCTGGGAAATGTATGGGCTGGTTAAAGGGCATAGGGAGTTGGTTAAATTATCAAGTGGTGAAGGTGGGGAAGTGCTTAATTATTTTTCTGTAAACATGTGGATGCAAGTAGGTAAATGAAAGACAGGTTTCATGACTAGAAAAGTTTATTATCTAAGTAAGTGATTAAAACTTGGGAGGAAGGGAGTACAAGGATAATGTCAAGAAGATAATGTGTTTATTTTGTTTTTTACATATTACTGAAGGCTTAAAATATCTTCTAGAATGCATGCAGAAGATGTTTATCTGCTTGAAAGGCTAAAGTTTGTAGTTTGCATGGGGAAAAAATGTAGATTGAGAAGATGATGGCTAGAATGGTTATCCTTCCAGTATATTTTAATCTGAAAATGTTTTAACATTAAATGGACACCATGAATTTCAAATTTTCCAAGTTGGAAAAAAAAATAAAAGTAGTTTGCTACTGTTCCAGTTTCTGAATCTCACTGTTGGTTTTTGTGTTATGATCATTTTCCTAATTTAAAAATACATTTTCAATCCTTTTTTGCTGTGTGGAAGATTTCACAAATGAAAAGGGTAAAAAAACTGACTTCATGCAGTGGAGACTGTGAAATTAACTTACATGCAAATTGCTATCTTACACACAAAATAAATTGATCTTTGGTTCTAGGAATTTTAGACTGCTTATAACAGTAGTAGATAAAACATTTAGATACAGTTCTTAAGTTGATGACATTCCGTTAAATCTTTGATCTCTGGATAGTGGAATTGGCACTATAGCATGACTACTCTATATATCCCATTAATTTTTCTAAGAATTCATTATTATGTGTAAACATGAATAGGGGGTCAATCTTTAAAATGCTTTTTTTTGTATGTTCTACAGAAATATCGCTATCAGGATGACGATATACCTCCACAAGAGCATAGCTCTTCACACCTTACCAGTGAGGTGACTGGTCCAGAGCTGGTTCATATATCAGAGAAGAATCTATCACAGATTGAGAATATACATGGATTTGTTTCCCATTCTCACATTTCACCAGTAAAGGTAGGGATTTTTAAAAAAATGTGAACTATTTATAATAGGCGTTTGAAAGAATGAATGATAGCTTTAACAAACTTATGCTATTTTGGAAAAACTTGTTTTTCTTCTTTGAGTGATTGCTCACGTCCATTCCACGTTAAGAAACGGGAAATTTTTCCCTTAGCAGTACCTGTTGGGCCAACGGGAGTCCCCTGGAGTGGTGCCAGTATACCGGCCAATATATACCCCTGCTGGCCCTCCATCTGCTCAGTTCCTTCTTACCACCCATGATGGTCGTTGGAACGTGCTTTTGCTCTTGCTTAGCAAGCGCCCTTTATCAGTTACTTAGTGTTACAGTTCTCCCTTCTAGTTCTAGTTACCTTATCAGTTTTTAAGTAGTTGTTAAGTGGTGTTACCCGGTGCTAAGGACCCAGCAGGGTTCTTGCGACCAGCACGTGGGGCGGGGCATGCCTAGGCCTCTAGGCTTCAAGTGTTGTAAGAAGTGCTAGAGGCCTGTGCCCTGCTGCAATCCACACTTGGCCTGTCTTAAGTGCTTGGGCAAGGCCCACTTTGTCTGAGGCCTGCAAAATCTGTAAGGCATTTAAACTACACACAAAGTGAGAGAGAGAGAGTCGGGCTTCAAGATTATTGTGATAGAGGCGGCTTTATGGCCGGTACCGGCATCTGACCCGGCACCAACAACTCAGAGGACCCTGGCCTCTGTGCGGGAGGCATTGGGACATTCACACTCCTCTGTGACACCACGCAGACCTCGGCACCGGTCGCAATCTCCGGTGCCTCAGAAGAAGAAGAGGTCTAGTGGGGCAGGTCACCCCCATGGCGTCTGTGCTCTCAAGTGGGGCACTCAGCACCATTTAGCGCTAAGGCCGGACCATCTTGGTCAGACAAATGACTTGCTCTGCAGGAGGACTCAAGCCCAATGTCGGACTTCCTGGAGTCTTCTACCCTGGAAGCTTTCGAGGCTGCCAGGGAGTTGATTTAACTGTCCCTTTCTCCTACTTTAGCACCAGGCCTCGACAAAGATCAGGACCACGGTCAGCACCGAACGGTGGTCAGGGCGCATAGCGCCCTGGCACAGGATTCGAGAAAACACCGCTCTGCCCCGCATGCATCCCTGGCACCGGGCATGACACTGCCCGCAGTACCGGCACTGGTGGCAGCTTTAACCCCAGCTTGTGACTTGGCATCATAGCCAGCACAAGAGCAGGGCCCTCGATCAGCACTGAGTGCGGCACCAGGTTCCATGGGCACCGCCCCCGCTCAGGGTCCATCAGGCTCGGGCTTGGCCATCCTCTTCCTCCCCCTCTTTGGCACCGGGGCAAGCTGGAGTTGATGGCCCGGCACACCCCAGCAGCAAGGTCACCGGCTGTGTCCGCCTCAGCTCCACCCTGGTCAGCCTTGGAGTACTCGACTGACTAGGAAACAGAGTCCACATGGTCATGTAGGGGATCCAGATCCCAGTCTCACCACCGGTCCTATTTCCACCACCTGTTATGGTACTGTAGTACCTCCACTCATCAGCAGCAACATCACTGAGTGCAGCCAGTACAGGTACCGGTGATGCATCAGGTCTGGCCCCCACAGGCGTCCAACCAGTGGCCATTTTGGACCCCCTGAGCCTACTACCATGCCAAGGAGCGGGCCCCTCTAGGCCGGAGTCGGTCTTCTCTTGGTCTAGAGCACCTCCCTTGGCGACCCAATTTATTCGGTTCCCCATGTCGGGGCAGTCACTTCCACTGGGTCAGGTGTCACAATGACCATTGGGGAGCGAAGCCCCAGTGGCCCAGCTGCTGACAGTGTCCTCATCTGTGGCCTCTCAGACCCTCTTGCAAGCCATGGTCCCTGTGGAGTCGGGCCTGAAAGGGTCCTCCTCATCCTCCCCAGATGAGGCCCTGGGTGACGCTCTTCCTTCCATGGGCTCGAGGGCACATCAGGACCTTCAACGCCACCTGGTCCAGAGCCTCAGGGTCCAGGCTGAGAGGTGTCAGAGGACTCCGACCCTACGGTTGACATCTTCCAGTCAGATACCCTTACCAGAGTGGCACTTTGTATCAACAAAACAGTGGCCAAGGTCTTGAAGTCCCTCTGGCAAAGTCCAGCCAGTATCCCACTGACGGCTGGTGCTATGCCGCTGCTCCTGGCTACAAGGGTCCGGTGTGCCCCCGGAGCTCCAGGACACCATCCAGGACCTTCCCTTCCCGTTTCTGATTTCCAAACATACAGACTAGTGTCTGCACGGTCTCAAGGATACCTGGGTCATGCTAAAGTCCTTGAGTACTCACACCCCAACTGCCCAACAGTGCTCCTTTTCAGGCAGGAATACCCCTAGACCTTCCTAGCAGGTCATGCTTTGCCTTGTCCCGTCGCCGTAGTAGGAACAGTAATGGGAGGAATGTCAGGCGCTTTCCCTGGCCAGTCCAGGATCAAGGTCAGGGGCCGCCCGGCAAGTCCTCGGGGCCCTGTCAAGAGTTTTGACGGTGTGCCTGAGGATAGCCTACCAGTCTCACCCCTCCCTTTCTGGGACCGTCTACTCCCTTTCTGCCTGGCAGTCCATTACTTCGGACTGTTGGGTCCTGGAAACTGTCGTCCCCTTCCATTCTGTCCCCCTTTCTCATCCTCCTACCCTGTCCCTCTTCAGGGACACCACTCACGAGCTTCTCCTTCGAGAAGTTCTTCAGCTCCTCACCGTGGGGGCTATAGAGCTGGTCCCTCCTGGGGTCTTAGGTAGGAGCTTCTATTGCCGATATTTCCTGGTCCCCTAAGCAAAGGGTGGGTTTTGTCCCATCTTGGATTTCAGGGATCTCAATTCTTTCATTGTCACGGCCAAATTCAAGATGGTGTGACTGGCATCCAGCATTCCCTTTCTAGCCCCTGGATATTGTGACGATGCCCTCGACTTAAAGGATGCCTATTTTCACATCTCCACTGCATCCCACCATCATTGGTTCCTCTGCTTTACTGTGGGCGGGGACCACTATCAGTTTACGGCCCTTCCCTTTGATATTTCCACAGCCCCCCCAGTCTTCACAAAGTGTATGGCCATCTTTGTTGCTCTGAGAAAGAAGCGTCCAGGTGTTCCCATATCTGGATGACTGGCTTTTGAGAGGGCAATCCATGAATCAAGAACAGGACCACATCACTCTGGTTCAAGACCTCTTTTGGGAGTTTGGCCACATTCAGGAGCAGGCCCAATCGACTCTGGTACCTACCCAGGTGATAGTTTGTGGGTGCCAACTTAGACTCCACATCGGCCAGAGCCTCCCTCCCCAGGTCTCGCTTCCTGGTGATCAGATCGGCAAGCATTCCCGATAACCAGGGCTTGACAAACGGCAGTGAAAACCGCTCGCCAGCCCCATACTGTGCATGCGCAAGAGCCACATTGCGCATGCGAGCGCTGCGAATGAACGGGGCGCGCGGCTGAAATCTACTTGCCGTGGGTGAGTAGATTGTTTAGTTTGTCGAGCCCTGCCGATAACCACGACCAGGGCCTGCATGTGCCTTTTGGGCCTAATGGCCGCGTGCACCTATGTCACACAGCACATCAGGCTCGGCATGCGCTCTATGCAGATGTGGTTGGTGTGGATCCACAACCCTGGCCTTTCACCCATGGGACGGGGCAGTGATGGTTCCCTCCGATGTCTTTTGCTGCTGGGACTGGTGGACTCAGGAGGAGGTCTGCACCAGAGTTGTGTTCTCCAGGTCTGTACCGACCCTCCGGCTTGTGATGGATGCATCAGACACTGGCTGGCTGGCCCACCTGGGAGACATGCAGACCCAAGGTATATGGTCCTGGGACAACCTCTCCCTGCATATGAATGTCAGGGAGCTGCGGGCGGTCCGCCTTGCCTGTGCAGCTTTCTTTTCCCGGCGCAGAGACAGGTCACTCCTCATCCTGTCAGACAATACATCGGCAGTGTTATACATTGACAGGGTGGGGCCTGCTCCCCCCACCTGTGTCAGGAAATGCTTCACCTTTGGGAACTCTGCATCGGGGCAAATATTCAACTGATGGCCTCCCTATCTTCCAGGTTCCCAGAATGCCCTGGTGGACCGACTGAGCAGGTCCTCCTTCGGCCATGAGTGGTCCCTCAGAGGAGACATGGCCATCTGGATCTTCCGCAAGTGGGGGTGGTTCTTTGAGTGGTCTCCATGAGTACTCCACTGTAGGTGTCAGACTTGTCCCAGCGCCACAGGTTGGAGATTTTTCATAGCCGTATTCAGCCGGACCGCGCATGCGCGATCAGTGTCTCGCGCTGTTCGCGCCCTTCGATCGTCAAGTGCGGTCTGTCTCCTGCCAGTTCCTCTCAACTGTCCTCGGTTGCAGGTAGAGCGCCATTCTTCTCCTCAACTGGTTAGATCTTTCCTGTTTTAAAAAAAATAGTTAGAAATAGTTAGTTACTTCATAGTATGTTTATAGTTTGTTAGTTTAGTTAGCTGTTACTTGAAAAAAAAAAGATACATACATATACAACCGTTAAAGTTTTTAAAAGTTATCATTTAATTGTTAATTAGTTAGTTCAAAAAGATGCCTGGTTCACCAGGTTTTACAAAGTGCTCCATGTGCCGCAAAGCCATGCCTGCGTCAAACGGCCACACGGCCTGCATTTGCTGTCTGGGCAAAGTGCACATCCCTCAAGTGTGCGCATTGCTCGAAGCTTACCGCTGGAGCACGAAGGGACGGGGAGATGTGTCTTAAAATGATTGTATTTGACGAAGGTAGAAGACCTCCCCTTTGAAAAGCACAAGCTCTGCAGAGAAGACTGACGAGGTCTTACACTCAGGCAAAGACTCTCGTAGGACATTACGTACCTTGGGTGTGTATACTCCCCTGTATAGGAGGAGGAGATACTATCCATATCAGAGTAGGTACGATTTTCAGTTCCAGAGGCAACAACGCCGCCCTTTTGACCAATGTCGACCAAAACAGCGGATACAGTGCAGACACGCCCAGCCACCCCGTGCAACCAACCAACCTGTGTCAAAGGAGCACGTTTGACTCATCAGTCGAGGGTATGCATTCAGAACACATTGTCAAGACAAATTACCAGGACCCTCGTTTGTTCCACCATCAGTTTCGGCCCTTCTATCACCAGTGGGCCAATATAACAACGGACCGATGGGTCCTAGAAGTCGCGAAGTCCAGACTTACGATTCCGTTCGCTTCCCTCCCTCCCCCAACCCCACCAACCCTATCCCTCTTCAGGGACCCGTCTCATGAGGATCTCTTAAGGCAAGAGGTCCCTGACAGTATCAGTGCTTGCCTGCCTGCGGTTGATGGGTCATATGGCTGCGACTACATTCGTGGTACATCATGCTTGACAGCATTTCTGATGCTTACAGCATTGGCTGGTTTTGGTATATATCCCAATGAAATCAAGTATACACTTCGGTTAGTCTATAAGGTGCCACAGGACCCCTCGCCGCTTATCCCAATGAAATGCGATCTACGAAAGGCGGTAGCACCTCCACCTTATGTCCGCACCTCTCTGTTGTGATGGACCAAGCCACACAATCTGATGGCAGGTGTCCCCTTTCATCATCCACAACCTACCTTTCAACTAACCACAGATGCATCCCTCATAGGTTGGGGTGTGCACATGAACGACATGAATATTCAAGGCAGATGGTCACCTACAGAAAGGATGCTGCACATAAACCTTCTGGAGCTAAGAGCAGCATTCCATGCGTGCAGACATTTCCGCGAATATATATCAAGGTCAACTACCAGGATATTAACTGACAATGTTGCCACGATGTTTTAGATCAACTGGCAAGGGGGAGTGAGATCATGCAGAGCTTTGTGCGTAGGTGATACGATTGTGGAATTGGTGCATCAGAAACAATATCCGTCTAGTAGCATCCTACTTATCCGGCATCAAGAATACGATCGCGGACAATTTGAGCAAACATTTCTTTCACGATCACGAGTGGGAAATATGTGCAGACATCCTTCAATATATCTCTTGCTTGTGGGGAATTCCCCGAATAGATTTGTTTGCCACAGTCGACAACTACAAGTGCCGATGCTTCTGTTCCAGAGTGGGCATTGGAGAAGAGCCGATAGGAGACGTGTTCCTAATCAGTTGGAAAGGACTGCTACTTTATGCGTTTTCCCCTGGCAATACTCATACTTAGAGTTCTAGAGAAGATCAACATAGACTCTGCATGGGTGATCTTCATAGCCCCAGCATTGGCGAGACAACCCTGGTACTCAGTTCTCCGTCTAATGTCTCTGCAGCCTCCTTACCCTCTGCCTCTCCTGCCAGACCTGCTTTCTCAGAACCCCGGTCAGCTTCTCCATCCCAAGCCAGAAACCCTGCATCTTAACAGCGTGGATCCTGATGGAGACAGTCTACCCGGACAACCTACTTGCGACATGGCATCGATTCACACTTTGGTGCTCTGATAATCGAATCGACCCTGCTGCTTCACTCCTACACCAGATCCTTGATTATGTCCTTTACCTCCAACGGGCAGAAATCTTGCTCTTGTTCCTAAAAGTACAGTTGGCTGCCATTAGTGTGTTCCATCACCCCATAGAGGGTGCATCGATCTTCACTCACCCAATCGCAAAAAGGTTCATAAAAGGTATAATGAACTTCAACCCTCCACATAGACCACCCCCACCTTCTTGGAACTTAGACCTAGTACCGGATACCTTCATGTACTCTCCGTTTGAGCCATTTGCACCGACTTCTTTCCAAATGCTCACGATGAAGGCAGTTTTTCTTCTAGCCGTCTTTGTTCATATCAGCACGTAGAGTTAGTGAGCTGGCCTCTATGATGGCAACATCCCCATTCGCATCATTCACTAGACTCATTTGTATTGCGCCTATACCCGGCCTTTATACCTAAAGTTTGTTCAAACTTTAACATCAACGAACCCATAGTATTACCCTGCTTCTACCCAAAAGCTCACTCTTGCTCACGAGAAGCTCTACTCCACACACTGGATGTACAGTGAGCACTTTCTTCCTACATTCATAGAAACCAAGAGTGGCGTAAAATGGACCGTTTGATGGTATCAACTACTGGTCTATCCAAGGGTGGTGCTCTATCCAGCCAGTGCATCGCAAGGCTTATAGTGGCATGCATTACAGCTTGTCACAACATTCGTAATAGACTTCTTCACTCTCAACCAAAGGCCCATTCTACGAGAGCAGGGGCTCCTTAAGCAGCGTTCCTGAGAGAAGTTCCTCTGAGTGATATCTGTAGAGCTGCCACTTGGTCATCAAACACAACATTCATGGAGCATTATGAAATTGCATAACGTTTGGCTGCTGATTCTGCGGTAACTTCATCAGTACTATCTGTTAGTGCTAAAACTAGCTCCAGAGCGCATCTGGGTACTGCTGTGTAGTCACCTACAGTGGAGCACCCACGGGGACCACTCGAAGAAGATGATGATGATGATACTCACTTTCGTGCAGTAATGATGTTTCTTTGAGATGTGTCCCTGTGGGTGCTCCATGTCCCGCCCTCCTCCCCGCTCTGGAGCTCTGTCAGTCTTCTTGCAGATGGCCGAGTGGTGAGAGGAACTAGCAGGAGCCGGACCGCGTGCGACAATCAAAGGGCATGAACGGCGTGAGACACTGATTGCGCATGCGCAGTTCGTCTGAATACAGCAATGGAAAAATCTCCGACCTGCGGCACTGAGATGAGCCCGACACCTACAGCGGAGCACCCAGAGGGATACCTCTCGAAGAAACATCTTTACTGCATGAAAGTGAGTAACTTTTTCTTTCCCTGTCTGGATCTGTTCTCCACTCGGCAGAACAGGAAGTGCCCGAGGTTCTGCTCCCTCATGCGGCTGGGGTGGAACTCCTTGTGGGATGCATTACTCGTTCCCTGGCCCGGGGATCTGCTCTACGCATTCCTGCCGTTCCCACTAGTCCACAGGGTGCTCTTGTGAGTGCGGGAGTTCAGGACGTCCCTGATCCTCATTGCTCCAGCGTGGCCCAGGCAGCACTGGTTCTCGATCCCCCTGAGTCTATTGTGCAAGAGGCCGGTGGCTCTCCCACTGGTCTCAGACCTGATTACGCAGGACGTGGGCAAGCTCTGCCACTCAGACCTGCATTCCCTGCACCTTATGGCATGGAAGCTCCATGGCTGACAGCAGCGGAGCTTCGGTGCTTGGCTCGTGTGCGGGAAGTACTATTGGGCGGTAGGAAACCTTCCACTAGGCCAAGTGTAAGTGGTTCTATATATAGGCTACCCAGAGGGGGTATCCTGTATGAATGCCCATGAGTTCCCCTGGTCCTAGACTGCCTTCTGGATCTTAAGCTTTTGGTATTCTCTTCTCCTCGATTAAGGTTCACCTAGTAGCTATCTCCACTTTTCACCTGGGCGCCAGGGGTAAGACCCATTTTGCAGAACTGATGATGAACAGGTTCTGGAAGGGCCTGGACAGGCTTTACCTGCACATTCCCTCAGTGAGATCTTAACTTGGTCCTGTCTAAACTCATGGGACCTCCCTTTGAATCCCTGGTAACGTGCTTGTTGCTGCATCAGTTTACAAGGTATCCCTGCTGGTGGCCATCATGTCATCCAGGCCCGTGTCTGAGCTGAGGGCTCTCACTTTGGACCCCCCTTCCAAATGGTTTTGTTTAAGGACAAAGTCAGATTGTGCCCCCTCCCCGCCTTCCTGACAATGGTGGTGACTAACTTCCATGTCTCACAAGACATTTTTCTGCCAGTCTTTTTACCCCAAGCCCCACTCATCGGGTAAGGAAAGTGTGTTGCACACTCTGGATGTTAGGACGGCTTTAGCCTTTTATTTAGAGAAAACAAAGCCCTTCTGTAAGTTGCCCCAGCTTTTCTTGCCATTGCAGAGCGGCTGAAAGGCCAACCGGTCTCTGCACGAAGGATCTCCTCCTAGATCACGGCATGTATTAGGGAATTCTATGGGCTGGTCGGGATTCCAGCTCCTCCCCTCATGGCCCACTCTACTAGAGCTCAGGCCTTCTCCACAGCTTTTGTGGCTCAGTTCCCAATCCTGGACATCTTCAGAGCTGCTACTTGGTCTTCTGTCCACATCTTTGCCAATCACTATGCGCTGACACATGAGGCAAGGGAGGACGCTGCCCTGGGTAGGGCTGTCCTCCATTCAGTGGAAGGTTAGAACTCTGACCCTGCCTCCTGGAGTTTCTGCTTTGGAGTCACTTACATGGGAATGGACATGAGCAATCACTCGAAGAAGAAAGAACGATCACTTACTTCGTAACTTTTGTTCTTCGAGATGTGTTGCTCATTTCCATTCCAAATCCCACCTGCCTCCCCTTCCTTGGAGTAGTCCGGTAAGAAGGAACTGAGGAGGTGGAGGGCCAGCAGGGTATATTGGCTGGTATACTGGCGCCATTCCAGGGGGCTCCCCTGCTGGCCCAACAGGTATTTCCAAGGAAAAATTTCCGACAATGCGTACACGCTGCACACATACACCTACATGGAATGGACATGAACAACACATCTTGAAGAACAACATTTATGAGGTAAGTAACCATTCTTTTTAAAGAGATTACAGATTTGCTTGATTAAAAATAACTAAATTGAAGTAATAGACTTTTGTAAGGTATTTGTCTTAGTACTACATAATGTTCTGAGGGGAAAAAAATATTAAAAAACAAAAGACGGATAAAGGCATATTAAAAGTATTAAGAACTGGCTAACTGACAGGTCTAAAACAGCAGTTGTAATTGGAAGTCCATCATCGAATAGGAGTGTTTCTAATGACATTCCCTAAGAATTAGTTCTAGGTCTGATGCTGGTCAGTGTTTTTTGTCCATGTTCTGGAAATAAATATAAAATTATTGTTCATAAAATGTGTGGATTGTGCAAAGATTGACAACATGGTTAATAATGCTGAGGAGAGCGCAGTAGCACAGAATGATCTTGGTAATCAGGGACTTCTCAAACAAAATGGTATTTTAATACAGCCAAATGCAAAGTTATACATTTAGGAACATTGAATCAAGGCTATATATACAGAATGAGAGAATAATATGGAAACTACTGACTTGAAAAGGATTTATAATGGACAGAAAACTGAAGATGAGTTGCCATTAGGGTGCTGTGGCAGAAAGGACTAATCTGCAATTCTTGGATATGATTGAGGAATATATACAGTAGGGGTAAGGAGGTGAATTTATCTTTGCATATGGCATTGGTGAGACAAGTACTGCAATACTGTATGCAATTCAGGTGTCTACATTTTCTAAAGAACATTGTAAAACTGGTGCAGAGAAGGGGAAATAAAAAGGATTCAAGTATTGGAAAAACACAGAGATTTAAGTTGCTCAATTTGTTTAGATTATTAAAAAGGTGATTATGACATCATTCTAGTGTATAACTTACCTTAATGGGGAGAAAATATGATACACTAAACACTGTTTCACTTAATGGACTATATGTTAGGGTAGGCTGGAAATTAAAACTTGAAATATTCAAACTAGAAATATTGCACACATTTGTAAGTGAGGGTGGTAAGCTGTTGAAACAAACTGCCAGAGAAAAAGATGGATTCTCAATCTTGAAGTCTTCAGATCAAGACTGAGTATCTTTCTAGAAGATAGACTTTTGTCAAACACAAGTTATTGGGCTCCACACAAGGGCTAACTGTGATATTCTCTGGCCTGTGAGGAAGCTATGACATTAGCATCCATCTGCTGAAATTTTGAAGCAAACACCTTCATGCTTTCTCAGATGCTTTCCCTTGCACTTGAGAGGCGCTTCCTGTAAAGATCTGCAGAACAAGCGTAATATCCTCCTTCAAAACTCTATAAAACTCTGCTTTGTCTCTGTTGGCGCTATTCCCCACTTGGACACTTTGCGTGCAGAGGGTGGGAGCTCGCAAGAGACCTTAAATACCTTCCCTCCATAGGTTTTGCTTAGAAAAACTCCCCAGGGTCACAGATTCACTGACTTTGGGACATAGCTGCCACCACCAAGTGAAACAAGAAACCCTTTTCTTCTTGAACCCAGGAGGGAAGCACTTGGACTTCTTCCAGAAGGGTATCCCCAAGCTCTTCTACTTCAAGAGAGCTTGGAAGAGAGAGAAACCAAACTGGAGTCTCTGTAGCTGACCTCTCAGTCTTAGGCATGCATACACAGACCCAGACCTCCTGTTTTCTTCCAGGACACAAGAATCAAATTATCGCCTTAAAGAGCAGATTAAAACACAGAGAAAAAATTACATCTCTAGCCACGGCTTAAATAGTGAACAGAGGTGGAGGGAGAGCACATGGATTTTATACAGAGAAGGTTTACCAAACAGCAAAAGAAAGAAAAAGAATCTAATCGCAACTAAATTATATGTTTTCGCTGTACTCATGATCCGTGCTGATCGATACTTCAAGGCCCAGTTCACTCCCATGTCCAAGTATTTTTTATAGGCATGGTAATTCTGATTACTGCATCTGCTCCCTCCATCCCTTGACTTAGAATTTTCACACAGAGAGCAGGCAAGGTATCTACATGGAATTTAAATTTCAGCACTGTATCCTATTGGTTCTTCTGGCCCCCTGCCAATACCCATGCTAGCTACTTAAGCTTAACTCTTTAGTCACCAGGTTCTGGCCAGCACTCCTGCTATCCATCACAGCTTCATAGACTAAAAAATATTTGGTCCTCTTACACCTCTGCCTATCATCCCATATAATACTGTCCTGGTTGTATCTATCTGTTGTCTCTTGTTATATAAACGGAGGAAAGGGCTGCCTTTTTGTTTTGCACTTGTACAACAGTTAGCAGAATGGGGCTCTGATCCATAGCTGGGGCGCCTAGATGTTATGATACAAATAGTAATTAGTTACCAAAAGCCCATGTTGTCCCAGAGCTATGCATATGGGCCATGTAAGTGTCCAATTGGAAGTCTTGCTCATAGTAGTAAAACTGTCACATGTAAATTAGGTATGGAGTGGAAGAATGATGATTGATTAAGTTACCTCTGATACCACAATGGCCTAATGCTATTGGCATGGCATAGATGCACCTTTGTGACAGTAAGGCATGTCATTTGCAAAATAAAAAAATAGCTGAGAATTAAAAAATTGGATGGTGACAGACCACAAATACCATTGATACTGAAGTCTTGTGATATTGTGAACAGAAAGGACTCTCAGCCATGCTTGCAGTTGTTTCCAGTGCTTCACGCTACTCAGCAAACATTATAGGCGGGCCTCACCAGCAGGACCTCAGCCAGTGGTTAACAGATTAAACAAATCGTTTAATCCATGAGTGGGCAATAATTTTTGATGTGGGGGCCACTCCCAAGAATTTGGAAAGTGGTTGAGGGGAGCACTCCTCCAAGAGGTGTGGGGTCTGGGATGGAGATTGGGTGCACAAGGGAACTTGGCGTAAGAGGAGGGAGTTTGGGTGAAGGAGGCAGTTGTGACATTGGGCATGGATTGTGACTTAGGGCAGGGAATTTGGGTACTGGAGGGGGTGCAGGGATTTGGGTTGTAAGCTAGGGTAAGAAAGTACTGTGATCTAGAGCAGGGGGTTGGGGTGCCGGATCTGGGAGAGGATATGGGTACAGGAGCGGGGCAGAGGATTTGATTATGTGGAGTAGGGGTAGGAGTTGGGGGCAGAGGGTCAAGGAAGGGAGGGACTGGGGTGCCAGAGGTAGGCTCTGTTAGGAGACTTGCCAGCCAGCAATGGTTCCTGAATCAAACTCTCTGCCTACCCCGCCCCCACACAAGCTGCAGCCATGTGTTCTGGAGCCCCTTGTGCTTCGTGGCTGCATGTTATTGAAACAGGCAGCTCCCATTGGCCAGTTTCTGGCCAAAAACCGGCCAATGAGATTGTGCTGGGGGCAGGAGCAGCTCCTAAAGCTTCCCCTTCCCCTCTGGACTCTCAGGCTGTGTCTACACTGGCGTGCTCTTGTGCAAAAACATGCCGCCTGTGTACACTGGCCACTTGCACAAGTAAACTGACATACTGTAGAAAATCAGGGCTTCTTGTGCAAGAACTCTGATGCTCCCTCTCAGGAAGAAGCTCTCTTGCGTAAGTCTTCTTGCACAAGAGGCCAGTGTAGACAGTCAGCCAAGAGATTTTGCGCAAGAACCTGCCGAATGGGAAAAAAGCCAAGTGGCCACTTGGATGCTCCGTACTCGCACTCACAAGCTCCTTACTTCCTGATAACCCGAGCCCCCTTAAAGGCACACGCAGCCTGCAGAGGACACGCGGCAGCAGCACCTCTGCCACCTGAGCTCTCCTGCGTGGCTCTGCCTTGCTGCAACCACCAGCACCACCAGGATGGCCGCTCCAGGGGAGCAGCAGCAACCCGCACCCTCCGTGCAGGAGGCCCCGAGGGGCACGAAGAGGCGCGCCCCATCCTGGTACCCAACTGAAATCGAGGCTCTGCTGGACCTCTAGGCTGACGAGGAGGCCCTCCATGACTCCCGTGCCCGTTGGCGGAACATGGACATATTCCACTGCACGGCCCAGGCACTCTCCCACCAGGGCCATCCAGCCCAGTCCCTCGAACAGGTCTGGGCCAAGGTAAAGGAGCTGCGCCTGGGCTATGTCCGGGCCACCAACGGCCAGGGCGCAGGAGCCGACACCTGCCCCCCATTACGACCGCCTCCATGCTATCCTGGGCAAGGTGGCACCCCAGGGACCCTCGGTGCCTGTGGACACCAGCAGGTGCCCCCTGTCACCAGGCACATCGAGGCGGGGGATGAGGCGGAGCTGCCCACCGGCACCTGGTCGGAGGACGAGGATGACCAGGGAAGCACCATCAACCCTGCATCTGGAAATGGTGTCAGGCAGCCCGGACGTCTCCCGGGAGTCATCGGAGGCCGGGGAAGGATCTTCTGGTGAGTTTTGCACTTTGCATTCCCAAGGGCGGGGGAAGGGGAAGGGAGTGTCACTCAGGCAGCGCGAGCTGCACGCTGTGTACCAGTATGCAACCACATGCAGCCTGGTGACTGTGCGGCATGTGGACGTGGCAGGCAGCTCCAGGACACGCCTGGGACCGCGCTGCTCGCACACGTCCGGACCGGGGGGGAAAGGGAGTGCCGGCTGGAACCAGCCAAGGCCCCAAGGACTCAGACCAGACCCCACACCTCCTGAAGGGTGCAGCACACCGACAGCATGCCGTCATGCCCGGCTGTGCGACAGACAGCTGCTCCTGGGAAAACCGCAGCCTCTCAGCCTTGTGAGCACGGCCCCCGCTGAGCCCCTCGCCTGCTCCCGGCGCCTCGGCTGGCCCCCCCGAGGGAAGTCCCATGCTGCGGCCACATACGTCCCTGGGCTATGTGTGCGAGGGCTAGCAGGAGGGGGAGGGAGAAAGTGATTGGCCTGGCTCTAGGGCCACCTGAGTTTCGCTGCAAGGATGGTACACTCCCCAGTCACCCCTGGTTCCGTCCCCGAGAACATCCAATGTGCTGAGGATCTGAGAGCCCAGACCATGTCTGACATATGTGCTCCCGGGCACTGTGGGGATTCATCTTGCTCCCCGTCAGACTCCATTGAATGGTCCAAAGCCTTCACAGCCTCCCCTGGCAGGGAGTGCCACTGGTTAACACACCGCATGCCAAGGGGCCAGGACACAGACTGGTGGTTACAATACATGGAGGAGCACCCTACTCCTGCGGGGGGGAGGGGGCGCTGTATGTAAACATCGCCCTCACAGCATACTTTGGGCACGCCGTGCATTATAGGATGGCATTGCCCGATGCACCTGCCATCCTTCCCATGCCCGTGCCCCCTCCTGCTGCCGCCATGCCCCCACCTCCTGCTCCCCGTCTTGCCTACCTCCCTGTGCTGCCTGCCTCGATCCGGCCTGAAGGCCATCCAGTGCTCCACCCCCGCAGAGGCAGTGGCATGGGCCACCCCTCCCACCAGTAGCTCCCCCTCCCCCAGTTCAGAGCCCCCTTCCTCCTCCCACCCTATGTCCCCAATGTTAATAAAAAGTTCAATGGGTTGTTTGACAAAAAATTGTGTTGTTTATTGGGAGGTAAGGGGTGGGGGAAGGGTTGGGGATGGGAGGGAGGTGTAAAGGGAGACAGAGGCGACCCTACTGTGAGGCCTGGGAGAACATCTCCATCAGGGCCTTCCATATGTGCACTCCATCCTGGTGCGCCTGGCGGGTGGCAGCTGTGCGGGGCTGCTCGAATGCCTAGCCCTCAGCTGCCATCCACGCCGGGAGGAAGGCCTCCCCCTTCCGCTCCACAACATTGTGAAGCACACAACATGTGGCCACTACCTTGGGTATGTTCCGCTCACCCATCTCAAGGCGGGTGAGCAGACAACAAAAGCGGGCCTTCAGACAGCCGAAGGCGCACTCGAGCTGGTTGTGGGCCCAGTTGAGGTGATCGTTGAATCGTGTCTGGTCGGGGTCTGTCCGCTCCGTGTAGGGCCGCGTCCCCCACAACACATACTGGCATGAGCACATCCCCAACAGTAAATTCCCGCTGGGGGGAGAAAGTGCCTGCCTCCAGCCTGTGAAACAGGCTGGAGTGTCGTAGGATGTGGGTGTCATGTGCCCTGCCGGACCACCCTGCATAAATGTCCGTGAAGTGGCCACGGTGGTCCACAAGGGCCTGGAGCACGATGGAAAAGTACCCCTTGCGGTTGACGAAATGGGCCGCTCGATGCTCCGGGGCACAGACAGGGATGTGGGTCGCATCCAGGGCTCCCCCACAGTTGGGGAACCCCAGGGCAGCAAAGCCGGCCACTGTTGTGTCCACGTCCCGCAGGCGGATGACTCGCTGGAGTAGGATGTTGTTGATGGCATGGACGACCTGCAGAAGAGTGCACAGAAACACAGGGGAACGCATCACATAAGGCAGGATGAGTGCATGCTTCCTTGGGAGGTTTCCGCTTCCTTGGGAGGTTTCCACTCCCTCTGTGATGCCCTCTGTCCTCACATACACCAGGGCCCCCTCACCCTTATGGGCTCCCCCCGACCAGCAGGCCTGTGTGAGGGAGGGATGGCACAAACTCCTGGGTGACGGGGCATTCCCCACTCTCCCCATCCCCCCCAGCCTGGAGTCTTCCCTTCCCCCGGGCATGGAGTGCAGCACTCCCCTCCTGCCCCCCCCCCCCCGACTTACCTGCATCACGACGGCAGCAACGGTGTATCTGCCCACCCTGAACTGGTGTGCCACCGATCGGTAGCTGTCCGGGGTGGCCAGCTTCCAGATGGCAATGGCAACCCTCTTGTCTACGGGGATGGGGGTGTGTCTCTGGAGCGCAGGGGCGAGCCAGGCACATAGCTCCAGGAAGTCTGCTTTCGCATTCGAAAGTTCCGGAGCCATTACTCATCATCCCATTGCCGCAGGACCACCTGGTCCCACCAGTCAGTACTGGTGTCCAGTCTCTACAATGGTCTCTCCACGGAGGGGTGCCACAGTCCAGAGCGACCTCCATCTCGAGGTCCTGGAGGAGGAATGCAGCAGCATGGAGCAGCAGCTGCAGGCAGTCCAAGATGGCCGGAAGGGGCCAGAGCAGGCACAAGACCACCCCTCGCTCCATGGCACAGCAAAAGAGGTTATGGCAAAAAATGAGCAAAAGGCAGAGCTGTAGTGTCCAAGAAGGCAGAGGGCAACCGCAACTGGAAACTACTACGGCTGTCAGTCCCTGCAAGAGGTCCTAAAGCTCGCAGCAGGAGAGAAACAGCTGTCCAGGGAGATCTTTTTAAGCATGTCTCTCAAAGAAGCTCCAGCTCCCGCCCCTGGAAAGTCCTGGTGCCCTTTTGCCCTCTGCCAAGCTGTTCCGGACTCATGCTTTTGCTCAAGAGCGTCCCGCCAATGTAGATGCTCTCTTGTGCAAAAGCGCATGTCTCTGACGATGCTCCGTGGCCAACGTAGACGCTCTTTTCCACAAGTACTTTAATGCAAGCACTCTTGCGCAAAACGGTACTTGCGCGAAAGAGTGCCAGTGTAGATGTAGCCACAGTTTTTAAAGAAAAACTGCCCCGTAGCTGTGTTTCTGAGCAGCTTGCAAGTGGGGTGAGGTATGGGGGCACTTGCCTGGGGCTCCCTGCAGTGTCCACGGGCCTGATCTGGTGGCTTGGTGGGCTGGATTTTGCTGAGCCCTGGTTTACCCAGATAACTCTTTTGGGCAGTTTTTATATCCCTAGTAAGTTCATTGTCAGAGATCAGCCACTAGGTGGTGGTGTTACAACAGAGGATGTCAACATCCCTTATTTGTAATAACTACTTGAAATGCATGAATTAAGATTGGCTCGTTTCAGTAAATTGAAAAGTTAATACATTTGGGCTGTGTCTAGACTGGCCAGTTTTTGCGGAAAATCAGCCGCTTTTG
>JANRFK010004149.1:120530993-120541767 GCA_030068395.1 Apalone spinifera | reverse complement strand
CTAATCTACATGCCTCTGGCGACAGAGGCATGTAGTCTAGACGTACCCTTACAGTATAATTCTTTCTACCTTCACACTTGCCATAAAACTTTCCAACATAATGCAGAACAAACGTGAACTCACGAGCATCCGCAGTTTACTTTAACACAACAGGCTGGCATTACTCCAGCAACGGTGTCTCCAGTGTCAATACAGCTAGATAAGAAATACTAAGTCGCTTTACTCTGAGGTCGAATTCCTCTTCTCACCCTTCCCTGAATTCACTAGAAGTCGAAGCAGCCAACCAGAGGGGTAAACAACAACAGTACCCTAGAACACTGAGTCATGTTAAAGAGACAAAAAGGCTGGACACTGTGGGGAAGAAAGTCTATTCCTCAGCCTCCCTCCAACTGAGAATTGTGAATTATGTGGCTCTACTAGCAAAATACTTGCACAACATGGTTGAATCATTTAATTTCTTTATTGAATATATACCAGAGGATGTGAGGGAGCAGTTTGAATCAAATATCAGAGAAGGCTCATTGATTTCTCGAACAGCTCTACAGGCACTGTTAGATGCAGCAGACACAGCACGCAGGTCGATTGCATCTGCAGTAGTGCTGAGATGGATGTCATAGCTGCAGCTGTTGGGGTTCCCCAGGGAGATTCAATTGAACATCGAGGATCTTCCATTCGAGAGTGAGAAGCTCTTCGCAGAGGCAGCAAACTCAGCTCTCCGCACATCGAAGGACTCCAGGGCGATGCTCCGCACACTAGGAATACAGCTGCCCGGAGCCAAGAGGAAACAGTATAACAGAAGTTTCAGAACATCAGGATATACACGATAGCAAAATCCCCATGGGAACAAAAGGTGTACAAGACAGACTCGACAGACAGTCAGATGAGCAATCATCGATCCAGGTGTCCACCTCACGTCAGCAAATTTGAGGATTTGGTCGAAGGTACAAAGCCCAGATTCTCTAGGGCAGGTACAACCAACCAAACAACTATTTGGAAACAGACTTGCTGCATTCTACCCAGCATGGAAAACCATTACCTCGGACCAATAGGTCCTAGAAATAATACGAACCGGATACTGCCTACCATTCCCAGCAGTTCCACCAACCCACCCCCCTTCCCTGTCCCTCTTCAGGGACCCCTCTCACGAGTTGGTCCTTTTGGAAGAAGCACCTCCTAGAACTAGGTGCTATAGAGGAGGTACCCAGCTGCTACATAGGAAGGGGATTTTATTCCAAATACTTTCTAACTGTTAAGAAATTGGGGGGTGGAGGCCCATCTTGGACCTATGTGGACTCAACTGGTTCAAGTATCCAGTATCGATGGGTCAAGATGGTCATGCTGGCAAAGATCATACCTGCCTTGGAGAAAGGAGCATGGCTAGCTGCCCTCAACATCAAGGACACACATTTTCAGCTATCTATTCACCTGGCTCACAGATGATTCCTTAGGTTCACCATCAAAGACTTCACTATCAGTACAGGGTGCTTCCCTTTGGGCTGTCCATGGCATCCAGAGTCTTTCTTTTCCAAAGTTCTGTCCATGGTAGCTGTACACCTGCGACGATAACAAATGACCATATTTCCATATCTCGATGATTGTTTGATCATGGCACCCACCTATAGTGACACGGAACAATCACTGGAATCAACGAGAGCGCTGTTCGACATGCTTGGGCTCCTACCGAATTTGGGAAAGTGCGCCCTCACTCCTACCCAGATGCTGAAGTTTTTAGGGGTGCAGTTGGACTGCACTTGGGGCATAGCCTCACTGCCGACCCACAGATGGTCGAGAAAGCGCAACTGGATTGTATTTGTACAAAGTTGTGCACACACAATGGCAAGTACGTGCCTGCAAATACTAGGACACATGGCAGCGTCCATGTTTGTGGTCCCAAATGCCTGTCTACATATGGGGCCATTACCAGGCATGGCTACACTCCCTGTACTTCCCCAGGCACAATCCATTCCACAACACAGTCCATGTGCCCAGCTGGGTCAAAGCCACCCTAAGTTCGTGGACAGACATAAACAATGTCTGCACAGGACTTCCATTTGAAATGCCAATGCCATCCTTTACTATCATGACAGATGTGTCCCTGCTGGGTTGGGGAGCATGATATTACAGGGACAACGGACACGTGAAGAATCCTGGCTTCATATCAGTTTGTTTGAACTGAGTGCAGTGAGGAGAGCATGCTCCCAACCCCTCCCGCACATAGGAAACAAAACTGTGAGGATATTGTTGGACAATGTCGCAATGACATATTACATAAACAGGCAGGGGGGCGCGAGGTCTCGCAGCCCATGTGCAGAAACAATGAAACTATGGCGATGGTGTATTGTACACAACATCACACCTGTTGCAATGCATTGGGGCAAGGACAATGTACTAGCGGATTCCCTCACAGACAATTGCCACAGAACCACAAATGGGAGATCAATAAATCCATCATAAACTACCTTTTCAGGCGGTGGGGATACCCAATTGTAGACTTGTTTGCAATGCACATCAATTCCAAGTGCCCCTGGTATTTTTCCAGGGCAGGCATTGGACCACGATCGCTTGGAGATGCGTTTGCAATACACTGGGACTTCCCACTTGTGTATGCATTTCCACCTATATCTCTCATACACCAAATGGTAATGAAGGTCAAGCAGGAGGCAGCAAGAGTCATACTCCTGTCCCCCAATTGGCCAAGACAAATTTGGTACCCTGTCAAACTCCAACTAGCACGTCAGCTGTACACATTTCCCCCGGTGCGAGCTCTCTTGACTCAGGACACAGGGTGTATACCACAACCCAGGCTACATACACTAAACCTGCTAGCGTAGATGCTTGTTGGCTCTCGTACAAAGAGTTAACCCTGCCTCGAAGGGTCAGAGACATCTTCATTAATTCCAGGAAACCCATTACGAGATTAACTTAACTGCAGAAGTGGGCCAGATTTGCAGCCTGGAATTTGGCTTGAGCACAGGATCCACAAGGCGGGGATAGCAGACGTACTAAAATATATCCTTCACCTGCAGGACAAGAGATTAAGAGATTTCTCAAAGGGATACGGAACTTGCATCCACTGTGTAGAGATCCAGTGCCTTTGTGGGACTTGAACCTCGTGTTGAGTTCAATCATGAGATGGTCTTTTGAGCCACTTGCAACCTGTTTGCTACTACACCTGCTGATGAAGGTAGCCTCGTTGTGATAACATCAGCCAGGAGAGTGGGAGAGAAAGCAGCACTTATGGCAGACCCACAGTACACTGTATTTCACAAGGACAAGGTTGTCCTCAGAACCCACCCGAAATTCCTCCCCAGGATACCTACCTCATTCCATTGTAATGAACTGATATATCTGCCTGCGTTCTTCCTGAAACCGCACAAGGACAGGAAACAGGCAGCGCTGCACACACTGGATGTACACAGGCATTAGGCTTTTCCTTAGAACGCACTTAGGCTATTTGTGTCTTCCACGGACAGATCCAGAGGTCAACCTCTTTCCAAACAACGAATATCCAAATGGATTTCTACATGCGTATATACCTGGCTTACTCCTAGAAACACAGACAGCCACCAGCAGTTATGTGGGTACACTCCACAAGAGCAGTATTTACCACAACTGCTTTTCTCAAGAGTCTTCCCATGAACATCATATGCAAAGCAGCAACATGGGCTTTGGCTAATACTTTTGCACAACATTACCCTATTGAGTCCTTTCAGGACTTAGACACTAGATTTAGATGTACTATACTGTCCAACATCCAATTCTGCATCACAGAGCGCCCACCGCCAAGCAGGAATACTGCTGCGTAGTCACCTAAGTGGAGCACCCAGGGATACCCTCAAAGAAGGGAAGGTTACTCACCTTGTGCAGTAACTGGAGTCCTTCAAGATGTGTCCCCGTGGGTGCTCCACACATACCCTCTTCCCCTCCACTCCAGGCTAACAGAGTCTGGCATAGAGAAGGAATGGAGGGAATGTGTTGTCTGAGAAGGAGTTTAGTAAAATTTGGATGGGTAAGGCTCGCCAATGTAAACACCATTCCCATATCAGGAATAGTAATATACAAAAACCTGTAGGAGAACACTTCAATCTCCCTGGACTCTCAGTAGCAGATTTAAAGATAGCCATCCTGCAACAAAAAAACTTCAAGAACAGACTCCAAAGAGAAACTGCAGAGCTACAATTAATCTGGAAATTTGACACCATCTCAGGATTAAACAAAGACTGTGAATGGCTAGCCAAATACAAAAGCAGTTTCTCCTCTCTTGGTGTTCACATCTCCATATCAGCTGCTAGAAGTGGGCCTCATCCTCCCTGACAGAATTGACCTCGTTATCTCCAGCCTTTACTCTTGATTGGAACTTTTTCTTATGCTTGTAAGTTTATACCTGCCCCTGGAATTTCCACTACATACATCTGACGAAGTGGGTCTTCACCCATGAAAGCTTATGCTCTTATAAATCTGTTAGTCTATAATGTGCCACAGGACTCCTTGTCGCTCTCTGTTGTTAGTGATCTAGTGTTTAATTTTACCTCAATCTGGCATGGTTACTCAGATTTGTCAACAGAAATAATGGCCCACGTGGCATCTTTCCTTCCATCTTTTGCAGTGAAGACTGATGTAAAGATTTCATTTAGTTTCTATACAATGGCCTTAACTTTCTTAAGTGCTCCTTTAGCAATTTGATTGTCAGTGACCCCACTGATTGTTTGGTAGACTTCCTCCTTCTGATGTAATTAAAAGTAACAGCAACATTATTTTTTGAGACTTTGGCTAGTTGCCCTTAAAAATTCTTTTTTTGGGGGGGAGATTTTCAAATTATACTTTTATTCTTGATTTGACAGAACTTGTTCCTTTCTAGTTGTCTCAGTAGGATTGGACATCTACATTTTAAAGGATGAGTTTGCCTGAAGTGTTTGGTAAATCTGTTCAGGTTTACAAAGGCTGGTATATACCTACTTTACATTGATGAAGAGGTGAACTGATTAATGTACAGTGTATTTCTGAGGTACAAGGCTGGGAGCTAGCAGAATTTGACTGGTGCTTTTCTCTGTGATTCATGAGTGGCTCTGGGAGCGTTCATGCAATCTAGATGGGTATGGTAGAGATGTTACATTTTGTTTAATCAGCTATTGGAGTAATCTATAGCTCGATTAGTCGATAAGGGGGGTGCTCGCTATCCCATTGCGCCTCTTCCTTTGAAATGTACAAGAGCTTTCTGCCTTTGAAGTGTACAAGAGCCATGGCAGCTCCTGTACATTTAAGAGGGGTAGAGGCAGCGGAATGCAAAGCGTTCCCCTCTGCGCCTCTTTCTTTGAAATGTACAAGAGCCGCAGGCAGCAGTGGGACTGTTTCAGTCCCTACTTACGCTGTTGCCCTGCTGCCCCCTGCTTTCCCTGCGCGCCTTCCTCCCTGTGGAAATGGTATTGGTGTAGGTTTCCGACTTTTAAGCTGGCTCCCCCAGCACCGCCTCATGCTCTCCTTCCCCCCACACCCCTTTTTGCCTCTCTGTGATAGAAGTAGCAAGGATAGAGGGAAGTGACTAGTCGAGTTCCTACTCAACTACCCAAGAAGCATTTGCCACTTACATCCCTAGGGTGTGGAGTTCCACATGTGGTTGTGCTAAGTGATAGCAGCTGGAGGGTTTAGCTGCTGGTCATTTTCAAAGCACTGAGAGCGAGCCCAGACTCGAGTGTTAAGAGGGGACAGAGTCCAACAATCCCAGGCAACACTCCAGGGATCCTGTCACAGCCACCCTGAAGGTTCTCTTGGCAGCAGTATCTGCTTGCTACAAGTTTGTTCTTAAACTTCTCTGACCCCACTGGCTGAGGTTTCCTTCAAGTGGTAGCAAATACTTTCCATTGCTGTTACAGAACTTATCTGCCTTTTGGGACCCTAATCTTTTCCTAACAAAGTTAATGGGTTCATCCCACGAAGCATCTCTAGAGCTTCCATTAAAATGGTCATCCTGATAAATATCTATGCTGGGTAGCAGGGTGATTAAGCCTAGTGCTTTACGTTAGTTCAAAGACAAGTTCACAGTGAAACCTCAGATCCATCTTAGTGCCCAAAATGGACAATTTTTTACCTGTCTCAGTAAATTTCCTTTTTAATTTTTTTCCCAGACTCCCTGTACAGCTGGGGGAATCTTACCTGCAGAGTTCATGTATACAGCACTGTTTATTTCTACCTAAAAAGACTACAGCCATTAGAAAAACAGATTTTATTACATTATGGGGAGAAATGTAAAGGGCAATCTACCATCTCTCACTCCATGGGGAGCTGCGCAGAGCTTTGTTATACCTTAGATCAGTGGCCCCCAATCATTTTATTCACAAAATCACTTTCGGCATTTCAGTGCAACCGAATATCTACCCCGCCTGCTCACTCCATGTCACCCCTCCCCCCATTGCTCACTCTTTCCTACCCTCAATCACTTTTTCTGGGCTGAGTCATGGGGTCCTGGCTCTGAGAGGAAACAAGGGTTGGTGCAGGGAGCTGAGGTGCAGGAGGGGGTTCAGGCTGTAGGAGAGATGTGGGTTGCTGTGTCTGGGAGAAGGGCCAAAGCATGGGTGCAGGGAATTGACTTGGGGAGCAGGGCTCAGGGCTAGGCCTTGGGGTGCAGGAGGGAGTGGAGGATGCTGGCTCTTGGAGGGGGTATCAAGCTGGGCTAGAAACCTGGGGTGCAGGAGTGGTTGTGGGGTGCTGGCTCTAGGAAGAGAGCAGGGACACAAGGGGAGTGCTGGCTCTGGGAGGGTGCTCACATATGCAGGAGGGGATTTTGATCCTGGCCCCAGGAAAGCAGTGCAGTGAGGCTCCGACTGTGGCCCCAGCCCTGCACAGATACAAATGTCTATGGATGGACCTTGGTATCCACTGATATGAAGGGCTGTACTCCGAGAAGACACTGTGGCCAATTGAGAGGAATGTAATGTCCCTGCTTCTAGGAGCCAGTGCCCTGAGCTAGCAGCCCCTCCCAGTCATGCAACTGTGCCACCCCCAGCCTTGTCACCATCGGGGCTGTATGACCCCAGAGAGGAGACATGGCTGGCGGCAAGACTGGGGATGGTACTGCCACGTGGCTGGGGAGGAGCTGCCAGAGCAGGGCACTGGCTCCTGGGAGCAGCAGCATCGTGGTGTTTTCCTTTGGACACAGAGTCATCTGGGAGCAGAGCCCTGCAGATCAGTGGACGCTGATGTCTATCAGCGGATAGGCAAACAAACAAACAAGCAAACCAGACTGAAATGAAACTCTCTTATGTTTTTGTTCCATTTCCTTATTACCTATTTCAATTTCATTATTAGAAGAGGTATACTACATCATTTATGAATGACTAGCTATATAATCTCTATAAAATGTGAAGTGTTAAATGCTCAAAGTTAATTTTTGATTCTGAATGACCTTTTAGAAGTTTATTATGTGAGACTTTCTGTCCATGAAGATTAGTAGAGCAGTAAACCATAAATCCCAGTAGCACTAGTGCATCTATATCTCATTTTATTAAGAAGCCACTAAGCCTTCCAGTGAATTCAAAGAAGAGTTATTTAAAACATCTGTTTTGAAGAAAAGATCTAAGAGAGCAAATACATTAAAATAACTTTTAAATGCATAAATTTGTTAATATTAAGTTACTAAAATGATATACAATTAGTAGTCATTGAAACACATTTAAAAATAAACATAACCATGACATGTGCTTGACATGGATTAGAACCTCAGTGTATTATCAATTGAAAGAAGCAGTGCAGTGCTAATTAGTGGTTTCCTGCCTTTGACCATGATTCCCAAAAGCACCGTAAATAGGTTAAATATAACCGTGTAGAATAAACTGGTTGTACTGCATTGAAGATGGATGTTGTCCTTTCCCCCACCCTCTTTATGTCCTTGTTTCTTAAATCAAAATATTAGAAAATCAGTGGTAGTGTTAGCTTTCTCTTGGAATATTGTCTTGTATAAGTATTCTATAAGCTTATTTTTATTGTTCAGTTAAAAACATTTAACTAGTGCAGTTAATGAAAAAGCACAGTTATATACATGTTCTCTGTTTTTGTTCACTTCACATTTATAATTTAAGTAGTGATAAAGTAGTATTGGATTTTACTACAGTCGGGGATTGAAACTTGGTTATTTAGTGATCCTGCCTTTCACCACGCAGTGCATTTTTTCATGTAGTCAGAGGATCTTCCTAGTCCACTGCTTATAGCATCCTACTGTACCTGCTAATCGACTCACTTCCTGGTTATCGGCTAACAAAAGGACAAGAGCTTTGATCCCTGCAGACCTTGGAAGGGATAATAGTACAAAAGAAAATCAGGTTTGATTGCATTTTTGGTTGCAGTAATGAGTACACTTTCAGATGAGTAATAGATATAAAAGATAAATATACTGATAGATGGATACAACTTGGAGAAAAAAAAATGAGCCTCAGTTAGAGATTGTATCCACGATTTGCAAATGATGCTGCTGTAATTCTAGCTGCAGTTTTTACTGATCATTCACCGCTGAGCAGTTGGTAGGGAAGTGAGACTGCCTGGCAACCACCTGCAGAGCTGCAGAGATGAATTACATTTTTGGAAACAACACATTCCTGTATTCTCGTGCCAATCGAGGCAGCAACACTATTTCCAACCATAGCTCTGTAGGCCCAAAGCCGAAGCAGTGGGCAAAAAAGGGCTCGGCAGACGAACTACGAACTGAGCCCGAGCCTTCTCGCTGGCAGCAGATACTGGCATTTTTCAGTGGTGGACACAGCTTCATTGACTGCATTTCTGTAGCTGCCAGCTCCAATCAGGTAATGTAGCACTTGCTGAAATTATTTAGCATCTGCATTTTATGATTACTGATAATTCAGGAATAGTAGGCTGTAATATGTGCACACCCCACGGAATCTGCAAGTAATGTTTGTATATCTTTTTTTCATTTCTAAATCTTTTAAATGAAGTTTGACATAGTATGTTTTAGGATTAATGCATGAAAATGGAATTAAAATAATTTAACTTGATCAAAAATGTGCTCTCATTTTTAAATAGTCTCACTTGAAATGGAAACCATAAAAATAATAACATTATATATGAATTAGGGACATTAAACACTAGAATACTAGCTAGAATTTTCAATTCAATGACAATTAAAAAATAATTTAGATAAATGTAATTGCAAGATGACTGTTCAAATGAACAGAATGGATATTGTTAGTTAAACGTAATCCTGCAACCCTGGGAAACAGAGTTTTCTGGATTAAAGATTTTGCTGGGCCATGGAGAGAGTGAGGGGCATAGGGGTAGGATGCTTATCTGGTGCTCTGCATCCCCCGCCACTCCCAGGTGCTGCCCCGCCTCCCCACTGATCCCATAGCCTCTAGCAGAGCATGTCATTGTGCTGGTTTTCCCCTGGCTGATGGGGAGTGGGAGCAGAAGCTTGCAGAGCCACTTTGACCTCTGCCAGCCAGGGTCTTTACCACAGGTATTCCTGAACTAGGGACACCTGGAGTATAGAGGTTCTAGTGTATTTGTTATATCTCAGAACTACTGGGTTATAATTGCATGTTTAATCATGCACAAGCAATCTACCAATGAGATTAAAATTATATATATTAAAATAGTTCTTTGTGTGGAATATACATTAATGTTATCATGTCTAGGTTGTACATATAAAAGCATACCCTTTGTTACAAAGATAAATGTCTATGCAACTATTTTTAAACTGTACCCAATGCCAGGTTTATGTAGGAGAGAGATTCCACATTGAAACAGAGCTAAAGAGGATGTAGGATGATACATTTGAATTGTGAGGGTTTTTTGGAGAGGTCAGAAGGGAAGAAACTCTAACAGAAAAGTTTGAGGCTTGTCCGTTTTTTGGGAAAAGGAGTAATATTATAATGTGTATATGCCTGTGGATAATAGGTAATGCAACATTGGGCGTGTAGGAAATATGGAGATTTTAGAAGTTCTATATTATAATTGTGTAGCATCATTTTATTTATTGATCAGCTGGATTTATCTTTTACTTTAACTCATTTCTAGCTATCTAAAAACCTAACTTCTTAAGGTGGTCATTTAACATGGGATACTATGACACTATGTAGATATATAAGTATTTAAATATATTTCCAAGTATGTGCTTTTGGCATATTTACCTCGGAAGCAAATCCGTAAGGTGTAAATGTAATCCTAACTGATAACTGATATTTTTACTTGGACTTATTTAGAACTAATCATAGAATCGTAGAATACTAGGACTGGAAGGGACCTCAAGAGGTCATCGGGTCTAGTCCCCTGCCCCCATGGCAGGACCAAATACTGTCTAGACCATCCCTGATAGACATTTATCTAACCTACTCTTAAATATCTCCAGATATATCCTGTCAAAGAAAGCTATCAGATTGGTTTGACATGATTTATTCTTTACAGATCCATGCTGGCTGTTCCCTATCACCTTGCCACCTTCCAAGTGTTTACAGATGAGTTCCTTAATTACTTGCTCCATTATCTTCTCTGGCACGGAATTTAAACTAACTGGTCTGTAGTTTCCTGGGTTGTTCTCATTTCCCTTTTTATAAATGGGAACTATATTTGCCCTTTTCTAGTCCTCTGGAATCTCTTCTGTCTCCCATGATTTTCCAAAGATGATAGCTAGAGACTCAGATACCTCCTCTTTCAGCTCCTTGAGTATTCTAGGATGCATTTCATGAGGCCCTGGTGACTTGCAGGCATCTAACTTTGTTAGGTGATTTTTTAACTTGTTCTTTTTTTATTTTATCTTCTAAACCTACCCCCT
>JANRFK010004149.1:120504951-120530893 GCA_030068395.1 Apalone spinifera | reverse complement strand
TCAGCTCTCTGAGCTTACCAAAATCTGCCTTACCAAAATTCATTGTCTCTATTTTGTTGTTCTCCCTTCTACGCTTCCTTAAAATTGTGAACTCTATGATTTCATGATCACTTTCACCAAAGCTGCCTTCCACTTCCAAATTCTCAACCAGTTGAGAATGCTGTATTTCATGAACTTCACTTTTAGTTTTACATGATTATCAATTAATGAGGGATGATAGAAGAGAAATTCTACGTGTCCCATTACAGTTGAATACAGGACAGTAACAGTACTTCTTTAAGTAGGCATAAAAGCTTTTAAAGTCCTTTATGAGATTTAAAAAGAAAGTAACAGGACTCATTAGTGCTTAAAATAAATGCAGTGATAAAAGTTATCCATGAAAACTACTATTTAATCAAGTAATACTGGAAATACATTTAGTAATTAATTAATTTTGTGTCTCACTATTTGGTGGCAGGAAAGAACAGGAATAATTCAGATCAGCTTATTGTGACATTTCCCCATGCTTTGGCAAATGCTAACTGGCTTGCAGTACATAAAGTTACCCTTCCCGCTGCTCTTCAAGTGCACACTCCTTTCTTTATTCTTTTTCATTTGCTTCCATGCTTCAACTATGCTAAATATTTATACTTTTGAAAAAGTTGAGAAAAATCCAATTGTTCCATTTTTTTTTTCATTACAGAAACGCATGAAAACATTTTATTTTCTCTGTCAGACGTTTGAAACTTGTCATATAAATAGATCTCATTTTTTGAATGTATCTGTGGCAGAGTTAAGGGGGCAAAATTGATAGTGTAAATTATAAGAAGTTATAAATGCCTACTGAACATGTTCAGAAGTTATCTGTTGTAATTATAACATTGTAATGAAGCCCTTCATACCTTCCCACTTCTTAAGAATATCACCGGGTATATTCCTTCTTTCTAATCTGACAAACAAATGGGTTGATGCTGTAAGGCTTAGTATATAAGAGATTGTGTTTCATTCATTGTACTACCCTTTTCTGTCTCTCCTAACCTCATCCGTTCCCCAAATCCACTGTTTTGACATCAGGGCGATAGATGTTTAAATATTAGAATTTGTCTTCAAGAGCTGTCCCTGAGGATGCTCCATGTCTGGTCTTGGTGCTGTCCCAGTGCCTGGGCTGGGAGGTTTTGAAGCAGTCCCTGCATGGGCCACGGATGCATGGTGCCGATGGCATGGATCGAGCTGGTCGGTACCGTGCATGTGCAACCTACGCCTTCCAGTTCTTTCTCAGTCCCTGGCCTGAGATGGAGCTCTGCAGTTCTCTGCACTTTTTAAATGTTTTCTACTTGAAGATAGTATATGTTAGATAGTAATTGTTCTTAGTTTTAGTAAGTTGATTGGTTAGTTAACCCCCCCCCCTTTTTTTTTCCATTATCAAAATGCCTGATTCCCCGGCTTTCAAGCACTGAGGTGATGCCAGTTTGACGGACATTTTCAATGCATCAGATGCTTTGGTGAAGATCGCTTGCCTCAGGACTGCTCTCTCAGTGCCAAACTCAAGGGCTGGGATAGAGATCTTCGTCTCAAGATGATTCTCTTGGAAAATAATCTTCACCCTGATTCTGACCTGGGATCATGACCTGAGCTCACAGCCTGGGGTGGTATGATCACTCCCAAGTTTTCTTCATGGCAAGAAGGTGCCAAAAAAGAGGAGCTCCTCAGTGCCTCACGGAGACTTTTCTGCTAAGAAAAGGTCCCCTATAGGAGCAATGGCATAGAGGTCTTCATGTGTCAGCACCTATGATACCCCTAGTAATTCAGGCACCCTGGCACCATCTGCCTTGGGCTCAGGTACCAGTCCCAAAGGGTCCAGGCTGCAAGTGAAGTTGGTGCTTTCAAAGACTCTGGCACCAATGACCACATCAGTGTAGGCAAAAGAAAGAGTCTGAAGCATGGGCCTGGTGCCTGAAGCAAAGTAAGCAATAGTTATACTATGATAAACAAACATGCTTTGTCAAAAACAGATGTTTGCCTGCAAGTCAGTGTGTCTCGGCACTAAATCTTTTAGCACTGCTAAAAGCATATGAAATATGTAAATACATTCCACCAGGACAGTACAAGGACACCCCAACTTAGTACGTAATAAAATAGTTTAAAACAGTAGTAAGAGCATAACAATGGGTGGAGAATAGGAATGTTTTGAAGGAAAGGGAGGTACCAAACATTTCATTAATGCATAAGATGATATGTTAGGTGTGTATCATAGGTTGTTTGTCTCTGTCTATGAAAGTTGGGGTTCTGCTATTTAACTCTTGGTCTGGCCTAGATATGCTGACCATCCATCCTGGATTTTCTGGGACAGCCCCAATTTTTAATGTCCTGTCCCGGTGCCTCCTGGGCTGTGAGTGGGGGTACAGGGAACTGGCATGCGGCTCAGCAGTGCTACGGGGGAGGGGTGGCGGGGGCACAGGGAAATGGCACAGCTCAGCTGGGTTGGGAGGGACTCACGGAACCAACTGGCTGGGTGGTGCGGGTGGGGGCGCACAGAACCAACACGCCGCTCTGCTGGGCTGGAAGGGGGCGGGGGGGGGCAGCGGCACAGGGAACTGATGTGCCGCTCTGTGGGCTGCAGGTGTGTGGGGGAGCCAGGAAGACCAGTGGGGGGGGGGGGAGGGACAGCTGCATGGGGTCTGAAATGACCTTCCCTGCTCTGGAAAAATCCCTCATGCAGTACCAGTCAGGTCCCAAGGGTGCCAAACCAGGGAGGTGCAACCCCTACTCAAGTCCCCTCCTGCATTGTTCCACTTGGCCAACTCTGCACTCTCCCTCCTGGCCACACACTGCACTCTCCCTTTCTCCTGCTCCCTCACCCTGGGCAGACCCCCTACTCCCAGTCTGCTTCTGCCCCCTATCTCTCACCCAGACCTCACAACCTCTCCCCCCTTTGCCCTTTACTTCTCTCTCAGATCCTGCACCCCATCCTTATCCCATTCAGTGGCAGTCCTGTCCCACACACTGAATCCCTCATTTTTGTCACTGCCCCCGAACCTAAGCAGGACCATACAATCCACCAGAAAAGTAAATCTGACCTGTGGGAAGCGCTGAAGTCCTTCCTGTCCCTTTCCCTCACCCCGTGGGGCGGGAGAACAGTAGGAGTGAGGCTAGGGGAATTTGGGGGGAGCTTCTTTGCTTCTCACTTGTGTGGTCCCCAACTGATTTTTCTGTGGGTCAGTGGCCACTGACCCAAAAAAAGTTGCCCACCACTGCCATAAATAAAGAAAACATTGAAACCTTTTGTGTTGGACATGAATTATTTTACTTTATTTAAAATGAAGTTTGATAAATTAACATGCGAAAATTAAAACACTTTACTAATTTAAACTGTTCTCCCTAGCTGCAGCACTAAGAAAATGGCTTGGGCATAATTTATGTAAATAATGGTGATTTTTCATTGGCAGCTGGTGGTCTGTGGAAAGGTATTCATTGATCCAGGTGGTCCGCGAGCCAAAAAGGTTGAGAACCTCCGAAAGAGGCACCTCTCCACCTGAGAGACCACCCCCAGGCTCTGGTGCTGCTCCATAAGAGCCCACAGAGAGATTGGGTCTGTTCCCACAGTGGTGAAATCACTGTGTCACTCCAATCTGGATGATGGATAGACTCTTTGAGTCTTCCCCATCCAAACAGTTTAAAAAGCATGTTAAGATGTCACATGAGAACACTTGGCGTGTCTATGGAGAGGCAGGATGTATCCTCTCCATAGAGAGGGTTGTCATGATTTGTGTGTTTGGATCAACAAGCCCTTTGTCAGCTCTGTGAAGAGGTAAGATGTTTTGACTTCCAGTTTCAAGGGATTTGTTCTTCTCTCGGTGGGCTGCACGTTGTGTAGACCTGAATGGAGTTAGCATGACAACGCATTTCTGAGTTATTGTGACTAGCACAGGTTTCACTTTGCGTAAGATCCCACATCCAGTGAAAGAAAGTGCTGCTGTCAGAAGTCAATTCAAAGTCCCTCCAGGCAGGGGGGCTTTTATTGATTGTTCCTTTATATTTTTGAAAGGTGACTAAATGTTAATTGGATCTTCTTGGGTAATGTCAACAGATTCTTTGGGCCCGATCCAACTTAGTTTAAATTGGATGAGGCCTCTTTGTAAGCAGGTGGGGAAGTAGTCTCATTTGGCAATTATTGTTAGGTATTATTTACATAATATAAGCATTGCCATCATGGTAGTGGCATATATTTCTCAGGAGCTTTACATATAAAATAGCCCAGTCCCATTGACCTCCATGGGAAATGTACCTTTGAAACAGTGGTGGTGAGGGTTAGTGACATGGTCTTCTCCACCCTGTAATTGTCATGGTTAGTTCAGTATAGTCATTATGGCTTGTAAAAATGGAAGGCACTTGATAGTTTTGCAGTAACTTCAAAAAATGCAGTTGGAGTACATCTTATTTGGGATGTAAATTCCCTTTAATCAGTTAACTGGTTAATGTTAAGTCACACTGGGGCTGCCACCGGCTCCCAGCCCCCCTGAACCAGACCCTGTCCACAGCAGGCTCGAGGTTGTAATGCCTCCACCATCTTCTGCAGTGAATGATTTTGTGCATTTTCACAAGCTCTTCAAGTATATAGCGGCAGAACTTAGTCACTACAGAGGAATTGTGGGAGCCTCAACATGACCTCATGATTATCCTCCAGGCAGCACCATGAGCCAAAATAATTCTTCTAATCAACCCAGCTATTTTGAACCCTGCCAATATGAACAGGCAAATGCCCTTCTCTATACTACCAACTTGCAAGAGGGTGGACTAGAAGTACTATGTACCCACTAAGCGTTCAGAATTCCTGTTTACCCACGCCACACGGAACTTCTAGGTGGTGGAAGCCGCACGTCAACATGCAAAGCATCAGTACTTCCGCACTACACCATCTAATAATGACAGCAAGAGGCTTGACTCCTTTGGCTACAAAGCAGACACATCCTCTATGCTTCAGTTCAGTATTTCAAATTACTTGGCTCTACTCGCTAGATATGCTTTTAAGAACTATTCCAGATTAATGGACTATGTGGATGATATCCCAGAGACAAACAAGCCACCATTTAGGGCCATTGTTGCAGTGGGACGGATTATTTCCCATAGTGCCCTCCAAGCTGTGCTAGATGCAGTGGATGCAGCTGTCAAAACAACGACAACTGCATAAGTTTTGTGTTGAGCCTTCTGGTTTTCCCCAGCCATGTACCTTCATGAGATACAGCGTGTAGTGGGGGATGTGCCTTTTGATGGCAATAAATTATTTGCCAGCAAAACCAATGAGGTGCTCAGTACTATGAAGGACTCATGCACTACCTTTCACATCCACACATCTACACCCCATACCAATAGATGCTGGCAATAGTGATATCAACTCTACCAACGGCCACGCTACTCCTTCTACATTCACGAGCATTCAAACAATAACCAAGCCAAGAATAGAACCTGTCCTCAATGCAGGCAACCTTCAGGCTCAGCGCTCCATCCACCATCTCCGAGCAAGAAGATTTGAGGCCTTGATTGAGGGTCTGGAAACCGTCTCCTCTCCCCCCAGAAGATTCTATGCCAGTCGTGACTGTACACACCTTTGAAATACCAATGGGCCGCCATCACCTCAGACAGATGGGTGTTTGATATTTATTCTGTCAGGGCATACTATCGTTTTCCTTTCCAAACCACCCACACATCCTTCATCCTTGTCCCTCTTCAGAGACTCATCTCACAAGATGCAACTTCAACAAGAGGTGCTCCACCTGCTGGATCTGGGAGCCATAGAACCAGTCCCATTTCAACACAGGGGAAAAGGGTTCTACTCCTGATATATATATATATATTTTTTTTTAACTCAAAAACAAATCAGGAGGCTGGAGAGCCATCCTCGATCTGCACAGACTTAACAAGTTTGTCAAAACATAACATTTTTGCATGGTCTCCACCATAATCCCAGCATTGCAATAAGGGGATTGGTTTTCAGCCCTCAACCCCCAGAATGCTTATTTCCATGTCCTAGTCCATCCCGCTCACAGGAGATTCCTGAGCTTGCCAAGTTGCTCAGGAAGGAATTGGTGCCTATCCTTGATGATGACAAAGTTGTGTTCAGAGCAACCCTTTGAGCGGCCTCAGATGCTGCAAATTCAGGAGCCCAAACATGGCTTTGGCTCCTTCTATGAGGCACATTTGCCTGTTAGTGAAGGCTAAGTAGTAAATCCAGGACCTCCCATTCAGTGGCCTGGCACTGTGCTCAGACAGTAAACTGCATGGCCTATAAGACTCTAGGACTACTTTCCACATGCTGGGCTTTTATATTCAAGGCCAGTGAGAAAGCAACAGTCCTATAGGTTTGGGACCCAATCTTGAGCAGAGGTGTTCAGAGGCCTCCTCAGAAGCTTCTGCTCTATTTTCCCTCCAGGCATCTCTTTGAATGAGTAGTGACTATCCCCTCAGTGGTTCTCATCTCTCTCACGTGGTAAACCAACTGAAGAAATATTATAGCGGTTGCTTATTTTCAGGACACCACATGTGGCTGAGCAGGTGTCAGATGCCTCACACCTTGGCTGAGGCATTCATCTCAGCAGCCTTCCCCTGGAGGAAATGGCACTCCCCATAAACATTAAGAAGCTCCAATGCAGTACACAGGGCTTGTGGAGTCTTCCTGGCTCACTTGTCAGAGTTCTCATGCTCAAGACAGTCATGATGATCTACTTCTACAGGCAGGGAGGAGTTTAATTGTTGAACTCCTGGTGTTCTGCGAGGAAGTGTCCAAGAGACAGACCTTCTGTATCCTCCATGACATTCATTTGGAAGTGTCTCACCTCCCAGGGTTCAGGAACTCATTGGCCAAGTGGCTGAGCAGAGATTTCTCTTTTCACCACAAGTGGGCTCTACACCCAGAGGCAGCTTCAGTTCTCTTTCAGAAGTTGGGCACTTCCAAGTGGACCAGTTTGCCACCAGGTAGAACAGGAAATGCTGCAGTTTTTGCTCCAGACAAGAGTTAAGCCATGGGTCCCTGTGAGATGCCTTCTTCCTGTTGTGGCAGGGGGTGAGGTGGGGGCTGTTCTGTGCCTTTTCCCCCAATTCCACTTGTCGGCAATGTCTTGTTGGAGTTCAGCCAGAACAAGGCTAGAGTCATCCTCATTGCCCTGGCATGGCTGTGCCAACATGGGTTCGGCACTCTGATGCTCCTGTCGTCCCAAAATCATGATTGTTGCACCCTGACCAGGTGTTCCACCCCAACCTTATGCTCGGGTCCCAGAGCCGCTGGTACAGCCGCGCATCTCCCTCCAGGCACTGGGGCCTGTGTGCTGAGCGGCCGGCTTTTCAATGAGCTGGCTGGGGCGCCGTGCATAACAGAATCCCCTTCCCATTCCGCAGAGCCAAACACCTCCCCTCCCTGCTGTAACCCAATCCCCCTCCCCTTCCCTGGAACCAAACATCTCTCTTCCCTGCTGTAACCCGATCCCATTCTCCCCCCCTCCCCCCAACCTTATGCTCAGGTCCCGGTAGAGCCGTGCGTCTCCCTCCAGGCGCTGGGGCACTTGCGCTGAGCGGCCTGTTTTTCAATAAGCTGGCCGGGTCACCATGCGTAACCCAATCCTCCTCTCCTCCCTTCCCCTTCCCCAGAGCCAAACACCTCCCCTTTCTGCTGTAACCCACATGAGAGCAGCTGACCTGAGCAGTTCCAGGTTCCATCCCTGTTCCGTCAGGAGCGTTTGCCATTTTGATGCCAGACTATGGGGGGTGCCGGACTATTGGAGTTTTACTGTACTGTGTCCCATTGATTATCTGCATTGCACCAAGTTTCTGTGATGCCTGTTATATCAATATCTAAATTCAATACAAGCACTCTAGCTCACTCCTCTTATTTAGACTTCTAACATTTGTATATATGCCCTTCAAAAACTTATCACTGTTTAGCTGTCTGCCATTACGTGATATGATTGAATGGGACTCTCCTTTGGCTGTTTCTCGTTAGATTTTACCTGTATTTTATCATTTTGCATCCTCTCCTTTTTACTAGGACATAGGGGCTGAGTTTTGTGATAGTGCTTTGTTGCTATATTGACCTGTCAATTAATATACAGTGTTGGTGTAATGAGTTCCAGTCCTAGCTCCACAGTAATTTTACCATGTGATATGGTGATGTCATTGAGCCTACTCACATTCGTAAGAGCCATACTCTATAGTAAGTGGTCACAGGGTTGGGCCACTACACAGTTTTTTGTTTTTGTTTAAATAAAGCATGAGCTTGTCTACAGTTGAATTTTAAATTGAAGTATCCCTGTTTTGATTTTGTGATTCAGTATTACGTCAGTGATATGTTGTGTAGCTCTTGATTACTTCCACTTTCAGTAGATTAGACTTGGCAACTCCATGATTATTAGTGGAATAGCTGTCAGTTCCTGTTTGTGTCTTAATATCCAAACAATCAGATAACTATGGAGCCTATTTCACACTGAATCTAAGTTAGAAGTGCCTTAAATATTCACAATTCTGTAGTTAAATGCCTAATAACATGAAATACAACCACACCTTTTTAATGTTTTAAGATGATAAAGTGCAGTGTCGCCAACTACAGTATATTTCTGCTGTCATTTGTGTGGATTTTTCATGCTGCAGTAACAGGAAAAAAATTAAAATGTGATTGTCAGATTATAAACATTCATATGATGAATTCAGGTCAGATAAAATACTATATTTAACTTTTTAAAAAATTGGCCATATTTTAAACTTATAACAATACATTAGAGGAAAGCATCAGATATATGTGGAAATAAATTGTATTTTACTTTAACTTGGGTTAATTGCAGGGTGCTAAAATGCCAGTAAAAATTTCAAGTGATATGAAAAAAGTGTACAAACATACTGTAAATACTGAATACGCTTGGTATGCCTGTACTTGGTTGTTGGCAAATTTTGGAGAGATTTTGGGGGTAAAATATAAGGAACTTTGGGGGAGGAAAAAATGTTGTCTGAGAATTGTAATTTTTTGCTGTTCACTGACAAGTGGAAATGTTAGAAAACCTTTGCCATCTACTCAATAATCTATGAACATCATTGATTATTTGTTTTCCAAAGGGAGCATTATGTGTAGAGCTTAATGATATTCTTTAAATAGAGCAAGTGAGAGTGCACACATGCGCAGTACTGGCTAAAATAGCATTTTGCTCTTTCTTTTCCTATCAGATAACTCACAACATGAAAGCATAATTTTGAAACCTTTCTAAAATCAGAATACATCATTTTTTAAAATACAATATTAATTTTCCAAAAAGGCTAGTGTATTTTACCTGTCTAATGGCCAATTACTGTCATGACCACAATTGTGATGCTCCAGATGGCTGTGAAATTGGACCCGCCAGGCTTGTTGATTTTACAAGGAAGCCCAGGATGGAAGTGCCTCAGAGTGTCCATCTTACATGGCTAGAGCATCCTCTTCAGCATCATCAGCAGGCACTGAATGTTCATACATCTTTTAGTTCAGCAACATTGCCGGTGTCCTCAAAACACAGAGGCAAGTTCACAAATCTACGTGATAGTGTAAAAAAGAGTCCTACAAAAAGCACAGCCAAAGTGAAAGCTAGTAGTGGCTGGTGGTCTGATGGATCATGGTCTAACTGTTCCTTAGAAAAGGTATGTATTTTCAAGTACCAGATGTTTTTAGATAGTGTTGTTTTTGTCTTAGTAAATTAATTATGCCTTCAGGAAAGAAAATTATATAGTGTACAATGGGCATTCTGTACAAACTGTAGAAAATGTTGATTATGCCTCTTTTCTGTAGTCTAATCCTTAACATTTTCTTCAAATTTCAGTTTACGTACACGTACTGGTTGTTGTTTGTCCCCGAAGGAGTCTATTGTTATTCTCCTAATTGTACTTTGCTGTTTACAGTGCATTTTGTTTGAATGTGGAGAAAAGCTGAATTCCTTCTGTAGTAGAGTTCATCCCACATTTGTGCTGTAGCAGTGCTAAAAAATGCCCTGTTTCAAATAATTTTTTTGGAATGTGTGCACAAGACTTTTTATTGTTTTCATTTTAATTTCCACTTCATTGTACTGGAAAGCTTGTTCCGTGTTTTGTTGGGAATGGGGAAAGGAGGATGTTATCGTGTTACTAAATTTTTGATCTTTTATGGAAAACTCTGGGGCTCAATACACTGGCCTCACCAGTTAATATCTTGATTATTTCTGTTTTAAATAGTCTATTTATAAAGCAAATCACATGTAATATTTAAGGTTTTTTTTAAATGATTCGATTTTGGTTACAAAAAATAGATAGGCCTAATTCAATGCAAAATCCCTATGCATTTATGTGACAATCATTAGGTTGTTTATCATCTTAATGTTTCAAAACTTTTTTTTATGCCGTCTGAGAAATTTGCATTAAATTTAACACTGGATGAAATACATGAGTAGTAAAAATGTGGTAATATGTATTTCTGTATAAAACATATATATGTGTATATATAGATATTGTATCCAAATTTTAAAATATAATATGAAAATGTATTTCAAAATAGTATGCAAAAGCAACAAGGAATTCTGTGATACCTTAAACACTAACAGATTTATCTGGGCATAAGCTTTCATGGGCAAAGATCCACTTTGTCAGATGCATTGAAATGGAAATTACAGAGGCAGGCATAAATATACTTGTATTTATGTATATTTATGCCTGCCTCTCTAATTTCTGCTCCAAAGTATCTGATATTCTGTACTTTTTGAGAGAAATTTAGTAGCAACCCCTTAAAATATTAATCCATTGTTTTCTAATATTAAAACAGTTTCATATAGGAAGTGTTACTGAAATGTCTTTTCTTACAGTGTAAAAGTGCTGAAATGAATTTAAAATATATTCTGCATAATTTTGAAATCTTTTCATCCTTTCTATTTGATCTTTGTTTTAAAATTTTCCCTATTTGTTGTATTGTTATGCTTAAAATCATGTTGTTTTAAATTTAATTAGAATATCGAATTTTTATATACAATGCAGTTCTCAAAGACCTATGTTCTACTATTTTCCAGATAGATATTTTAAAGGATGTTGCCTGTAGTTCATGTTGTTTAGTGCTTGGCGGTGGAACAGTGTTTTGAATTATGTTCCTTTAAAAATTATTTACCTCCATGTAATTTTAGCACAGAATGGTGTCCTAAACTGTGTTTAATGCTTATCTACGCGTTTTGTTCTTTTGAGTTAATTAAATCATAAACTGATGTAATTAAATCTGAGAAGCCACCTAAAAGTTCATAAAGGTTTTTATATTTGTATATTGTATTTTATTACAAACACCTTTATATTGGTAGGACTGAATCCACACTAGGGAGTTGCAACAACTTAACTAAATCAACTTTTCTACTCATTTTGTTGAAATCAATGCAAAACATGAGTCCAGCCCCTTCTATTTTTCTTTCTCAAATAACCAGAAACGATGCTAGTTATTCATTTTGCCAGTTGTTTCCTTTCAGTTCCCCTTTGTGCTATAGATCAGTGTTTCTCAACCTTTTTTTAATAAGTACCTCTTTAAAAAAAAAAAAGTACCTCCAGTACCTACTGTTTTCTGACACACATTTTTTTTTCTATCATTGCAACACATTAGTTTAAACAACTTAATTGTAGCTGGGCGGGTGATGAAATTTTGGGTGTAAAAAGTACAAAAATAATAAAACACCGTAAAAGTTAAAACAAAACCTCAGTTTTCTCCAAATTTCACGTGTTGACATACCCCTTAGACTTCTCTCGAGTACCCTTAAGGGTACTCATACCACTGGTTGAGAAACACTTCTGTAGCTATCATATGGTGTATTGTGATCTGGGTCTAATGCGAACTGAAGTCAGTGGAAGTCTTTCCATTGACTCCAGTGGGCTTTTGATCAAGCCCTTCCTGATCCTGAGTAATTAGTCATTTGAAGACAGTAGGTATTATGGGCATTCATAACCTCTCAGTTTGGAGTCCCGTGTTTGTAGGTACTGTATGCACTATGTATTATGAGAGAACCATCTTTATGTAGTTAAGTGTATTGTTTAAAGATATCATCTTTAAACTTTAAATGTTTTTTAATTTCTACCTTTTGTTATACATTTCCTCAATTTGTATGTCTCGTGTTTGAGTGTTTTGCTATTTGTATTATTTTCTTGACCTTATTTATTGATGATTTTTAGCCAACAGAAGCCGTTCCTCCCTCTTCTCCCATTGTCCCTGTGATCCCTGTCCTGCCAGTCCCTGCTGAGACCACTGTCATCCCATCCTCTACATCACAGGTTTTTATTCTCTTTTTTCCCCCCCCTATTTTTATTTATTTTATTGCCGTTTTTTTTAAATAACACTTTCCCACTATTGCAAACAGGTATGCACTATAAAGTGAATACTTTTATCAGTTTATATACAGTCAAAAGTAAGTACTGCAGCATTTGCTTGATGTAGGGATGTAAGAGTATAGTTCATAGAATCACAGAATCATAGAGCTGGAAGAGACCTCAGGAGATCATCAAGTCCAGCCCCCTGCCCAAGGCAGGACCAAACCCAAGTAAACCAACCCAGCCAGGGCTTTATCAAGCTGAGACTTAAAAATCTCTAGGGATGGAGATTCCATCACCTCCATAGGTAACCCATTCCAGTGCTTTACCACCCTCCTAGTGAAATAGTTTTTCCATTGCTCCTTGTTCTGCCATCTGTCACTACTGTGAACAGCCTTTCTCCATCCTCTTTGGAACCTCCCATCAGGAAGTTGAAGACTGCTATCAGATCCCCCCTCACTCTTCTCTTCTGCAGACTAAACAAACCTCAGTCTCTCCTCATAGGTCATGCGCTCCTTCCCCCTAATCATTTTGGTCGCCCTCCTCTGGACCCTCTCCCATGTGTCCACATTCTTTCTATAGTGGGGGACCCAGAACTGGACACACTACTCCAGATGTGGCCTCACCAGAGCCAAATAAAGGGGAATAATCACTTCTCTGGATCTGCTAGCAATGCTCCTCCAATTGAGCCCGATATGCCATTAGCCCTCTTGGCTACAAGGGTACTCTGTTGACTCATATCCAGCTTCTCATCCACTGTAATCCTCAGGTCCTTTTCGACCAATTGATTAACCAATAAGCAAAAGCTTATAGGTTAATGCTATAGACTACATGCATTTCCCCCCACCTCTTGCCAGTAAATTTTTTTAGCAGACTGGCCAGCAGCTCAGCTCAGCGCCGGTTTGCACTGGGTCCTGGACCTACCTCTGCTTTGGCTTCACATTTAAAGTGTATTAGGAGCCAGGCAGGTATTCACCCTGGCTCAGTTCCAGCTTGTGCTGGGTCTGGGAACTCAGACCCTTCCCTCTCGGACAGGGGCTGCCCGGGGACTATAGAATAGTCGACTGATAAAAAATCATGAGGTTAATTGATTATTCAGTAGCTGATATTTAACATCTCTAGCTTGAAGTTGTAAATGTAAGAACAATCTTTTAAAAAATGGTTACTCTGTAAGTCTATGGGAGTGCTATTTCTGAAATATCCTTCCCTTTATAACAGTGTTTCTTAAACTTTATAAGACTGAGGAACAATAATTTTTTTCATGCGGAACACCAAAGATTTTTTGTTTGGGGGGGAGGAGAGGAGAGGTCGAGGGGGAAAGTTATTGAGGTGAAAAAAAGGATTACCTGCCCCTTTAAGTGTTGCCATTGTGAATTCTGTTGTTCTCTGCGGAACACCTCCGACTGCCTCGTGGCACACCGGTGTACCGCGGAACACAGTTTAAGAAACACTGCTTTATAACGTAATAGAATTTGTAAAAGACAATTAAAGGTTGCGGATATTGTGTGTAAGTGTTTGTAAGATCAGGACATTACTGTTTTCAGAAATCACTATTCTAAAGTGAGAGTTTGTCAGGGGTTATTTAATTTTTGTTCTCTGGCTGAGGAATTAATTAGGTTTTATATCCTAAAATAGCAAAGGAGATGGGAATATTTCAAAGGTATTATTGAAGGAGTTTATCTTGGAAATAAGTTAGTATCACATAATGATCTTTATTGCTACATATTATTTTAACACATTGAAGTGTGTAATAATTGCTTGAAGATTGTTGGGTGTGGGAATGACTCTACAGAGTTTGCCTAATCAATTGCCTCAGTGCAAGTTCCACTTGGAATTAAATATTCTGCCAATAAATTCTAAAAAGTTCTCAATATACTGTATTAGGTGATATTCAGTATAATACAGTATATTATTAGGTGATATTCAAATCTAATGGAAATTACACCATTAGAGATAAGTGAGATCTTTCTACACTGACAAAACCAGAAAAATTGTAAGCTACCCATATTTCAAATAATGTTTCTGTGCTTCGAAATATGTGGCTTTCAAAAGTCGCTATAAAACAGTTAAGTCACTATGGGTATGTCTACACTACAAAGTTAATTTGAACTAACAGCCGTTAGTTCGAATTAACTTTCATAGGCGTTACACATACAAACCGCTAGTTCGAACTTAATTCATGTCTGTCTGTTCATGAGGTGTCTTCAGGAATGGCTTTGATCGACCTACAAGCCTAACCCACACTCAATGACCAAAATATTGTCAGTCCCCAACATAGTTAAAAAGATCATTACTATGGTGGATGAAACCATACAATTAATGCAGTGGCATACTCACCACAAACATCTCTCTCACCGGCTGGGGAGAACACGAGAGACCTCACAAACCAGGGCCTATGGACACCAGCAGAAAGGACACTATGTATCAATACCCTTGAGCTCGTGGCTGTCTAGCTTGCATGCCGGCATTTTCTTCCCCACGTCACTGGAACCCACATCAGAATATATACTGACAATATGGCCTGTATGTATTCCACGCTCTATGCAAGGAAGCCATAGCACTCTGGAACTGGTACCTCACTCATGGCATCTCCATAAGTGCGTGCCACCTCCTCAGCACCCTAAACACAACAGCAGATGCCCTAAGCAGAGCCCTGTCTCGAGATCACAAGTGAGAGATCAACCGTTCAGTACTGATGGAAATATTCGCACAGTGGGAATACCCTCTCATATATCTATTCGCCACCCAAGCGAACAAAAAATGCCCACTTTACTCCTCCAGGGCAGGCATGAGGAAGTATTCTCTTAGAGATGCTCTTATCCTCAAGTGGAATGCCCCTTTCTCTATGCATTCCCTTCCTTTCCCCTCCTCAACTGAGTACTCATCAAAATATGGAGAGATAAAGTGAGGATTATTCTCATAGCACCTTGCTCTTCTTCCTGACAGAAAAACTAGATTATTAGTAGTAGTTTAGAAGCTTTTCCTCATAGTTTAGTCAGTTATAGTTAGTTTTATCATACAGTGTTTAAAAAAAAACAACAAAAAAACCCAAGCGCCGCCACCGCAGCTGCTTTTCTTCTTCAACATTCTGGGTTCCCCTGGCTTTAAAAGATGCAGCTCGTGCCAAGACTCAATGTCTATTTCTGATGGCCATGCCTCCTGTGTTAAATTCCTGGGAGAGTCTCATGCAGCACACAAGTGCCCTCACTGTCAGAGCATAACAGCCAGAGCCAGATAAGACTGCGAAATGCGGCTTAAAAACCTCCTCTGGGAAAAGTCCCTACAATCTACACGGGACAAACCTGAGGATACATGGGGACAGCAGAAGCTTGCTGACAGGGCTGCTTCACCACCTCGCAAAGGCTCACAAGCCTCATGGGCTTCCCTGTCATGCTCATTACCAGCGGTGCCCAGAGCCAAGCGTTCTTCAGTGCCGTCAGTCTCTGGCACCGCAGAGAAACACAAGTGTGCACCAGCCAGGAGAGGCAGCAGCACCCACCAAGCCACATATATTCCGCCACCACCAGCTCATAAAAGTGCCTCTACGGTGCCTGAACAGACGTGACCGCGTTTCGGCACCTCAGCATAAGAAAGCACTATGCAAGACACAGCACTTACAAAAATTGCCTCAGCTAGGCACACCACTCAGATCAGGAGCTTGCTCACTGCTCTTCTCAGTGGTCTCTCATACCCAGGTGCACACTCATATTCCAGAAAGGGCTCCCCCTCTCCAATGCTGCTCTCACCAAGAACTGATTATGGCAACGGCCATAGGAGCAGGTTTTCATCATGCCATTCATCTCCTTCTGGAACAATAGCTTCTTGGCATTCATATCGGAATCATTCTCTACAACAATACCCCATGTGGAGCAACCAGCCATGGAAATATCCCTCACTACAGTTCCAGCCTCAATGGACCCTCTCTTTGGCTCCCTCCGATGGGCTAGGAAAGACCCCTAAGTCCACAAATCCTCACATAGACTATTCCTTCAGAACCAGGCCCACAGGTCTGGGTGAATAAGTCCCGTACCAATAAACACAGTTTTAGACTTGGCCCCTTAAGGCCAGGCCTCCTGGCCTGAGTTCATAAGCAGAGTCTTCACAAACACAGTTTAGGATGGCCTTTTAAGGCAAGGCCTGCGGCAGCAGATCAAAGGTACAGCGGGGCTGCGCCCTTGGCGGGGGGACACGGGCCCACCCTACTCCCACTGGGTCCCAGCCCAGGGCCTGTGAGTGGCAGGACGGCGTGCCACTCCCTCGGCGGGGAAGTTCTACCGAAATGTGCCGAGGTTCCCAGGGTGGGAGAGGCGGCTCCCAGTCCTGCCCTGGGCCATTTCCTACCTGGTTGGGGGGGTCACTTCCCTTGTATTTGCCAGGTTCTCACCTTCCCAGGGTGACATCTCCTTGGCAGGCAGCCTCTGTGATGCCCCCCCTCGCCTCGGGGTCTCCGTGGGCTGCTTCTGGAGTTGCTGGTCGCTGCAGGTCAGGAACTTCCCTCATAGGTCCTTCTCCTCCAACTGCCCGCCCCGACTGAGCCCTTCCCCAGGCTTTTATAGCTGCACTGCAGCCTGGCCATACCCCGTAGGGTTGCGGGGGAAGGGCCTCTGCAACCAGGCAGCCTTGGCTAGGCTCTGTGCCTTCAGTGCGGGGCTGCTTCGTCCCTTCACAGGGCCCCTTGGGAACCATGGCAAGGGTATCGGTCACCTTCTTCCCATGCCTGTCACTCAAGAAATACAGCGCCTAAAGCACACAACCACACACGTCTGTGTGCTCCTCAGCCATATCCGTGTATTCCCACTGTCTCACCCGGCCTCAGTAATGTCACAAGTGGGTTCCAATGATAACGATAACTTACCTCATTTAGACTCGGAGGGCTCCTCACAGAACCCCGGATCCTATAGACTAGATGAAGCAGTTTTTCCAATATTGCTCTCTTCACTGGCAGATGATCTAAAACAATTTCAAGAACTATTCAAGTGAGTAGCTCAGTCACAAGACAATATAGTTCAAGACAAACAATACAAATTATTGATGATACTACAACATACGTAATCCTCAAAGATAGCCTTACTCGTCAACTTAGCTATCCTGGAGCCATCAGATGTGCTGTGGCAAAATCCGGCCTCTATCTCCCCCCGCAAATGGTCGGACCTATAGAAAATATTTTGTTCCTGCAAAAGATATGGACTTCCTCTTCACACATCCCCAGCCAAACTCACTGGTTGTAGACTTTGGTCTCTCTACAGCCCCTCGAGTGTTGTCCAAGATGCTAGCCGTAGTCACAGCCTTCCTCAGAAGACAGAACATCATCATCTTCCCTTACCTTGATGACTGTCTTATCAAGGGCTCCACTCATCAACAAACTATTAACTATGACGACCGCTACCTGTGAATGTTTTTCCCGTTTTGGCCTGCTTGTCAATATACATAAGTCCATCATACAGCCCACATGGGATAGAATTTATCAGGGCACTCCTAGACTTGGTGACAGCAAGAACCTACTTGCCACCACAAAGATTCAAGGCAATTTTTGACCTCATTCGGGGAGTCAAGCAAACTCCTTTTTCAATGATCCAGACCTGCCTCCAATTATGGGGGCAGATGGCGGCCACAACCTTTGTGGTCCTATTCGCGAGGCTACACGTGCGCTGCTTACAGCATTGGCTTGCAGACACCTGTATCCCAACCTGATATAGCCTCGCGAAGCGCCTCATACTTCCTCCACCAGTACTGCAATCTCTCAACTGGTGGACTCCAGCCAGCATACTTGCTGGTATATCTTTCCACCACCTAGATCCGTCAGTAATTTTAACAACAGATGCATCACTTATGGACTGGGGTGCCCATTGTGGCGCGAGGTCAATACAGGGTACATAGTCCCAACGGGAAAGACACTTCCATATCATCATTCTGGAACTTAGGGTCATTTGCAATGCATGCACCCATTTTCTTCCTCTAATAAAGGGCAGTACCAGTGTGCTTTTAATTAAAAAAAAGTGCTGGTACTAGCATTGTCAAAAAAAAAAGCATCTGGGAGGTCAAGGCCAAAATGCAGTAGCAGCCCCATTAATTGCTGTATGTCCTGAATGGGCTTCTGTGCGGCGCGAGTGCTCCTTGGGCAGGCTGCGGGCTGTGTTGGCAAAAAGCGGCGAGTGTTCCCAAAAAAAGCACTCAGCAGGACCATTCGTGTCCTCATGGTCGGCACACCCTCTATGTTCTACATGATCTGACGGGGGGAGGCGGAGGGGGTGCCTGACCACATTCACTATGTGTCGAAGCAATCAGATTTTGGAACTGGTGGATCAGGAACCAAATAACTCCAACCGTCACGTATATACCGGGACAGCAGAATGTGAGGGGCAACAAGCTGAGCAGATACTTCTCAGACCAATACAAGCGGGAGATCAATACCAATATTCTCCTGTCTGTTTTCTGCAAATGAGATTTTCCAACTATAGAGGTTTTCGCAACACCACTCAATCGCAAATGCCACAAGTTCTGCTCCCGTGCAGGATTGGGCAAGAGGTCGGAGGGGGATGCTTTCACCATGCTCTGGACCGCTCCGCTATGCTATGCCTTTCCATCAATCCCTCTTCTCCCCATGGTGATCAACAAGATCCTATCCGACCCGACCAGGTCACAGTAATTTTAATAGCCCCCGCCTGGCTGAGACAACCCTGGTTCCCTTACCTACACTACCCATTGATAGACCAACCCGTTCCCCTCCCCGTGGAGCCGAACCTCCTGACACAACACCATGGCAGGACATGCCATCTGAACATCAAAACCTTGAAACTCACGGCATGGCTTCTCCATGGTTCTGGAATGAAGAACTTACCTGTTTGGACAGGGTCAGATATATTCTACTGAACAGTCGATGGCTCTTCGTGAGAAGCACCTACGAAATCAAATGGATGTTATATTTCTAATGTGAATCTGTCTAGTGAACTGTTAACTCTGCTAAATTAAAGATCCCATTATTAAATATTTGTTCACCAGATAGGACTTACTGACTGTAATCATGAGACCCCCTTACCTTCTCTTCATTAAGCTAAATAGATTGAGCTCCATGAGCCTGTCACTATAAGGTATGTTTTCTAATCATTGAACTATTCTCATGCCTCTTCTCTGAACCCCGTTGGTCAACATCCTTCTTGATTTGTGGTCACCAGAAATGATAGTAGTTGCACCACTGCCAAATAGAAGTTATTAGACAATCTTTCTCTTAAGCGGCCATTGTTCTTGTCTATCTGCCATGGGATTTTCAACTTGCCACTCCTGCGCACATGCCAATACGGCCCTGCTGCCAGCTCTTTCAGGCGTGTTCTGCTGCCTGGCTCCGTGCCATGAGGCACAGCTCCACTCTGCCCCCGCCAGCATGGCAGAGCTGTGCTGCGTGGCTCCATTCCTGGGACACGCTGCTGCTGTGGCCAACATGGCAGGCCGCCCTGCCAGCTCCTGTAGGCGTGCTCTGCCACCTGGCTTGCTCCTGCAGGCATGATGTGCCACCTGGCTCTGTGCTGCGTAGCTCCACTGTGCCCCCGCCAGCGCAGAGAGAGGAGTAGAGACAGAGGGAGGTGAGCCCGCAGCGTACAGGTAGAGGGGAGGGAAAGGAGAAGGAGGGGACTGAGCCATCCGAGCACAGGGAGAGAAGATGGGTGAGGAGATGGAGAAGGCTGAGCCCCCAGAGTACTGGGGTCGAAGCACAGCTGCCCCCGAGCCAGGATGGGAGGCTCTTTCCCGCTGCCCCCCAGCACAGGGCAGGCAGTGGTACGGGTCCTGCCGGCAACGTGGCCTAGCTCAGTGCAGCGCCGCATGGAGAGAGGAGTAGAGACAGTGGGAGATGAGTCCACAGAGCACAGGGAGAGGGGAGGGAAAAGGAAAGGAGGGGACTGAGCCATCAGAGCACGGGGAGAGAAGACGGAGGGGACCGAGCACTGTGGTGGAAGCAGTGCTTCCCCCGAGCCAGGATGGGTGGCTGTTTTCCGCTGCTCCGGAGCTCTGGGCGGGCAAGAACCTTTTAGTTTTTAGTAGAGGAAATAGACTGACACTCTGTCTGTCTGACTATAAAATTTTTAAAAAGACAATCTTTTTAAAAGCGCGCCAAAAGACTAAAAATAAAGTTTTCAGGTAGCAATTTAGGAGACAGATTGGATGGCTAACAGTTAGCAACTACCTTGAATTGTACTTAGCCATCCAATCTTTCTTCTAGATTGTTAGCTGAGAACTTTAGTTTTAGTCTTTTGGTGCACTTTTAGAAATATTGTCTTTTTAAAAAGTTTATTTATTTTACTTCTGAACTCTTACTTGAATTTCCCATGTTTATGCAAATTTCCACCCTGGATCTTTGTTCAAGAATAGTATATAGCTCTAGCTCTTAGTATAATGACTTTTCTAGTGTATAACTATAACATAGCCCCTTCCATCTCTATAAACAAATTTAACATCCTGATTTTAAAGGGACCTGAAGATGGAAATCATAGCCATAAGTCTTTTATATAAGAAAAGAGGAATTACAATTGAGAGCAACAACTTCAGCATTTATAAAAAACCTTTACACCTTTTGCTTCAATTGGTATTTCTTCACTTGCTTAATGACAACAACTGTTTAATCATTTCCATGTTAATCTACAATGCTGTAGAAATCTCATTCATTGGTAAAAGTTCTAATTATTTTAACTAATATTTCAGTATATTTAGTCTTAATAAAAAAAGTTGCAGGTAATGTGTAAAATGTGAGTGCTTGGTTATACTTTAAGAATAATTTTTTTTCTTTCAAACACTGGAAACTAAAACTCCTCTGACAATCTAAGTTTATTAATGTAAAGTAGTTTTATGCATACTTTTGTCACGTAGATTAAGTGGAGAATAGATTTTTAAATGTTTAAATTTTAACCTGTCCTTTTATTTCTTTCCATTAGTAAACTAGGGTTGTCAGAGGAACAGACTGCATTGCTCACTTATTGGTCCTAGTTTACCCGCCTGGTGTGCACGAAAGATTCTGTAGTATGCTTTAAGTAGCACCACGTTCAAGCATGCCAGCAAGGTCTACATGGACCAGTTTATTGTGAAACGCGTTGGTGTACTTTACAAATCATAGAGTTTCCTTGCTGTGTACATATCTGTTAACATTTTTAGTATTGTTTCCTCTGACTCGTGTTTTTACGGTTTTTAATTTTTTTCCTTTAAAGGCAAATCCTCCTCCAATACTGGTGAATACAGACGCTTTGGAGACTCCAGCATATGTAAGCTTGTATTTTCTTTAGTATATTTTGTATATTTATGAATATACAATGTTTAGTTTTTTGTTCTGTCATTACAAAGATAAAGTATATATATATCATAACCTACTCTGTGGTAGTGTTTGCTTTGTAACCTGCTGAATCCCATATGTTGCAGAGTACAGCTAATGTACCTCAAATTTATGCTGGTTATTCACAGATAATAGAGTCCTGGCCATATGTCTCAAATAACATATACAGCCTGGGAATTTCTTTTCATATTCTTCTGTAGGATGAAATAAATAGATGTCTTTGCCACTATACCTCTGCTATTTCATGTGATTCCCTTTGACCGGGGGTTCTCAAATTATGGGGTGGGCCTTCTGAAGGAAGCATGGGAATGTTTTAAGGGGATGAGGGTGTGTGTTGTGTCTTAAGAACTATGGCTGTCAGCCCCAGGTGGCTAGTGCTTGTGTAGAAGGGCCATGCACACCTGCATGGTGGGGGTAAAGGGGACAGCTGGAACCTTGGGGCTGACAACTAGAGTCCTATCACCTGGGCTTGCCACTCCCACCCCCCCAGTCTCTCAGCAACAGCCCAAGCCCAGGCTGCCTATCACCCACCTCTCACCTGGAGGTGATGGGGCTCCAGCAGTCAGCCCTGTAGATGTAGTAGCAGTGCTAAAAGTAAGCGTGGCAGTGAGGCATTAAATCTGCTGTGAAAAGTGATATTGGAAAATATAATTTTTCACATTGCCTCCCTTTGGTGTTGTTGCACCCTTACATATAAGTCTGCTGTGAAAACTGATGCAGATAAATACCACTTTGCCTTTCTTCTGTGTTGCTGGTCGTGTGGCCCTGCCTTCAGAGATAGGGACCCAGCCGGCAGCTGCTGCTTTATGCTCTGCCTTAAGAGCTGGGTGGTGGTATAGACACTGGCGTGGCGCAGTGCGGTGTGGGGTAGGGAACGACACACTCAAAGAAGGTGCCACTGCTGCTATAAGTTTGAAAACCTCTGCCTCAGACCTTTGATGGAAACTGTTTTGCAGTGTGTTTCATCAGACTTCTGATTCTCTAAAGGTATGTAGTAAAATTGTATTAGGACTGCCTGAATTACTAAATTAATAACTGTAGCTATGTGGGTATAAAAAGTAGTCTTAATTGCTCTGCATCTTAGCGTGCTGTAGGAGCACTATTCATAGTTCCATAGATACATGAGTTTTACATTCAGAAGAGAAAATTAACCATTTTGTTACATATGAAGAATACAGTATATTCTCAAATTACAGTACACAATGACTTTTCTGAGAATGTACAAGTAAATCCATAAATTAGTTTGAGTTGCAATCACTTAAAAGTCCATCCTTGAAGACATTTAGCACCTGCATCTTTTTTGTACTAAAAGTTCTTAATACCAAATGACTTTTTAAACTTCCCATGTAGTTAGCTCACTGAAATTTTGAGTACAAGATACTTTAGAAATTTTGTTTGAAGGATTAATGGTAGTTTTGTGCCATTGTCTTTCATAGCTAAAATATTATCTTTTAATATAGGCTGATGAATACTTTTCTTCTACAGAGCATTCCACAAAGAACTGCCCTCTTTCAAAATAGAGGTCATCTCCCTTTGTTCTCAGTAGGAATATACCATACAGGCCCTTAACAAAAGTGCCCTTTTCCATAATGGCTACTGATTCTCATTGCTCATGATAAAGAGTAAAAATAAGGTGTGCTCTCATTATGATGGTATCTCACTGCTGCTCCTGGCTGGGCCAAAGCAGCCAGAGTGCACTGATGAATCTGATCTTAAAATGAAATTAAAAAAAAAAAAGTAAAGTTCTTGCTATGCATCTTAACATTATTAGAAATATCACAGTAACATTTTGGAGGGGTTCTTTTTAATATTCACTTCTTTGAGTGATGTCCCCGTGGGTGCTCCACTGTTGGTGTCAGGCTCGTCCCAGCGCCATAGATGGGAGATTTTTACAGCATTGTTCCAGTTGGGTTGCGCATGCACAAGAGACACTCAGTGGTCTCGTGTTTGAAGTTAGCGCAAGCAGCAAGACTCCCCTCAGTTCCTTCTTCCACCTCTCTCAGCTTACAGACGGAGCTCCATCCTCTCTCCTCCTCTCACTTCTGGGGGGAGAAAAGGCTTTTTAGATAGATAGTATAGACTTTCCCATTGCGGTTCATTCTTTTTCTGTTAGACAGTTAATACTTACCCCCAAAAAAAAACAAAACAAAAAAACCCCCACCCAGTTTTTCACTTAGCTTGTATACAGTTAGTCAGAACAACAGTTTTTTGCTGTGCAGTGGCAAGCCACGGAAACTATAAACTGCCACACCAAAAAAAGGGGAAAAGGCAGCTTTACTCATGAATAACACTTGCAGCTGCAAGTGGCATAGTCTGCCATCGGACGAAATGCCGGTCTCTCTCGACTTCAAAAGATACAAGAAATGCCAGGACTCCATGCCAGCCTCTGATGACCACAGCAAAAGCATACTCTTTTGGGGCACTGAGTCATCCATCTGCCGTGCAGACCTGGAATCTCAAGAAGTGTGCTGCTTACCAAGGAGCTCGAATTCAGGATGTGACTGAGACTCTTCCAAAACTGATGAACCTTCGGATTGCTACCTCTTCCTGCTTCTCCATGTAGGAACTAACGTTATGGCCAAGAATCACCTTGAGAGGGTCACTGCAGATTATGTAGCGCTGGGAAGAAGGATCAAAGAATTTGAAGCGCAAGTGATGTTCTCGTCCATCCTCCCTGTTGAAGGAAAAGGTCCACGTAGGGATCGTCGAATTGAGGAAGTAAATGCGTGGTTGCGCAGATGGTGTCAGAGAGAGGACTTTGGTTTCTTTGACCTTTGGACTCTGTTCCGGGCACAAGGATTGTTAGGAAGAGAGGGGATCTACCTAACCAAGAGAGTAAAGAGCATCTTCGCAGGCAGGCTTGCAAACCTAACGAGGAGGCCTTTAAACTAGGTTCGTTGGGGGATGGTGACCCAAAGCCCTGAGGTAAGTGAGGAAGTCGGATACCGGGAAGTAGCACAAGGAGGAATGGGCAACAAAGAAGGACCCCTGATTCAAATGGAGAGGTAGAGCAATCAACTGGTCATCTAAGGTGTTTGTACACAAATGCAAGAAGCCTGGGAAACAAACAGGAAGAATTAGAAACCCTGGTCCAGTCAAAGAGGACTCCAGGCCAAGATAGAATACCTACCATTCAATCAGGACAAATTGTTTGCTGCAAAGATTGATGAAGCTTTGCATTTTAGCAAACACTCATGCACCACCTTGTGCACATTGGGGATGTATACTCCCCCCTACCAAAGGAAGCGATGCACACCCTACCAAAGACATAGGGATACAATGTTTGGCAGGAAACATCATCATCAACCATTTGACCAAAGCTTCTTACCAGAAAACCAATGGAGAAGAGCCCCAAACACATGCTCTTCCACGACTCAGGCCTCTAGAGAGCAGGTTTTGAGAATTTGGTTGAAGATCTGCTCAACCTCCCTTCCACACCAGTGGCAGGCAAGCCCAATATCTTCCACCACTGCTTATGCCCTTTTTACAACCATTGGGCAGTAATCACCACGGATTGATTTAGAAATCATTAGCTGCAGGTACTCTATCCCTTTCATGTCGGTTTCCCCCAACCTCCTCACCCTCTCCTTCCCTCCCTCTTCAGTGACTCTTCTCACGAAACCTTGTTCTGTCAAGAAGTCCAACACTTTCCCAACATAAGAGGTGTAGAAAGGGTCCCCAAACAATACCAAGGGAGAGGTTTTTACTCAAACTACTTTCTCACCAAAAAGAGAACAGGGGGTTGGAGACCTATCTTAGACCTCTGTCAACTAAACAGATCCTTCACAAGCAGCATTTCAAAATGGTTACACTCGCTACGATTATTCCCACACTGGACAGGGGGACTGGTCTGCAGCCGTTGACCTCCAAGATGCACACTTCCATATCATGATACACCGTGCACACAGACGTTTTCTATGCTTTATACTAGCATCAGACCATTTTCAGTACAGAGTCCTCCCGTTCATACTCTCCTCTGTCCCAGGGTATTCACCAAGACACTGGCAGTTGCAGTGGTGCACGTCCGTCGGAAAGGCATCACAATCTTCCCTTGTTTGGATGATTGCCTCATCCAAGGTTTCTCCCAATAGATCACAAGGGGCATGATCAGATTCTCAAAGACCTTCCTTCAATCTCTAGAGTTTATCATCAACAACCAAAATTCCCCTCTACACACCACATAATCCCTAGAGTTCATAGGGACCCACGTAGATTCTAGGACAGCACACACCTATCTCCCCAGTCAACGTTTCGACAATATAAAAAGCCTGGTCACAATCATGGAAGTCATCTGTAAACACTTGGAATGTGGCAAGATGATAGGGAACAGCCAGCATGGAT
>JANRFK010004149.1:120485762-120497581 GCA_030068395.1 Apalone spinifera | reverse complement strand
GATGGACCTTTGGTCTGACCCGGTACAGCCTTTCTTATGTTCTTATGTTATGTTATGTTCTTATGATTTAGTTGGGATTGGTCCTGCCTAGAGCAGGGGGCTGGACTTGATGACCTTCTGAGGTCTCTTTCAGCTCTGTGATTTTATGATAAGTAATCACTTATAGATTATCTTGGTTTCTATTAACATCCCTAATATTCAACACTCTCAACTAAGATCGAAACAATCCAAAAATATTTAAAAACATTTGACTTTTTGTGGAGCTTTTCAAAGAAGAAAAGGAAGTTCATAATAGCTAGAAAATGGAAGCAAAGGAAGCTGGTGATAAATTTAAGAATGCAGTGATCACGATGCCCATGAAGTAGGTTACACAGATAATGTGGTATGTGGAATCTAATAATCCTGTGAAAAATGGTAAATTAAATTGAACACATCAGTAATTAGAAAAAGATATGAAAGTAGCTGACCATGACAATTTCCATTTCTGACCAGTCAGGTTAATTATGTGATCCTAAATGTGCTGAAGGGCACAGGACAATGGAGAGGGAAGCCTACTTTGATGCAGTGTCAGCTGAAGTCCTCACCCATGCCTTTGTATCTTTGAATTCACATATCTCATTGCTGCGGGTTTGTCTTTGCTGTGTAGACGTTCCCAGAAGAAAAAATTAAACATAAAAGCTATCTTTGCATAATGCAGTGGCTATCTTTGCATAATGCAGCTCAGGACTACTTTCCTTTTTTAATGGAATAGTGTGTGTTAAAAATGTTGTATTGATTTTCAGTTTCATGGATAAATATGAAACATCCATTGTGTCCCATAGGATGCAAACAGGAGTACAAACAACTTCTTAAAAGTAGTGTACTATACCAGAAAATTGCAGATGTACATATTTTTTAAAAAGCTGTTTTCTCCACACTGTATAGAGGTATGTTTACTTAGAAGCCAATGTGCATCAGTATAGAAGACTGGAATCACTTTTTGCATATAAAAGTTTGTAAAATATAAAATATTGTAGGATATTGTTTAAGGCTATATAGAGAGCATCAGTTCAGACATTCTCTATTTTTTATTTGGTAAATGTCTTTCATTGTGAACCTCTTAAAATCAGGAGCCTAATAAGAATCCCTAAAAATCAAGTTAGCAAAATATTTGTATATTTTGTTGCCATTATTTAGAATGTAAATAAATTTAGATGGAAAAATTTGCATTTTCAACATTTATCTCTTAGCAATAAAGTGCATTAGGATTTTAGTTTCTTGCCTTAAAATAAATCACTCATTGGTTGTGTTTATTGTTCACATTTGATCTAAAATGATGTTTCCAGTGTCTATTTACTTGTATATTAACCTGTTCATTGAGTTTTAGGCAACTTTGATCGTAGGAGTTATTTCTTTTAGTGATTGCTCATGTCCATTCCACATAGGTGTGGGTGTGTCGTGTGCACAAGTCGTTAGAAGGTTTTCCTCCTCAGTGCGGGAGCCCTCTGGAGTGGCGCTGCTGTGTCAGTGCATATATACTCCTGCTGACTCCCTTCCTTCTTACTGCCCGTGATGGTTGTTGGAATGTGCTTCGCTTGCTGCACAAGTGAGCCTTAGCAGTTCTCATTGTTTTAGCTTGTGTTCTCTCATTCTTGTTCAAACTTTAGTTCAGTTTTAGTGTTAATAGTTTGTAGTTGTTGTAGTTGTTAGTGATAGTTCTAGTGTAAATAGGGGTTTACATCGGCATGCCCGGGCCCCAAAACTTGCCTCAACTGCCTAGAAGAAGCCCATCTTATGGACAAGTTAAAGATCTACTGGAGTTTCAAGCCCCGAATCAAGTGACAGACACGCTCCTGGCTGAAAATACTCCTCGTGGAAGCGGCTCTCTGCAAGGCACTAGCCACTTAAGCAGCACCAGCTTCAATGCAGGAGGTACTAGGACATTTGTGCACCTCCCTGGCTCTGTGGCACACTGCGATTCTGCACTGCTCTTAGTTCCTGTTCTTCGGAAGAAGCAGAGACCTAGCAGGGGCTAGTCTCCATCAAGTTATGTGCTGAAAGTGCACCTGTAGTCTGCGGCCACAGCGCCCAGGGCACCAGCTCCTGGTTGGCAGCAGTCGAGCCTGTGCTGCAACCCACATCCAGACCAGGTGAAAGTGGACCCTCTGGATAAACTCGAGGCCTCAAGGCCTCTCTGTCTGGCACTAGAAGAGCTCAAGATACTTGGCCTCCCTGCACCAAACTCCTGGCACCTGTGACCTTGGTACTACATGAAGGCCTCACCAGAGGGCACCACCTGCAACACAGCCTTTACCAGAGAGAGCCTGGAGAGCTGTGCCAAAGAGGTCTCAGGTACTGACCGCTGCAGCACCAGCAGTTGAGTGCCTCCTCCGCCTTGGCACTGGGGGAAGCCAGGGTCGATGGTCAAGCATTTCCCGGCGCACCATTGTCCGGCAGTGCCCACATCGGTGCCACCCTGGTTGTCCTTGTACTATTCTACTGACTCTGAGACTGAGTCGGTGTTCTCAGGAGCAGGTGTATCGCCGTGCCTGGCTCCAGTGTGTTCGCAGAGCTGCCGCTGCCATCACGGCTCCCCCAGTGGCAGCCGCTGGTTGTGGCCCTGCTGGACCCTCTGGGCTTACCATCAGGCCTAGGACCCAGGTCCCTCTAGGCTGAACTCGATTTACTCAGGCGCTAGGGCTCCGCCATTGGTGACTCCGTAGACTTGCTCCGTGACAGCCGCTGGTTCCCAGGCCCTCTACAAATGTCCCCCAAGACTTTCCAGGGATGAAGTCATGGACTGGCTTAGCCAGTAGCCTCGGGGCAAACGGTGATATCCCAGACTCTGGTACAGCACCATGAGTTGGAGGAGCAGGTGCTAAAAGAGCCCTTGTCCTCTTCCCCAGACGAGGCTCTCAGGGGTTCCATTCCTTCGATGCTCTCGATGAACTCCAGGTCGCACCAAGATCTGTTGCAGCACCTCGTGCAGAGTCTGGGGGTCCAGACTGAGCAGGTGTCAGAAGACTTGGACCTCAAGGTGGACATTGTCAATTTTGACACCCCCACCAGAATTACACTTCCACTGAATACTTCCGACTGACAATTCGGTCGAGCAGAGGTATTTTGTCCCTCAAGTGGGCCATAAACACCTGTTCTCCCACCCCCCACCAGGGTTTCTGGTTCTGCAGGTGGCAAACCACAGAGAGCAGCATGATCAGCTGGGCACTATGCCCAAGAACAGAGAGACAAAGATGATGGACCTTTTAGGCCGAAAGATGTATGCCTCTGGCAGGCTGCAGTTCAGGATAGATAATCAGCAGGTGCTCCTGTGCCATTGTGCATACAGCACCTGGTCTACCATGGATAAATTCAGGGACCTTGTGTTGCAGGACTCACAGCAAGTTCAAGGCCCTTTCGGAAGAGGGCAGGGTCATCTCACAGGCTGCCCTGCACGCGGCCCTCAATTAGGCGGCTGGAACAGCCTTCACAATGGCTACAGGGCTGGTTCTACACTGCAGTTCCGGGTCTCTGGGGTACCCCTAGAACTCCAGATGACTATCAAGGACCTTCCCTTTTTGGGGACAGGGCTCTACTCTGAGCAGACAGATAATCATTTGCACAGTCTAAAGGACTCGAGGGCTACCCATCAATCCCTCAGGATAAAATACCCCTGCAAAGACACTTCTTTAATCCCCGGAGGCAGTTGTGCCCTTCTCTGCAGGGACACCGGCCCAAGTTTTCAGGCATCTTGGCAGAAACTCGGAGAACAGGAATGGCAGATGCTGTTTCTGCTCATCCTCTAGTCAGGAGGCAGGACAGTCTGAAAAATCCCAAGGGCCACACCAGGGATTTTGAAGGTGCACCTAAGGACATTGCGTCAGGTACCACCTTGACCCTCCATTTTTGGGATCATTTATCCGCTTTCCATTGTGCCTGGATGTCTGTAACATCTGACCTCTCGTGCCTGGACATGGTGGAGAATGGATACTCTATGCTGCTCCTTTCCCAGTCCCCCTCCAATCATCCTTCCATGTTGCTCTTCAAGGACCCCCTCTGACGAGCATCTATTGCACAAGGAGGTGCAACAGTTCCTTGATCTAGGAACGGTGAAAGTGGTTCCTATGGAGTTTGGGGTAAGGGATTCTACTCCCGCTACATCCTCATTCCCAAATCCAAGGGTGGCTTTCGTCCCATCCTAACCTCCGGGACCTCAATGCCTTCATTGTCAAAACAAAGTTAAAGATGGTGACATTGGCGTCCATCATCCCCTCCTTCGATTTGGGAGACTGGTATGCTGCCCCTGAACTAAAAGATGCTTATTTTCATACTTTCATTGCTCCATGTCACAGATGCTTCCTCTGTTTCTTGGTGGGCCAGGGCCACTTCCAATTCACTGTGCTCCCTTTTGGCCTCTCTACGTCCCCACCCCTCCGGGTCTTGAACAAATCTATTACAAATCTAGTTGCTTCCCTTTGGAAGTGCAGGGTTCAGGTCTGTCCCTGCCTGGACGACTGGATGTTCGAGGACCCTCTTTCACCCAGGTTCTCAAACATGTACAGCTGCTCCCCAAGTTGCAAACGGTCGAGTTACGACTGTTCGCATTTACGACCAAAGCTCCCATGGAGCGGTCGTAAAGGCAGTCCCCGAGTTACGAACGCGACCTGCGCTTACGAACAGCGTGGTCGCGTGTAACTCAGTGGGGTCCGAGTTACGAACGGATCAAGTTACGGCCAAGTGTTTGGTCTGTAACTCATTCTTAACTCGGGGAGAGGCTGTATCCTTGTTTCAGGCAGTCTCTTTAGACCTGGGCTAAGTCTACCCTGGTCCCTACTCAGATGATAGAGTTTGTGGGTGCCCTGCTGAACTCTACAGTAGCCATGGCCTTTGTGCCCAGAGCTCTGTTCCTAACCGTCAAGGAATCCATCCTGTGCCTGCAGGCCTCTCCTGCAGCCAGAAACTTTGAGGCTTCTCGCTTTCATGGCAGTATGCACATAAATGGTGCAGCAATCCAGGGTCTGTCCCAGGCGTGTGATCCAGTCTTCCATCTGCTGGACATGGTGGTAACTATTCCAGAGGGTTCCCTAACCTCCTTTGACTGGTGGCTCCAAGAGGAGGTGGTCTGTGCCAGGGTTCCGTTCTCCCACCCCCCTGCCGCCATTCCAGCTCATGACAGATACATCTGACACTGGATGGGGGGCTCATATTGGGGACCTGAGGGAGCAAGGTATGTAGTCTCAAGAGGATCTATCCCTTCATATGAATGTCAGGGAGATGAAGGTGGTTCCCCATGCATGTCGGGCTTTTCTTCCCCAGTTGAGGGACAGGAAAGTTCTAGTTCAGTCTCACAATACGGCATTGGTGTTCTATATAGACAAATAGGGTGGTGCTCGTTCCCTTCCCCTAGGTCACAAAGCTCTCCTGCTCTGGGAATTCTGCATTCAGCAGCACATTCACACAGTTTCCTCGTATCTTCTGGGGCACTCAGAACACCCTGGAGGATTGGCTTAGCAAATCCTTTTTGGGTCACGAGTGGTCCCTCAGGGTGGACATTGCCTGTCACATTTTCCTGAGGTGGGGTTTCGACCTGTGGAAACAGGAATTCTCCTCGTTTCTGCTCCTTCATGAGCCACGGCTCGGGGTCTCTGGGGGGCACTCTCCTTATCTCTTGGTTTCTGGGGCTGCTGTATGTGTTTCCTCCCTTTCTCCTGGTGCACAAGGTGATCCTAAGGGCCAAGGAATTCAGGTCCTTCCTCATTCTCATAACAGCAGCATGGGCAAGGCAGCACTGGTTCACATCCCTGTTTTGTCTCTTGGTAGAGTGGCTGATTGCCCTCCCGCTGTGCCTGGATCTGATAATGGCCTGGAAGCTCCATGGTTGACAGCGCTGAGATGTCAGTGCTTGGAACAGGTCCAAGTGGTCTTGTGGGGGAATAGGAAACCTTCTACTAGAGCCATGTATTTGGCTAAATGGAAGTGATTTTCTGTCTGGGTTGCCCAGAGGAGCCTCTTACCGATGGATTCCCTGGTCCCCTCTGTCCTGGACTATGTCCTGGATGTAAGAGTTCAGGGGTTACCTCTTCCTTGGCCAGGGTACATCTAGCGGCTATCTCTGCTGTTCATTCTGGCTCCCAGGGCAAATGGCTCTTTGCGAACCCTATGGTACGTTGTTTCCTGAAAGGTCTGGACAGGCTTTATCTGCACGTCCACCAACCTGTCCCTGACCTGGTTCTCACCAAGTTCACTGGTACTGCCCTTTGAACCCTGGCAGCATGTTCATTACTGCACCTGTCCTGGAAGGTATCCTTTCTCGTGGCCATTATGTTGGCTGGGCTGGTGTCCATGCTTAGGGCTCTAACTTCAGACTCCTGGGCTGTGTCTAGACTGGCAAGTTTTTCTGCAAAAGCGGCTGCTTTTGCACAAAAACTTGCCAGCTGTCTACACTGGCCGTTGACTTCCTGAATTTCCGCAAAAGCACTGACTGAATTTCCGCAAAAGCACTGACTTCCTACTGTATGAAATCAGTGCTTTTTGTGGAAATACTATGCTGCTCCCGTTCGGGCAAAAGTCCCTTTTGCGCAAAACTTTTGTACAAAAGGGCCAGTGTAGACAGCTGAGATTTGTTTTGCGCAAAAAAGCCCCAATGGCTAAAACGGAGATTGGGGCTTTCTTGCGCAAAAGCGCTTCTAGACTGGCACGGACACTTTTCCACAAAAAGTGCTTTTGTGCAAAAGCATCCGTGCCAATCTAGACGCTCTTTTCCGCAAATACTTTTAATGGAAAAACTTTTCCGTTAAAAGCATTTGCGGAAAATCATGCCAGTCTAGACACAGCCCTGTACATGGTCTTTTTTAGGGAAAAGGCCAGACTATGCCTGCGCCTGGTCTTCCTGTCCAAGGTGGTGTCTCCGTTAAATGTTTCTGAGGACAATTTCCTCCCTGTGTTTTACCTCAAACCTCATTCCTCTGGTAAAGAACCTGTCTTACACACTCTGTATGTTAGGAGAGCTTTAGCCTTTTTTTTTAGGCAGGACAAAGCCCTTCCGCAAGTCCCCACAACTTTTTTTTATAGTAGCTGAGAGGGTCAAAGGCTTCCTGGTCTCTGCCCAGCATATCTTGTCGTGGATCACTTCCTGCATTAGGGCATGTTATGACCTGACCGAGTTACCAGCCCCGCCTTTGATGGCTCATTCCACTAGGGCCCAGGCCTCTTCTACCTGAGAAACTAACTGAACTCTTCTAACTGAGCTTTTGTTGCTCAGGTGCCTATCCTGGACATCTGTACGGCAGCCACCTGGTCCTTGGTGCTCACCTTCATTAATCATTACGCCTTAGTGCGCCATACCAGGGATGATGCAGCTCTTGGTAGGGCAGTATTCCAACCCTGCCTCCTTGGATTTTCCTTTTGTATCACCTACATGGAATGGACATGAGCAACCACTCAGAGACGAAAAATGGTTACTTACTTCTTGTAACTGTTGTTCTCTGAGATGTGTTGCTCATGTCCATTCCAAATCCCACCTGCCTCCCTTTTGTCAGAGGATTGCAGTAAGAAGGAACTGGAGGGAAGGGGGGGGGAGAGTGTGGAGGGCCAGCAGGTGTATATATGTGCTGATACAGTGGTGCCACTCCAGGGGTGTCACCCCCGCTGGCCCAATGGGTACCGCTGAGGGAAAAATCTTCTGATGATTTTTGCACATGGTGGGCACGCACCCATGTGGAATGGACCCAAGTAACACATCTCAAAGAGCAATTACAAGAAGTAAGTAACCATTTTTTCTCACCTTGATGTGAGGAAGCTTTCCTTTTAACTGCAGCTAATTTCTAAAGATGGAACTTTACTGCACCAAATCCTGGAACAAAACTTTGAAAGAATATTTGACATTTTTAAATTAACTTACAAAATATTCTGTTTTATTTTGTTATTTTGTTCTTTTTATTGAGGGTTACAAACTATAATAAATGATAAATATTACTGTGAACGTTGAGTTCTAGTATTTTTATTGGTTTACAGTTAGAAACAAAGTGCGGAATTGCCATTTCCCTACTGCCACTTAGCAGGAATTGGTATAGTGGCAAAAAGAATCATGTGAGCATCTCTTCCAATTAAATTTAAATAATTTAATCTCTAGAGATTTTTTTCATGTTGTTCAAAGTCAGTAAAGAATATCTTATATCCTTAACATCCATACAGAAACAACAGGGGTCTTAAAACTTAAATCTAGATCAGTCTTGCTGAAACTCAAATTTCAAGAGAGTGTATAGTATGTAGTCTACTGGTTAGAGCCGGGGACACTGTGGTGAAGTATAGAAGCTTGCAGTTGAATCAGAATCAACCTTTAGAGATGGGAGAAGGTAATCAGAGTACTGAGCAAATATTCTGTGATGTGTGGAGTGTAAAATTCTACAGAACTTTCTTTTCTTTTCCTTCATTTAGGTTAATGGCACAGATGCAGATTATGAATATGAAGAAATTACACTTGAAAGGGTAATATTCCATAAATGTTATTTGGAAGGAAATTGATACTATTGTATATTGAGTGATTGGCCTCTTGATTTCCTCCAGTTAAACAGCACTATTTAGCCTTAGATCTGTTAATTTAACGTAAATATGAAATATATTGAATAGTGAGTATGAAAGACACTCAAGCTTTATTGCTTTTGCGCACACTTGATATTCTTATTGTAATACTTACTAAATGCTGTTTTTGTAATTGAGCTACAACTTCTATAGCCATTCCAAAAATCGCTGTCTTGTGAGTTTTACAGTCTGGTGAGTTAGCCCAGTGCTTAATTCATGCCAGGACTTGCGAGGGCTGAGCCCCAGGACCTCTAGGTTTGCAGTACATAGTACTGACAATCCTGAACTTGCCTCATCTATTAGGAAAGTAAAAAGTTTGCTTGAGCCTCATCACGTGTTTAGTTACAAATTAAGCCCTGGTACAGACTACAGAAGTACTGAAGTCTGTCTGCCAACTGCTTTTGTATTTTTCCTTGGGTGAAACAAAAATTCTTAGATGTTGCGTTAAACCAAACATTTTGATACCTATGTACATGCGAGGTTCTTTGATGTCATGACTTGATTTCCTTGTCTACCTATTTAAATACATATTTTAACAGAATAACAGAGAATTCATTAACATTATAGCATATTATACTTCACAGTGTAGACTGAAAATCTAAACAGTAACATTAAATTATGATTTTGACTGTGCATTGGTGTAGTGCTCTCACAATCTTTAATGTAAATAAATTATAGGTTTTATTGAGATTTTCTGCACTTTAAGCATGAAAATGGGACTGCAGTTATTATATACATTGCTCTAATGGACCCTTATGTTGGCATTAGAACAAGGATTTTGCCATCTGTATTCATTCAAGTTCTGTTAGACCCAAGCAGTGTTTATGGCAACTACAGTCATATTTTTGTGCTCAAGATGGCTGGTTTTTTTGTTAACTGACCATTCTAACATTTAACAATAAAACTTATTTGTTATTTCCATTGTCTTTCCATGAGCTTGCATTCCTCTTAGAGCCATAGCATTATCAAACAAGCCCTGCAGGTTTTTGTTTCTAAATGACAAATAAACAGACTGTAAATCTAGCAAAGTAGTAGCACTCAGCAAATAACAGAGTGAGACACCCAGATTTTGTTAATGAAACTACCCTCTATATCCCCCTTCAGCAGAAATTGAAGTGTTCCAATAGAGTCCCTCCTGGTTCAAGCAGTAATGCTGCCAAATTCTAACACATGAATTCCAGTTCAGATCTTCATGACAAAATGAGAACTTTTATTTCTGTTACTATGCTTTGATGTGAAGACTGGTGATTTAAAGCAAGAGAAATAGAGGAAATTCACAGCTTTGTCTAGGTTGCAAACTGTTTACTCCCCTTTTGTTCCAGGAGGATTTATGGGAAGTAGGGAGCAAGCAATGTCATGGGGGTAAAACAGCATATGTACTTTCTCCTTCACCTTAAAATTGGGTCTAAAATGACCTGAACTATTACTGCATTGGTGGCTGGAAATAATATGTTATGGTACCCCTTGGTAATTAATTATTTTGAGTATCAGGGGTAGCTGTGTTAGTCTGGATCTGCAAAAGTGACAAGGAGTCCTGTGGCACCTTATAGTCTAACAGACGTACTGGAGCGTACGCTTTCGTTGGCAAAGACCCACTTCGTTAGATGCATGCATCTGATGAAGTGGGTCTTTGGCCACGAAGGCTTACGCTCCAATACGTCTGTTAGTCTATAAGGTGCCACAGGACTCCTTGTCGCTTTTAATTATTTTGAGAGGTCATACTGGTGGTTAAAGTGCAGTGCAGGTGGGAAGCGATCAGTTCATTGCATATGCATGAGCTGCACTTCCATTTGAGAATTTTTTAAATATTTGAGCTACATAATTGCAATGTTTCTTCTAGATTAAGATCAGAGGTGAAATAAGAATGGTCTTGGTCAGGTCCACTTATTTACCCATTTTCTAAAAACACCAGCTGTATGGCCATGATTACTCCATTGGGTGGAAGACAGGTACAGAAACAACTTCTGTGTGAGACACTTAGACAGAAGTAAGGGGAAAGTCTCCTTAATAGAGTAGCTTTATAGCACAGTAATTTGCAGTGTAAACCACAGAAAGTTTAGTACAACAATACAGGCAACTCAGCAGTGAGCTGATACTTGAAATCAAATAGAGTAAATTTAGATCATAAGTAAATTATATCTACTTTGATTTAACTAATATTCATAATATTTTATGCTTTTCACGTACACATTTTTCCCCTTTGAAACTATAAAAGGAGGAAAGAAGTATATTTGTGGTGAAAACAATAAACATTTGATTTCTGAAGAATTTATGGGATAACAGAGTTTTTAATTTGTAGCATTTCAACAAAATATCAGGTGCTTCACAGAATCAGACATTATAGTTCCTGAAGTCTGTGTGAGTGTTTAGAGCAGTTTTTCAACTGATGGATTCTTCTGTCTCAAAGCAGGAAATCACAGTTGTTATAATTGAATAATTATTGCAAAAATGAACATTAACACAATATTTTCTTTCAGTGATAGATCAATTTGAGTTCACACCATAATAGAAACTGGTTCTCTGTTGTTTGTGAAAGGCACGTCACGTCAGCTTCTCATAATTTTTTTCTGAAATAATAAAAATGAATGTTAATCTTTGGTGTATATTATATTCTTAGCATTCTACTAGTAATGCAGTTTACATCTGTTTAAGTAAGAAAGCATCAGATATTCTCTCCTGATTTGCTTTTATTCTGCTTATTTTTAAAAGAAAACTTTGCACATCAATGCTGTTTATTTTTCAGGGAAATTCAGGGCTTGGCTTTAGCATTGCAGGTGGTACGGACAACCCACATATTGGGGATGACTCAAGTATTTTCATTACAAAAATCATAGCAGGGGGTGCAGCTGCTCAGGATGGAAGATTACGGTATGTTAACTAACTGTGTTTGTTCCTTTATCATAAAGGAAAGGACAAAATATTTTGATATGGTTTTTTTATTTGTCTTCAAGTTGTGTAATTTAAACAACAATTTATGCAGTTTATTATTTAAGTAACAAATATTTTTTACGTAAATTAAAAGGTGTTCATTTGTTTTGTATTTAATTCAACATCTCTAACCCAATGAAATCAGTTTTCTCAGTTATATGGTATAAATATATTGTACCAGTTTTTTAGAACATAAGAATGGCCATACTAGGTCAGACCGAAGGTCGATCTAGCCCAGTACCTTGTCTTCAGATAGTGGCTAATACTAGATGCCCCCCAGAAGGAATGTAGAATTTGTCTCCTGCCATCCCTCTCCAGCTTCTGACAAACAGAGG
>JANRFK010004149.1:120471306-120484261 GCA_030068395.1 Apalone spinifera | reverse complement strand
GACAGTACTGGGTCCTGCCATGAGGGCAGAGGACTAGACACGATGACCTCTCAAGGTCCCTTCCAGTTCTAGTGTCCTATGATTCTATGGCACAAGCAGGGACTTAATCAGTCTCCGCTTGTGCCACTTCTGCTGCAATCGTGCTTTTGAAATGTACAAGAGCCCCAGTAGAAAAGCAAAAGCCCTGCAGGGAGTGCAGGGCCAGCAGGGCTTCCTTTTGAAATGTACAAGTGCCCCACTGGGGCACTTGTACATTTAAAAGGCTCAGGAGTTGCAGGTAGCGCGGGGCCAGTGGAGGACTCCTGCGCTGCCTGCTGGACTTCCTTTTGAAATATACAAGAGCTCTACTTGGGCTCTTGTACGTTTTAAAAGTTCAGGCACTTCAGGGAGTGCAGGGCTAGTCCCCCACTGGCCCCGCATGTCTTCCACTTTTGAACTGTAGGAAGAGCCTAGCAGGAATTGGAAAAGATCTGGCTCTTGACATACAACTCTCTGATGTAACACAAAACAAACATAAACTCACAAGTATACCCAACATACCAAAGTGTGTTCAACTGCCGATGAATGAAACTCTGATATATCTGGCCAAGTCCATTTGGAAGATCCCGGCATTGGTGCCCTTAACTTCAAAGAAACTGGATAAGAAGTACTACGTAGCACTTTATGGGGGTGGAATTCCTCTTCTCCCACCCTTCCCCAAATTCACTGGTAGTCGAAGCAGCCAATCAGAGGTGGAGGCAACACCAGTACCCTAGAACACCCAATCATGAGAAAGAGAGAAAAAGAATGAATGCTATGGGGAAGAAGGCCTATTCATCAGCTTCCCTCCAACTGAGAATTGCTAATACGTAGCCCTGCTAGCAAAATACTCACACCAGATGTTTGAATCCTTCAACTCCTTTATTCAGTACGTACCAGAAGACATAAAGAAACAGTTAGAATCAAACATGATGGAAGATTCATTGATTTCCTGCACAGTGTTATAAGCAGCATTGGATGCAGCGGATATAGCAGCCAGGTCCATGCCATCCACAGTGGTGATGATGAGAGCGTCATGGCTGTAACTGTCAGGGTTCCCCAGGGAGGTTCAATCGAACGTTGAAGACCTTCCATTCAAGGGAGAGAAACCCTTTGTGGAGGCAACAAACTCATCTCTCCGCGCACTCAAAGACTCTAGGGCGACACTAAGCACACTGGGAATTCAGCTTCTTGGAACCAAGAGAAAACAATACAAACAATATAATCAAAGATTCAGCACACCAGTGTATATACAGCAGCAAAGGCCCTATGAGACAAACCCGATGAAGACAACCAAACGAGCATCCATCATTGTCCCAGGCGTCCACCTCATGTCAGCAAATTTGAAGCATTGGTCGAGGGTACAGCAGCCCCCATTCCTCCAGGGCAGGCAGAACTAAGGAAGCAGATATTCAGAAACAGACTCACTGGATTTTACCTGGTATGGGAAACCATCACCTTGGACCAATGGGTCATAGACCTAATATGAACCGGATACTGCATACCATTCACAGCAGTTCCCCCAACCCGCCCCCCTTCCCTGTCCCTCTACAGGGACTCTCCTCACAAGTTGGTTCTCCTGGAAGAAGCGCAGTGCCTCCTAAAACTATGCGCTATAGAGGAGATACCTAGCCTATACATGGCTACCTACCCTCGACCTCAAGGATGCATATTTTCACATATCAATCCATCCGGCACACAGACAAAGCCTCAGATTTACCATCAAGGACTCACACTATCAGTACTGGGTGTCCAGTTCGGCATTTCCGCAGCACAGGAGAGTCTTCTCCAAAGTCCTCTCCGTGTAGCTGCACATCTGTGGGAAAAAAACAAACTTATTTCCTTATCTCAACGATTGCTTGATCATGGCATCCATCTATGGGGCCACGGAGCAATCATTGGAGACAACAAGAGAGCTATTTGACACACTTTGACTCCTACTGAACTTGGATAAATGCACCCTCATTCCTACCCAGACACTGAAGTTTATAGGAGCGCAGCTGAACTGCACCCAAGGTATAGCTCGCTGCCCACCCACAGATGGTCACGAATACATGATCTGAGCATGTCAGTACGGAGCTGCCCACACACTACGGCATGCACATACCTGCAGATACTCGGATACATGGCTGCGTCCACGTTTGAAGTCCCAAACACCAGACTACGTATGAGAATGTTCCAGGGATGGGTACTCTCCGTGTATTGCCCCCAGACGCCATCTGCTTCACAAGACACTCCATGTATCCAACTGATTCAAAGCCACCCTAAACTGGTGGATGGACAGAAACGACATCTGCATAGGACTTACATTTCAGACACTAATGCCATCCATTACCATCACGAAGGATGCGTCCCTCCTGGGATGGGGAGCCCGTATGGGGAGTGTGGTGCTACAGTGACAATGGACACGCAAAGAGTCCTGGCTTCACATCAATGTATGGGAGCTCAGAGCAGTGAGAAGGGCATGCTCGCAACTACTCTTTCATGTACGAAACGAAACTGAGAGGATATTGTCAGACAATATTGCAATGATATATTACATATACGGGGCGCGAGATCTTACACCCATGTGCAGAAGCAGTGAGAGTATGGCAATGGTGTATTGTACACAACGTGAATTCTACCACAATGCATCTGCTGAGCAAGGAGAATGACCTAGCGGATGCCCTCAGCAGACAATTCCCACAGAACTACGAATGGGAGATCAACAAATCCATCTTAAACAATCATTGCAGGAGATAGGGGTTTCTGGTAGTGGACTTGTTTGCAATGTACACCAACTCCAAGTGCCCTCTATACTGTTCCAGGGCAGGCATTGGGCCACAATCTCTAGGGGACGCATTTGTAGTTTGCTGGGATTTCCCTTGGGCGTACGCATTTCCACCTGTACTTCTCCTGCAACAAACGGTACTAAAGATCAAACAGAATGCGGCCAGGATCATCCTGGTAGCTCCCAACTGTCCGAGACAGATTTGGTACCCTACCATATTGCAGCTGAACACATGTCACTCGTACAGGTTTCCCGCGGTATAAGCTCTTTTGATTCAAAACTCAGGGCACATACCACACCCCGGGCTCCACATACTCAACCTGTGAGCCTGGATGCTTATTGACTTTCAGACAGCAAACTAACCCTATCCCAAAGGGTCAGAGACATTCTGATTAGCTCCAGGAGACCCACTACGAGATGGACTTACCTGCAGAAGTGGGACCGATTTGCAGCCTGGAATTCAGCTCAGGGGCCACACAGGGCCATGATATCAGACATACTAGAATACATCCTCTACCTGTAGGACACAGGACTATCAATTAGTTCTATCGACCTATATTTGTCAGCTATATCAGTGATACACCCACCGATACAAGGATATTCTGTTTTTCCCAACCCGTGTGTTAAGAGATTTTGGAAAGGGATACGAAACCTGTGTCCACCATGTAGAGATCCACTGCCATCATGGGACTTGAACCTCATGTTGGACTCAGTCATAGAGCTGGATTCTAGATTCATAGGGCTCAGGAGGTCGTCATGTCCAGCCCCCTGCCCAAAGCAGAACCAATCCCAACTAGATTAACCCAGCCAGGGCTTTGTCAAGCCAAGACTTAAAAACCTTTAGGGATGAAGATTCCACCACCTCCCTAGGTAACCCATTCCAGTACTTCACCACTCTCCTAATTTAATAGTTTTTCCTAATATCCAACCTAGACTTCTCCCACTGTAACTTGAGATCATTGCTCCTTGTTCTGCCATCTGTCACTACTGAGAACAGTCTCTCTCCATCCATACGAGCGCATTCCAAAAGATCAGTATCTATCACGACCGTTTTCCTTAAGGGTCTGCCCATAGACATTATCTGCAGAGCAGCAACATGGGCTTCAGCCAACACGTTTGCGCAACATTATGCAATTTAGACCTTTGAGGACTCAGACACTAGATTTGGATGTATGGTCCTGACCAGTATCGAACCCCACTGCCAAGCAGGAATACTGCTGCGTAGTCACCTAGGTGGAGCACCCATAGGGACCCTCGGAGAAGAAGGGAAGGTTACTCATCTTGTGCAGTAACTGGAGTTCTTCGAGATGTGTCCCTGTGGGTGTGCCAGACCCACTCTCCTCGTCTTTGTTCAGGGATAAGAGAGTCCGGTATAGAGAAGGAACGGCCGCCTGCGTGTGTGCAACTGTCATTCTGAGCGATTGCACAATACCGCAGCACACGCTGGTGGCCGGGAGTATGCTAGGAAGAATCTACCTGACACACCTATGTCCTCAAAAAATGAGGTTTACAGGATCTGTTGAAAAAGGCTTTATTTTTGACAGATCCGCATCTAGATTGCCATTGTTTTGATAAAAATGCAGTTTTGAAAAAAAGCGGCGGCCATGTTTATATTAATGAGGCATGGGGTATTTAAATCCCGGCTTCATTAGCAATTTTGACGTGCCTAATCTACATCTCTATGTCGACAGAGAGGTGTAGTCTAGACACACCCATTCAGTTGAGACCATCTTATTGAGACTAAAGGGCTTCTCCACATGTCTTTGATTCTCCTATGTAACAGATGGATGTGGAGAACAATAGTTAAGGTTAGGAAGACCTTTGCATATCTCATCTCACAATTAAACTTCTACCAAGTTACTCCAGGTATTGCATCCACCATTGACAGTGAATACACCTAGAGTGCATTCAGATATTTTCCAGTGACTATTTCCCCCTCTAGATAAAGAGTGAAGGTAGCATTGGCATGTACTTTAATTCTGTGTTTCCTGAATTTCAGCACTTTGAATTTTGCTAAACTTGACCTTTTAGAAGGGTGTGAAATAACTCTGGGCAACCTGAAGTGCTTTAATGAAGGTTTTGTCAGTTAGTTCTGTAGCTAAAACTAATTTAGTTCTTTGAGTGCTTGGTCATGTCCGTTTCATGTAGGTGTGCTCATGCCATGTGTACGAATGTTAAAAGCTTTTTCCCCTCAGTGGTACTGTTGGGCCAGCTGGGGGCCCCCTTGAGTGGTGCCTCTTTATCAACGGATATATACCCCTGCTCGCCCTACCCCCTTCAGTTCCTTCTTACTGCCTGTGATGGTTGTTGGAATGCTCCTTGCTTGTGCTTGCAAGTGTGTCCTTAGTGGTCTACCTGTACATAATTTAGCTATAAGTAGTTTAGAAATGTAATCCGTTAGTGTTAATTACTTAGATAGTAGTAGCAGAACTTCCCATGTCTGCTTCCCCTTGATGTGGAATGCCTGGGCCACACAGCTTTAAACCGTGCTTGCAGTGTTTGAAACCTATGCCCTGTGGCAGATCCCGCAATGCCTGCCTCAAGTGTCTGGGGGAGGAACTATTGGCCAGGAGCTGCAAAATTTGAAGAGCCTTTTAGCCCAGGACAAAAAAGGGAGAGGGACTCCAGACTAAAACTTTTACTCATAGAATCATCTCTCAAACTGCAACCAGAACCAACACCAGTAATCCAAAGTACACCAGCATTGATGTGGGAGTCATTGGGGGCACCAAAACCTTCAATGGCACTGAGCTCTGGTACCACTTCTTAGCACTGTTAGCAGTCTCTGGTGCTGCAGAAGAAAAAGAGACCCTCAGGGGCAGGTCTCCATCTCAGCATGAAGACAGAGGGCATCCACTGGCAGGGCACTTTATAGCTCCATTGACCTTGTTGCACCTGTGTGCTCCTGATAGGTGCAAGTTGAGCTCGGTGTGGGTGCTTAGCCTTGATTTACAGGACATGCCTGTGGAGTATGTCCACCAATCCTCCACACCAGACACCTTCGACACCGCTTGTCATTTGATAGAGCTGATGTCTTCGCTGAGCTCGGCACCGCTGACTGATTGCCATGAGGAGGCCTGTAATTTGGCACCATCGAACAGGCAGTAAGTATCAATAGCAGCACCATCAACATCGGTGTTGATAGACATTCCTCTCCACCTCCCGGCACCACATCATCTTCCGGCACCAGCCCAGGCTCCTGAACTGGGCCCACCTTCAACCCATATGCCCCCATCACATCGTGTTTGGCACTGGGGTAAGCCGAGCACAATGGCCCACCACCATCTGACACACCGTTTGCTGGCACCAACTAGGGATGTTAGATATCTGGTAATTGAATGGTTGAGTAACTGCATAAATTCTTACCGGTTACTGGACTATTGTGTAGTCCTTGAGCGTGGAACTGGCAGCCAGTGCAATCCTGCTCGATTCCCAGGGAGCCCCCTGCCACCCTGTGCTGCTACCTCTGTCCAAATCAGCTGCTTGCCACCAGCGCTGCTGCCTCTGATACAGAAGCAGTAGTGCGGGATGGCAGAAGCTCCTTTTTCAAGGAGTCCGAGCTCCCTGTAGACCGAGACTGCTGTGTATTTGCAAGCGGGGGAGGCGGGAGGAGGAGGGGAAGGATGCTGCCATGAAGCACCCTGTGTCAGTGGTGGCCTGGGCTGGCTGCAGAGGGAGACTGGGCTGGCAGTAACCTCTGTCCGTCGGAGGTCCCAGGTCCCTGCAGACAGAGGCTGCTGTCAGGGATGAGCCTCTCTCCGCAGTGGGCCCAAGCTTGCTGTGGACAGAGGCTGTGCCACGGGCTGCAACAGGGTGTGGGGAGGGGGCAGGCAGTACCGTGGAACCGGTGCTGAGGGAAACCAGCTTTTAAGCTGGTTCCCCAAGCACCGGCTCCTGCTCCCTGCCCCCTATGCTAACTCTTGATATCGAAGCGACGGGGGGAATGCATAAGAACATTAGAATGATACTGGTTGCTCACCAGAGTGCTGCACAAAGGACTCTGGCACACGGACACCAACACGTGGCACTGCTACTTCTGCCACTGTCAGCTCCTGCTCAGCCGTTGAGCCGGTAGGAAGACATGTTCGAGGCTGCCAGGGACCTCATAGCCATAATGGCTCACTTTTTGCCATGGCTAGCTGCCTTAGAGCAAGGGCAGTTGCAAGCCCCTTGGCCACCAGGCATGGAGTTGGGCTCGGCACACGCACTGCATGCCTCACAGATAGGACTCTGCCTCATGTCAGTACCGTTTCCCAATATGTGCCCACCCTGGTGTGGTACTGAATGCTCTTGAGACTCAGCAGATGAATCACCCATTCCCAGCACTTACCTGTTCTCTGCCCCAGACTGCACACCTGTGCTGAGTCCTACAGTCCCTTTAGGTCCATTGTGAGCTAGCTTTCCACCTTCTTAGTACTTGAGCCAGTTGCACATCACTGAAGTTCTTTTAGGCTATTGCTGAACAGTCCTTGGGTCCAGCTCTCTTCTTTCAAAGAATTTCCAAATGGGTCTTCTGGTGTGTTCTGGAATACTACAACTAGTCTGGTGTACCCATCTTGATAGAATCAGAGTTCACTCTACACGAGTGCAAGCTGCCACATCATCCTCATTGAGCAGATGTGTCATGAGAAGGCATATGTCATGTAGCCACCTGGTGCTCTGTTGGCCAAGCTGTAGTGAGAACTGCACTTCCGTTATCATCTCTATAGTCAACTCTGCACTGATGACTGCTTGTGAGTCAAATGTGTGTGGAATATGCATAGGGACCTTTGCTCGAAGAGAGGAAGATGTTACTTACCTATAACTGGAGAATCTTCTAGATGTGTGGTCCCTATCCGTATTCCACTACCTGTCTTACACCCCCTCTGCTTTCAAACTTTAAGATGGCAAGAGGGAAACTGGAGATGTGTTAACCTATGCTGCCTGTTTATACCCTCATTTGAGAGCATGCACACATGATGGTCAGTGGACGCTGGTAAGAAACATTTCCAGACCTTGGTACATGATATGCACGTGCACCCATGTGTGGTATACAGAAAAGAACCACACATCTTAAAGAACCTCCTGTTACAGATAACCGCCTCTTAATGGAAGACATTTTGATCTTTAGACAAAATATTCTGTATAAATCATTTATTTCCTTTGTAATTGGACTTGTTTACATTGCAGTTTTACTACTGTTTTTATTTTAAAGAATATTTAGTCTATGTATTTTCAAAAATGTACGATACATTTTATTGTATTACTATTATCAACTTGTTAAAATGTTATTGGACACCTAATATGTTCAGGGCACTATAATACCTCAACTAAATGAAAGCATTGGTTGTCCTCAGGGTTAACGATTGTATATTACGAGTAAATGAAGTGGATGTTCGTGATGTGACACACAGCAAAGCAGTTGAAGCGTTAAAGGAGGCAGGATCCATTGTGCGGTTGTATGTCAAAAGAAGAAAACCAGTCACAGAAAAAATAATGGAGATAAAACTTGTTAAAGGGCCTAAAGGTATGTGTCAAGTATAAAGCTTCTGTTACAAAAAAAAAAAAAAAAAAAAAGAAAGAAAGAAAGAAAGAAAGAAAAAGTTGCCAGTAAATTGCAGGCCTCTATTTCTTGGTGAATACACAAAAATTGTATTAGTCCACATTACTAATGGAACTTTTGAGGACTGACAGTAACAGAATAATGCAAATAACACAGATAAATTTTAAGTGCAGCGATAAAGTTATTAATTGTTCTGGCACACTTTCACTTCAGCTAGCAAGCATATTTGTCTTGAAATGCAAGCAGTTTGTGAGGAGTTAAATCACTTCCTTGATAATAGTCATTTTTAAGAGGAATACATTGGTGATCGCACTGGAATAAACTTTTCATATGAAATTTCTTGATATTTCTTCAGAGGTGAAAAATGACTTTTTCTGCTTGTTTCTGTACTTATAAGTGATATAATAGGGTAATCATTACAGTTACAGTAACTGAGCTGTGTGGTTGCCTCACCTACATTTCTCTGTAAATGTTGCATCTCCGTCAAAAATTAAATCTTTTTTTTTTGTTTAAGGGAGCAATCTGATCATTTTACTATGTTGAAAAAAATCAGTTATTGCTTTCACAGGTATAATTTGCCTACTCAATTACCTGTCATGTTAAATTATTACTATTTCTATAGCATTGTAGTGGCTCAGGTCACTATTGTGATTAACATCAAATTAATATTAAAAGTTTTAAACGATCTCTGGAAAAATAACTTTATTTTCAAGCAGGACTTGGGTTCAGCATAGCTGGTGGTGTTGGAAATCAGCATATTCCTGGTGACAACAGTATCTATGTAACCAAAATTATTGAAGGAGGTGCAGCACATAAAGATGGCAAACTTCAGATTGGAGACAAACTTCTAGCTGTAAGTAAAGGCTGTACTTTCCCTTCTGGGCATACTACTTATTGGTACAAACAAAATAATGCTCTAATTCAGTGAAGTATGAAGGGGTCTGTCTATAGACCAGGCAAGACAGATCCATCATACATATTGTATCTAGAACTTAGTACAAACAGATTCTTGCCAAGAAATGTAAATATTGTAATAAATTCTCTATCTTCATTGCTTCTCAATTCAGAAAATAACTTGGTTAAATATTCTATTTAAAAATCAGACCTGTGTCCTGTAGCAATCAATGTGCTTCGTTTCCAAGGTTTGCCCTTAAGTCTTTAGAGAAGCAGGACAGTTCCAGCTTTTAAAATAGCCTTTGGTACCACTATCATCTATTGTCCTAAAAATCCCTAAAGGGTAAGGAATCCAGTTACTTTTTTCTGCATACCTGTAATTAAGGATGACTGTCCTGGAAGTAGATGTATCTTCTTATATTGGTTTACAAAGTTCAGTGCTATTCATTAGTGTTTTATTTAGGTTTTGTCTGTCTTTTTCAAAGCAAGCGCATCAAAGCTGACTTGAGTATGTAAGAAAGAAAGAAAAATAGTGCTCTTCTCACCAGTAATGTCCTATAATGTCCAGAGCATACTCCAGGGGTCTCATCATGAAACTAGGAGGCAGGTTTTAATTCCAGCTATTACAGCCAGATACAGTCACACTGAATAGTACTTTACTCTGCAAAAACAAATAAAATATTCATAGAATAAATATGACTGTCAACTAATTGCAGTTTAACTCAAGCAATTAACTCCATTTAAAAAGTTAATTGCGATTAACTGCCGTTTTAATCACACTGTTAAACAGTAATACAATACCAATTACTTTTATTATAATGGTTTTGGAGGTTTTTCTACATTTTCATAGGTATTGATTTTAGTTACAACAGAGAATACAAAGGGTACAGTGCTCACTTGTATATTATTTTTTGAGTTGTTGAGCAGTTAAAAATTGAGTAATCATGTGATTTAAAATCATAATTAATTGTGTGGTTAATCACTCTGTTAAACAATCATAGAATACAATTGTAACTGTTTATGTGTATTCTGCATTGTTTAGCAGTATGATTAAAACTGACTAATTGCAATTAATTTTAAAATAATTTGACAGCGTTAGAATAAAGTGATCCTTGGTCTAAGAGTAAGAATCTGATCCTTCCTCTTTGGGCTTGGTGGGTAATCTGTGGATTAGGGAGGTGGTATGGCAGCAGAGAGAACTATTTTCCACAGAGGCATTCTATCGTGTGGACTTCCTTTGTGCTCTGAATATCCCCACTAGGGAGGTTCCCAGGTTTTTCTAGCAGCACGCTTCTATTGCAATTCAATTGCATGGCACAGAAAGAAATCTAAAGACAGGGAGACAGCATCCATGTTGATAGCTGTATCTCCAGTAGTTCATGGAGGATTTATGAAACTCAGAGATCCAAACTCCTACTTTGCAGAGCTACACTTTCTCTTCACTTCAGTGCAACCACAGAGTTTTGTGCCCAAGCCCCTCTGATTTGAGTTTACGGAACAAATTTCATTTGAGTACCAAATGTGATGATATATATGCACTGAATAAACATTTTCAACAGAAGTATTTAAATGTGTTACAGTAGTGCCCTAACCAGGATCGGGACCTCATTATACTTGAATTTGTAGAGAGACAGTATAAGGGTCAGTCCTGAAAATTAGTTTTGATGCTGCCTGTGTGTAAAGTCTCTATCAGTCATTTGGGCTCTGCAGGCACAGGCAAAATTTTAAATTGGCCTTCAGCATTTGGAATACATTATATTGAATATTCTGTACTATCCACTGCTTCTAAATTGGACCGAGATGCTAATTCTACCCAGCACAAGTTCTGTTTGTCTCTGACATTAGTGGTGGAAAGCCAAACATAGCAGACGGTTTCCATTTTCATCGCTAATTCCAGTTGGGTGGGGGAGAGGAGAGAAAAAAGTCTTTGTCAAGTTTCTCAAAAATGAGTCTTTAAATTTAAGCTATATCCACATTTAGGTACATTCTTCAGGTCCAGGGAATTAATTGGAAGCACTGAGTATATTAGTGTTTTTACAAACAAACCATTTATGGTGATGCTTAAATATGTACATAGGAGTTAAGGATGTGAACATGTAACTGTTTCAATGATTAACCGACAAGCCTGGGTGCATTGGTTAATCCTAATGGATACATGCAGCCCCCCCCCCCCCCTCACTTGTCTCTGTTTGAGTCCGGGAGAGAGACAGAAGCCAGTGCTCTTGGGGAGCCAGCTTTTAAGCCACCCCCTGTCCCTTGCACTGCTGCCTCTGTTACAGAGGCCGTAGCTCAGGGTGGGAGGGACCAGGTGGGAGCCGGTGCGCGTCTCTCCTCCCCCCCCCCACATGTAAATGTGTAACCCCAGTAAATTTCAGCATTTATAATGTTTACAGAATTAAGTGCACTTTAACATCCCCCATAGGACTGTAATTCAGTTTTGAGAAAACCTTTCCCCTTTTATTTATGTATCATGATGACTGATGTCTGGAGTGAATGTGCAGGATAGAGCAGTGTAAAGCCACAAAGGACAACAGTTAATTAAAAATATCTTTCAACTAAAGCATAGTTTTGTAAAACCTTTAATATTTTAAAAGATTTATATTTTTAAAATACTTTCAAGGATTATTGTGAAGATGCTACACAGAATAAAGTATGGTCTTCTTTCTCAGTCCTAGTTATACAAATGAGGAAATGTGGCATTCAAAACTAAAACTATGTGAGGTGAAGTCAAGCTTCTTTTTATTTCTGTTTGTATTTTATCAGTGAATGTATGAAAATGGCACTTGCTCATTTCTCATTTCTCATTTGTCTGTGTATTCAAATAATTTCAGCTCACTTTTATTACAGTTTTTACTAGTGTTAACGCTTGAAGAATGTGAGGTGGATTGTATTCAGGTTTGTGTATCAACACACTTGTTAACTAAGTTCTAGTTGCATGGACAAATTCTGACCTAATCTACAACTATGGAATCTCACTGTGCCAAACATGACTGTAACTTAAAAACAAATCTTTTGACTTCACTTACTCTGGATTTATGGTGTTATAATTGTAAGCAGAATTTGGACTGTTAGGGTTGGACCTTGGTCACTCCCTTTAATTTGTCATTCCATTTTTAAATATTATGCAGCAGAAATGGAAATTGTTCAGAGGCATGAAAACAAATTATTTAAAACAGAAAAATATCCATATGTTGGAACTAAGGTTGTAAGAGTTGAACCCGTTAACAGTTAAACTTCTAGGTTCCTGAGGAGTTGGCAACCGGTTCTCTGATCTCAGGCTTGTAGTTTGATACTTTAACCAGCACATAAGCAAGTCAGTACTATGCATATGCAAAAAGCAATAGTTCTTCTTTGGGTGATGTCCCCATGGGTGCTCCACTGTAGGTGACGGGTCTTTCCCGGAGCCACAGATCGGAAACTTTTTCATACCAGTTAGCAGTTTGGCCATGCATGTGCAGAGAACCTGCTGGTGGCAGTTGACAGTTGAGCACGGCCTGACCCCCTCCCCTCAATTCCCCTTCTACTGCCCTCCGGCCATACACAGAGTCCTCCTGCCGCTTCAGGCAATTTTCTCCTCATAGATAAAACCTTCAACCTCTTTTGACCTCAGTTCATCTTAGGTAACTGATACTTTATTACCCCAAAGGCAAACAAAATAAACAGGGTAACACTCTGTTCCCTCAGAAACAAAAGACAGGACTATGCAGCACTTTAAAGACTAACAAGATGGT